>CM035131.1:76071389-76747194 GCA_020205605.1 Panax ginseng | reverse complement strand
AACCTAACTGAATAAACATCGTGGGACTCCTCCCAAGCACACAATTTTCGATAACTCGAAATATAGAAAATCAAGGCTTGTTATTCAACAAAGATAACATGACTTATATGTCCGTGTCAACCAATACCTATCTATAACTATCCGAATTTTTTGTAAGTTGATTGAAAAAAAGGATTTCTATCCATATCATCTATGAGTCATCTCATAAAAAAGGCAGTGTAATAAAGCATCAATGCTGATTCGTACATAATTAAATGAAT
Source organism: Panax ginseng (assembly GCA_020205605.1). Classification (NCBI taxonomy): domain Eukaryota; kingdom Viridiplantae; phylum Streptophyta; class Magnoliopsida; order Apiales; family Araliaceae; genus Panax; species Panax ginseng. Next base: position 76,746,934 of record CM035131.1, on the reverse strand, counting down.
CTGTTCATAAAATAAAAAAATAAGAGCTTGCTTACTAATAGCGAAAGGTTAACATCTCTCCGCCCTTTTTAGTAGTAGCGAACATCAGGTAACTTCGTGCTGTAAAACGACAGGTTGGTAATGAAAGGCAATGTACTAAGAAAAATCCCGCTATAGGATAAAGAGAGAGAATCTATTCTCTTTTCTATAGAGAATAGCGGCGGAGCGCCGTGATAGATAGGGGCAACCAGTTCATATATTCACGACCAAGAAAAGAAGTACTGGATTTCGGATAGGCCCTGAAAGCGAAGGAAGGCTGGAATGCCAACAGGCGTCTATTATTGAATTCACCCCGACCCGACAAAGACCCATTTTGGGAACGTCCGGTGTTAGCTAGGTTGAATTTCAGGTCCAAAACCCTCGGCAACAAAACAAGAAAAGAAGGTAGAAACCAAGCAACTCTCCTTATCATGAAACAACTCTCCTCTCGTCTCGCTCGCTTTGGATCCAACAACGACTCATGTATTTACTAAAACCCTACAGGAATAGGATTAAATACCAATGACCTTCATATTTTCTTTAAGCACATTTAAAAGAACTCCTCCACACCTATATGCTATTGATTCCCTTCATTTAATTTGCAATTTTAGATGGAACATGGATTAATTAGTAAAACTAATTTAAGCACAATCAATCATACTGTAATAACCTGATATTTTCTATATAAATAAATCAGAAATTTTGCGTATAAATTTTTTTTAAAAAACAAATATGGGGAATATTTGCCAAGATAATGTGTATATGTATATCTGTGATAAATAAAAATTTATTTATTACATGAATAATTACAAATAGTTTTATTTTAGAATTATTGATTACTTTAAATTATATTTTTATAATAATTAATTTTATTATAAAAATGTTTTATTAATTACTTTTCAAAGAAAATATGATATTATATTATATATGGAATGATGATGGTAATTATTATAATTATTATCTATTTCTATGATTTTAGCTCGATTATTAAGTTAAGTATTTTAACTTAATTAATATTGTTGTTTATGCAAGGTAAATCAGATATGGAATCCAAACCCTAATTTTGGATTTTGATCAAGGAATAAGAATAATTATATAATATTAATTATATTTTGATTTTTCGATCTTTATAGATATGTCTTTGTATCATGGACCAATAATGGTTGGTCAATTATGATGTTATATGACAAATCCTAGTTTTACTGTGAAACCCTAATTTAAAACTCGAATACGAGTTCAAAGCTATTTGGTAACTGTGAATTGTGATTTATGACAATTATTATAAAGATTAACATTAATTGGGGAAACCCTAATCGTGAAATTAGAAACCCTAATTTCTTAAGTGAAAACCCTAAATTAATATTTTAGAATCCTAATTTCTATATTAGGTAACCCTAATTAGTAATTATAAAAACCTATTTACTAGTTGTAAACCCTAATCGCTAAAATGGTGATCTTAATTATTATTTTAGTAAATTATAATGTTAATTAGAAAACCCTAATAATATTAAGGAACCCTAATTATTCAAAAACTCTAAATTTTAATTAGTAAATTCTAATTAAAATTTTATTGAACTTTAAACTTAAATTTTTAAATCTTAGAAATTATTTGGGAAACCTTAAGGTTTAAGATGTATTGATTTTAACCTAGATTCACGCATCATGGACAAGAATACCCTTAAATTACTTTGTTAGTTTACTAAAATAACCTTTTTGGTATTTATTTAATAAGCTAGATTGCAAGTCACCACTCTAGATTTATAGCACATGCCTAACACTCATTCAATCGTATCCTCTTTGACACCTTGCAATTTAGATACATTGCATCTATGTAGTATAGATAGATTAAGAGAGAGAAAATGTCACTTGCTAGCTCATTTTGTGCACAACACTCAACCTAGACTCTCTCTCTCTCTCTCTCTCTTGAACCAACAAATTCTTAAAGTTAATCAGTCCACAAAACCAGCCCCACATTTACCATTAACAAATCACAGGATCAGATTCAAGAAATCAAAGCTTAAAGGTATAAAACCCTACCCAAGAATCTGTCCAATAATCTGCTGTTAGATGTTGTTGTTTTTGTGTTAAACATGTTAGATATAGTCTTTTATGATGATCTGGGTTGGTATTATATAGATCCATATCATGTATGTGTTCAAATTCAAGTTTTAAGAAAATCTAAAATTTTTTTTTGAGGTCTGACAATGAATGTCAGACCTTATAAATCTTTATATGTTATGTGTTTCTGTTGTTTTATGCTTTGATCTTGTTGTATGATGTGAGGTATTTAAACTAGAATTGGTTGCAAGGTCAGAAAATGAACAGATCTCTTGTTATTGAGGGTCAAAAGCCGTTGACCGGCCATGACTGGGCGTTTCTGGGTAACCCAGAAATTGCCCAGAATCGGCCTGACAACATTTTAAATCGAGTGTATCTGACAGTGTTGTGTTGTTTTGATCTTGTTCTTGTATCTAAGTTATAGCATGGTAGAATTATTACAAGGTTATGCCTTAAAATCTCCTTTATATAAAACTGGATGATTGCAGTGAACGGTCAAACTAGGCCAAACGAGCATGGAAGTTGTTTTCTGGGTAACCCATAAATGCTTACCCATGTCGTCTGACATGGTTTGACCGATATGGATCTGCTTGATCTTTTGTTTTTATTGTGATGTCTTGTGGTATATCTATTCACTTACATGTTGGCTACGTACCGAAAGTTTTAAATCGCAAAACGAAATCATATATTTCTTCAAGTTGTGGAAGCCCAAATATAAGCAGTCGAACTGTTCTTCATTTCTGGGCAACCTAGAAAATGAAGAACAGCTCTGACAGCTTGTTCTTGGCCTCAGATCTCGCTTGTACTATGTTATTTGACCCTTTTTGTTGTTGGATCTCGTAGTATTGCATTAGTACTACAAGATCAATGTCTTAGCTGGTCTAAAAACATCATAATCCGATTTGTGTTCTTGGTCAAAGTAAGCAAGTCGAAACTGACTATGAATGTTCTTGAAGGCTCAAGAACACAATAGACTATGCTTTCTGTCGCTAAAGGCCTACAGCGACAGTTTTATTAATTTTAATTAATTAAATATTCAAAAATTATTTAAAAATAAAAATAAATTATTTAAAATTCCAAAAATTATTTTAAAAATTAATTTAAGTTATAAAAATTAACTTTTAATTATTTGGAATATTTTCCATAAATATTAGTATTTATTTAAATATTATTGATATTTAATTTATTTAATAAATGCATTAAATAAATTAATTAAAATGATTTTATTATATTAAAAATCATTTTAAATGATAATAAGGTATTTAAAGATATTTTAAGTTATAAAATATAATCATTAATATTTAAAGGATAATTTCCTTAATAATTTAATATTAATTTAACATTAATGATATTAAATTTATTTAATAATTATATTAAATACATAGTTTTAAAATGGTTTTATTAATTTAAAATCATTTAAAATGAATAGAAATGAATTAAAAATATTTTAAGTTATAATTAATGACTTTTAATATTTAGATAAATAGTACATTAATATTTTAATATTAATGGTAATTATTTAAAATGATTTTAATGATTTTAAAAATCATTTAAAGGTAAAATAAATACTTTAAAATATTTTAAGTTATTTTAAATAACTTAATATTTTTGCAATAGTTTCATTAAAAATTTAATATTAATTAAATATTAATGATAATAGAATTACTTAATATTTAAATCATTTAATAATGATTCCGGTGTTTCAAAAATCATGATAAATTGTAATAATCATTTTACAATTATTATAAGGTCATGAAAAATAATACGATTGGTGTTTAAGCTATCTAAATGAATATAGAACTGCAGAATAGATTCTTAGACTCGATTATAACCCGATAAAGTTGTCGATACACCGACATGTTTCAGAAATTAATCTGGACTTAGATAGGTTGATTTAATAAGTGTTTATATTGTGATTCAATGGTTGCTGAACATGTGTGACAATGTGATTAGGTTATGTGCTGACTGCAAATAGCAGTACTATATGTTATAGTATGTTATTCTAATCAAACGAATGATCTATTTAATGATAGGGATTGATATAAAAGATAAATCTAAGTTGTGTAAGCAGCAGACAAGGAAAGTATCTAACCCTTTGCATTTACTTTATGCAATGGACATGCGTAAGATAATATCTGAACTATTCTTTTTAATTGTTCAAATATTTCAACATTTGTATATACTTATGCAATGATTCTGTATAAGTAAGTTATTAAATTATAATTTTTGTACAAGTTCCTTTATTCTGTTATTGTAGATCAAGATATATATTATGTTCGTTAATTTCTAAACATGGTTATACAAGTGTCCTCACTTGGATAATCATTATGTTTTATCACATGTTGATACATACTTATCAGTGTCCAGTATGTATACGTTGAATTAAAAGCCGTCTAAGCTATTTGATCCGGCTAGACATATTTTTAAAATTGTTGTTGAACAAGATAAAACTTATTTATTATCCAACCGAATTGTTTTGGTTTGGATTCAAGACTGTTATGAACATCCCAAATACGGGAAATTTTTATGTGCTAAGGCGGACAAAGGACGAACGATAATATCGTTCTTGTAATGTAGTATTGATCAATACAGGGCATAACGGGCTGATCACCCCCCGTGCCCGTAAGTTATGACGGTTTACAGATGAAGTTCTGTTTAACCTTTTCAAAATTAGAAAAAAGTGTTCATATTCTGTCAACTGATCCTCATATATAGTCAATACGTAGTTTCAAAAATTTGAAATCGAAATGACATGTTGTTTATTAATGGTTCAACTTACTTCACAACTGTTGATTCGTTGTAGAAGTATTGTTCAATGAAAACCTTTAATCTTTCAACTAATTGTTATTATTTTCTATTACTTGCTGGGCACTCAAATGCTCATCCTTGCTTAATTTAAATATTTTTAGCTAAATGTGAACAACCTGAAGGCTCTGCCAAGAACAAGAGAAAAAGGAAAGTCGCTGAATGAATGTTTAAGCTATCCTATGTAATAGTTTGACTTTATGATAAGGATGATAAATATTATTATTATCATGTAACGAATGTTTAAAGGTTTCGTACTTGGGAACTCAACTCTGATAATATGTAAATTAAATTTGATAATCTATATTATTGTTAATATTATTAGCATTATTCCGCTCATAGAAATGGTATCGTAAAGCACCGAGTTCGGGTTTCAAGTACCTGAATTTGGGGGTGTCACACATACAAATATGTCCACTGAATACCAGTCGCTGATACATTAACAAGTAAAAGCATTGTAGTAAGGAAATAACATACTGATACCCACTTGCTTAAAAGGTTCATGTGCACCAAATTGGTTTGGAGCTCCTTTGCTTGATTAAAGAAAAAATAAAATAAAATAAGAACTTCAAAAATAATTGACCCAACCGCCAAAAAAGGTAAATTTGGTCAAACATATAGCCAAAAAAATCATTTAGGCCGTCTAAAATTTGGAATAAAACCCTCCGTCCATGGACACAGCTAGAATATATATATTGTAGCAACAAATTCAAAACAAAACTCTACAAATAATTATGTACTTTACCTTTTTGCAACACCACAGTTGGGCAATACGAAACTCATATTACAAAATGTATTAGAAAACAACTCAGTTAACATCATAGAGTATTGGAGCTTCTCATGTTACCATTCTCTTATGATTTCGTCTATTAGTTCATTAACCAGTCCACATCCTTTATAATGTCATCTGTTTCAACATATGTAAACATCACCTCATTCCATCCAAAGTCCCACATACAGTTAACATTTGGATATGTAATTTTGATGTTTCTCTCGAGCATTTTGAGCAGGTTTTTAGCAGCATCACTAAATATTCACACTACCAAAACAACCATCATTCCATACCCAAAATCATCATAATCATGTATAATTAGTTAACTTTACAAAATACGAAACACAAAAAATACACACATGCAAAAATTAATACATACTCAATCAGCAACACATATCTAACCACCAAAACAGCAAGCTAGTCGCTATTGATTTTAAATTTTTTTTGCAGAGTTTCATTTAAAAATAGATATCTAGACAAATCTAAACCTGTCTATAAAACTTACAATCATCCATACATATCCAAACCACCAAAAAACCATCATTTCATACCCAAAATCATCATACCATGCAGAAATTAATACATATTCAATCATCAACACATCCAACCACCAAAACATCAAGCTAGTATCTACTAATTTCAAGAAATTTCGGCAGAATTTCCTTTAAAAATAGATATCCAAAAAAATATAAACCTTTTTAAAAAACTTACAATCATCCATACATATTCAAACCACCAAAAAAAACATCATTCCATACTCAAATTCATCATAACCATGTATAATAATCCAAACTTACAAAAGACAGAAAACAAAAATACGTATATGCAGAAAATAGAGAAACAACATGTTGAGCATAACCCTTTACTTTACAGCTTACACCAAATATATTCTTTACAGCTTACACCAAGTATCCTTCAATATATATCTGAAAATATTTAGAATTCCAAAATTATCGAAATATATTAGTACAAATAAAACAATTGTAAATATGAAACATAAGACCCCTTACTTTACCTTGAATTATCTAAAAAACAAATGAGCACACATATTTGTATGTAATGGAGGGGGGGGGGAATGATTTAGATTGATATAAGTAAGAATTTAGAGAGATTGTAATGAATAATAAATTTATTTAGAAAAAGATATGGACTTACGATCAAATAAAGTTTTCTTAGTACCATTTTAATAAACGGTTCATTTGCTTAATGTTTTAAATCATAAATCTGTATTGGTGGTAGTATAATGGTGTGTGAGTTTGATTTGTGAGTGTTTGATTGGTTACAGTTATGTGTGTGTATTTGTGCATATATTATGTGTGTTGTGTGTACGGAGACAATTTAGTTCATACTCATTGCGAATTACCACTCCTACATTATTATGACGAAATCTTCGAACCTGTAGACAAAAAAATAATGAATAGTAAATAAGCGGGTAAAAAAATTAGATAAAAGGTAAGAAAATGATGATTAAAAAAATTTATCATACGGTATTTTCTAAGTCGTCATCCATCTGTCACGACATTAATGAAAATAAATTAAAATAAATAAGTTATTAAAAAAAGCAATAAGATATATTTAGAGAGAGTGAATCAGATAATAAACTTACACTACCAAATTTAACAACATCATCCATTGGTCGATGATTGGGCAGTTGAAATGGTTGTAGCTACACAATAAATTTCATAAGCCATATATAATTAATATCAATTACAATGAAATTTCATACAATTAACATGCATTTAATCAAACATAATATATACACATCTAATTCCCAGAACCAAAATCAAGGAAAAAGACAACCTAAATTAGTCTACAAATTTCACAAAATGAACACTCAATAATAACCAGCTCAACATCCATTCCATCCTAACATTCATAATTAAAAAATCTATTTCATAATAAAAATAAAAACAGCCAAATTAAAAGATACCCAAATGTGTGTTGTTGTGTGTGTGCATGCTATTGGTGTGGGAGAGAGAGAGAGAGATAGAGTGAGAACACAAATTTAAAACAAATCTAAACACCCAAATTTGTGTGTTTTAAAACAAAATTTAAAACACACAAATTAAACACGAACATTAAAAAACTGAAGCTGTCGTCTCCTTTAAACACGAACTCAAGCTATGATGAAGTAGATAAGAATATAGAGGCCTTCTGGAAAGCATCGGAATGGACAATAAAAAAGTATCGATTTCAAACCTTCATACCACCAACCATAATCAGTTAAGTAAAACGACAGTCATTGACAAAGACTTCTAATACATAAGAAATTATTTCATTCAATGATATTTATTTTAGCGCACATTTCAAATTAAAGTATGCATCCAAAGAAGTAATAAATAACTTAAAGTTAATTCTCATTTTTAAAACAAACTCCCAACAAACAATTATAATTTAAAAGGAAAAACTCCAATCTAGCTGGGATGGGACCAAATCATGAGTTTGGACATAAAGTTCATGTGGTGTAGGTTTCTTTCAAAACTCATTCTGATTAAGCAAATGCTATGTAATTAGCTAAAGAAGCATAAAATAGGTTTTATTTCTATCATTTGTCCCACAATTTCAATAACCAATCGGTAATAAAAAAGCAAGCATCTTTGCTGGAAACAAAAATATTTTTAAAACAAAAAATATTTTAAAACTATACCAACACAAAAATCGATCTTTACGTCTCAAATGTGAGAAATTGAACAAAACCCACAATTCCACCCCCCCCCCAAAAAAAAGAGTAAATAAGAGCTATTTCTGACATACAAATCCACACATATAGCTGAATAAATATCATAAAAATGAACTAAAACAGAGCAATCAAAAAGTGAGCTGTAAAAACCAATAATTGAACTTATAATTTAATTTTCAAGGACAAATAAGAAAACTATAGTTCTCAGTATATGTCAGATCAAGCTTCAAGATGTTGTTTAATATACCTTAGGAGGTTTTAAAGGATCATCACTCGGAAACGTTGTGTCAAGGAAAAATATCCCGCCTTGATAATGCGTTCCTACAACAAAATTTGATGTAATTAGATTTTTACTTGGGGAAGTTAAATTTACAACAAACTTCTTGGAATAAAAACTTCTTGGACTGTAATCATGCCTTCCAAACTTCTTGGAATAAAAACACAGATCAATTCATGGTAGCCTCAGCTATGTCACAAAAACTTTTTAATTATGCCTTCAGCAATCGACCTAATAAACCATAATCAACAGTTCCAATTGCGAGAATATGGATTTTCATATGTGATGATGTTTATAACCTTTCTAGGGCAAAGCATGAAGTACTCTAGGTAAATGTACAACATTCTTCTTTTATTTCATGATCTGATGTTTACATGTTGTTTAAGCTTCAATGTAAAACTCGATGTATGCTTTGGTAACTTGAATTGAAATAATAAAAACTTAAAATAGTTTTGGTCATATTTTCTTAGAATCTTTATTAATTAATGTCTATTAAACGTGTGACAGTTTCAAAGTTGAATTTTTTAGCTAACCTTCAATATTAGAGGTAGAAGCTGGGTCGTTTGAGTTATTAGTATCATTTCATCAATCAAGAAATGAGTTTTAGGCACTAAGCCCAATTCTTTGGGTTAACCAACATAATATTTTGGCACATTAAATTTTTGTTAAGGCTAGATTTTACAGTAGGGTAGCCAAGTTGAAAATTTGGGATAAGCTGCTTGGAGCCAATGAAGCAAGTGCTTGGATTAAACTTGGGGTGTCCAAACCTTAATTTCAGGTCTAACAAAAATTCCATGCAAACTGAAGAATAACAATTAAAGAAACTTCCACACATCCTGAAAACATGATTAATTGAAAATGTCAATAATAGAAAATGGTCTTGCGGTTGCTACCACTTGCTAGCCCACACAGTGTAATTTAGCCCACACAGTTTCCTTCTCTCCTCCTCCTATTCCCATTGATTCCACTAAATTTCCTTACCAATATTGATATACAAAGATTTGGAGAGTTTTATTTTTTTTGATTATGATTCTCCTCTCATTGGTGTGCTTTGTTGAATAAATATGAAAATTTTCAAAATCTACTTAAACAGCTGACTGATTTCAAAATTTTATTGTTCCATGAGTTGTTTTTGGTTACCAAGTGATTCATTGTTTAATGAAATCCCATTACAACTATTTTTTGGTTCCATGTAGCAAGGGATTATTCAAAATTAGATTTGATTGCAATTTGTTAACAAAATGGTCGACAACCCCCATGCCCTCATCACCAAAACAGTCCACCTCTAAGCTTTCTTTGTCATAAAGAAAACATGGAAAGCGTAATATAGATAACACATAATATCATAATGAGCATGGACTGATTTTGACATAGTGTACATGAATGAGTTTTATTTCCATCATATATATATCAGGATGACTTAATAGATAACATCTAGTAAACCGTCACCAAGCTACTTGGCTAGCATACAAACATCCCAAAACAGTCATTATACTTAGGCATATAAAGGATATTATTCCTCACTATTATTTTGAGTTTCATACAAAACCTAAGGTAAACCCAAGTACAGGGTTTGGAACCAATAAACACAAAACTTTAAAAGCATAAAGATTTACCTCTGCTGCGTGAGTTATTTTACAAAAAGAATGTCTACGCATATATAATTGCATGATTAAATTATAAATAGTTGGCATGGAAACTAATACATAAACATCAAAGAATGGGATGTAAGAGACATCACTCTCTCCAGAACCATAGACATCACATCACCTATGCCTCCCAGTGTTTTGATAAAAAAAAATCAAAATAACAAATATAAGAGTTAACCTCAAGTTTAATAAATTATAATTATATCCTTCATCCGTCTTACTCCCTCATCTTTAGAACACCATTTCCTCCTAGTAAATACACATACATGTAATAGTTCCATGTGCATGCTTATCAATAATATTGAACCTGTTAATTTTTTCCCTCAATTTGAATAGAACCATTTACATTATAGATAGATTTTGGTTGGTAAATATCTCATTTTGAATGAACTGTTTAGAAATGTAAGACACTACTAAAATACACCATTTTGTTATTCGGGAGTCGTCTTTAGATTTTCATTTAAAGACATGTAAATGGTTCCATTCAAACCGTAGCAAATAAGTTTGTACTATAAGGCAGGGGTAGTCGAGAATACCATTTCTTGAGAATGAGACAAAAAATATAATGCTCTAATTTTCTATCAACATACATGATTTTGGTATCCCATAAAATATATACTCCAAGGCACCACTACAAATTAGACAAAAATTAGTAGTAATAAATAAATACACTGAAGAATAGCTTATATCACCCATAGTAAAATAACACCTGAGATTTATGATAAATAATAATAATCTAAAAATGAGATTGAACCTCTAAATTAAAACCAATAATAGTAGCATCGGCAACCCACCAAATCTCAAAGAGCTAAAATCCAAAAAAGTGATAGGATATCCACTACTTCTATAAAGTCCTTAAATTTTCAATTAAATTCAATTAGATAATCTGAATCTGAACTAAAAACATAAAATTTTAATTAGATTCAAGAAAGTAATCCAAAACCTCACAACAAACCATCACTTCAAAAAACAAAATCAAACAAAAAGTATGATTGTGATACTTTTTCTTCTTCAGGTCATGTTCCTCTTTTATTATAGTATATAGTATGGAGGTCTTAGGAGAGGATTTCATACTCATATTAGGCTTTCTATCCATTATTAGCGTTTATTTGTGGATTTGTGATTGTGATTTTCATTTCTATTCCAACTCTTGAGAGGATGAAACACAATTCTTCTTTTCTTCTTATGTTTCATATTTATTATGAAGTATACAAAGCCATACACAAACCACCAACTCCAGCTCAAATTCTTCCTAAGCCAACATTGTTCTGTTTTTATTAGTTGTGGCCTTCAGTTTTATCAAGCCCCCTCTTTCCTGGGAACAACCTGGTTGTTAAATATTGTGAGTTATAATATTAATGATGAATAAGTTCGTGTTGATTACAGATGAAATTGATAGTTCTATTGTGTGGGAATTATTAGTGTTAGTGGAAATCGACATTTATTTCGATAATAATTGATGGCTGGAGGTTATATTGACCAATCGGGTAATTCACCAGATAAATGATCAATTAATTGCTATTAATTCACATGCTTATAACTATCCGTTCATATGTGTGTACTATTGATTCACATTATTTACTATTAGGGGAGTTGGTGTAAGATTGATAATACTTGCATGACTAAATTAAAAATGGAGGTATAGATGAAGGTACAATACTGTAATTAGTTTTTCACATGATTATACTATTAAGTCACATGAATGAACTATTAATTCACATGATTTACTATTAGGGGAGGTGGTGCAAGTTTGATAATACTTGCAGGACTAAATTAAAAATGAAGAAAAAGAGGAAGGTATTATCTTTGTAATATTTTGAGCCCCAAAACGTGCGATTATCGAAACTATATTTTCCTATAAATAGAAGCTCATTCCTTCATTATTTTCACCAATTCAAGAAAGCTATATAGCAATTATTGTAGAGAAATTATAAAAAGAAAGAAGAGAAAGTCGCTACCTCACTATTCCAAAGATCCGCTTTTCTTCTAAGGTAAGGGGTATTATTTCTTTCGTACTCATGAAGAGAATTATTTATTTCAATATTCGTAAGGGTTGTTATTCCATTCTTTATTATTCTGTTGGAATAACTTGTCTATACGGTCTATCGCATGTCTAGTGAATTCTTCTCATTATTCCATTCTTTATTATTACTCGTTGAATAACTTTATGCATGCGATCCTATCGCATGCACGTGAATTCTTCTATAATTCTATTCTTTATTATTCAGTTGGAATAACCTGTCTACGTGGACTACCACATGCATGGTGAATTCTTCTGTTATTCCATTCTTTATTATTCTGTTGGAATAACTTGTCTATGTGGATTACCGCATGCATGGTGAATGATCCTTCGTATTCATTCCTTATTAAATAATGAAAATGATCCATCTACGTGGATTACCGCATGGCGGGCGAAAATCCATTTGCAGTTCAATATATTCTATTATACTCAGTTGGTTAAAGTTTTGGTTTCTATACTCCATGAAATTAGTAGAATATCCTGGATATTTGCGCTTCATCCAGTATCTTTTCATGGAAATATTCTTCTGAGCATTCTTGAATTTTACTCCACAAAGCAGTATCATGTTGAAAATTTGGATGTTATTGATTTCTGGATAAATTAAATTATAAATCTTTAAAATTTATCCTTGAACTTGTTTTATTAAATTATTATGTCATTGTCATCATCCTCATGCTTATATTATGATGAAAGTCATCTTTGGCTTACGTGCATAGATGGACTTGGTATGATTATGACCAAGGATTCTTCGGTATAATCATGACCGTAATGTAAGGAATGATGTGGTAAAAGTCCTTATTGGCATGTACTTCATTGATGGACAGTTGTTGGTATGATTATGAGCAGGGATTATTCGATATAATCATAACCATTGATGATTACATGAATATCCTTGGCCGTGGTGCAGGGATGATTCAATTTTATTCATTAAGCTGAGTCTCAGCGATAACGTTGATGAAAAACTTTTTAAATCATAGAAGACAGTAGATTTTATGCTCTACTTGACTCTTCTAATGGATTGCTTATTTCGCTACAGTTGTTGATTTAAAACTTGTTGTCTATTATATTCTATCAGTTGTTATACTGTTGAAGGCTAAGGATAATTTATTCTGCATTATCTTAGTCATAATATTTATTACTGGGCTAGTTGAGCTCACCCTTTCTTTCACTGTTTTCTTCAGGAAATGAGAATATAATTGGGACGAGTCGGGGAACTGATTGACGGTCCAGATGGTTGTTTTAGTAGTCCTCACTATTCTATAAAATAGTGTGACAATAAATGTAATGAGGACTCCATTGAGTGTGGATATTGTCTAGATGACAATATTCTTATTGAAACTCTTAGATTATGTTTTGTCGTATTTTACATGACTGTTGTATAATTAAGTTGTATTTGAATTTTGTACCATGTATTTGGCGACTCAAGATGGGTGATGTATACCTATTTTGGGGGCATCACAGTTGGTATCAAAGCTTAGGGATATGATCCCTATATGAGATGTGAGACAAGAACTAGGAGGGGAGAGACGGGGAATTCCTTCGCTAGTATAACCTATCTAAGTTTATTTATTATTTAATTGGTCGGTCAGAATATAGGGATAATATGTGACATATTAATTAACCCTTGTTTTGTGGCAGTGTTTGAAAATGGCAGCTAAAAATATTAACAATGGAGTGAATGAGACCGTTGAGACACCTTTAATCACTAACCAGGTTAATGTGATGTCAGACGAAGAAGAAATTAGAGATATCTACGTGGTGAGTAAAGAAGTAATAGTTGCACCCGAGCTAGTTGCAGAGGTAGCAGTTGAGAGTGAGGTAGAAGAGGAAGAAGAGGAACCTGAGGAGAATTTATTAGAAGAATTTTATGATCAAAATTTAGAATTACAAAATCGTTTTCATGAGTTAGAAGAGCAGGCTGAAGAACGGCAGACGGTCATGGAGAAAAGATATGTAACAATTCAAAATTGTGTTACCCGATGTGCGATGCTTGAACAGAAGCACTCTTTGGCAGAGTATAAGATATCAGAGCTGGATTCTGAGAATGCTATGATCAAAGTTCTGATGAAAGAAGAAGCAACGGAACGAATGAGAATAGATGATGCATGGGTAAAATCAGCACGACGCGTAGATATTGTAGAAAAGATGTCTCGATCCAATAAGGCCAAAATAGATGAAATGGATTTTGCTTTTTGGACAACAATTGGGAGAATCCAACATCGAATTGAATTACCACAATGCGAGCGGTCAACCCCAATTCGATATGGATCAGAGAGTAATGATTCGAATCATGGATCAGGAATGTGACGAAGCAATTAAGGGTGGAATGTACTCTATAGCAAAGTTAGATCCGGTAATTTAAGTGAGAGCGTTTGTTGAGAAACCCGAACGAAGTTATTACAAGTAAGTTAATTATAAACTCTTGCCAAGTCTATACCTTATTCGATACCAGTTCTACCCACTCTTTTATTTCTCCTACTTGCGCTCAATGTTTAAATTTGACTCTGGAGAAATTAGACTTTGTTTTATCTGTTGAAACTCCGTTGGTAGAAACCTTCGTTACCTTCACTATTTATAAATCTTATTTGATTCAAATCAACACTTTCACGTTACCTGTCGATCTTATCTCTTTGAAAATACTTGCCTTTGATGTGATTTTAGGAATCGATTGGTTAACTACTCATCATGCTTTTCATAAGGTTGTTAGCTTTTATATTCCTAACCAACCTATTATGTGAATTAAATCAACCAAACCACTAAAAGTCAATCACTGTCATAATAAGCCATAAATAAAGAACCCCGAGCCTTTATCTGGTGACTTCCTTGTGTGGAATGCACCGAAGCCAGACTTTCTGTAGGGGAAGTCGTGAATAACAGTGGCAAGTTGATAGGTATCAATGTGAGGTGCTATCCAAGTCTTGGGATGAGAGTCACAGTTTTGAATGACATTTCTATTGTTAATAAATTTCCTGACGTATTCTTGAAGACTTCTTAGCATACCCCAGAGTGTGAAATCAAATTTTGTATTGACCCGAGTACAAAACCCATTTCTAAAACCCTCAAATATTTCTTCAGCTCAAATGAACGTAACATGCGCCAAAGACTTTTGCTCGAGCTATTGAAGATTACGATCGTACCATTCAATACCATCGTGGGAAAGCGAACGTGGTAGCTGACGCGTTGAGTAGAAGATCGTATATGTTTACGAGTGTGATGTTGTTAACACAAAAACCCATTTCGAGTAGAATCGACTTTAATCGATAAAGTTAAAAGCCACTCAAGCTACACACCCGGAGCTGATGAATACGAAGAAGAAGGTTTAAGAGGGCGTTATTCTAGAAGCAAGAGTCGATGAAGAGAGGAAATGTCAACCCTCGATTTAATTGGCCCATTTGAAATCCTTGATCGAGTAGGAACTGTGGCCTATAGACTTGTCTTACCGCTACGTGTGTCTCGTGTTCATAATGTTTTTCACATATCTATGTTACGTAAATATGTGAAAGACCCGAATCACATTATTGAATTAGAACTAGACGAGATAGAGGAAGATTTAACATATGAAGAGGTACCTGTTAAAATCTTGGATAAGAAGGATCATATTCTACGCTCCAAGGTTATACCTCAAGTCAAAGTTTTGTGGAGAAACCACGATGTGGAAGAAATGACCTGGGAGTTAGAATATGAGATGAAATCAAGATATCCTCACCTATTCGATATACCAAGTACGTACCCTAATTTCGTGGAAAAAATTCCATAAGAAGGGGAGGTTGTAAGGCCCCAACTTTTATGAATAAAGAATAATTTTCTCGAAATATATTTTTGAATATTATGGTTTGGATTTAATATAATGTTATAGTTGTGGGTAATATTTACAAATTTTGCAAAGTAAGAAAGTGGTTATATAATATTCGATTGGTCGGGGAATATTCGTTTTAACAGGGAATATTCGTACGACGACATAATCATTGGTGGACCCCATAACAGAAGTATTGTCTTAATTAGAAAATGACAGAATTATCTTTTTATAAAAATAACAGCGAAAGTTTTACCGTTAAACTGTTGAACTACCCGATAGTAAAAGTACAGTAATACGCGTGGTTGCATAGTAGCACACGATATTAATTATTGATGCTTACGTGAGAAGTCACTCAGTTATACTCAATTATTGCGACACTAATTGTTGTATCATATCTCTCATATTATTGATTCAATTATTCTCACAATATCATCTACATAATATATATTATTAAATCAATAATTGAGACGGCAAAGTTATTCATATTATTATTTGTAATATTGACAATATCTAGAAGTTTTGTCAAGGAGAGGTTTTGTGAGATCCCAAAATTATGAAATGAAATTATTCAATTTTCTTATAATTATTATTTTATTTCGTAAATGGTTAAATTGATAAAAGATTAAAGTTAAGGGTGATATGTGAAATTTTTTACAAATTAAGCAAGTTGTTATTCATTGTGCCGGGGAATATTCGTTTTCACAGGGAATATTCGTACGATGGCATAATCATTGGTGGACCCCACAACAGAACTATTGTCGTATTTAGAAAATGACAGAATTATCTTTTTATAAAAATAACTATGAAAGTGTTACCATTAAAACTGTTGAACTACTCGGTAGTAAAAGTACAGTAATACGCGTGGTTGCATAGTAGCACACGATATTGATTATTGATGCTTATGTATGAAGTCACTCAGTTATACTCAATTATTACTACATAATTCGCATCATATCTCTCTCATATTATTGATTCAATTATTGTCACAAAGATTATCATCGCATAATATGTTATATTATTAAATCAATAATTGAGACGACAAAGTTATTCATATTATTATTTACAATATTGACAATGTCTAGAAGTTCTGTCAAGGAAAGATTTGGTCACCTAATTGTGCGCCAATAAAGAGAAATCCTTATCGGAAAACCCCCTCTTTCCTGAGAATGACCTGGTTGTTAAATATTGTGCGTTATAATAATAATGATGAATAATTTTGTGTTGATTAAAGATGAAATTGATAGTTCCATTATGTTGGAATTATTAGTGTTAGTGGAAATCGACATTTATTTCGATAATAATTGATGTCTGGAGGTTATATTGACCAATTAGGTAATTCGTCGGATAAATGAGCAATTAATTGCTATTAATTCACATGCTTATAACTATGTGTTCACATGTGTGTACTATTTATTCACATGATTTACTATCAGGGGAGTTGGTGTAAGTCTGATAATACTTACATGACTAAGTTAAAAATAGAGGTATAGATGAAGGTAATATACTATAATTAATTTTTTCACATGTTTAGAACTATTGAGTCACATGATTTACTATTGATTCAAATGATTTACTATTAGGGGAGGTGGTGCAAGTTTGATAATACTTGCAGGACTAAATTAAAAATGAAGAAAAAGAGGAAGGTATTATATTGTAATATTTTGAGCCCCAAAATGTACAATTATCAAACCTATCTTTTCCTATAAATAGAAGCTCAGTCTTCCTTCATTCTCACCAATTCACTAAGTCTCACAAGAACAATTATAATTGAGAAATTATAGAGAGAAAGAAGAAGAGAAGTCTGCTACCTAACTATTCTAGTATCCAGTTTTCTTTTAAGGTAAGGGATATTATTATTATAGTAAGGGGTATTATTTCTTTCATATTCATGAAGAGAGTTATTTCTTTCAATATCCATAAGGTTTGTTCTACCATTCATTATTATTCTGTTAGAATAACCTGTCTGTGCGGTCTATCGCATGCTTGGTGAATTCTTCTGTTATTCCATTCTTTATTATTACATTGGAATAACTCATGTCTGCATCTTGATCTATTGCATGCCTGGTGAATTCTGTTGTTATTACATTCTTTATTATTCTGTTGGAATAACTTGTCTACGCGGACTACCGCATGCATGGTGAATTCTTCTATTATTCCATTCTTTATTATTCTGTTGGAATAACCTATCTATGCGGACTACCGCATGCATGATGAATTCTTCTGTTATTCCATTCTTAATTATTTCGTTGGAATAACCTGTCTATGTGGATTACCGCATGCATGGTGAATGATCCTTCATATTCATTCTTTATTAAATTGTGGAAATGATATGTCTACGTGGATTACCGCATTGCGGGTGAAAATCCATTTGCAGTTTCGTATATTCTATTATACTCGTATGAGATATCAATTTTTTTGTACTCGTCATGGAATATCATTTTCTTTGGTATTTTTCTTTTATGAGTTACTATTCATGGGTTACTCTTCACCCAGTTACTATTCACTCTAGTATTATTCACTCGGGTATTCGGGGCACTTTTCGTGCTGGAGTACTATTCATAAGTTACTATTCATGGGTTACTATTCACCTGATTACTATTCACCCAAATATTATTCACTCGGGTATTTTGAGTACTTTTCATGTCGGGGTACTATTCATGAGGTATTATTCCGGAAGTACTATTGGCAGTGTACTATTCACGGGGTACTTTTCACCCGAAAAATATATTTCTTTTCTGTCTAAATTATTTTTGATACATGAATATTATTCCTGAATTTTACTCCACAAAGCAGTATCATGTTGACAATTTGGATATTTTTAAACTCTGGACAAATTTAAAGTCTTTAATATTTATCTTCGATTTCGTTTGATTAATGCTTATATCATTGTCATCATCCTCATGCTTATATTGTGATGAAAGTCATCTTTGGCTTACGTGCATAGATGGACTGTTGATTATTGGTTTTAAAGTTGTATATCTTTGGTTTACGTGCAAAGATGGACTGTTGATTATTGGTTTTACAGTTATATATCTTTGACTTATGTGCATAGATGAACTGTTGATTTGTATGATTATGACCAGGGATCATTCGGTATAATCATGACCTATAATATTACAAATGATGTGGTAAAAGTCCTCATTGGTCCGTAGTTCATTGATGGACAGTTGTTGGTATGATTATAACTAGGGATTATTCGGTATAATCATGACCATTGTTGAAAACACGAATATCCTTGGCCCGTAGTGCATGGATAATTCGTGGTCATAATACTAATGAATATCCTTGGCCGTAGTGCAGGGATGATTCGATGATGTGAATTATTTATTAAAATTTGAGTCTCGGCGATAAAATATTGATTATACACTTTTAATTAAGTAGAAGATAGTAGATATCATGCTCTACTAGACTCTTCTAAAAATCTGAGTTGTATGTTTTT
Organism: Panax ginseng; assembly: GCA_020205605.1. Classification (NCBI taxonomy): domain Eukaryota; kingdom Viridiplantae; phylum Streptophyta; class Magnoliopsida; order Apiales; family Araliaceae; genus Panax; species Panax ginseng. The sequence continues at coordinate 76,727,420 of CM035131.1, read as the reverse complement.
TGGCACATAGTGCAAAAGATGAATTGTTAATGAATATCTTTGGCCGTAGTGCAAAGATGAATTTATTAGTATGATTATGAACAAGAATTGTGATTTAGTATAACCATGATTTTTGATGTTTCAGGTAAAGACAGGTGATGAAAATTATCTTTGTCCTGAGTGTGAATAGGAATTTAGAATCACAATTATGATTATGAGTTATTCACATGATTGTGGACAGGAATTGTTGATTGATGTTACAGGGATAAAACATTATTGGTCGACTTTTAACATGGAGAAGATAATAGACCTTATGGTCTATTTAACTCTTCTAATGGATTGCTCGTTCTGCTACAACTATGGTTGAAAAGTTTTATCATCTACCATATATTCTAAATCTCTGATTTATTACCGATGAAGGCTATTGATAATTTAATTATCTTTAGTTATGATATTCTTTACTGGGCTAGTTGTGCTCACCATTTTTGCTTCACAATTCCTTTCAGGTAATATGAGTGTAGCTGGGTCGAGCGGGGGTAATAGGGGATTAGAACGGTGGTCTATAGCTGTTGAGGTTTCCCCTAAAGCAAGTGTGAAAATAATTTTATTGAGAATTTCGAGATAAGTGTGTATGCGTATTTTATCGTCATTTTAACAGATTGATTTTGGTGAACCGAATAGGAGAGGTGAACCCAACTTTGGAAGGGTGTTTTGCCACTATCATACAAGATGTCTAATGACAGACGACTTCGTGTTATCATAAGATAGGGTTATGCACATGCACTTGCTGATTATATCTATGAGCACTACCTATATAATCTTGGAGTTTGTTTGAATTATAATTCTCAATTGGAGACAATGGAGATAATTATATGTCAAGAGAAGACTCACCATTGGAAAGAACATGACAGTAATCTTCTCATTTTTCTTTGGGGTCTATTGGGTCAACCAAGGATAATTTTTGAGTCATATGATATATATATATATATATCATAACTTAGATTCATGGCCTCCCATGTACGAAGGTTTCCTTGTGCATTTCCAAGGATTTTAATTTCTAAAACAGTTATTGACTGTACATTTATGTAAAGTACCATTGTAAAGTTGTGGTCGAGGCACCATGAGAGTTACATATATTTGTATTAAAACTCACATCTTATCTGTTATCGTACTCTGCATGACAGTTCAACAGTTGTATAAATGAAGTTTATATTTGATTTCTGTAGTGTGATATCTGGCGACTCAGAATGGGTGATGTATACCTATTTTGAGGGCGTCACAGGTTTGGTCACCTAATTGCGCGCCAATAAGGAGAAATCCTTAATGGAAAGCCCCCTCTTTCCCCAGAACGACCTGGTTGTTAAATATTGTGAGTTATAATATTAATGATGAATAAGTTCGTGTTGATTAATGATGAAATTGATAGTTCCATTGTGTGGGAATTATTAGTGTTAGTGGAAATCGACATTTATTTCGATAATAATTGATGCCTGGAGGTTATATTGACCAATCGGGTAATTCACCGGATAAATGAGCAATTAATTACTATTAATTCACATGCTTATAACTATGTGTTCACATGTGTGTACTATTTATTCACATGATTTACTATTAGGGGAGTTGGTGCAAGATTGATAATATTTGCATGACCAAATTAAAAATGGAGGTATAGATGAAGGTACTATACTATAATTAGTTTTTTCACATGATTATACTATTAAGTCACATGAATGAACTATTAATTTACATGATTTACTATTAGGGGAGGTGGTGCAAGTTTGATAATACTTGTAGGACTAAATTAAAAATGAAAAAAAGAGGAAGGTATATTATACTGTAATATTTTGAGCCCCAAAATGTGTAATTATCGAAACTATATTTTCCTATAAATAGAAGCTCATTCCTTCATTATTTTTCACCAATTCACTAAAGCTATAGAGCAATTATTATAGAGAGAAAGAAGAAGAGAAGTCTGCTACCTCACTATTCCAGTATCCAGTTTTCTTCTAAGGTAAGGGGTATTATTTCATTCGTATTCATGAAGAGAGTTATTTAATTCAATATTCGTAAGGGTTGTTATTCCATTCTTTATTATTTTGTTGGAATAACCTGTCTGTGTGGTCTATCGCATGTCTGGTGAATTCTTCTATTATTCCATTCTTTATTATTATGTTGGAATAACCTGTCTGTGCGGTCTATCGCATGCCTAGTGAATTCTTCTGTTATTCCATTCTTTATTATTCTATTGGAATAACCTGTCTACATGGACTACCGCATCAATGGTGAATTCTTCTGTTATTCCATTCTTTATTATTCTATTGGAATAACCTATCTATGTGGATTACTGCATGCATGGTGAATGATCCGTCGTATTCATTCCTTATTAAATTATGGAAATGATCTGTCTACGTGGATTATCGCATAGCGGGCGAAAATCCATTTGAAGTTTCATATATTCTATTATACTCAGTTGGTTAAAGTTTTGGCTTCTATACTCCATGAAATTAGGAGAATATCCTGGATATTTACGCTTCATCCAATATCTTTTCATGGAAATATTCTTCTGAGCATTCTTGAGTTTTACTCCACAAAGTAGTATCATGTTGACAATTTGGACATTATTGATTTCTGAATAAATTAAATTATAAATCTTTAAAATTTATCCTTGAACTTGTTTTATTGAATTATTATGTCATTGTCATCATCCTCATGCTTATATTGTGATGAAAGTCATCTTTGACTTACGTGCATAGATGGACTTGGTATGATTATGACCAGGGATTATTCGGTATAATCATGGCCGTAATGTAACGAATGATGTGGTAAAAGTCCTCATTGGCACATGTAGTTCATTGATGGACGATTGTTGGTATGATTATGACCGAGGATTATTCGGTATAATCATGACCATTGATGATTACATGAATATCCTTGGCCGTAGTGCGAGGATGATTCGATTTTATTTATTAAAATTTGAGTATCGGCGATAAAGTTGATGAAAAACTTTTTAAATCATAGAAGATAGTAGATTTTATGCTCTACTTGACTCTTCTAATGGATTGCTTATTCCGCTGCAGTTGTTGATTTAAAACTTGTTGTCTATTATATTCTATCAGTTGTTATAATGTTGAAGGCTAAGGATAATTTATTCTGCATTATCTTAGTCATAATATTTCTTACTGGACGAGTCGGGGAACGGATTGATGGTCCAGATGGTTGTTTTAGAAGTCCTCACTATTCTATAAAATAGTGTGACAATAAATGTAATGAGGACTCCATTGAGTGTGGATATTGTCTAGATGACAATATTCTTATTGATACTCTTAGATTATGTTTTGTCGTATTTTACATGACTGTTGTATACCTATTTTGGGGGCGTCATAAAGGTGAAATCTATGCTTTGAGCCGGAAGGCAAAGAAGACAACAACAAGAGTGGCAGAATAAAAAGCAAGATACTTAAGCCACTCTGTTTTTCCCATGAACACATAGAGCTGAAGAGAAGAAGATACAAAGTCGAATGTGTTCACAAGTTAAACAGTGTTCAAGGACTACTAAGTACCTAGAGAAGTCAAGCTAATATGCAAATATTTAGTAGTACCTCAACGATGATAGTATGTAGTGCTGAATATCAAATGAAGATAAGCATCAACAACAAAGAACAGCCGCACCAAGGATGAATCAGACTGCTAAGTACTAACAAGATGTTAAGCTGAACATAATTCCTAGTAGTCCATTATATGTGATCAAATACCAATGTTGAATACCTACTGATCACAAAAAGATGCTAAGTATCAGAAGATAAACAAGCTGAATGTCATCTTAGCAGCTCAACAACAACAAACAACCAAGAAACCAGGGCCTGCAGGGTCCTTGTCTTAGTGACTAAACCAAAGTTAAAATATGTTGGACTTGCTGAGTACCAGAGGGTACAAGAGATTCTATATATGTTGGGCTTAGTCTACAGTTTCCAAGGCTGCTGGTCTTGAATAGTTCTTAGTGAAGTAGTGTTCCAAGGCTGCTGGTCTTGAAGGAATCTTAGTGATTCAAAGTTGATCAAATCCTTAGTGGATTCCCTACTTGTTGAATCAGAAAAATAGATTAGGAGCATTCAGTCTGTGAACCACTTAAAACCTCTGGTGTCATTTGCTTTAAGTCATTTACATTCAGTACCATAATTGCTATATCTACTTGCAATTAACTCTACATTAGAACTGTGTTTAATGTTATATTTTTGAAGGGTATCTTAATCTATTCAGCTGTGCATGACTTGATTCCTCTATTCATTATCTGTTAATCACTTAACAAGATAAAAGAAAACAAAGAAAAAGTTTTAAGGGATCTATTCAACCCCACTTCTAGATCTATTAAGTGCCTCAGGGAACTAACAATTGGTATCATAGTAGGTTCTCATGAATATGTTAAAGCTCACGCTTTGAGTTTGATTTAAGTTCTAAACGTGGTATTAGTTGTAGGTCACTTCTGAATGTAATTGAGCTCACAAGGTGAGAATTGTATGCGCAGATAAATGTGTATATCCACCGGATGCAATCCAGATTGGCCCTCTTTCTTACATGAAATTACTATCAGGTCAATCTAGCAAAATCTATAGTTAATCAGCAGTCTGCAGCCCACAGATAGAAATTCCAAATGTAGCAGGAACTGAGAACTTTTTGTTAAAAGTTCAGGAAGATAATACGCCTAAACAAACTATGTGTTGCATTTCCAACGAAGGAATTAGAGGAACTCGTCAAATACAAAATCGACAAGATCTATGAATCCAAACCTTGAGGTTCAAGAGCTTCAAAGAATTTGAGGTGTCAAAACCTTCATCTAATCATGATTGAAAGACTCTGCTTAACTAATCTAAAGCCACATTGAGCAACAAATGTAGTCAGTATTGATAATACAAAGTTATATTCAACAATGCCTCATATCATTATGCAAATAAATAGAGCAACTAACGGTCAAAAGACTGACAGTAGCAAGGTATATATCCTCATCAAAATATACACTCATCATATTGAAGCTAGACACCACTCACTAAAAAACTCTCTCCACCTATAGTTGAGGTTGAAAATATTCTATTTGGAAGATATCTGATGTATGCCTTAAGTTAAGAACAATCTAATCACTCTAAGTTGTTCGACCTTTGTTAATGGGTAGGTGTGACACCCCCAAATCCAGGTACTCCATTCCCATAGGATTTGGTGCTCACTTATCAAAAACTATTATATCTAACTACCCATAATAAAGGATAAGGACATAATTAAAATAACTTAAACAATAATCTTCACATTAAAGGGTTACATCATCATCTCAAATTAAATCCTAGGTAATCTAACCTTAAAATTATTACATAAGTTTGCGGAATACATCACATATTAAAACAAGTCTTTAACATAATTCATTAAAATAAAATTCTCAAAAGTCTTCATCATTTGGACATATTGCCCTTGTCTTTGCTAGTCGACGGCTCATCAACTTTCTCCACTTTAGCTGTAGTGTTAATCGAAAGAGTGAGCAAACAAATGCTCACTAATATAGAAAGTAGAAATGATAATAACATGAGAGTGAACAACGAAAACTAAACAATAAGGAACTTGTTCCACAAATCAAACAAGAAAACAAGTTCGAACTTTAATTATCTGAGGGTCTTAAGACCACGAACTATGTCCCCGGTACTTAGGTATTATTACCCAACCTTAACAGTCATTTAGACTATACGGACCCTTCTTAACATACTTAGGGGGATCAACCCTTTGTGCCATGTATTGTGCACAAACATCTAAATGTTTCACGTACAAAATCCAATATGTTAGGGTTGTTCGTCTCAGTTTGGATTTAGAATTTCCGCACTAAAGAAATTTTAGTTTGGAACTAGCTTACCAGTGTTTCTAGAATTTTAGAACACTATTCAATTTACATCAGTAAAGGTTTAACACAAGAATTTATAACTGAACAAGACTATCAAAGTCAAAGATCGGATATCAACAATAGATACAATTGAATTACATGATATACATACAAAATGCTATAACCAAAAGAGTTAGAACAATCTCATTTGAATCGATGTATTAGAACAATATGTGCTTTGAATAATAATTAGAAAAGTAAAACTCGCTCGATATAACGAATTAGGTTATAAGAGCTTGTACAAACATATTCAAGATAGATTAGGCTTGCTCAATTACTTGAACAGAAATAATATAGGATTGGAAACTTGCATTCGACATGAAAAGAGTGAAGTTCAAAAGCTTGCTCAATTGTAAAGAGATAAGATTTAGAAACTTGCACAATTATAAGTAAAGTTAGAGAACTTGCACAACAATAATTTAGGAATGGGAACTTGTATTTAATATGAAAAGAATGAAGTTTGAAAGCTTTGCTCAATCATAAGGAGATAAGGTTTAGAAACTTACCTTGATTGTAAGCTACACAAATGAAAAATAATCTCCAATTACCCTACATACATCATTGAAATCACAACAACAATTAATTGAATGAATATTAGCTTTTAGGGTTTAAGCCATCATTTAGGTCATAACCCTAACCTAGCACCTAACCACGTTGGTTAACACCTTAACAATCTGAAATCACACTATGAACCTTATCATCTACATTTAACTTTTGAAAACATCCCATTTGGTTCATTACATAACTTATTTAAATAATCACTTAAATTCTTTTACACTTTGCATTTCAACACATTGACATCTGGTATTATAGTTTATATCATGTTTTAACATCACTAACATATACGTCAAACTAACATAAGTTCGATATGCCTAACCTGCAAACAAGCAGACCTCACTGTCTCAGTTCAGGGTGTGGCGCAGCTGCGCCACACTTAGGCTTGGGACCAACAAGCAGTAGCTATTGCGCCATTTTGCCTTAACAACAAATAAGGCAAGACCGGTGCTCAACTGCAGAAACCAATGAAGCCAATGCTTTCGCCATTTCTGATCTGTGGTGACGATGACAATGCAGCACACGCATGTAAAAGCAAACGCAAAGAACGAGTTCCGTTTTTAGCACAAATAACACAAATTTCACCATCAAAACAGTGAAATTAGCACAACCAATTGATATAAAACTAACACATACATGTTTCTTCACATATTCATCGACTTAGAACAACTAAACATCAAATTAAACTATTTTAATTCCTTAAATTTCATGTTTTCTCATGAAAACTCCATTTTTGACACCTTTAGCGAATTTGATCACCACGAATTCGTTTCTCAATCAATTGACATACTTTAAACTTCGTTGTTTTCGTTTCTCAATATATTTTCATAATCCATCAACAAATTACAGATTACATCATATATTGAACAAGAAATTTGGTACTTTCTATGGCCATATTATATAAATATAAACACTGTGATATATTTTTATCACTACAAACCCAAATTTCAAATATTTAACAACAAGCATCAACCATATATGAGGATTAACAGATTTGCAAAACTATATGAACATATTTATATACCACAATTCATGTGATTACAATCACATAATATATATATATATACCAAGACTAAATGTTAGAATAAGGCTAGTTTATACTTTGGCCTGTAGTGCAAAGATGAATGATTAACTGATGAATATCTTTGGCCCGTAGTGCAAAGATGAACAGGTGTTGAGATGTACATGACCAACTGGTGATATAAATGAATATCTTTGGCCTGTAGTGTAAAGATGAATAATTGATGCAAGATGTATATTGATTGATGTTACAGGGATAAAATATTGATGATGGACTTTTAAATCTTAGAAGATAGTAGAATTCATTCTCTACGTGACTCTTCTAATGGATTGTTGTTTCCGCTGCATTTGTTGATCTAAAACTTGTTGTCTATTATATTTTATCAGATTTTTCCCTGTTGAAGACTAATGATAATTTGTTGTATATTATCTTAGTCATAACATTCTTTACTGGGCTAGTTGAGCTCACCCTTTTCCTTTTTATTCCATTTTTCTTCTCAGGAGGTGAGAACATAGCGGATCTAGTCTGGGTATGGGTGATGGTTACGGAAAGATGTTTTAGCGATCCTCGATATTTTTTTGTAAAAAATAGTGTATGAATAATTGTAATGAGGACTTATTTGAGTGTGGATATTGTCTAGAAGACAATATTTATATTTAAACTCACAGTATGTGTTGTCGTATTTTGCACGACAATTGTATTATTGAAGTTGTAAATTGCTTTCTGTACCATGTATTTGGTGACTCAGAATGGGTGTTGTATACCTATTTTGGGGGCATCACAGTTGGTATCAAAGCTTAGGGATATGATCCCTGGCTGAGATGTGAGACTAGAACTAGGAGGGGAGAGACGGGTAAATCCTTCGCTAGTGTGTCCTACCTAAGCTTATTTGTTGGTCGGTCATAATATAGGGGTATTATGTGATATGTTAATTTGTTTAATTAACCCTTGTTTTATGACAGTTTTTAAGAATGGCAGCTGAGAACGTTAACAATGGAGTGAATAAGACTGTGGAGACACCTCTAATCACCAACAAGGATAATGTGATGTTAGACGAAGAAGGAATTAGAGATATTCTTGTGGTGAGGGAAGAATTAATAGTTGCACCCGAGCTAGTCGTAGAGGTAGCAACTGAGAGTGAGGAAGAAGAGGAACCTGAGAAGAATTTATTAGAGGTATTTTATGATCAAAATGTAGAATTGCAAAATCGTATTCATGAGTTAGAAGAGCAGGTTGAAGAACGGCATGCGGTCGTGGAGCAAAAGGATGCAACGATTCAAGCTTGTGTTACCCGATATGTGATGCTTGAACAGAAGCACTCTTTGGCAGAGTATAATATGATAAAGCTAGAATCTGAGCTCAAAGAAAAAACAACTGAACGAGTGAGAATGAGTGATGCATGGGTAAAAGCCGCACGACGCGTTGATATTGTGGAAAGAGATGTCCGATCTAAGAAGGCTAAAATAGATGATATGTATTTCTCTTTTTGGACAGCAATTGAGAGAACCCAACATCAAGTTTTGAATTACCCTGTACATTGCGGTCAACCCCAATTCGATATGGATCGAAGATCAATGATTTAGATCATGAAACAGGAATACGATGAAGCAGTTGAGGGTGGAATATGCCCTATAGCGAAAGACAATTCTAGCGGTAATGATGACACCAAAGGCAGTCCCAGACAAGTCAAAATCGTTGGTTCAAGTGAGAGCGCCTGTCGTAAAAGTGAGGAACCGAACGAAGTTATCACGGGTTAGTTAATCATAAATTTTTGCGAAGTCTATACCCTATTAGATACCGGTTCTACCTATTATTTTATCTCTCCTGCTTGTGCTCAACGTTTAAAGTTGACTCCGGAGAAATTAGACTTTGACTTATCTGTGGAGACTCCGTTAGGAGGAACTTTTGTCATATCCTTTGTTTATAAATCTTGTTTGATCTAAGTGGGCACAATCACATTACCTGTTGATCTTATATCTTTAAAGATACTTGCATTTGACATGATTTTAGGGATTGATTGGTTAACTACTCATCATGCCAAAATTGATTATTTTCGTAAGGTTGTTAGTTTTCATATTCGTAACCAACCTGTTATGCGAATTCAAGCAACCAAACCATTGAAGTCAAACACTTTCATATCAAGCCATTAAGCCATTCATTTATTGAAAAATGGATGTCAAGCTTTCTTAGCCCATTTCATGGATTTAAACAAAAATACGTCAGATTTGAATGATATTATTCCATGAGGAGATGTGCTAATTTTTCAGAACGTTGGTTGAATTATTAGTAAATCAATATGGATCGTTGGTTTAAAGTTTTAATAGTGAATCAGTATGGATCGATGGTTTAAAGTTTTAATAGTGAATCAGTATGGATCGCTGGTTTAAAGTTTTAATAGTGAATCAGTATGGACCGTTGCTTTAAGTTTTAATCTGGACCGTCCGTTTAAAAGTAAATCAATCTAGACCATTCAGGTATTAGTTACTATTCAATCCATTCTTCTATAAATAGAAACTCATTCCTTCATTATTTCTTATGAATTCACTGAAACTCTAGAGAGAGAAATTATAGAGAGAAAGAAGAAGATTATTCTGCTACTTCACTACTTCTATATCTAGTTTCTTTTACGGTAAGGGGTGTTATTCTTTCTTATTCATGAAGAGAACTTCTGTTATTCCATTCTTTATTATTCTGTTGGAATAACCTGTAAAAGTGGCATACTCTATACATAACATGTATACGCGGCATACCCTATACTTGGTGAAATCCTTATTTTATTCCATTCTTATTTATTCTATTGGAATAACCTGTATACGCGGCATACCCTATACTTGGTGAAATCTTTATGTTATTCCATTCTTTATTATTCCGTTGGAATAACCTGTATGTGCGGTTTACCCTATACTTGGTGGAATGACCTGTATATGCGGTTTACCCAATACTTGGTGATCTTCTTCTGTTATTCCATTCTTTATTATTATGTTGGAATAACCTGTTTATGTGAAGTATCGCATACTTGGTGAAATTCTTTTATTATTCCGTTCTTTATTATTCTATCGGAATAACCTGTCGATGTGAATTTCACCTGACCTGGTTCCATATTTATTATTCCGCATTTATTATTACATTGGGGAATAACTTTTATGCATGCGGTCTCTATCGCATGCATGGTGAATCCTTCTGTTATTCCATTCTTTATTATTCTGTTGAAATAACCTGTCTATGTGGATTTCCACATGCATGGTGAATGATCCTTTGTATTCATTCCTTATTGAATTATGGAAATGATCTGTATACGTGGATTACCGCATGGCGGGTGAAAATCCATTTGCAGTTTCATATATTCTTTATTATACTCAGTTGGTTAAAGTTTGACTTCGATACTCCATGAAATTAGTGGAATATCCTTGATATTTGCGCTTCATCCAGTATCTTTTCATGGAAATATTCTTCTGAAAATTCTTGACTTTTACTTTACAAAGAAGTATCATGTTGACAATTTGGATATTATTAGTTCCTGGATAAATTAATTCTTGAACTTGTTTTATTGAATTCCTATAACATTGTCATCATCCTCATGTTTATATTATGTTGAAAGTCATCTTTGGCTTACGTGCATAGATGGACTTAGTATGATTATGACCAAGGATCATTCGGTATAATCATGAACTGTGATGTTATAAGTGATGTGGTAAAAGTCCTCAGTGGCTTGTAATGCATTGATGGACAGTTTTTGGTATAATTATGACCAGGGATTATTCGGTATAGTCATAACCGTGGATGATTTAATGAATATTCTTGGCTCGTAGTATAGGGATGATTAGAAGATGTGGTTTATTAATTAAGCTGAGTCTTAGCGATAAAAGTTGATGAAAACATTTTTAAATCATAGAAGATAGTAGGTTTTATTCTCTACTTGACATTTCTAATGGATTGCTTATTCCGCTGCAGTTAAACTTGATGTCTATTAAATTTTATTAGTTTAACATTGTTGAAGACTATTGATAATTTATTCTGCATTATCTTAGTCATAATATTTCTTACTGGGCTAGTTGAGCTCACCCTTTCTTTCACTGTTCTCTTCAGGAAATAAGAATATAGCTAGGACGAGTCGGGGAAAGGAGTGACGGTCCAGAAGATAGCATTAGTAGTCCTCACTATTCTATTAAATAATGTGACAATAAATGTAATGAGGACTCCTTTGAGTATGGATATTGTCTAGATGACAATATTCCTATTAGAACTCTCAGTTCATGTATTGTCGTATGTTACACGACAGTTGTATAATTAAGTTTGTATTTGTATTTTGTACCATGTATCTGGCGACTCAAGATGGGTGATGTATACCTAATTTATCTATTGAAACTCCGTTAGGAGAAACCTTGATTACATGTGTTATCCAAGTCTTGGATGCGGGTCACAGTTTTGAATGATATTTCTATGGTTAATAAATTTCTTGACGTATTCTTGAAGACTTCTTAAACTACCCCCAGAGCATGAAATTGAATTTTGTATTTACCCCAGTACAAAACCCATTTCTAAAAACCTCAAATATTTCTTCAACTAAAATGAATGTATCATGCGCCAAAGACATTGGCTCGAGCTGTTGAAGATTAAGAACGTACCATTCAATATCATTATGGAAGAGCGAACGTGGTAGCTGACGCGTTGATATTGTCGAAAAAGACGTCTGATCTAATAAAGTTAAAATAGATGAAATGGATTTTTGCTTTTTGGACAACAATTAAGAGAATCCAACATCGAATTCGAATTACCCTGTGCAGAGAGATCAACCCCAATTCAATATGGATCGGAGAATAATGATTCAAATCATGGATCAGGCATGTGACGAAGCACTTAAGGGTGGAATGTACCCTATAGTCAAGTCAAATCCGGTAGTTTAAGTGAGAGCGTTTGTCAAGAAACCCGAACAAAGTTATTACGGGTAAAGTTAATTATAAACTCTTGCGAAATCCATATCTTATTTGATACTAGTTTTACCCACTCTTGTATTTCACCTAGTTGTGTTCAACGTTTAAATTTGACTCATGAGAAGTTAGACTTTGACTTATTGGTTGAAACTTCGTTAGGAGAAACTTTCGTTACCTCCACTATTTATAAATCTTGTTTCAAATCGACACTTTTACGTTACTTGTCGATCTTATCTCTTTGAAAATAATTGCCTTTGATGTGATTTTAGGAATCGATTGATTAACTACTCATCATGTTTATATTTTTTTTGAAAGTCATCTGTGGCCTGTAGTGCATAGATGGACTTGGTATGATTATGACCGAGGATTATTCAAAGTAATCATGGCCGTAATGTTATAAATGATGTGGTAAAAGTCATCTTTGGCTGCATCTTTGCATAGATGGACTTGGTATGATTATGACCGAGGGATTATTAGGTATAATCATGATCAGATTGAAAACACGAATATCCTTGGCCCGTAGTGCATGGATAATTCGTGGTCGTGATACTATTAAGCTGAGTCTCAGCATTATTGGTTTTACAATTGTATATATTTGGCCTGTAGTGCAAAGATGAACTGTTGACTATTGGTTATACAGTTGGCCTGTAGTACAAAGTTGAATGGTTAATGAATATCTTTGAGCGTATTGCAAAGATGAATTTAATGTTTTTGACAATAAAGGTATTCAAGGTATCCTCACCTCTTCATCATACCAGGTACGTACGTAAATTTTGAGGGCGAAATTTTATAAGGAGGGGAGATTGTGAGACCCCGGATTTTTACGAATAAAGATTTAAATTTCTCAAAATATTTTTTTTATTATCGTGTGGATTTGAGATAATGTTATAGTTGTGGGTAGTATTTATAAATTTTGCAAAGTATGCAAGTTGTTATATTATATTCGATTTGTCGGAGAATATTCTTTATGTCGGGGAATATTCGAACAACGACACAATCATTAGTGGACTCCGCAACGGAATTATTGTCGGATTGAGAAAACGACAAAAATATTTTATAAAAAATAACGGCGGAAGTGTTACTGTTAAAACTGTCGAACTACCCGGTAGTAAAAGTAAAGTAATACGCATGGTTGCATAGTAGCACACGGTATTGATTATTGATGCTTACGTGAGAAGTCACTCAGTTATACTCAATTATTGCTACAGTAATTGTTGCATCATATCTCTCATATTATTGATTCGATTATTATCACAGTGTCATCTGCACAATATGTTATATTATTAAATCAATAATTGAGACGACAAAGTTATTTATATTATTAAATTGCAATATTTACAATGTCTAGAAGTTCTGTCAAGGAGAGGTTTGGTCACCTGATTGCACCCCAATAGGGAGAAATCCTTATTGAAAAGCACCCTATTTCCTGGGAACAACCTGATTGTTAAATATTGTGAGTTATAATATTAATGATGAATAATCTCATGTTGATTAAAGATGAAATTTGATAGTTTTATTGTGTTAGGATTATTTGTGTTAGTAAAAATCAACATCTATTCTGATGATAATTGATGTCTGGAGGTTATATTGTTCAATTGGGTATTCGGGACACTTTTCGTGTCGAAGTACTATTCATGAGTTACTATTTACGAGTTACTATTCACGAGTTACTATTCATGAGTTACTATTCACGAGTTACTATTCACGAGTTACTATTAACGAGTTACTATTCACTCTAGTATTGTGCATTCGGGTATTTGGGTACAATATTATTCCACGAGGAGATGTACTAATTTTTCAGACCGTTGGTTGAATTTATATGAGTAAATCAATATGGATCGTTGGTTTAAAGTTTTAATAGTGAATCAGTATGGATCGCTGATTTAAAGTTTTAATAGTGAATCAGTATGGATCACTGGTTTAAAGTTTTAATAGTGAATCAGTATGGATCGCTGGTATAAAGTTTTAATTGTGAATCAGTATGGATCGCTGATTATTCTGCTACTTCACTACTTCTATATCCAGTTTCTTTTACGGTAAGGGGTGTTATTCTTTCTTATTCTTGAAGAGAACTTCTGTTATTCCATTATTTATTATTTTGTTGGAATAACCTGTAAAAGTGGCATATCCTATACATAACATGTATACACGGCATACCCTATACTTGGTGAAATCCTTATGTTATTCCATTCTTATTTATTCTGTTGGAATAACCTGTATACGCGGCAGACCCTATACTTGGTGAAATCTTTATGTTATTCCATTCTTTATTATTACATTGGAATAACTTTTGTGCTGTGATTTACCCTATACTTGGTGGAATGACTTTGATATATGCGATTTACCCAATACTTGGTGATCTTCTTACATTATTCCATTCTTTATTATTATGTTGGAATAACTTTTGCTTATCTGAAGTACCGCATACTTGGTAAAATTCTTTTTATTATTCCGTTCTTTATTATTACATTTAATATCACATTGGTGTGAATTTCACCGACTTGGTTCCATATTTATTATTCCGCATTTATTATTACGCTGGGAATAACTCATGCATGCATGCGGTCTCTATCGCATGCATGGTGAATCATACATTATTCCATTCTTTATTATTCTTTGGAATAACTTTGTCTATGTGGATTGCCACACGCATGGTGAATGATACTTTGTATTCATTCCTTATTGAATTATGGAAATGATCTCAGATATCGTGGATTACCGCATGGCGGTGAAAAAATCCATTTGCGCTTTCATATATTCTTTATTATACTCGGTTGGTTAAAGTTTTGACTTGATACTCCATGAAATTAGTGGAATATCCTTGATATTTGCGCTTCATCCAAAGATCTTTTCATGGAAATATTCTTACGAGAATTCTTGACTTTTACTTTACAAAGAAGTATTATGTTGACAATTTGGATATTATTAGTTCTGGATAAATTAATTCTTGAACTTGTTTTATTGAATTCCTATAACATTGTCATCATCCTCATGTTTATATTATGTTGAAAGTCATCTTTGGCTTACGTGCATAGATGGACTTAGTATGATTATGACCAGGGATCATTCGATATAATCATGAACCGTGATGTTATAAGTGATGTGGTAAAAGTCCTCGATGGCACATAAATGCATTGATGGGCGCTTTTGGTATGATTATGACCGAGGATTATTCGGTATAGTCATGACCATGGATGATTTAATGAATATCCTTGGCTCGTAAATACGAGGATGATTAGAAGATGTGGTTTATTTATTAAGCTGAGTCTCAGCGATAAAAGTTGATGGAAACATTTTTAAATCATAGAAGATAGTAGGTTTTATTCTCTACTTGACTCTTCTAATGGATTTCTTATTCCGCTGTAGTTAAACTTGATGTCTATTGTATTTTATCAGTTTAACATTGTTGAAGACTATTGATAATTTATTCTGCATTATCTTAGTCATAATATTTCTTACTGGGCTAGTTGAGCTCACACTTTCTTTCATTGTTCTCTTCAGGAAATGAGAATATAGCTGGGACGAGTCGGGGAAAGGAGTGACGGTCCAGAAGATAGCATTAGTAGTCCTCACTATTCTGTTAAATAGTGTGACAATAAATGTAATAAGGACTCCTTTGAGTATGGATATTGTCTAGATGACAATATTCCTATTAGAACTCTCAGTTCATGTATTGTCATATGTTACACGATAGTTGTATAATTAAGTTTGTATTTGTATTTTGTACAATGTATCTGGCGACTCAAGATGGGTGATGTATAACTAATTTTGGGGGCGTCACAATAGTGCATGGGACTGATTCTGACGATGAGTAGCCTATAGAGGAGGCTGAGATTCCCATTGAGGGGGATTTGACTACTGGGTTGCCAACATTTATGATAGATTTTCCCACTACGAGTGCTACTGTGATTCAACATTCAGCACAATATCTGGAGCAGAGTCTATATATGATGACCTTTGAGAGAGATCAGGCTAGGGCCTTGATGTTGATAGCTCTCGATGGGAGAGACGCAGCTCTATTAGAGAGAGACGAGGCTAGATCAGGTAGAGATACATTGATTATAAAGCGGGATGCTGCCCTATCTGCCCGGGATGTGGCCATCACAAACAGTACTTCAGTGAGATCCCTCACGACTGGCATCCTTACCGATATTAGTGCATATATTAATGAGCATCATGCCACTATGAAGTTAGCCTCGGATCTGCTAGCTCATGTAGATTCCATTGGGAAGGAGCTTTCAGCATTACATCCTTCTTCAGAGAGGGATGCTATGTTAGATCTGATAGTCTGCATACACACAGATCCGTAGATAGACTTGTATTTTCCTGCACAGACTAGCTTAGCCATTTTGTCATGTACAACACATATTGTATATATCAAACAATATTATATATGGCAGAGAAATATATTTTGATTTACTTCCCTTTCAGTTATGCCTTGATACTTGTTTGATATTTGTCTGTTTCTTCAGGGCTTGTGATCTTGATGCATTCTAAACTCATTCTTGATGTGTGGACATTGAGACATCGCAGGATCTTTCAGAATAGATCATTGATCTGTGTGTATCCCTACCATCTTTGTTGTCTTGGGACTGGTTTCTGCATGGAAATGTGGAGAGGAGTGTGGCTTTTCCTCTTTAAGATTGACCGCACCACAGATGGTCGCCAATACTCCTATTTGTGAGAATCCTAGTTATTTCCATCTCTTATGGATTGGTGTTGCTCTTTGAGGCACAACCGCAGCTTAGATGGTCGTTCAATCTCCTATTTGTGAGGAGAGGTTAGGTACTCCCATCCCTTTGGTCTGAAGCCGATGAAATGTGGTGGATTAAAGTTTGATTCTAGTACCGTGGGACAAGTATTTTTGATCTGGTAGGGGGTTAGACCGAACCATAAATGGCTGCTTACGTACTCCTATTGAAGAGGAGATCAGGTCTGCATAGTTTGAACTTGGTGTAATAGGTTCAACGCTGAATGTGAAAGGCAGATTGGTGTAGAAGCTTTATTGATGAAGAAGGGTGTAGAAGTGTTTTAGTGGTTTTTTGTTTTTGTAGAGAAAGGTTAGAAATGTTTTTGTTGCTTTTTTTATTGCGATCGGGCCATATAGAATATGGTTGCCTACATACTCCCAAGTATCGGGGATATCAGGTCGACTTAGTTTGCCCCTCAGGACAAATTGCAGCCGAAGAGAAGTATGAATCCCATGTGCAGGCTATACTGCAAGGAGAAGAAAGTTTGATCCCATGATTGGGACAAACTGCAGGTGTGAAAAAAGTTTGATCCCGTCTTCAGGACAAACTGCAAGCGTAGAAAAGTTTAATCCCATTTTCAGGATAAACTGCAAGTGTGAAAGGTTCAATCCCTGGGGGGATAACCGAAATTTTGTGAAAAGTTTGAAATGAGGTGAAACCAGGCTCCTGGTTTGAAATGTATGTTTCTTTGAGGGGTAGAAGAGTATGTAAAAAGGGTTAAAAAAACGGAATGACTGGTGATTTGATGATCCAAAAACCAGGATGTTTGCTTGATGGAAACCTCAAACATAGTACAATTTCACGGTGTTCGAGTTGATAAGCTATAGAAATTCATCGTCATCTATTTCCTATAGTCTAAGAGCGCCTCCCGTCAATACCTCCTTGATAACAAACGGGCCTTCCCAGTTAGGAGCGAATTTTCCCTTAGATTGATCTTGGTTTTCAATGATCTTCTTCAAAACCAAGTCGTGTTGTTTAAAATGCCATAGCCGGACTTTCCTGTTGTAGGATCTTGCGATTTGTTGATATAGCTGACCATGGAAGATAGCCGCGGTTCGCCTTTCGTCTATTAGCAATAATTGGTGATACCTGTCTTGTACCCATTGGTCTTCATCCAGCTGAGCGTCCATCAACACTCTGAGGGATTCCATTTCCACCTCTATGGGGAGCACTGCTTTTATCCCGTAGGCTAAAGAGTAAGGTGTTGCCCAAGTGGAAGTACGCATTGAGGTTCTGTAGGCTAATAAAGTCAGAGGAAAGAGGTCAAGCCATCCTTTGTGATTGGCGGACATTTTCTGCATGATCTTCTTGTTGTTTTTATTAGCCGCTTCAACAGGACCATTCATCTTTGGGCGGTAAATGATGGAGTTAAGGTGTTTGATGTGGAATTTACTGCATAACTCCTCCACCATTTTGTTGTTGAGGTTTTTAGCATTGTCTGACACAATGACCTCTGGTTGTCCACATCTACAAACGATATTATTTCTGATGAAAGCAATGATGACTTCTTTGGTAACCCTGGGGAAGGAGGCTTCTTCTACCCATTTGGTGAAGTAGTCAATCATGGTGAATATGAATCGATGTCCATTATTGGCTTTGGGCTCGATGGGCCCGATCACGTCCATTCCCCACATTGCGAAGGGCCATGGCGAACTCATATTGTGAAGTTCCCTTGGAGGGGCGTGGATAGCATTCCCATGAATTTGGCATTGATAGCACCTCTTGACGTGATCATTATAATCAGCTTTGAGCGTAAGCCAATAATGCCTTGTTCTAAGGATCTTCTTAACAAGTAGGGGTCCACTCATGTGTGGGCCACGTACTCCACCATGGATCTCATCCATAAGCTTCTGAGCTTGGTCTTTGTCCAGACATCTGAAGAGACCTAATCCAGCATCTCTTTTGTAGAGTGCATCTCCACTCAGGTAAAATTTCATAGCCAGTCAATGAATCCGCCTCTTCTCAGTTAGGCTCACCTCAACGGGTGTAGATCCATCTCGTAGATACTCCTTGATGTGCTGATACCAAGGGTTGTGGATGGGAGGTAGCTCATCCGATACTTCTCCAACGTAATTCCCATAGACTTGGGCTTTATGCAGAATAAACGTGATGCTTGGCATGTTTTCCTTGTTAGGTATGTGAACCAAGGAGGCCAATGGTTCTAGTGCATCCGCAAAATCATTCCTATTATGAGGAATGTGTAGAAAGGAGATTTCTTCGAACTCCAAAGCCATCTGTAGAACTTGCTGATGGTAAGGCATCAAATGTAATTCTTTGGTTTGATAGATTCTTGTGGATTGTTTAATTACCAACTCTGAATCCCCAAAGACAGTTAACCGCCTGATGCCCATTGAATGGGCAATTTTTAGCCCCATGATACAACCTTCATACTCGACTATGTTATTGGTGCTGACAAACTGCAATTTGACGGCGACGGGATACTGCTCCCCCGTACCGGATACTATAACTGCTCCAGCTCCATAATCTTATGTGTTAATAGCTCCATCGAAATACATTTTTCATGTGTGGCATGCATCGTACTGATGGTGTTGCTGAACTGCTATTACCCCTTCATCAGGGAAATATGTTTCCTAGGGTTTGTAATCCCCTGCAGGTGCGGCGGCCAGTTGATCCCTAATTCCTTGACCTTTGACAGACTTTTGTGTCACGTAGACGATGTCAAATTGCTATAGGATCAACTGCCATCTGGACAGCTGATAATTTAGTATGGGCTTACTGAACACATACTTGAGA
This sequence comes from Panax ginseng, assembly GCA_020205605.1. Classification (NCBI taxonomy): domain Eukaryota; kingdom Viridiplantae; phylum Streptophyta; class Magnoliopsida; order Apiales; family Araliaceae; genus Panax; species Panax ginseng. The sequence continues at coordinate 76,707,515 of CM035131.1, read as the reverse complement.
GGATCCACGCGGGATATGAGATGGGTTGTGTGACCATGGAGGTAATGTTGTAACCTCATGGACACCCACGCTAAAGCACAACAAGTCTTCTCAATCAGAGTGTACTTGTGTTCACTGTTGCTGAATCTTTTGCTGAGGTAATAGATAGCTCATTCTTGGCCTCTATCGTCTTTTTGTCCCAACATGCAGCCCATAGCATTATCATTAATGGATAGGTACATGAACAGGGGAACATCATCCCTGGGAGGTACCAAAATAGAAGCGTTAACCAGCTGCTCTTTGATTGTAAGGAAGGCTTTCTGACACACATCGTTCCATTTTATGGAGGAGTTCTTCCTTAACAATTTGAAAATGGGCTCACAGGTTGCTGTGAGTTGAGAGATAAACCTGCTAATGAAGTTGATTCTTCCCAAAAATCCCTATATTTCCTTCTCTATCTGAGGAATGGGCATTTCCTTGATGGCCTGGATTTTTATGGGATCCAGCTCAATCCATTTGTGGCTGACTAGGAAACCTAGCAACTTGCCTGATTTAATGCCAAAGGCGCATTTGAATGGATTCAACTTCAAGTTGTACATACGCAACCTGTTGAAGAGCTTTTTGAGATGGTCTAACTGGTCTTCTTCCCTTTGAGACTTGACAATGATGTCATCCACGTAGATCTCTATCTCTTTATGCATTAAATCATGAAAAAGAGCCATCATGGCTCGCTAATAGGTTGCCCCGACATTGATGAGGCCGAATGACAACCATCTATAGCAAAAGGTTTCCCAAGGTGTGATGAAAGTAATTTTCTCATGATCCTCCTCAGCGACCATAATCTGATGATACCCCACAAAACAATCAGCAAAGGTGTACATGTCGTATTAAGCAGTATTATCAATAAGAATGTGGATAAAGGGCACGGGAAAGCTATCTTTAAGGCAAGCTTTGTTCTGATCCCGGTAATCTATATAAACTCGCACCTTTCCTCCTGGTTTAGGCACGGGAACAATATTGGATATCCATTCTGGATATGTGGACACCATGATAATGCCAGCTTGAAATTGTTTCACAATTTCTTCTTTCACCTTTAAACTTTACTCAGGTGTCAATCGCCTGAGCTTCTGCCTGACTGGCTTAAATCTTTCCTTAATGGGAAGGCGGTGAAGGACAATGTCAGTGGACAAACCCACCATGTCTTCGTGAGACCATGCAAACACATCCTGGAATTGAGTTAATAGCGCAACCATGTCATTCCGTTGGTTTGGGGTTAGGTCTGAACCAATCTGGATTAGCTTAGGGTTTTCTAAGGTTCCAAGATTAAAATAAGTGGTTTGATCAAGATTAGGTTTAGGCTTTTCTTTGACCCATTCCTTAATCTCCTGAGGTGTCTCAATGTCCTCTTGGATTTCAATCAAGTCTAAGTCCAACTTTTCATCAAAGTTACAGTCCTTGTGGAGAAAAGGCACCTCATCAGCAAGTACAAGCACATCTAAATTCAGAGTCCTGAAATAAAATATGCTTTCACTTAATATATGAAACTGTTTAATCATACAAAAGTGTTAGCATGTACTGATAAAATAACTGCTAATATTGTATAGAAAAGTAAGCAATTAAAGTTATCTATAGGGTAGAGGGATTTTTGCCCGTTTTACCCTCGTCGACCAATGCATGGAGTGCTGCTCCAATTTTCGAGGGTAAAGTCCTGATGGACTGCAGTGATGGAGGGGCTGTCATCGTCCTCCTTTTCCCGAATGATGACTATAACATCTGGGCAATCATCGTCTGGGGTGTATCTGTTTGTATGTTCATCATGGACAATGATGCGTATGCCTGACATCATCAAGGCGATGTCATGTTTACATTTCTGTTCCCTTTCTTCCACTTTGGGATAAGAAATTAGGACTTTTGCTTTGAATGGTACTGGTTTGGGAAACAGCATAGCCATAACATGGGTTGGCACCTTTACCGGAGACTGTATCAGCTCATGAGGTGTGGGTGGAGAAAATCGCTGTGTGGCGGAAGCTTGAGGAATCTGCTTATGCTTATGAGGATTCCTGTGACTGGAACTGGCATAATAGCCTAGTCCAGATGTCCCAATTTGACTGGACACTTGAATTGGGTGCTTAATACCCTGCTGATCTTTACCGAGCCCTTGTCTAGGCTGATGACCCAATGACATCATTTCTTGAGTGGCCGACATAACCTCGGCAAAAATCTTAGGTACGGGAAGTGGTACTCCAATAGGATGGTATTGCGTGTTACTCACTTCCAAAGTATGAAAACTAGTCGGCTCAACTTCTGAATTGAAGCTGATGATTGGTAGATCTCCTTATTCAGGACATTCTGGCTCAGCGTTGACAGTGACTAGGCTATTATTGACAATGTATTTAAGTTGTTGATGTAGTGTAGAAGGAACGGTTCCATCCATGTGGATCCATGGTCTCTCCAATAACAGGTTGTATCCTGAATCTATCTTGAGGACGTGGAAGGATACATTGAATGTGTTTGGACCAATCTCAATTGGAAGCTCAATCTCTCCGACAGAATTTCGTCGGGATCCATCAAAAGCTTTGATAACCATATGGCTACTTTAGATCCATTTGAGATTGACGTTCATATTTACCAAGGTGGCAGAAGGAAAGATATTCAGAGACGAACCTTCGTCTATCAAAACTCCAGCTAACATATACCCAGAGGACAAAACTATAATGTGTAATAGCTTGTAATGACCGGTCCCTTCGGGCGGTATGTCATCATCAGTGAAGGATATCACATTGTTGTTAAAAATGTAATCAACCAGATGTTAAAATTTTTCCACATCCACTGATTTTGGCAAGTAGGCTTCTTCCAAAACCTTCAATAAAATCTTTATGTGATCTTCGGAAGAGAAAACCAAGTCCAGTATTGAGATCTGATATAGAGCTACTCTTAAGCTTAGAACCACCTTGGCTTCATTATGGCCCATAATGTGGAGGAATTTCTCAATTTTCTCCATGGTAGTCTTCTCCTTTGCTTTTATGGAGGGCTTGATCACCCTCTAAGGAAGATATAATGGATTTTCCTTCGACACTATAGCAGTAGTATGAGACGTGGATCCTTCAGCTTCTTCATAATTCCGTGGGACTTTGTGTAAGCTGATAATAGGATATTGTGGCCTGAAGGGTAAAGAAATTGGCTCTGGTGCAGCCACATTCAAAGGATTGTCAGCTCCTTTGAGTTGAATTGCTTGTATGGGAAATGGTTTAATAGTCTCATCAGCCTCAGCGGATATAACTGCTACTAATCCATTCCATTTGGTAGGACAAGTATTCCCACTCTCGAGTAAAGACAAGAAATCATCGTCACAAATTTGCGGACACACAAATTGTCAATTAGATTTTGAATAAGGTGTTGGAGTGCCCAGCATTCTTCTATGTTGTGACCGCGAGAATGTGAATGATATTGACATACTCCATCAGAGTTGAACCGTCTTGAACGGGGATTGATTGGAGGTAGAAGGGATGTAATTCTTCCTTCGTTGATTAACATCTGAAATATCTCCTCCATAGGTTGGCCCAGATATGTAAATTCCCTTTTATTGGGAAAATCATGATGGGCTTTAGCACTTGCTCTCTTCGCAACCTTATCCTCCATAGCTTCGCTTTCTAAAGGTGATGGTGGAGCATTCATAACAAAAGGAAGGAGATATGCATGCTCCTGGATGAATAATTGGCGTGTGACTTGATGTTGATGGGTCACCGGTTCTACCAATTATTCAATTTGCTTACAAAGAGCTATCATCTTTCGTTCTATAGTAAATTGGAACTATGCGTAATCCCATCTGTCAACACCGTCTTTGATATTTTAGGATGATTCACTGTTAAAATTGGAACTCTGTCTAGTGCTCCAACTAATCATGTTCACCTCTTCTTCTTTGTGTTGAGGAAGAGGGTTATCTTGCACATGAGGTTGATCTAGTTTGGTAACCACGATCTCACTGTTGTCTATTAAATCTTGGATCTTGTGTTTCAAGGCCCAACAATCTTGAGTATCATGTCTAGGTGCTCTGGCATGATAAGCACACTTCCGAGTAGCATTGAAACCCCTACCATTAGGGTTGCTGGTGGAAGAAGATTCTAGAGTGAGTCCCCTAAGGGTGTGAACGTTCGAGGGTGCTTTGCATCTCCACCTTTAGGCAGTCTAGGGTTTGAAGACTGTGCTTGGAAAGGGGAGTAATTTCTCCTCTGTATAGGCATGTTCTGACTGCCTTTTTGACCTTGTAGTATCAAGGAAACATCCTCCTCTTTCTTTTTATGGACCCTCTAGGGGTTGTTTCCATAAGATCCGGATTGGATGTGCTCAGCAACTACTTTAAGAGCAGCTAGGTCTTGAATCTTTCCTGACTTCAATCCCATCTCAGCCATTTCTCCATGCTTGATCATTTTAGAAAATGGTTTGCCAATACCAGCTAAGACTCTCTCATAGAAAGGAGCTTCTTGTATGTCTATGAAAGTTATGACCATTTTTGACTCTGTCATGGAGGGAATAACTCGAGCAGCAAGGCACCTCCACCTTTGAACGTACTCTCTGAAAGACTCATTAGACTGTTTCTTGACCTTGGTAATCTGGTACCGGTCAGGAGCCATCTGAGATTGAAAACTGTACTGAGTGAGGAAGGCGTGAGCTAGCACTTCCCATCTATGAATCTTTAAATTGTCTAATCTGGTATACCATGAACGGGCTTCTCCAGTCAAACTCTTCTGGAACAGCTGCATTCTGAGCTTCTCATTTTCCACATAAGATCCAAGTTCTCCAATGAACACCTTCAAATGTGTGTAAGGATCCCCTAATTCGTTATACTTTTCAAAGTCAGGGGTTTTGAATTTCTCTGGATAATGAACACCAGGGAATATGCAAAGGTCAGCATATGAAACACTTCCATGTGTTCTAATTCCTTTGAGAAAATGGATAGCTTCTTCCATTTGAAGGACCTTTTTCCTGATATCATCGGTGTCTGGATCTCCTTTGAGATAGGTGTTTTCAGGGTCTTTGTTGGTCATATCCAACTGAGGTTCTAGATTTGTTTTATCCAAACCTTGTATTCCTCCTTGTGCAGAGGATTCTGTATGTATAGGCATTTTTGTATCCTGAGTAGACCAATGCAATTCTTTCAGCAGAACAGCCAAATCTGTAATTTGTTTACTCAATCTGTCAAATTCTTCACGAGAAACGGCATTAGACTGGTCAGAAGAAGACATTATTGGCTGTAGGCTCGTGGCCTTTTTGGATTTTGAGTGGGTAATAGGCCCAATTGTTTCCCTACAAAAGACTTATGTAGTTTAGTCTTAGGGATAATGTAAAAGCTATCATAATGTATCCATTTTAGGAATATCATCCTGCAAAAACGTGTGTTATTTGATAGCATGTCAAATAAAGATAAAGATGGAATAAAATATTCTTCATATTTTCCATTACATAAAGATAAAGATGGAATAAAATTACAAGTAAATGCTTTTACAAGTAATTAAAAGTGGAAAGTATGAAGAGACTTTCCTCTGCATTTGGTTTATCAGAGGTTAACCTATCTTAGGGTTACTCTCACGGCTTTTTGGCATGAAGGTCCCCAGATCATCGCAATCTACTTGACGGGAAGTTAATCCGGTCTTTCAACTAGAGCGAATCTGGGTGGTGCCTTTCCTAAGCCTCGTTGGAATTAGCCTCCCTACGAGTCCAGTAATCAAACACCGACAGGATAGCCTCCTGGTGGAGGAACCACACAACATAAATTTACATACAACGTGTCTCACTGTTTATGAAAATGATGACACGTGCGAAGCAGTAAAATCAAAGATAGATATATTACAGTGCAGTAAGTAAAATGAATTAGTACACATTCATTATAAATGTAAATGCAACATTCACACACAAGCAAATAACAGTTTTGAAAAGCTTGTAGTAGCAGCATAAACCCTCTTACTGGTGTCCCCAGCAGAGTCGCCACCTGTCGACGTCAGCATTTTTATTTGTCCCTTTTCGTTTCTTGTTCTTTGGTGTTCTCATGTTATGTGAGATTTTTTTGAAAAATAAGTGAAAAAGGTCTGACATGTATAATGTCGACGATTTGACAGTAAGAGTCGCCAATTGGTGTTTTTAACTGGTTGCACCAATGCAACCGAGAAAAGGTTTTCACATTGACCCAGTGATGTGACACTGCTAATTGGGTTTGTGAAACCGAGATTAATTTGGGTTCGGGGGTTTGATTATGCGGAGGGAAGGTGTTAGGCACCCCCCGACATCTGTGTTGCCACGGTGACCGCCACATTTCAAGAAACTATTATATGAATATGTGTGTGTGTGTGTGTGGATCAATGTGCAATTTATTTGGAAGTGGTGCGAGGCCTCGTTCGCACCTATATACAAAGGGTTTGAATTTGTATGAAAATTCAGGTTTAAACATGATATAGAAATGAGGTTTTGTAAAAGAGGTTTTCAAACCCTGTGCTCAATAGTAATTGAGACCTTTTCATACTTCCATTTTATTATTAAATGTTCGGCTTGTTTGCTTTTATTTTTCGAGATACGAAACATCTTCGAGAAAATAATATACAGCAGTGCCGAACTCCTCATGGGCATGACAGCCATCTAAGGAAATTCAAACACTGTAAATAATGTACAAGCTGCTTACAGCTAAAAAAGTCCATCATGGGAACCGAATCTAGATTCAGTGGACTAAATCTGTGATCACATGATTCCTAGGCTCACATGATGCCACCATTTATATGAAAAGCAGTAAGTAGTTATATATATAAAAGCTGTAAATACATATATATATATATATATATATATATATATATATATATACAGACATGATCAACCACCACGAAGCACCTCCATGGGGGATCGAAAATGTAAATATATAAAAGCGATAAATATATATATAGAGACATGATCAACCACCATGAAGCACCTCCATGGGGGATCAGAAATGTAAATAAATCAATAAATGCGATCAACCGCCAAGAAGTAAACTCCAGGCGGGACTAAATGTAAATAAAGCAGTAAAGACGATCAATTGCCATGAAGTAAACTCGAGCGAATGAAATGTAAATAAAAGCGGTAAAAGGCCACGAAGTAAACTCCATGCACATGCAAATGTAAATATATATATATATATATATATATATATATATAAAAGCGGTAAACGCACATGATGTTTATCAATCCTGGCTCGGTTTATCATTTCGGCGATTTGTCGCTGTTTATATATATATAAGTAGTAAATTCATCGGATATAAAATCCAAGCTCATCGAATAGAGTTTGACAAATAGTTCATATATATATATAAGCAAGTAAACGCTCCAGATGTAAAATTAAGGCTCATTGGATATAATCCGACAACAGTTTATATATATAAGTATATATTTATATATATATATATATAAGAAAGTAAACGCTCCAGACATAAGTCTAGGCTCAATCGAGGCATAACTCGATAATGTTAGTCCATATATAAAAATATATACATATATAAGTATATATATACAGACAGAAATGAAAACCACAGACCGAAGTCTGGGCATACACACACAATACGACCCTCAATGTGAAGAATAGTGTGTGCAAAGATGAAGAGAAAGGCTTTATAGAGTGTGAGAAGGCTTACAGTGGGCTGCCAAGGCAGGTTTCTATGACTCTAGATGGATAAACACTCAGCTCCCATCGGTAAAATATAGCTATATGTCGGCTAACAGGTGTTAAAAATGAGAAAGCACTCAATATGGGGTGTGTACAGAACAAATTGGACAAGGCCTCCTCACCTCTTTTTCTCTTACAAATGGCCACCCCAAGCTTTATATTTATACAGCTGAGAGCCGCAGGTGTACCAGCAGCAGCCGCAGATGCACTTGAGGCTGTCTGGGGTGCCCCGGGCTCCGCAGATCCCGCCATCACGAAGTACGTTCACTCGTGCACTATGATGTTTGCTCGAACTTGCAGAACTTCAATCCGAGCATCCGAATGATGTGTACAAGACCTTCTTCGAATCGTTTTTGTCGAGAGTTACGCAATGACATGGGATTAGAGGTTGTACGAAGTCAGGAAGAGGGGAACATGCCCATGGTCTTCAAGCTTCAGATTTTATCCAGTGTGCTGCCACACGTAATAGTCACTCGGGATTGGAACTCCTTGGCTCTTGTGGGACATTGTTGTGTCGAAATATATGTATGAAATGTTGAGACGGCGCGCTGGGGTTGAGGTGGCAAGATGACAATTTTGCCCCTCACCGGGGTTATCTCTGGTTTGGGCTAATAGCAGACGTTGCTCAGGGTTACATCTGAGATTGGACTACTATAAGTGTTTGAATTCTGCAAGGTCATCTGTAAGTGTGCCTGCCTTCCTGGTGTTAGCTCCAGGTCTTTGGAATGAGTGCCTCGGCAGGAGGTCTGAGATTGAAGCTTATTGCATTCATTTGAAGCAAGCATTTTCGGAGTTATCGCCGGAACTGCAACAACATTCCTTGGGGTTATCTCCAAGGATAAAACTCGGGGTTATCTCCGAGTTTGGAATTGATACTCCTGGTGTGTGTTCGGGGTTGAGACTGAACTTCCGGTAGTATCCAGAATGGATGTGAACTGTCCTCCAGGGTTATCTCCGAAAGACGAATCTACCCTCTTAGAATGTCAATAATAGGTATGCAGAAAATTTCTAGTGTCTACAAATAGTATTATGTGAATAGTACCCCAGCATGAAAAGATTAAAACTTAACAAGAATGTTCAAAAAAATATTCCCGTGAAAAGATACTCGATGAAGCGCAAATGTTAAGGATATTCTACTAATTTCAAGGAGTATAGAAGTAATACTTAACAAAAGGAATGTAGAATTCAGAATCTGAAATGAAATAATATTACTTACATACTACAAAGTATGGAAGAAAATATTATTTCTTACAAATATTGAACAAAAATAATATCCCTTACCTTAAAAGGAGAGTATTTCTGACTAGTATGGCAGGGATATTCTTGAAGAAAACTTATACTGTTTTCTACACTCAAAGCTTCCTTAAACTCAAAAGAAATACGCTCAATATTATAGAAGAATAATTCTCTGATTCTGGTGTGATTTTCAATTCTAAACTAAGCATCTTATTTATAGAAGAATGGCAGGATACTATTTGGACGCACAGTAAAGGAAAAATCATGGACTGCACACAGAAAAAATTTACGGGCACAATTCACCAGCACACATTTGAGTCAACCAATGAGAGAGTGCCCTCCCATGAAGGTCACTAGAAAAGTGGGAGATGTAGACCAATGAGTGGGCGCCCTCTTTTGAAGGTAATTGAGTTTGGGAGATATGGACCAATGAGGGGCTCCCTCATTCATAAGGTAGTGAACAGTAGCTGCATTATTTGAAAAGTTGGCTAATAATATCCCTGATAAAGTGAATATTTCTCGACAAAACTAATATTTTATGACAACTTGCTTACTTTGCAAAATTTGTAAATATTACCCACAACTATAACATTATATCAAATCCACACCTTATTACTCAAAATGATATTTAAAGAAAATAAATCTTTATTCATAAAATTTGGGGTCTTACAACCTCCCCTTCTTATGAAATTTTATCCTCGAAATTGGTGTGCGTACCTGGTATGTCGAAGAGGTGAGGATACCTTATTTTTATTTTAGAGTCTAACTCCTAGGTTATTTCCTCAATATCGTGGTTTCTCCACAAAAATTTGACTTGAGGTATAACTTTGGAGAATAGAATATGTTTCTTCTTATTCAAGATTTTAACAGGTACCTCTTCATACGTTAAATCTTCCGCTATCTATTCTGGTTCTAATTCAATAATGTGGTTCGGGTCTTTCACATATTTACGTAACATAGATATGTGAAAAACGTTATGAACACGAGACATAGTTGGCGGTAAAGCGAGTCTATAGGCCACAGTTCCTACTCGATCTAGGATTTCAAATAGGCCAATGAATCGAGGATTGAGCTTTCCTCTCTTTCTAAATCTCGTAACTCCTTTCTATGGAGGACCACGTAACAAAACATGATCCCCAACATTGAATTCCACATCCCTTCGATGAAGATCAACATAACTCTTTTGTCGATCTTGTGAGGTTTTTATACATTGTCGAATCATTTGAATCTTTTCTGTTGTCATACGTACCAATTCTGGTCCCAACAACTTTGCTTCACCCACCTCATCCCAGCATACTATAGAACGACACTTGCGTCCATACAATGCCTCGAATGGAGCCATGCTTATACTTGCTTGATAACTATTGTTATAGGAGAATTCCACCAATGGCAATAACTTGTCCCAACTTCCTTTGAAGTCAAGGACACAAAGTCTTAATAGATCTTCAAGAGTTTGAATAGTCCTCTCCGACTGTCGGTCTGTCTGAGGATGATATGCCGAACTAAATCGTAAATCTGTGACCATAACTTTTTGCAAACTAACCCAAAATTGTGAAGTGAATCTTGGGTCTCGATCAGAAACTATGGATACTAGCATACCTTGCAGTCTTACAATCTCATTTATGTATATACGAGTAAGACTCTCAAGTGAATAAATTTCTCATATAGGTAAGAAATGATCGCAGACTTGGTTAATCTATTAACAATGACCCAAATTGCATCTATGCCTTAAGAAACCTTGGGAAGACCTGTGAGACCCGAATTTTATGAAATGAAACTATTCAATTTTCCTATAATTATTCTATTTAGTAAATGGTTAAATTGATAAAAGGTTAAAGTTAAGGGTGATATGTGAAAAATTTTCAAAGTAAACAAGTTGTCATAAAATAATCGGTGATAAAAGTATGGTATGACGCGTGGTTGCATAGTAGCACACGATATTGATTAATGATGCTTACGTGAGAAGTCACTCAGTTATACTCAATTATTGCTACAGTAATTGCTGTATCATATCTCTCATATTATTGATTTAATTATTGTCACAGTATCATCTGTATAATATGTTATATTATTAAATCAATAATTGAGACGACAAATTTATTCATATTATTATTTGCAATATTGACAATGTCTAGAAGTTCTGTCAAAGAGAGGTTAGATAATCTAATTGCACGCTAATAGGGAGAAATCCTTATCGAAAAGCCCCCTCTTTCCTAGGAACGACCTGGTTGTTAAATATTGTAAGTTATAATATTAATGATGAATAAGTTCGTGTTAATTAAAGATGAAATTGATAATTCCATTGTGTGGGAATTATTAGTGTTAGTGGAAATCGACATTTATTTCAATAATAATTGATGTTTGGAGGTTATATTGATCAATCGGGTAATTCAATGAATAAATGAGCAATTAATTGCTATTAATTCACATGATTATAACTATTTGTTCATATGTGTGTACTATTGATTCACATTCATTTACTATTAGGGGAGTTGGTGCAAGATTGATAATACTTGTATGACTAAGTTAAAAATGGAGGTATAGATGGAGGTACTATACTGTAATTCGTATTTTTACATGATTATAACTATTGATTAATATGAACTATTAATTCTCATTTTTTACTATTAGGGGAGGTGGTGCAAGTTTGATAATACTTGCAGGACTAAATTAAAAAGGAAGAAAAGAGGAAGGTATTATATTGTAATATTTCGAGCCCCAAAACGTACAATTATCGAAACTATATTTTCCTATAAATAGAAGCTCATTCTTCCTTCATTTCTCACCAATTCACAAAAGCTATAGAGTAATTATTATATAGAGAAATTATAGAGCAAAAGAACAAGAGAAGTCTGCTACATCACTATTCCAGCATCTAGTTTTCTTCTGAGGTAAGGGATATTATTATTATAGTAAGGGGTATTATTTCCTTCGTATTCCTGAAGAGAGCTATTGTTATTCCATTGCTTATTATTCTGTTGGAATAACTTGTATACGCGGACTACCGTATACATGGTGAAATTCATCTATTATTCCATTCTTTATTATTATGTTGGAATAACCTGTCTATGTGAAGTACTGCATACATGGTGAAATTCTTCTATTATTCCATTCTTTATTATTCTGTTGGAATATCTTGTCTGTGTGGATTACACATGACCTGGTTCTATTCTTTATTATTCTGTTGTAATATCATGTCTGTGCGTATTACGCATGACCTGATTCCATTTTTTATTATTCTATTGGAATAACCTGTTTGTGCGGATTAAGCATAACCTGGTTCCATTATTTATTATTCTGTTGGAATAACCTGTCTATGTGGTCTATCGCATGCCTGGTGAATTCTTTTGTTATTCCATTCTTTATTATTCTGTTGGGATAACCTGTCTGTATGGTCTATCGCATGCCTGGTGAATTCTTCTATTATTCCATTCTTTATTATTCTATTGGAATAACATGTCTATGTTGATTACCGCATGCATGGTGAATGATCCTTCATATTCATTCTTTATTAAATTGTGAAAATGATCTGTCTACGTGGATTACCGCATGGCATGTGAAAATTCATTTGCATTTTCGTATATTCTATTATACTCGTATGAGATATCATTTCTTTTGTACTCGTCATGAAATATCATTTTATTTGGTATTTTTCTGTTACGAGTTACTATTCACGGGTTACTATTTACCCAGTTACTATTCACTATAGTATTATTCACTCGGGTATTCAGGGAACTTTTCGTGCCGGAGTAATATTCATGAGTTACTATTCATGGGTTACTATTCACTTGATTACTATTCATTCTAGTATCATTCACTCGGGTATTCGGGATACTTTTCGTGTCGGAGTACTATTCCCGAAGTACTATTCACGGGGTACTATTCACCCAAAAAATATTTTTTTTTTCTGTCCAAATTATTTTTGGTACATAATATTATTCTTGAATTTTACTCCACAAAGTAGTATCATGTTGAAAATTTGGATATTTTTAAACTCTAGATAAATTTAAAGTCTTTAATATTTATCCTTGATTTTGTTTGATTAATGCTTATATCATTGTCATCATCCTCATGCTTATATTGTGATGAAAGTCATCTTTGGCTTACGTGCATAAATGGACTATTGATTATTGGTTTTATAATTGTATATCTTTGGCTTACGTGCAAAGATGGACAGGTGTATGACATGATCATAACCACTGGTGATAATAACGAATATCCTTGGCCCGTAGTGCATGGATAATTCGATGATGTGATTGGCAGGATCATGACCATTAGTTAACAATTGAATGTCTTTGGCCGTAGTGCACTGACAAACAATTGATTGTTATGATCATCACCATTGGTTTTATAGTTGAATATCTTTGGCCCGTAGTGCAAAGGTAGACAACTGATTGGTATGATCATTGTTATTACATTTGAATATCTTTAGCCTTTGGGGTAAGGATATTGAGTAAACGTTCTATTAAGCCTTTGTAGAAAGGAAAAACTGTTGATTTACATGATTATAAATATGAATTATGGATTTAACTATAATCTTTAATGGTTTAGGTGAAGACAGGTGATGATAGTTCTTTTTGTCTTGGGTATAACAAAGAACTGATGTTGAGTATTACAGGAATGAAATATTAACGATGGACTTTTAATCTAAAAGTGATAGTAGAAATTATGTTCTACTTGACTCTTCTAATGGATTGCTTATTCCGCTGCAGTTATTGATCTAAAACTTGTTGTCTATTGTATTCTATCAGTTGTTATATTGTTGAAGGCTAAGGATAATTTATTCTGCATTATCTTAGTCATAATATTTCTTACTAGGATAGTTGAGCTCACCCTTTCTTTCATTGTTCTCTTCAAGAAATGAGAATATAGCTGGAACGAGTCGGGGAATGGAGTGATGGTCCAGGATAAGTGGCTTTAGTAGTCCTCACTATTCTACAGAATAATGTGATAATAATCATAATGAGGACTCCATTGAGTGTGGATATTGTCTAGATAACAATATTCTTTTTTAAACTCTCAACTATGTTTTGTCGTATTTTACACGACTGTTGTATAATTAAGTTATATTTGGATTATGTACCATGTATCTGGCGACTAAAGATGGGTGATGTATACCTATTTTGGGGGTGTCACAGTTGGTATCAAATCTTTGGGATATGATCTCTGGCTGAGATGTGAGACAAGAACTAGGAGGGGAGAGACGGGGAATTCCTTCACTAGTATGACCTACCTAAGTTTATTTGGTATTTAATTGGTCGGCCAGAGTATAGGTATAATATGTTGCATGTCAATTAACCCTTGTTTTGAAACTATATTCTAGAATGATATCTAAAATACAGAAGATGAGAAATGGAAAATCATTATATAGAGGAAATAACCGGAAAGGTACAATCCGAAAAAGAAGCAAGGTATTCTCATCTCTTCGAACTACCAGATACGTAAATTTCGAGGGCGAAATATCATAAGGAGGGGAGATTGTGAGACCCCAAATTTTATGAAATGAAAGTATTCAATTTTCTTATAATTATTCTATTTAGTAAAATGGTTAAATTGATAAAAGGTTAAAGTTAAGGGTGATATGTGAAAAATTTTCAAAGTAAACAAGTTGTCATAAAATAATCGGTGATAAAAGTATGGTAATATGTGTGGTTGCATAGTAGCACACGGTATTGATTATTGATGCTTCATGTGAAAGTCACTCGATTATACCAAATTATTGCTACAAGAATTAATGCATCATATCTCTTATATTATTGATTCAATTATTGTCACAAAGATTATCATCATATAATATGTTATATTATTAAATCAATAATTGAGATGACAAAGTTATTCATATTATTATTTGCAATATTGACAATGTCTTGAAGTTCTGTCAAGGAGAGGTTAGATAATCTAATTGCGCGCCAATAGTGAGAAATCCTTATCAGAAAGCCCCCTCTTTCCTGGGATCGACCTGGTTGTTAAACATTGTGAGTTATAATATTAATGATGAATAAGTTCGTGATAATTAAAGATGAAATTGATAATTCCATTGTGAGGGAATTATTACTGTTAGTGGAAATCGACATTTATTTCAATAATAATTGATGTCTGAAGGTTATATTGACCAATCGGGTAATTCACCGGATAAATGAGCAATTAATTACTATTAATTCACATGATTATAACTATTTGTTCACATGTGTGTACTATTGATTCACATTCATTTACTATTAGGGGAGTTGGTGCAAGATTAATAATACTTGCATGACTAAGTTAAAAATGGAGGTATAGATGGAGGTACTATACTGTAATTCGTATTGTCACATGATTATAACTATTTATTCACATGATTGAACTATTGATTCACATTATTTACTATTAGGGGAGGTGGTGCAAGTTAGATAATACTTGCAATACTAAATTAAAAATGAAGAAAAAGAGGAAGGTATTATACTGTAATATTTCGAGCCCCAAAACATGCAATTATTGAAACTATATTTTCCTATAAATAGAAGCTCATTCTTCCTTCATTTCTCACCAATTCACAAAAGCTATAGAGCAATTATTATAGAGAGAAATTATAGAGAGAAAGAAGAGGAGAAGTCTACTACATCACTATTCCATTATCCAGTTTTCTTCTGAGATAAGGGATATTATTATTATAGTAAGGGGTATTGTTTCCTTCATATTCATGAAGAGAGCTATTGTTATTACATTCCTTATTATTCTGTTGGAATAACCTGTATACGCGGAGTACCGTATATATGGTAAAATTCTTTTATTATTCCATTATTTATTATTATGTTGGAATACCCTGTCTATGCGAAGTACTGCATACATGGTGAAATTCTTCTGTTATTCCATTCTTTATTATTCTGTCGAAATATCCTATCTGTGCGACTAACCTGTCTGTGCGGATTACGCATGACCTGGTTCCATTATTTATTATTCTATTGGAATAACCTTTATGTACGGTCTATCGAATGCCTGGTGAATTCTTCTATTATTCCATTCTTTATTATTCTGTTGGAATACCTGTCTGTGCGGTCTATCGCATGCCTGGTGAATTCTCCTGTTATTCCATTCTTTATTATTACATTGGGATAACTCGCATGCATGCGGTCTATCGCATGCACGGTGAATTCTTACATTATTCTATTCTTTATTATTACATTAGGATAACTTTGTCTATGTGGATTACTGCATGCATGGTGAATGATCCTTCATATTCATTCTTTATTAAATTGTGGAAATGATCATCTTCACGTGGATTACCGCATGGCATTTGAAAATCCATTTGCAGTTTCGTATATTCTATTATACTCGTATGAGATATCATTTCTTTTGTACTCGTCATGAAATATCATTTTATTTGGTATTTTTCTGTTATGAGTTACTATTCATGGGTTACTATTCACCTAGTTACTATTCACTATAGTATTATTCACTCGGGTATTCGGGAAACTTTTTGTGTCGGAGTACTATTCACGAGTTACTATTCACGGGTTACTATTCACCCGATTACTATTCACTCTAGTATTATTCACTCGGGTATTCTGGACACTTTTCGTGTCGGGGTACTATTCACGGGGTACTATTCACCCAAAAAATATATTTCTTTTCTGTCCAAATTATTTTTGGTACATGAATATTATTCTTGAATTTTACTCCACAAAGTAGTATCATGTTGACAATTTGGATATTTTTAAACTCTAGATAAATTTAAAGTCTTTAATATTTATCCTTGATATTGTTTGATTAATGCTAATATCATTGTCATCATCCTCATGCTTATATCGCGATGAAAGTCATCTTTGGCTTACATACATAGATGAACTATTGATTATTGGTTTTATAGTTGTATATCTTTAGCTTACGTGTAAAGATGGACAACTGTATGACATGATCATAACCACTGGTGATAATAACGAATATCCTTGGCCCGTAGTGCATGGATAATTCGATGATGTGATTGGCAGGATCATGACCATTAGTTAACAATTGAATGTCTTTGGCCGTAGTGCACTAACAAACAATTGATTGGTATGATCATGACCATTGGTTTTATAATTCAATATCTTTGGCCCATAGTGCATAGGTAGACAACTGATTGGTATGATCATTGTTATTACATTTGAATATCTTTAGCCTTTGGGGTAAGGATATTGAGTAAACGTTCTATTTAGCCTTTGTGGCAAGGAAAAACTGTTGATTTACATGATTATAAATATGAATTATGGATTTAACTATAATCTTTGGTGGTTTAGGTGAAGACAGGTGATGATAATTCTTTTTATCTTGGGTATAACAAAGAACTGATGTTGAGTATTACAGGAATGAAATATTAACGATGGACTTTTAATCTAGAAGAGATAGTAGACATTATGTTCTACTTAACTCTTCTAATGGATTGCTTATTCCGCTGCAGTTGTTGATCTATAACTTGTTGTCTATTGTATTCTATCAGTTGTTATACTGTTGAAGGCTAAGGATAATTTATTCTGCATTATCTTGGTCATAATATTTCTTATATGGCTAGTTGAGCTCACCCTTTCTTTCATTGTTCTCTTCAGGAAATGAGAATATAGCTGGAACGAGTCGGGGAATGGAGTGATGGTCCACGATAAGTGGCTTTAGTAGTCCTCACTATTCTAGAGAATAATGTGATAATAATTGTAATGGGGACTCCATTGAGTGTGGATATTGTCTAGATGACAATATTCTTTTTTAAACTCTCAGCTATGTTTTGTCGTATTTTACACGACTGTTGTATAATTAAGTTGTATTTGGATTATGTACCATGTATCTGTCGACTCAAGATGGGTGATGTATACCTGTTTTGGGGGTGTCACTGTTGGTATCAAAGCTTTGGGATATGATCTCTGGCTGAGATGTGAGATAAGAACTAGGAGGGGACAGACGGAGAATTCCTTCGCTAATTGACCTACCTAAGTTTATTTGGAATTTAATTGGTCGGTCAGAGTATAGGTATAATATGTTGCATGTCAATTAACCCTTGTTTTGAAACTATATTCTAGAATGATATCTAAAATACGGAAGATGAGAAATGGGAAAATCATTATATAGAGGAAATAACCAGAAAGGTACAATCCAAAAAAGAAGCAAGGTATTCTCATCTCTTCGAACTACCAGATACGTAAATTTCGAGGGCGAAATTTCATAAGGAGGGGAGATTGTGAGACCCCAAATTTTATGAAATGAAAGTATTCAATTTTCTTATAATTATTCTATTTAGTAAATGGTTAAATTGATAAAAGGTTAAAGTTAAGGGTGATATGTGAAAATTTTTCAAAGTAAACAAGTTGTCATAAAATAATCGGTGATAAAAGTATGGTAATATGTGTGGTTGCATAGTAGCACACGGTATTGATTATTGATGCTTGCATGAGAAGTCACTCAGTTATACTCAATTATTGCTACAGTAATTGCTGCATCATATCTCTCATATTATTGATTCAATTATTGTCACAGTATCATCTGTATAATATGTTATATTATTAAATCAATAATTGAGACAACAAAGTTATTCATATTATTATTTTCAATATTGACAATGTCTAGAAGTTCTGTCAAAGAGAGGTTAGATAATCTAATTGCGCACCAATAGGGAGAAATCCTTATCGGAAAGCCCCCTCTTTCCTGGGAACGACCTGGTTGTTAAACATTGTGAGTTATAATATTAATGATGAATAAGTTTGTGTTAATTAAAGATGAAATTGACAATTCCATTGTGTGAGAATTATTAGTGTTAGTGGAAATCGATATTTATTTCAATAATAATTGATGTCTGAAGGTTATATTGACCAATCGGGTAATTCACCGGATAAATGAGCAATTAATTACTATTAATTCACATGATTGTAACTATTTGTTCACATGTGTGTACTATTGATTCACATTCGTTTACTATTAGGGGAGTTGGTGCAAGATTGATAATACTTGCATGACTAAGTTATAGATGCAGGTACTATACTGTAATTCGTAATTTCACATGATTATAACTATTTATTCACATGATTGAACTATTGATTCACATTATTTACTATTAGGGGAGGTGGTGCAAGTTTGATAATACTTGCAGGACTAAATTAAAAATGAAAAAAAAGATGAAGGTATTATACTGTAATATTTTAAGCCCCAAAACGTGCAATTATCGAAACTATATTTTCCTATAAATAGAAGCTCATTCTTCCATCATTTCTCACCAATTCACAAAAGCTATAGAGCAATTATTATAGAGAGAAATTATAGAGAGAAAGAAGATGAGAAGTCTACTACATCACTATTCCAGCATCTAGTTTTCTTCTGAGGTAAGGGATATTATTATTATAGTAAGGGGTATTATTTCCTTCGTATTCATGAAGAGAGCTATTGTTATTCTATTCCTTATTATTCTGTTGGAATAACCTGTATACGCGGACTAGCGTATATATGGTAAAATTCTTCTATTATTCCATTCTTTATTATTATGTTGGAATAACTTTCTATGCTATGCAATCTTGCATACATGGTGAAATTCTTACATTATTCCATTCTTTATTATTCTTTGAAATATCCTCACATGCATGCGGATTACGCATTACACAGTTCCATTCTTTATTATTCTATTGAATATCCTCGTCATGCAACTAACTCCGTTTATCTGCATCACGATTCGCATGACTGGTTCCATTATTTATTATTCTATTGGAATAACCTTTCTGTTCGGTCTATCGCATGCCTGGTGAATTCTTCTATTATTCCATTATTTATTATTCTGTTGGAATAACCTGTCTGTGCGGTCTATCGCATGCTTGGTGAATTCTCCTGTTATTCCATTCTTTATTATTCTGTTGGGATAACCTGTCTATGTGGATTACCGCATGCATGGTGAATGATCCTTCATATTCATTCTTTATTAAATTGTGGAAATGATCTGTCTACGTGGATTACCGCATGGCATGTGAAAATCCATTTGCAGTTTCGTATATTTTATTATACTCGTATGAGATATCATTTCTTTTGTACTCGTCATGAAATATCATTTTATTTGGTATTTTTCTGTTATGAGTTACTATTCATGGGTTACTATTCACCTGTTACTATTCACTATAGTATTATTCACTCGGGTATTCGGGGAACTTTTTGTGCTGGAGTACTATTCACCAATTACTATTCACGGGTTACTATTCACCCGATTACTATTCACTCTAGTATCATTCACTCGGGTATTCGGGACACTTTTCGTGTCGGGGTACTATTCCTGAAGTACTATTCACGGCATACTATTCACCCAAAAAATATATTTCTTTTCTATCCAAATTATTTTTGGTACATGAAGTAGTATCATGTTGATAATTTGGATATTTTTAAACTCTAGATAAATTTAAAGTCTTTAATATTTATCCTTGATTTTGTTTGATTAATGCTTATATCATTGTCATCATCCTCATGCTTATATTGTGATGAAAGTCATCTTTGGCTTACATACATAGATGAACTGTTGATTATTGGTTTTATAGTTGTATATCTTTAGCTTACGTGTAAAGATGGACAACTGTATGACATGATCATAACCACTGGTGATAATAACGAATATCCTTGGCCCGTAGTGCATGGATAATTCGATGATGTGATTGGCAGGATCATGACCATTAGTTAACAATTGAAGGTCTTTGGCCATAGCGCACTAACAAACAATTGATTGGTATGATCATGACCATTGGTTTTATAATTCAATATCTTTGGCCCATAGTGCATAGGTAGACAGCTGATTGGTATGATCATTGTTATTACATTTGAATATCTTTAGCCTTTGGGGTAAGGATATTGAGTAAACGTTCTATTTAGCCTTTGTGGCAAGGAAAAACTGTTGATTTACATGATTATAAATATGAATTATGGATTTAACTATAATCTTTGGTGGTTTAGGTGAAGACAGGTGATGATAGTTCTTTTTGTCTTGGGTATAACAAAGAACTGATGTTGAGTATTACAGGAATGAAATATTAACGATGGACTGTTAATCTAGAAGAGATAGTAGAAATTATGTTCTACTTGACTCTTCTAATGGATTGCTTATTCCGCTGCAGTTGTTGATCTAAAACTTGTTGTCTATTGTATTCTATCAGTTGTTATATTGTTGAAGGCTAAGGATAATTTATTCTGCATTATCTTAGTCATAATATTTCTTACTGGGATAGTTGAGCTCACCCTTTCTTTCATTGTTCTCTTCAAGAAATGAGAATATAGCTGGAACGAGTCGGGGAATGGAGTGATGGTCCAGGATAAGTGGCTTTAGTAGTCCTCACTATTCTACAGAATAATGTAATAATAATTATAATGAGGACTCCATTGAGTGTGGATATTGTCTAGATGACAATATTCTTCTTTAAACTCTCAGCTATGTTTTGTCATATTTTACACGACTGTTGTATAATTAAGTTGTATTTGGATTATGTACCATGTATCTGGCGACTCAAGATGGGTGATGTATCCCTGTTTTGGGGGCGTCACAAGACCAGTAACGAAATCCATGGTAATGAGCTCCCACTTCCATTCTAGAATTTCAAGTGGTTGTAATGGACCTTTTGGCACTTGATGCTCCGCCTTGTCACGTTGACAAGTTAAACGCCTTGAAATAAACTTCGCGATCTCTCTTTTTATATTGCTCCACCAAAATGTATGTCGAAGATCACAATTCATTTTGGTACTTCCAGGATGGATTGCAAATAGTGTGTTGTGCGCCTCCATCATGATTTTATACTTCAAATCAGAGTCGTTAGGAACATAAAGTCTAGAGTTGACTCGAAGTATTCCTTCTTCATCGATTCTTGCTTCTGGAATAGCACCTTCTTGCACTTTCTTCCTCATACGCATCAGCTCCAGGTCTGTAGCTTGAGCTGCTTTAACTTTATCGATTAAAGTTGGTTCTACTTGTATATTTGACATTATCATATGGGTCTCTGGAGTCTTTAACTCTATCTCCATCCTTTGTAAGTCATACAAAATGGGCCTTTGCGTTGACAATATCGCACTCAAACCCGCATATGATCTTCTACTCAACGCGTCAGTTACCACGTTCGCTTTTCTACGATGGTATTAAATGGTATGATCATAATCTTTCGATAGCTCGAGCCAACGTCGTTGTCGCATGTTGAGTTCCTTTTGGGTGAAGAAATATTTAAGGCTTTTATGATCTGTATATATCTCCACCTTCTCCCTATACAGGTAATGCCTCTAGATTTTAAGCGCAAAAACGACTGTTGCCAACTCTAGATCATGTGTAGGATAATTACTCTTATATTCTTTGAGTTGTCGTGAGGCATAGGCTATGACTTTCTCATGTTGCATGAGGACACATCCTAACCCTCTGCCTGAAGCATCGATGTAGATGACAAATCCATCTGAACCAGATGGTATTGTCAGAATAGATGCTGAAATGAGTCTCTTCTTGAGTTCTTGAAAACTCTTCTCACATTCCTCGCTCCAACCAAATTTGGTATCTTTTTGAGTCAGCTGAGTTAATGGAGTAGCGATTTGAGAAAATCCTTCCACGAATCTCCGATAATAACCAGCTCAGCCAAGAAAGCTACTTTCTTCGGTTACTGACTTTGGTTGCTCCTAGCTTTGAATTGCTTCAATTTTTGTTGGGTCAACAGATATTCCATGATTTGATATCACGTGCCCAAGTAATGCTACTTCCTCAAGCCAAAACTCGCATTTCTTCAACTTGGCATATAGCTTGTTTTCACAAAGATTTTGGAGTATCAGCCTCAAGTGATGCTCATGATCTTCACGGCTTTTGGAGTATATGAGGATGTCATCAATAAATTCAACCATAAAATGATTCAAATATTCCTTGAATACTCGGTTCATCATATCCATGAAGGCAACAGGAGCATTAGTTAATCCAAAAGACATGACTAGGAATTCATAATGCCCGTACCGAGTTCTGAAAGAAGTCTTTGGAGTGTCATCAGTTTTAATCTTTAACTGATGATATCCGGAATAAAGATCGATCTTTGAAAAGAATTTGGCACTTTGCAACTGATCAAACAGGTCATCAATGCGAGGCAACGGGTACCTATTTTTTATGGTGACATAATTCAACTCCCGATAATCAATACAAAGTCGCATACTCCCATCTTTCTTATTTACGAATAGAATAGGAGCACCCTAAGGAGACGTACTAGGACAAATGAAACCAATGTCTAACAATTCCTACCGTTGGGTTTTTAACTCCTGAAGTTCAATAGGGGTCATTCGATATGGGGTTTTGGAAATGGGTTTTGTACCGAGTTCAAGGTCAATAAAAAACTCAATTTTACGCTCTGGGGTAGGCTAGGAAGTTCTTCACGGAATACATCAGGAATTTTTTTAACAATAGAAATATCATTCAAATCTGACGTATTTTTGTTTTAATCCGTGGCATGGGCTAAGAAAGCTTGACATCCGTTTTTCAATAAATAAATGACTTTATGGCTTGATATGACAGTGATTGACTTTAGTGGTTTGGTTGCTTGAATTCGCATAATAGGTTGGTTAGGAATATGAAAACTAACAACCTTAAAAAAATAATTAATTTTAGCATGATGAGTAGTTAACCAATCAATCCCTAAAATCACATCAAACGTAAGTATTTTCAAAGAAATAAGATCGACAGGTAACGTGAGGGTTCCAATTTGAATCAAACAAGATTTATAAATAGTGGATGTAATGAAGGTTTCTCCCAACGGAGTTTCAACAAATAAGTTAAAGTCTAATTTCTCCAGAGTTAAATTTAAACATTGAGCGTAAGTAGGAGAAATAAAAGAATGGGTAGAATCGGTATCAAATAAGGTATAGACTTCACAAGAGTTTATGATTAGCTTACCCGTGATAACTTTTGTGACGATTTGATTGTTTGAATTGTGATTCTGGGGACAGAATCCTTTTAAGGAGGGAAGGATGTAACGATCCGAAATTTTAAATTGTAATATTAAATATTTATTGAATAATATAAATATTTATTTGATGTGTCTATTGTTGAAATTGATGAAACAGATATTTTATTAATATGATGATTGTTAATAAATATTAATGAATCTAAATTTATTAGATAATATTCTAAATTAAATTAATTTATAATTTAGAGAATGTAATATAACATGAGAGGTTATGTTGTTGTGATGATTTTAATAATTTAAAGGGTATATTAATTATTAAATAAAATTATAACGAAATTAGAATTTTATGTTATTTGTTTAAATGGTATATTTAACTAAAATGTGGTGTATAATTAATTTATTTGATTAATATTGGATATGGAAATCCAAATAATAATATGTAATTATAAATTATAAACTAAATTTTTTGTTGAAATAAAATAAAGGAGTTTAAATTTAGTTTTTGCCAAACAAGGCTTAAATATATTAATTCTTTAAAATTTAAAGGGTTTTGCCAAACAAGTCTTATGGCTTTTGGGATTTCTAATTTTTGAATTTAATTAAAATCAATAAATAAATAAATTAAATTAAAATAATAAATATAATATATTTATATTATATACGTTTATGTTGTAACTGTTATTATAATTAGTATGCGTATTAAGGTATTAGTTTTATCTTTTACACATTATTTGTCTATATTGGCTAAGTCTGAGAGATAAAGAGAAGAGTTGAGAGTTCAGAGAATTGAGAATTAGGAGAGCTTGAGAGTATTTGAGAGAAATTGGTCTGAAATTGAAAGGATTGCCAAGCTATTTGAAGGTATTTTATATAACCTTTGTATTATATATATATATATATATATATATATATATATATATATATATATATATATATATATATATATATATATATATATATATACATATGGGTTTTACTAAGAAAAGTTTTCATGTTCTCAGAAATTCATCTCTTCGAATTATTGCTAGATAATTGAATAATTGTGATTATACATGTTTATAATGCTAGAGGTTATGTTCAAACAAGGAAATTGCATGCTAAATTCGTTTGACAGTAGAAAAAAAATGTCAGTATATGTATTTTCATATGTTCATGAATAGTATAAATGTTAGTGGCTAATTAGTATGTGTAATTGTAAATTGAAGCTTTTATATGTTCGTTCATTAAGAAATGAGCATAACGTAATTTGAATGAAGTGATTTGGCCAAGTATTGAATTCACAGTGATGATTTTTGGGATGAATATCAAAATTTGAGTTTTATATAAAAATCATGGAATTTGAGAAAATAACCTAGCTTAAATTGTTGTTAAATTGTTTTAATTGGTGGAATATGTTCACAAACATGTTTGTGATAGTTCTATACCATTTTTACATGTTATTATCACTGTTTGGTGGGTGAAATTTGTGTTTGTTGGGCTAAAGTTTGCTATCGCTCATCAACCTCTCTCTCGATCTCGTCTCATGCACCGGCACAGAAATTGCTACCAAAAGCAAAGCAAAAAAATGGCGCAAATAATACCGGTCTCGTGTGCTTGTGTATGGCGCAATACCGCATACACCGCCCCGAGACAAAGAGGTCTCGTCATCACCGCAGACATTGTAGCACCACTATAGCTTGGTTTAAGGTTGTGTTAAGGAGTCAAGCATGTAACAAGGAGATTAATTCAGTAACGTGTCATTTCGTTGATGATTTCAACTTTGTAAACGTGATTGTAAGTGATGAACGTGTTATGTTATAAGTTAGTTATATAATGAACGTTAGTTAAGTGTTGTGAGGTTAACACACTTGAAATTTCTGATATTTGTATAGTAGCATAAAACTTATACTAAAATGATAAGTTTAGTTAGAAATGTACATGTTATGGTATGTTAGCATACATAATAGGTATTATGGTTCTAAACCTATGTGTAGGTGAACGTGAGTTTGATATTATAGCTTACACTCGAGGAAAGTTTCCAAACTTCTCTATTTACATTGAGCAAGTTTCTATTTTTACATTAAGCAAGTTTCTTACTTTAACCTTTCATTAAGCGAACTTTTGTATTCCTAGTCATTATTTGAGCAAGCTAGCTATGACTTTAACTTTATTCGAACAAGTTTGAATTCCAATATTTAATGATGCACTCTAACTTGTTTATTGTTAGACAAGTTTCTTTATTGTCCTTCATGTACTATGAATGCAATTTTTCTTGAATTCTAATTTTTAATGTTGAATTATCTTAGTTTATTTACTTGACACAAGCTATTCTCATAATGAGCAAGATTTATTTTTAGCTTTCTATTACTTAATGTATATTCAATAATTCATAGTCCTAGCTAAACTTTATTCAAGTAAGGTTTATTGTCATTCAATACTTATGCTTTATAGTTGTTGCTAAGCATGAGTTCAAGCTATAAATAGTTCGCTTACACTTATTCATTGTTCCATATTATGTTATTATTGATCAACTACTGTGTTATCGAACATTATTGATTCAGCTAGTCCTCTAGTTGATGTTCGTTAAACTTCAAATTACCCTTGAGAGCTTATCCAAACCAAACTTTCTTTGGTGCGGACTTGTACTCTAAATACTAAGATGAACAACTCTATTATTATTAGAGGATAATTTTACGCTTAGCGTTGAAATGTTTGTGCACAATACATTGTACGAAGGGCCGATCTCCCTAAGTACGAGGATTCCTTATAGTATTATGACTGTTAAAGTTGAAGTTGAAAGATTACTTTCAACTGTGGACATAGTTCGTGGTCTTATGACCCTCAGTTTTATATATTCCATATTTTGATTCCAGTCGTTGGTTATTATTGATAGAGTACTATTCAGTATTGATGAACCTATTCATTGGCCGTTATTTCATTCTTGTTGATTCATTGCTATATCTAGTGAGCAATTGTTTTGCTCACTCTTGCATATTTATACACTCATTGCAGCTAAAGTTGAGAAGGTAGATGAACCTACATCTAGCAAAGGAAAGGGAAAGATGTACAAGTGATGAAGACTTGTACTTTTAGTTATTGTTATGATCATAGACTTGTAAATAGTGATGTGATGTAATAAATTTTATTTTTGCACTTATATGATGTTTAAAGGTTAGACAACCTGGAAAGATTTTTATTTAATGATGTAACCCTATTTAAAGGGAGGATTTATGGTTAAATGTTATTTTATTTGGGTAGATATTATGAATGTATGGATAGTGAGCACCAAATCTTGTGGGAATGAAGTACCTAGATTTGGGGGTGTCACAAGTTGGTATCAAAGCTTTAGGTTATGAACCTTAGGTGGGAAAAAGCCTTAGGAGGTAACCTTTGAAAAGATAGTGATGATAAACTCTTATCGAGTTTTAGGAAAGAGAAAGTAATAAAACACGTATGTGCTTATGTGATTACAACTTATGTGTTCGTGAGTGTCGAGTAGTAATGATTAGTAATTAAAAAAAACTTAAAATTTTGTTGTCAGGATGACTAATGTAGGAGGATCCAGTCAGGCTAGGGAGGAAGGATCCCAGATGCCTAGAGAGGAGGAGCCTCGAGATATTCAGTGGTTTGGGAACAACTATTTACACGGAGTCACCCATCTGGTCACAAGTCGGTCAAGAGAGATGTCATGATGATGATGAGAGATGAGGAGGATGACGTGGAGTTACCACAATAAGGAGAGAGAGGAGGAGGAAGATATTACACTTAACTTGATTACTGCCCATGTGTACGACGAAGTACACGACCGCAATGTGAAACTTTAGGATACCGTCGAGGAGTTACAAGAGATAGTAGCTGAACAACAGACCTTGATGGCGCAGAAGGACAACGAAATCCAGGATTGAGAGGAACAATTGAACAACGTTGAAGAGAAGCTGATCCACACGGAAGAGGAAAACGAGCAACTGATAGAGAAGATTGCAGAACTTGAGAATAAGCTGAAAGAGGAATCTACCAAGAGGGCAAGAGCCGAAGACGCGTATGAGGAAGCTTATCAACGAGCCAGGATGGCAGAGAGGGACACGCAAGCAAAGAGGATGAAGATGGAGGAGATGAATAATGTATTCAACACCGTGATCAATCGAGCTCAAGATCGAGTCATATGTTATCCTATTCAGTTTGAGACGCTGCCATCATACATTTTAGATCGCCGAACAATAACTCAAATTATGGAGGAAGAGCGTCGTAAGGCTACGCAGTATCTTAGTAGGACATTGTAGGGAATGCACCTAATATGTGGTAAATAAATTATAAATCTCGGGTATGATATAACCAATGGAATAGATGATGATGATGATGATGTTGTCCTGAAACTGTTATAGTTCAGGAAAGTAATGTAAATAGCAGTGATGTTATTATTTTGATGTTTTTATAAGATTATGAATGAATAAAATTTATTATTTTATTCAAAGTGGTATGTGTTATGTGATAAACTCCTATGATGTGCGATTTAAGTATATAATACTTTAAGGGTTGAATTGAATCTAATGGATGTATTTTAACAGAAAATGCCTCCAAGACGTCAACCACCACGACAGAGAACCACTGAGGAAAATAATAATAACAATGTGGAAGATAACCCAGTTCAGAAGCTAGTGACGTTACTGACGGGTGCTTTGCAGAATCAACCTCAGAAACAAGGTACAACGTTTAAGGATTTCAAGGAGGTTGGACCACCAGAATTCCGTGGGTCCATGAATCCGGTGGAAGCACAAACCTGGATCATGGAAATAGAGAAGGTGTTCGATGTTGCTAGGGTAGAGGATAACCAGAAGACTGCTTTTGCAACATTTATGTTGAAAGTAGAGGCGCATTATTGGTGGAAAGCCAATAAAACCCGAGGAGGTCAAGGGATTATGACTTGGGAAAGGTTCAAAGAAATGTTCTTTGAGACCTACTTTCCAGAAAGTTCGAAGAGTCAGCTAGAAGTGCAGTTTTTGGAACTGAAGCAGGGAACGATGTCGGTGTTTGAGTATACCGCAAGATTCAACGAGTTGGTGAGGTTTGCACCATATCAAGTTAAGATGATTTAACGCAAGGCGAAGAGGTTTTTAACAGGACCAAGCCCTGTTTATACAAGAGGGTCTCCTTGTTCCAGTTGAAGATGTTTGCAGCGGTAATGGAGAAAGAAATTCTTGCTGAGAGTGGAGGCGAGGCTGTAACAAAATACAACCAAGAGCAGAGGAAGAAGAAGAGTGAAGGTGAAGTTAAAAGTGGTGGAGGTAGTAACGATGGAAATAACAACAACAATTTGAAGAGGAGGTGGAATGCAATTATGGGAGCTGGAAAGCAGCAAGGAAGCCAGCAAAAGAAGAAGATCGAAGCATGTGCTACATGCGGAAAGTTTCACAAGGGTGTGTGCTTGATGGGGATATGAGTATGCTTCAACTGTGGCCAGGAGGGTCACATCGCCCCAAATTGCACTCAACCTAAGAAGAACGTTTGTTCACGTGCGGGTCCAAGGATCACTTTGCTCGTGAATGCCCTAAGAAGAGATCTGGTGAGGCAAATGGAAGCAAGGGAAATGCTAGTGGAGGTACATTGACTATTGTTGGACCAATGTCAACAAATAAGCCCACAGCAAGAACCTTCAACATGACGGTGCAAGACCCGGTGCAATCAAAAGATGTCGTGTATGGTATTATCCCAATCAATGATATAAATGCATATGTATTATTTGATTCGGATGTTACTTGCTCGTTTATATCCGATGAATTTGCTAAGAGTTTGGAAATACCTAGTGAAGAGTTGAATTTCCCTTTGAACATAAAAATTGAGAATAGGGAAGT
Organism: Panax ginseng; assembly: GCA_020205605.1. Taxonomy (NCBI): domain Eukaryota; kingdom Viridiplantae; phylum Streptophyta; class Magnoliopsida; order Apiales; family Araliaceae; genus Panax; species Panax ginseng. Next base: position 76,677,915 of record CM035131.1, on the reverse strand, counting down.
AATTCCTCGTTAGGGTTCAGATACAAGAACCGTAGGGTGAACATTAAGGGAATGTTATGAAAGTAGATTTAATCCCGATAAAACTTGGAGAGTTTGACGTTATTTTGGGAATGGATTGGTTATTCAATTATGGAGCGATAATTGATTGCCAAAAGAAGTGTGTAAACCTTATGACTCACCAAAGGTAGTTTTTCATGGTAGTAAATCGCCTAGATAAATGAGATGTCCGACGATGATGCAGCCAAGAAGTTATTGAGTAAAGGTCGTAGTAGGTACTTAGCCTACATAGTTGATACTCAAAAGGAGAAGGGTGTGAAATTGAGGAAATACCAAAGGTTAGTTAGGGAATTCATGGATGTGTTTTCGAAGATTTGCCAGACTTCCCAATCGACAGAGAAATCGAATTCGTGATCGACTTAGCGCCAGAACCGCCTCCAATATCGAAGGCCCCGTGCATAAAATGGCTCCTAGAGAGATGAAAGAACTAATGGTACAACCGCAAGAGTCGCTAGATAAGAAGTACATTCAATCGAAAGTGTATCACCGTGGGGAGCACCAAGTGTTATTCGTGAAGAAGAAGGATGGGTCAATGTGTTTTGCATTGATTATAGGAATTAAACAAAGTCACTATTAAAAACAAATATCCATTGCCAAGAATAGATGACTTGTTTGATCAATCAAGGGTGCTAGATATTTCTCAAAAATAGATTTGAGAAGTGGGTATCACCAATTAAAAAGTAAGGAAGGAGGATGTACCAAGACTGGCATTTCCAAACTCTAATTATGGACATTATGAATTTTTTTGATGATGTCTTTTGGTTTGACAAACGCCTCGCAAAAGGATTTGATGAATGTGGTGTTTAAACCATTTTTAGACAAGTTTGTGGTGGTGTTCATCAATGATATTTTGGTGTACTCCAAGACTTAGGAAGAACACGTGGAACACTTACGTCTGACGTTCGAGACGTTAAGAAAGGAAAAGTTGTACGCGAAATTCTCTAGGTGTGAATTTTGGCTGGAACGTGTACAATTCCTTGGGCATGTAATCGATAAGGATGGAATTTTAGTGGATCCATCAAAAGTCGAAGCTCTGATAAATTAGGAACTACCAAGAACAACATTAGAAGTTAGAAGTTTCTTGGGATTGGCAGGTTATTATAGACGGTTTATTTAAGATTTTTCCAAGATTGCCACTCCGTTGACAAATTTAACGAGAAAATCTGTAAAATTTGTTTGGACGGAAAAATATGCAGAAAGTTTTGCAGAATTGAAGAAGAGGCTCAGTATGGCACCTGTGTTATCATTACCAGACAATATAGGAAACTTTGTGGTGTACAGTGATGCTTCACACAAGGGCTTAGGGTGTGTCCTTATGCAGAACGACAAGGTTATTGCGTATGCATCAAGGCAACTGAAAGAATATGAAAAAGGGTATCTGACTCATGATTTAGAGTCAAGGTGGTGGTGTTTGCAGACTCAAGATATGGAGACATTATCTCTATGGAGAAAAATGTGAGATCTACATGCACCATAAAAAGTTCAAGTATATTTTCACATAGTAAGGACCTGAACATGCGTCAAAGGAGATGGATGGAATTAATAAAAGATTATGATTGCGAGATCTTTTATCATCCAGGCAAAGTAAATGTGGTTGCGGATGCCTTGAGTAGAAAAGGCCAAGAAAAGTTGATGTTGTTAACCAATAAGGAGGAGCTCATTTCAGCAATGGCAAGGCTAGAGTTGGAAATTAAATTTCCAAAAGAATCTGATGAAAAATTGTACCAAATAGAAGCTAGTCCAACTTTGGTGGACAAGGTGAAGAACGCACAACTACAAGATGAAGAATGCAGGAAAATAAAGGAAAGCGTGGTCGAGGGTAAAAAAGTGAAGTACCAGGTCGATACTAAGGGAATGCTAAGATTCAAAGGACGAATTTGGGTTCTAGCAGTTCAGGAAATTAAAGAAGAAATCTTGACGGAAGCGCATAACTCATGATATTCGATTCATCCGGGAAGTACAAAGTTATATCAAGATTTGCGGTGACATTTTTGGTGGTCGAACATGAAAAGAGACGTTGCAAAATGCGTTGCAAAGTGTTTGACATGTCAGAAAGTGAAGGCCGAGCATCAAAGACCAAGCGGATTACTTCAACCGTTGGAAATACCGGAATGGAAGTGGGAGCATATCACAATGGATTTTGTGGTAGGTCTTCCAACGACTCAGAAAGGATACGATGCGATATGGGTGATAATGGATAGGTTGACTAAATCTGCACACTTTTTACCAATAAATATTAGATTTAATCTTGATCAGCTGGCGAAGCTATACGTTAAAGAGATCATTTCAAGATATGGAGTTCCAGTGTCAATTGTATCAGACAGAGATCCAAGGTTTAGATCAAATTTCTGGAAGAGACTTCAAGAATACATGGGAACGCAATTGAAGATGAGTACAACATATCATCCATAAAACCGATGGGCAAAGCGAAACTTAACAATCCAAACGTTAGAGATATGCTTAGAGCGCATATCATGGATTTCAAAGGAAACTGATGATCATCTCCCATTGGTGGAATTTGCATATAACAACAGTTACCATTCAAGCATTGGTATGCCGCCATTCGAGGTGTTATACTGCCAGAAAAGTGCGTAACTCCACTATGTCGGGTGAAGTTAGTGAACGCCAACCGTTAGGCCCAAAATCGGTACAAAGAGATCATTGAAGTTGTCAAACTCATCGAGTAAGACTAGTAGCCGCCAAGATCGACAAAAAAGAAGTATGCCGATCAACACAGGCAGAATCGTGAATTTGAAGCAGGAAATTTCGTGTTCCTGAAAGTTTCTCCTTGGAAGGGGAAAATTCGTTTTGGCAAGAAAGGAAAGCTCAGCCCAAGGTTTATTGGACCTTTCAAAATATTGCTAAGATTTGGAGAGGTGGCTTATGAGGTAGCTTTACCTCTGGAATTAGAACATGTGCACAACATTTTCCATGTGTCAGTGTTGCGACCATATAAACCCGATTACAAGCATGTGATTGAGTATGAACCATTGCAGTTCAGTAAAGATTTATCTTATGAAGATATTCCTATCCAGATAGTTGACAGGAAAGAACAAGTGCTCGGAAATAAAGTGATACCTTCTATGAAGGTGATATGGAGGAACCACAACGTCGAAGAGGCTACGTGGGAACTCGAATCTAAAATGATGAAGAATTATTCTGAGTTATTTTTTTAGTCTGTGACTTCGATTCTGGGGACAGAATCTTTGTAAGTAGGGAAGAATGTGACGATTTCATTGTTTGAATTGTGATTCTGGGGACTGAATCCTTGTAAGGAGGGAAGGATGTAACGATACAAAATTTTAAAATATAATATTAAATATTTATTGAATAATATAAATATTTATTTGATGTGTCTATTGTTGAAATTGATGAAATAGATATTTTATTGATATGATGATTGTTAATAAATATTAAGAATCTAAATTTATTACATAATATTCTAAATTAAATTAATTTATAATTTAGAGAGTGTAATATAACATGAGAGGTTTTATTGTTGTGATGATTTTAATAATTTAAAGGGTATATTAATTATTAAATAAAATTATAAAGAAATTATAATTTTATGTTATTTGTTTAAATGGTATATTTAATTAAAATGTGGTGTATAATTAATTTATTTGATTAATATTGGATATGAAAATCCAAATAATAATATGTAATTATAAATTATAGACTAAATTGTTTGTTGAAATAAAATAAAGGAGTTTAAATTTAGTTTTTGCCAAACAAGGCTTAAATATATTAATTCTTTAAAATTTAAAGGGTTTTGCCAAACAAGCCTTATGGCTTTTGGGATTTCTAATTTTTGAATTTAATTAAAATCAATAAATAAATAAATTAAATTAAAATAATAAATATAATATATTTGTATTATATACGTTTATGTTGTAACTATTATTATAATTAGTATGCGTATTAAGGTATCAGTTTTTTCTTTTACGCATTATTTGTCTATATTTGCTAAGTCTGAGAGAGAAGAGAAGAGTTGAGAGTTCAGAGAATTCAGAATTGGGAGAGCTTGAGAGGATTTGAGAGAAATTGGTTTGAAATTGCAAGGATTGCCAAGCTATTTGAAGGTATTTTATCTAACCTTTGTATTATATATATATATATATAGGTTTTACGGCAAAAGTTGCATGTTCTGTAAATTTCATCTCTTCGAATTATTGCTAGATAATTGAATAATTGTGATTATACATGTTTATAATGCTAGAGGTTATGTTCAAACAAGGAAATTGCATGCTAAATTCGTTTGACAGTAGGAAGAAAAATATCAGTATATGTATTTTCATATGTTCATGAAAACTATCAATGTTAGTGGGTAATTAGTATGTGAAATTGTAAATTGAAGCTTGTATATGTTAGTTCATTAAGAAACGAGCATAACGTAATTTGAATGAAGTGATTTGGCGAAGTATTGAATTCACAGTGTTGATTTTTGGGATGAATATCAAAATTTGAGTTTTATATAAAAATCATGGAATTTGAGAAATTAACCTAGCTTAAATTGTTGTTAAATTGTTTTAATTAGTGGAATATGTTCACAAATATGTTTGTGATAGTTCTATACCATTTTTACATGTTATTATCACTGTTTGGTGGGTGAAATTTGCGTTTGTTGGGCTAAAGTTTGCCATCGCTCATCACCATCTCTCTCGTCTCTGTCTGTCACAGGCACCTAACAAGCACGCCAAAAGGCAAAGGCAAAAAATGGCAAGCTACACTGGTCCCAGTCCTTGTGTATGTACGCATATTTGTGCACATACAATCCGTCCCTCAAGACATGAAGGTCTCACCGCACATGCAGATTTTGTAGCACCACTATAGCTTGGTTTAAGGTTGTGTTAAGGAGTCAAACATGTAACAAGGAGATTAATTCAGAAACGTGTCATATCGTTGATGATTTTAACTTTATAAATGTGATTGTAAGTGATGAATGTGTTTATGTTATAAGTTAGTTATACAATGAACGTTAGTTAAGTGTTGTGAGGTTAACACACTTGAAATTTTTATATTTGTATAGTAGCATAAGACTTGTGCTAAAATGATAAGTTTAGTTATAAATGTACATGTTATGGTATTTTAGCATACTTAATAGGTATTGTGGTTCTAAACCTATGTGTAGGTGAACGTGAGTTTGATATTATAGCTTACACTCGAGGCAAGTTTCCAAACTTCTCTTTTTACATTGAGCAAGTTTCTATTTTTACATTAAGCAAGTTTCTTACTTTAAACTTTCATTAAGCTAACTTTTGTATTCCTAGTCATTATTTGAGCAAGCTAGCTATGACTTTAACTTTATTCGAACAAGTTTGAATTCCAATGTTTATTGATGCATTCTAACTTGTTTATTGTTAGACAAGTTTCTTTATTGTCCTTCATGTACTATGAATGCAATTTTTCTTGAATTCTAATTTTCAATGTTAAATTATCTTAGTTCATTTACTTGACACAAGCTATTCTCATAATGAGCAAGCTTTATTTTCAGCTTGATATTACTTAATGTATATTCAATAATTCATAGTCCTAGCTAAACTTTATTCAAGTAAAGTTTATTGTCATTCAATACTTATGCTTTATAGGTGTTACTAAGCATGAGTTCAAGATATAGTTAGTTCGCTTACAGTTATTCATTGTTCCATATTATGTTATTATTGATCAACTACTGTGTTATCGAACATTATTGATTTAACTAGTCCTCGAGTTCATGTTCGTTAAACTTCAAATTACCCTTGAAGCTTATCCAAACCAAACTTTCTTTGGTGCGGATTTGTACTCTAAATACTGAGATGAACAACCCTATTATTATTAGGGGATAATTTTACGCTTAGCGTTGAAATGTTTGTGCACAATACATTGTACGAAGGGCTGATCCCCCTAAGTACGAGGAGTCCTTATAGTCTTATGACTGTTAAAGTTGAATTTGAAAGATTACTTGCAACTGTGGACATAGTTCATGGTCTTATGACCCTCAGTTTTATATATTCCATATTTTGATTCCAGTCGTTGGTTATTATTGATAGAGTACTATTCAGTATTGATGAACCTATTCATTGGCAGTTATTTCATTCTTGTTGATTCATTGTTGTATCTATTGAGCAATTATTTTGCTCATTCTTGTATATTTATACACTTATTGTAGCTAAAGTTTAGAAGGTAGATGAACCTATATCTAGCAAAGGAAAGGGAAAGATGTACAAGTGATAAAGACTTGTAATTTTAGTTATTGTTATGATCATAGACTTGTAAATAATGATGTGGTGTAATAAATTTTATTTTCGCACTTATATGATGTTTAAAGGTTAGACAACCTTGGAAGATTTTTATTTAATGTTGTAACCATATTTAAAGGGTGGATTTATGGTTAAATGTTATTTTATTTGGGTAGATAGTATGAATGTATGGATAGTGAGCACCAAATCTTGTGGGAATGAAGTAACTAGATTTGAGGGTGTCACAGGTTGGTATCAAAGCTTTAGGTTATGAACCTTTGGGGAAAAAGCCTTGGAGTAACCTTTGAAAAGATAGTGATGATAAACTCTTATCGAGTTTTAGGAAAGAGAAAGTAATAAAACACGTATGTGATTATGTGATTACAACTTATGTATTCTTGAGTGTCGAGTAGTAATGATTAGTAATTAAAAAAAACTTAAAATTTTGTGTTCAGAATGACTAATGTAGGAGGATCCAGTCAGGCTAGGGAGGAAGGATCCTAGATGCCTAGAGAGGAGGAGCCTTGAGATATTCAGGTGGTTTGGGAACAACTACTTCCACGGGAGTCAGCCCCGTTGGTCACAATGGTTGAAGATGAGGATGATGATGTGGAGACGAATGAGGAGGACCCTGTTGAGCTGCCACAGTCGGATGAGGAGGACGAGGAGGAAGAGATTACACTTAACTCGATTGCTGCCCGTGTGTACGACGAAGTAAACGACCGCAATATGGAACTTCAGGATACCGTCGAGGAGTTACAAGAGATAGTAGCTGAACAACAGACCTCGATGGCGCAAAAGGACAACGAAATCCAGGATCAAGAGGAATGGTTGAACAACATTGAAGAGAAGTTGATCCGCACGAAAGGGGAAAACGAGTAACTGATAGAGAAGATTGCAGAACTGGAGAATAAGCTGAAAGAGGAATCTACCAAGATGTCAAGAGCCAAAGACGCGTATGAGGAAGCTCTCTGGCCTGATGTTGCATGAATTGCAGAAAGCTCCTAAACATCCCATCGTTCATCATTTGGTCAGTGTTGTTGTTTATATGAGGATTATTGCCTTCCTAATGCACATTATCTTGGTTATTGATCATCAGTGACTCAACGGTCTCATGTGCTCCATTGCTTATCTCAACATTTTCAGATGCCATTTTTAAACACTGTCACAAAACAAGGGTTAATTGACATGCCACATATTATCATTATATTACGACCAACCAATTAAATAACAATTAAGCTTAGGCAGGTTATACTAACGAAGGATTTACCCATTTCTCCCCTCCTAGTTCTAACCTCAAATCTCATCCAGGGATCATATCCCTAAGCTTTGATACCAACTGTGATGCCCTCAAAATAGGTATACACAACCCATTTTGAGTCACTAAATACATGGTACATAATTTAAATACAAACTTCATTAATACAATACGACATAACGTAGCTGAGAGTTTTAACACGAATATTGTCTCGTAAACAATATCCAAACTCAAATGAAGTCATCATTACATTTATTATCACACTAATTCATAGAATAGTGAGAACTACTATATGTCGACGTCGGGATTTTTATTTGTTCCTTTTCGTTACTTGTTCTTTGGTGTTCTCATGTTATGTGAGATTTGTTTGAAAAAACAAGTGAAAAAGGTCCGACATGTGTAATGTCGACGATTTGACTTTAAGAGTCGCCAGTTGGTGTTCTTAACTGGTTGCACCAATGCAACTAAAAAGGTTTGCACATTGACCCAATGATGTAACACTGCTAAATGGGTCTGTGAAACCGAGATTCATTTGGGTTCGGGGGCTTGATTATGTGGAGGGAAGGTGTTAGGCACCCCCCGACATCCATGTTACCACGGTGACCGCCACTTTTTAAGAAACTGTTATATGAATGTGTGTGTGTATGTGTGGATCAATGTGCAATTTATTTGAAAGTAGTACGAGGCCTCGTTCACACCTATATACAAAGGGTTTGAATTTATAGAAAAATTCAGTTTTAAACATGATATATAGCAGTGAAGTTTTGTAAAAAGAGGTTTTTCAAACCCTGTGCTCAATAGTAATTAAGACCTTTTCATACCTCCATTTTATTATTAAATGTTCGGCTTGTTTGCTTTTATTTACGAGATGCGAGGCATCCTCGAGAAAATAATAGACAGCAGTGCCGAACTCCTCATGGGCATGACAGCCATCTAAGGAAATTCAGACACTGTAAATAATGTACAAGCTGTTTATAGTTGAAAAATGTCCATCACGGGAACCGAATCTAGATTCAGTAGCCTGAATCTGTGATCACATGATTCCTAGGCTCACATGATGCCGCAATTTATATGAAAAGCAGTAAGTAGTTATATATATAAAAGCTATAAATATAAATGTATACAGACATGATCAACCACCACGAAGAAACTCCATGGGGGATCAAAAATGTAAATATATAAAAGCGGTAAATATATATATATATATATATATATATATATATGGACATGATCAACCACCACGAAGCATCTCCATGGGGGATCAGAAAAGTAAATAAAGCAGTAAATGCGATCAACCGCCACGAAGTAAACTCCAGGTGGGACTAAATGTAAATAACGTAGTAAAAGGCCTCGAAGTAAACTCCAGGCCTGACAAAAATATAAATATATATATATAAGCAGTAAACGCGCCAGATATAAAATCCTGGCTCATCAAATATGTCCGAAAACAATTTTATATATATATATATATATTAAAAAAAAGCAAGTAAACGCTCCAGACATAAGTCTAGGCTCAATCGAGGCATAACTCGATAATGTTAGTCCATATATAAATTTATACATATATATATATATATAAATATATATTCAGACAGAAATGAAAACTACGGACCAAAGTTCGGGCAAACGCACACAACACGACTCTCAATGTGTAGAATAGTGTGTGCAAAGATGAAGAGAAAGGCTTTATAGAGTGTTAGAAGGCTTACAGTGGGCTAACAGATGTTTAAAATGAGGAAACACTCAATATGGGGTGTGTACAGAGCAAATTGGACAGGGCTTTCTCGCCTCTCTTTTTTTTCAAATAGCCACCTCAAGCCCTCTATTTATAGAGGGGGAGCTGCAGGTGTACCTGTGGCAGCCGCAGATGCACCTACGGGGTGCCCTGGGTTCCGCGGGTTCCATCGCCTCGAAGTACATGCACTCGTGCACTGTAATATTCACTCGAACTTGTAGAACATCAATCCAAGCATCCAAACGAGGTATATAAGACCTTCTTCGGACTGCTTATGTCGAGAGTTACATAATGACATGGGATTAGAGGTTGTACGAAGTCAGGAAGAGGGGGCAATGCCCATGGTCTTCAAGCTTCAAATTTTATCTGGTGTGCTGCCATGCGTAATAGTCACTCGGGATTGGAACTCCTTGGTTCTTGTAGGACATTGTTGTATGTATGTATGTATGAAGCGTTGAGACAACGCGCAGGTGTTTAGGTGGCTAGATGACTTTATGACTACTCACCGGGGTTATCGCCAGTTTAAGATGATAGCAGACGTTGCCCATGGTTACATCTAAGATTGGACTACCGTAAATAAGTGTGCCTATCTGCCCGGTGTTAGCTCCGGGTCGGAGGTATGAGTGCCTCAGAAGGAGGTTTGAGATTGAAGCTGATAGCATTCATTTGAAATAAGCATTTCTGGAGTTATCGCCGGAACTGCAACAGCATTCCTTGGGGTTATCGCCAAGGACGAAACTTGGGGTTATCTCCGAGGTTGGAAATGATACTCCCGGTGTGTGTTCCGGGGTTGAGACTGAACTTCTGGTAGTATCCGGAATGGATGTGAGCTGTTTCCAGGGTTATCTCCGAAAGACGAATTTACCCTCCTACAATATTAGTAACAGGTGTGCAAAAAAATTTGAGTGTCTACAGATGCCCCTCTTTATCATATTCATGCAATGCAAGGCATGGATAGGATAAAGAATCCTAGACACTTAAAATGCAACAAGATAAACATGATGCTATGTGCAGCAACATAATGCGAATGCATGATGCATGCATGAATGATTGTCGGTTCCCTGCTAATCCTGCCTGGATGACAATCAGTGATGGCTTGGACATGCGATCCAAGTCTTCAAGGATGTAGACATTGAGGCTATCACCAAAGTCTTGAATCCTAGACACAGAGTTATTTCCATAGAGGTGCCTCTTGTGTACAAGAGATCCGTGGGGATAAAGCTTTGTCTGTTTGAGGATGTGTATAACATATTCCATCATCGGTCCTCTCTGATGAGGATGGCCTTCTCTAGTTTGTATCGCCAGCATATACCATAGTCCTATTAGAGTCTTCGCTAACATTATGTATTGTCGTAAATTTGCGACCTCACGACGTGTGTATTACCGGATAAATCCTTGTTGGGCAAACCGTCAAGGCTGCTTGACGTTCATTGATGTGTATGTCAATGGTTACATTGCGTTGTGACCCCCTTCGGGGATACTTGGGTAAGTTTCTTCGATGGGTTTACTTGCCACCAGCTGATATAACGTCAAGGTTGCTTGACCTTTATTGATGTCTGTATCAATGGTCAAAAATGTGTTGTAACCCCCGCCGGGGATACATGGATGCTTGAAAGACTTGCATTGTGACCCCCGCCGGGGATATTTTGTCAACTTATAACTTCGGAGTTATAACCCCCGCCGGGGATATTTCATCATTTCGTGAATTCAGCGTTGTAACCCCCGTCGGGGATATTTGTTAGGGTTGTGACCCTGTACTGATGGCATCGGACCTTTGTGGGGTATTGTCGAGCATGATTTTTAAAAGCTGAGCTCATCAGTATAGTATACGCTGCATTCAGGCGAATACCAATGAGAGACGTAGGGAATCCAATTCTGACTCATGAAAAACCAGGATTCCAGGCTATTCCGCTTAATCGCGTAGCATTTTTATTCCTTATTTGGCCTTTTTCAGCTTGTGAGACCTCCTTTGCAACACTAATTGGAGCGAACCGGAGGTGTGGGACTCACATAAGAGTGCTGCAGGTGCACCTGCAGCAGCCGCAGGTGGACCTACCGCTAACCGTGGCTATATAAAGCCCACAGGTTGTCTTCATAAGTCATTTTCAAAATTTTGCCACTGCCAAAGGAAATCTGAGAGCTCTTATTCGGACTTCTTTGAGTTTCGGTAACTTTCATATATTCTTCCACCATACAAGCTGTAAGACCCCGAATTTTATGAAATAAAATTATTCAATTTTTCTTATAATTATTATTCAGTAAATGTTAAAATTGATAAAAGTTTAAAGTTATGGGTGAAATATGCAAATTTTACAAAATAAGCAAGTGACTATAAAATACTTATTGTTGTCGGGGAATATTCGTTTGGTCGTGGAATATTCTTTCTGTCGGGAAATAATCTTACGACGGCGCAGCCATTTGTGGGCCCCATAACAGAATAACTGTCGGATGAAGAAAACGACAAGTATGTATTTTTATAAATAACGGCGTAATTATTACCAATTAACAATTTGTTGGATTACACGGTGGTTAAAATACGATGTCTGGCGTTGTTGCAAGAAAGAGCACACCAGATTGTCAGATGATTTTTGAATTATTGATTCTTACGTAGAAGGCACTACTTACTCAATAATTGTTACAGTAATTATTGTTCAATATTTTATTTTATTGATTCAATAATTGTTTGCGTTGATATTTTATATTATTGTTGTTCAATAATTGTCAACTGCATAGTATTTCTCATTATCAAATCAATAATTCATATTATTTGAATAATATTATTAGATAGCATTATTGACAATGTCTAGAAAGTTACATCGAGGAGAGGTTTGGTCATCTAATTGCGGCTTAGTAAGGAGAAATCCTTATTGAAAGCCCCCTCCATCCTCGAAACGGCACGTTTTGTCGATCTTGTGATTACAGTAATATTATTTTGAATAATTAATTATTGATTATTATGATAAAAAATATTTATTTTATGTGGATATAGAAGGAGGAAAATTTTAATGTGACAATTGTTGAAAATTAATATTTTATCTTTTTTTGATAAAATAATTCATTTAAATATATTATTTTAATAATATATTAACGGTGATATTTTTACAATGAATGTGGGATATATGAGTATATAAGGAGGAAGAGTATTTTTGTGGCATTAAATGTTTAACACATGTTTTGTGTGTCGGTGGACACAATTCTTGACCGAAAATTTATTATAGACTGTAAAATCACCCGTTTGTGGATTTCGGTCAATTTCTGTTTGGAATTTGGAAAAACTTCCTTCTGCAAAGTTGTAGATAATTGAATTTCCTATACAAAATTGCAAGATTCAAAGTTTCTGATAAAAGAGCTATTTATTGTGAATTATTGAAGTTTCGGAGTTCCGAAATAATTAATTTTTGGAAATTTTAATTATTTTATTTAAGAACAACGTTTTTGTGGTTGTTGGCACATGGGTGGCTGATGTTTTTGACCAAAGATGGCTGATGGCTTTCAAAATTGGTTGGTGAAGGTTGGTGTGGAATAAGAAAAAGAAAATGATATTTTATTATTTTAGTCTCCTTTGGGCGTTCAACCTTTTTCTATTAATAGAGGGCCAAGTTAGGATTGAAAAACACACCAGAAACTGAAGTTTTCTCTCTATTTGTCTCTCTATATTATCAAGTATATTCTTGTATCTTGAGTGTTGCTATCTGATTGCAAGTTCGTTCAAATAAGTTATTCCATTCGTAAATCTTTGCTTTTTTGAGGTAAGGGATTTTAAGGGTAATTATGTTTTTTAGTTCGTACTTCTTCCGTGCTTCAGAAAATTCTGGAAAAATTTGAAATGATACTTTGATGAGTTTTATTGATTGTGTCCAAAAATGGTGATTTTTGGATGTATAGATTAGGAGTTATGGATTTTATGGGAAAAGACTATTTTAAAAGTAACCGCTTATAACTCCTTGTGGTTAACTCCAAAATTGATAAAATTTTTATTGGGAGTACATCTATATTATATAAGTATACTCTGTAAATTTTGGAATTTTTGGATAAAAGTACAATTTATGATAAATGTTTAAATATTCGGTGGTTTTGGCCATATGAAAAATAGTAAATGAATTTTAAAAATTCTGAGAAAAATATATGTTCAATATGAGACTATATTCTGCTAAGTCTCGTAAAAAGAAATATTTTTGGAACTGATTTGGTATTTTTCATGAAAATGGACTAGTTATGAGTAAATGAATTAAATATGTCGTGTGAAGTAAGAAAATTGGAAAATAAGATTTTATGGCTTGAGAATCATATATGAGGTATATGCAGATTTTTGATGAGGGTTTTGGTTATTGGTGATGAAATCTTATGAGTTTGGCATTTTAGAATGATTAAATGTATTATTTAGTAAAGTGTAAACAATTAAAATAAATTGTTTATAAGCTTAAGAAATATTATTCTTTCAATATCATTATACATAAATATTGGTATGGATTTTATTGTGGAATTTCTACCTTTTTCATGTCGGGGTTACTATTCACGAGTTACTATTCACGGGTACTATTCACGACAAAATTGGTTTCTTTTTCTAACCAAATTATAGTTGATTTATGAATATTACTCTTGAGATTAAATCTAGATGTTTTGATTATATTGATTTTACTATCATATATAAAATTTTATAAACCCTAATGATGATATTTCTCTTTGACTTGAGTGTAAAAATGGGTAGATTTTTGGTATGATCATGACTATGGGTTCTCTTTGGCGATGAGTGCAGTTTGAATTGTTGGTCGGTATGATCATGACCATTTAATATATAATCGAATATCTTTAGCTTAAGTGCAAAGGTGAAATGATCAACATGGTTATAATTATTGTATATATAAATTCTGAAATGATTATATATTTCTTTGAGATAATAATATATTTGGCCTATAGTGCAAATATGAACTGTTGAGGAATATCTTTGGCCTGTGGCCTGTAGTGCAAAGATGAATTATTGATGAATATCTTTGGCCGTAGTGCAAAGATGACATGTTGTTGAATATCTTTGGCCAAGTAGTGCAAAGATGAACATGTGTTGAGATGAACATGACCAACTGGTAATACAAATGAATATCTTTGGCCTGTAGTGCAAAGATGAATTTATTAGTATGATTATGAACAGGAACTGTGATTTGGTATAACCATGATCTTTGATGTTTCAGGTAAAGACAGGTGATAAAATTGTCTTCGTCCAGATGAGAAAAGGAATTTAGAATCACAATTATGATTATGAGTTATTCACATGACTGTGGACAGGAATTGTTGATTGATGTTACAGGGATAAAATGTTGTTGGTGGACTTTTAACATGAAAAAGATCATAGACTTGATGGTCTATTTGACTCTTTTAATGGATTGATCGTTCCGCTGCAACTATGGTTGAAAACTTTTATCATCTGCCATATGTTCTAAATCTCTGATTTATTACTGATGAAGGCTATTGATAATTTATTTATCTATAGTCATGATATTCTTACTGGGCTATTTGTGCTCACCCTTTTGCTTCACAATTCCTTTCAGGTAATAAGAGTGTAGCTGGGTCGAGCGGGGATAACAGGGGAATAGAACGGTGGTCTATAGTTGTTGAGGTTCTCCCTAAAGAGTATGGAAATGATTTTATTGAGGACTTTAGATAAGTGTGTTGTATTTTATACGTCATTTAATAGTTATATTTGGTGAATCAAATAGGGTCAGGCGAACCCAACTTTGGAAGGGTGTTTTGTCACTATCATACAAGATGTCTAATGATATACAACCTCGTGTTATCATAAGATAGGGTTGTGTACATCCTCTTGCTGAGTATATATACGAGCACTACCTATATAATCTTGGTGTTTGTTTGAAGTATAATTCTCAATTTGAGATAGTGGAGATAATGATAAATCAAGAGAAGACTCACCATTGGGAAGAATATGATAGTAATCTTCTCGTTTTTCTTTGGGGTCTATTAGGTCAACCAAGGATAATTCTCTGGACATATGATATCTATCATAACCTAGACGCATGGCCTCCCATGTACGAAGGTTTCCTTGAGCACTTCCCAAAGATTTTAGTTTCTAAAACAGTCTTTGACTATACCTTTATGTAAGGTGTCACTGTGAGGTGTTGTCCACGAGTGGGACATGTGTCACATTTGGTATATATTTGTATCCAAACTCACAGTATATGTGTTGTTGTATTTTGCACGACAATTATTGTAATAAAGTTGTAGTTGTATTCTGTACCATGTATTTGGAGACTCAGAATGGGTTGGATTGAATGGACCTATTTTGGGGTTGTCACACAAGCGTTCTTCACTGTGTTGGTAACATGTGCATGTATTCTTTTCTAGTTTCTATCCGTTGAAAAATGACTTATCACATAAAATGCATTTAGACACATAGTAGTGAATATGCATGTTGGTATGACTTGATAAAAAATATTTAACATATCAAATGTTAGTATTAAACTATGCTGAACATAATGATGTGAAAAAATTTGACTTTCGACACAGTCAAATTGGCACCTTTTACTGTCATTTCTTATCCTATTTGAGGACAAATGAGTAAAGGTAGAAAAGCAAAATAATCCTGGTAATTTAGACTACACTTACAGATTTTTTACTATGATGTATTAATGCATGTAGGATGTATATGACTATGGATAGGTGTGCTACTGAATGGCCACCTAGTCATGCCTATATGCATGTGGATAGTCTGTGA
Source organism: Panax ginseng (assembly GCA_020205605.1). Classification (NCBI taxonomy): domain Eukaryota; kingdom Viridiplantae; phylum Streptophyta; class Magnoliopsida; order Apiales; family Araliaceae; genus Panax; species Panax ginseng. The sequence goes on along the minus strand of CM035131.1, from coordinate 76,661,923 downwards.
CACCCCCAAATTCGGGTATCTTTCAACCCGACATATGGTGCTACACTGTACTCATAACTATACAATCATTGCATTGAAATACAACAAAATGAATGTAATTACTATCTTCTTATTACAATCAAAGTATAATCCTTCCCAGGTTCATAAACCGATTACATCGTTTGTTGTTCATAATGTATAATACATACAAACATACTAATCTATTACACAATGGCTAGGCATCCATCTTAGCTTTGCCCTTATCTCTCTTAGCATTCTCAATGCGTTCATCCTTAATCTGCAGATCATATAATTCACGCAAAGAAGTGAGCATAACAAGCTCAAAGAAGTTTTAACAAAGGATAACATAATACCACATTCATGAATTATATGACAATTCCTACATAACTGAACAAATAGTTATGAAGTATTATGAAACAATAATACTTTAACATTTCATAACATCAATTCCCAAAGTATAGAGTAGATTAGGAATTCTGAACCAGTTGATAGACCATGAACAGTAGCTTTCTGTTTTCATACTTGAAAAGGATATCACAGCTCTAAGGTTGTACATCCGCATTACTTACGAGCACTTCTAGGTGATCAGCCTATAGTACTCTATGTTGATCAACACTTATTCATTAAAAGTATTTACGTTTAATATTTGGCAAACTCGCGTGCCCATCGAATAATCGATGAAAAATACTTTTGTTTGTTCATAGACAAACCTTACCTTCACATCCGTATTACCATTACTTGGCATAGGATAAATAAGTTAACATTTCTATATAGAAAGATATGAATATGCATCAATCTATATACTACGAGTAGTCTAGCCGAATTAAATCTGGCATTGACCCTTTCTTTGAAACTAGTCATGCAATTCAGTACAATGAATCACAAAAAACTTGACTAACATGAAAGTCAGACAAGCGTTAAGAAAACTTGCCTTTCAGCATCTTCAAATAATTTAATCGACTGACCACAGCCTTTATAGAATCTACATGATATATTCACATAGCACACTATAATTAGCTATCAAACAAATGTTCACATTGTTCTTACCAACTTCTTTCTCTTCTATATCTTAGTTAACTTAATATTAATAATAAAGTCAACTCGACTTACTACCCTTCATCCCGGTTTATTAACCAACTGACGTTATTAATTGGACTCGAACATTGTTGATAAAGTACCAACATTGTTTACCAATTAAGGTTCATCGATAACATTTCTTGTTCATCATTCATAACATACTAACATGCATTCAATTCCTAAGTTCAATACCATATACCTTAGTATAGGTAGTATAGGAATAGTTTTAATACACTTATGAAGTGTACAAACGTTACTCCTTTAGGTCTCTGAACAATTGAAGTTCAAAACCTAAGTTATCTGTCCAATGCCCTGTACCCACGCCGCAGCGTGACCAACTAATTCAAGACCTAATTTGCATGCATGATTCGCGATGTAAGGTCCCGATCTCTAAAGGCGTTATACGTTGCGAGACTTTACTCTAACGAAGGCGTATGCGACGCCATTTAGTAGTAAGAATTACACTATGTCTTCAAGATCATGCACGCGACATTTAACACTATGTCGGTATGCCGTATTACTAGACCTTAGTACCAAAAAACTTCATCAGTTGAAAATTTTTGTGAAATTCTCGGGGCCATAACGTCTTTGTTATAAGCCCGATTTGGTCCGTTCAAAAGCCTACATGTCATAAATGACATACTCTACGCGTACATATATGAATTCGACACTTTTGAATCTGATAACTCAAAATTCACTATTGAGTTCAATTTCTATGCATTCGTAAACGTTAATGAGCGTTCAATGCTTATTTTCTTCGTTTTAAGTCAGAATCTGACGATTCTCGAACCCACAACTCTTAATTACCCTCTCTCACGTGTTGACATTGAAAAACAACATTTTCAAGTCTCATGGAAACTTTCGACCTCCAATCCGAAATTTTAACGTTTTCGACGTTTAACGTCTATTTCCGTGAAATTCTCCATAACTTCGTTACTAACGTTCTCTAGGCCAAATCACATGGAATACTACATGGATTTCATATCTACATCCTAACTAAGCAAGATGCATATATTAACGTATTGATGGAGTTCAATCGTTTATCAACAATCAATATTTTCATGGTTTGAAACTATATCGAACCTCATAATTCTTATGATCTCGTGACTTATAGAGATTGAATCTATAATAAGTCATCTTTAATCTACTATACAAGACACATATCACCCATTTTATGATTCTCCATGATAAAAGAAAACCAAAAGAGATGGAAATGAAAGATAAGGAATATACCTTAAGAACACTTGGTGTTCTTGATAAACTTCTAATGAAAAAGCTTAAAGGTAGAAGAATGGTTTAAGTCTAGCTCTCTTTCTCTCTCAAATAATCTAGGTTAAGTTTTAGAAAAAAATTAAATGGCCAAACCTACCTTCTTATTTATAGAAAATAGAATGGAGGGCAATATAGACATTACACTCCCCACCTCCTTACTATTCATACTTTGTCACCAAGTAAAATGCTTGGTGACCAAGCATTAATCTTGGCTTTCACACCAAGGGGGCCGGCCCACCCTTGCCCATGGGTCATCCCCATGGGTTTCCCCATGGGTTTTACCCATTCAGTGACCCACCGGTTTGACCCACGGTTTGATTTTCATGAATTGGGCTTAACTAATTTAACATTGGGCTTTGACTTGGGCTTAACCCATTAATCCCCTTGGGCTTGCTCATTCAAATAATTGGACTAATTATAATCCAACCCAAATGAATTAACATTAAGTCTTAACTTAATTCTATAATACGAATCGTATCCTCTACGTACAATTCATGTATTCTCTCCGTTTAATACTCGTACAATAATCTTATTGTACTTCGTATTTACTCATCGTATTATACATAGATACTAAATAGAATCATACTTGTATAACACAAGCTCTAACAATAACAAAATTCTTCTACACATTTCATTTCCTTCTCGGAAATCAATATACTCAACCCTTAGGTTTTAAGTCCGCAGGGGAAAACTCTGTTTGCCATAAATCAAATATTATCAGATATTTCATCTTATCTTGATATACTATCATTAGGCATTTCTATGAATTTCAACATAATTCCCCGAACAGAAACGGATGAATAGTGTTTTTACGGAAATTTCTCGAAAAGCATTTATTTTCGTCTTGGAAATTCCAAACAATTAATTCTAGCACGTAGCCAGATTACTAACCATATAAACACATCCTAGGTCATAGAATGACCTTCACATAACTTACTCACATAATAAATCAATTAAATTCATTTAATTCACATAATCAAATAAAAATTTAATTATCATAAAAATCCAATTTTCTCGGGCGTTACATAGTCCCATTTACAAAGGGGGCTATGGCAAAATTTCTCAAAATGTAGGCATTGGGTAGTCATGCATTTTTAACTCTACTGTAGATGTATGTTAAAACAATGCATGCATGCATGTAATCATAAAAATGCATTTTGAAAAGCTCCAGGTAAGAATTTACCACACCCTTTCTGAGGTGATTTAGAGACTTGTTGTCCAGATATTATGGATCCGGATCAGCCGAGTAGTTCCAGCAAGACCACTTCTGTAAGAACCCAAATTTTTAGAAAATATTAAAATAAGAATTTAGTAGATAAAATTCTTAAGGCATGTGAAGGGTTCAAACAAAAATATATAAATGTGTTACGAGGTATGTGGTATTGTGATACATAAGTTGATATGAGCTATGTGATAAGTGATGTTGTGTTTAATAAATATATATATCATTATTATATATTTATTATAAAATGTACATGGATTATATGTATGTTGCATAACATCTACTACCTTGCAATGATAAATCATATCGTGACACTAAGTTATAATGTAAGGTTGATACATTTATACAACATAGCATAAGAATAAGAGTTGTGTATAATTATATAGTCTAATGTTGCAAGAAGGATGAGTATTTGGAAATTGTCCCAAAACTAGTGTCCCATTTGCTCCCTATTTCTCATTCACGTGTAAACCAAAAAAGGCTAAGGCCTATGTTTTTCTTTTCTTCCAAGCTTTGCTAGACAATGATTATGGAGGGAGTGGCCATAATGATGATCTCCAACAACCAATTACCAACTTCTTCTTGCCCAATGGATTCCTCTTCTTTTCCTTGGTTTAAATTGTTGGACAAAGCTATGAATTGGGTAAGAGCTTCTTTATAAATTGGGAGCTCCCCCTCATAATTTATGTTGCTTGAATTCTTGATAGTTATCTAGAGAGTTTGTTGGTGAGGATTGTGGGAGAAAATTATGATATTGAGAAGCAAGCTTAGTAATTCAAAGCTCCAAGAGGTATAACCCTTTAAATTCTTAGTTTTGAGTAGATGAATTCATAAGAGATTTCATGAATTAGCTAAGAATTGATATGTAGGATAATGGTAACATGTTAGTAGAGTCTAAGTTACATGCTCTTGATTTCCTAAGTTTGCACTTTCTTAGTAATATCATGAAAAAGTTATTTTTAAGTCACAAAATTGATGGCTAAAACTTGTTGCAATCTATAGTTTTCTGTTAGAAGTTGTTAATATCGTTAAATACAAAAACAACGAAAGTAAAACGAACCAATTTGGTTGAGAAACGAATTCTTTGTGAATGAATTCGCTAAACTTTTCAAAACATGAAAATTTAGTATGGATATGAGTTTTGGATTAATCTTTTGGTTATTTGATGTGTTTGAAGTGTTATAATTACTCTGTAGATGGGTAGCTAAGAGTTTAACGAGTCGAACAAATCAAAAACCAACTAATTCGGACTTAAAATGAGAAAGTTATGTCAAAAATTATTTCATGCGGCTTGGTTGCGAGCGCAATTGTGAAATTTGGGCATTGGTATCAAAGCGAGTAGCATGCCAGTAATGGTGAGGAAAAGGGGCACGGTCCCGCCCCATGTCTGCTGAGTGTGACTGCTTTAACCTGTTCTGGTAAAACAATCATAACCTTTTCATACGAACTCCGATTAAGGTGATTCAAGATGATCCGGAACTAGGACGAATAGACCTACAACATTTGTTCTTTAAGATTTTCAATTGGAGGTCATTAGGAAGGTTCACTATAGTCATTTGTGTGACTGTTACGTATTTGGAGGCGATCGGAGGGCATCGAACGAGCACATACGCAAGTATAGTGCTCCCGACGATGGAATATGTTATTCTAAGTGATATAACATGAAAATGCATGATAATAGACATGTCATATGGCTAAGATTAGTTTACTCATAATGGAATGCTTTAACAATGATTTCTAAAAGAAAAGTTAAAGTTTTTGAGAAACGGAAGTTGATGAATTTGGTGTCCTTTGAGTTATGACCTTGGACCCTATGTACGCATATAAACGTCCATGAAATGTAGTTTTAAAGTTGGCTTGCATATAATAGATTGATATAGCTTGGTTTAAAGTGTTTTGAAAGAAAAACTTGAAGTTTTGAAAATGAGACTTAACGAACTTTGTGTCTTTTAAGTTCTGACCTTGGAAACATGTGAATGTGGCCTAGTTATGTACACGAATGGATAAATAATGTAATTCCAAGATGTATTGCACATAAAAGGTTGTCAAGCTCGATTTAGTTCGCGTTTTAAAGAGAAATTTAAAATTTTTAGAAACTAACTTTGATGAGCATTGTGTTACTTGCATTATGACCTTATAAGAAAGCATGATAGAGTTATTTATGCCTTTGAACATGAATGATATGTGCACTCAACTAGTCAAGCATGACATAAGTTATTTAAGCATGTTTTAAAAGTATGAACTATGTTATTTCTATATAAATGAGATAGATACATGTGAACATGCTTATTAAAGGTTGTTAGTACCAATATAAGGTTTAAAAGCGTATAAACCTTGAACCTTTGTTAAAAGAAGTTGTAAGCCTTGTTATTATAAATAATTCAACATAGACTATGTAATTCAAAACTAAATGATTTGAAATGTGAACTTGAAGAACTATTAGAACCTACTTGATGTATGTTTATAGTACGTATCAGAATACATGTCGTGCTAGGAATTATGTTGGGCAATAAAAAGCCTAAGTCTGGTTTTGGCTGGGAGTAGCGCGGTCGCGCCACTCCTGTTTAAATGCAATTGTGGCCGTGCTTTGCTCAAGAGTGACCAAGAGCAGTTTGTTAACTGCATGGTCTTAAGTTATAGTTATATGTTGTCCTTAAGGACTACAAGTTTTGAAACAAGATTGTTAAAATAAATATGATAGTAGAATGAGCTAGTCTCATGGTTATCCTAAGTTCAAGTAAAAATGAAACCAAGTTAGGAAATAATATTTGTTCTTATATTAAGAGCGTATGAAATGTATGACTGATGGGTATGAATCCATGATTATATAATTGTGTAGGGATACACGAAGTGCAATTAACGAAATGCAGTTAAGTTATAGTTGATAAACTACGAATCAGGCAAGTCTTTCAGTTCCTATTTGTTATATGAATTCGATAACTGTTAGTTGAGCTATATTATGCTATATAAATGTTGATGTATATATATGAAATGAATATGAGATATGTATGAAATGTGAAAGTTGATCTTTGATGATATGCTTATGATGAAAATCTCTATGCCTGTTATGTGTGAAGTAACATGCGTAGTAAATATTAATTGATTATGAATGCATGAACTGAGTATGTTATTAAATGCTATGTGCTACATGAAAACTATTAGAATTGCTGGGATGTCGAGCTCACCCTTGAAAATAACCACTTTTGCAGGTTAAGGACTCACGGTAAAGTTACGTGCTACTTGATTGATAAAGTTCAATAGCATCAAAGGAGATTGATTTGTTTATTTAAATATATGTTCTTGAACCATGTTTAGGTTCTAGGAGATGTACATGATAATATTTTATAAGGTGTAATACATGTTAAGTTGTACTATGTGATACATAGAGAAATTCGAATCGAGATGTAAAGATTTATACGTAATTCGAATAGAAGGAATCATAACATAATTTGATTCAGGAATTTGTAATTGATTCAAGTTAAGGAATCAATAAAAGATTATTTTTCAAAGGAGATTGAAAAAGTTTAAATTATTCCGCATATTTTTATAACATCGAATATGATGTAAAACAGGAATGGTAACTGACCAAGATTTGAAACTTATAAAAGTTTGGGGTCATTACATAGATCCTGGAAATAGAAGGAATTTATATTCTAAATTGTAATAAGTAAAGTTATATTCATTAAGTTGTGAATAAAAGATATAATAGTTTGACGATAGTAGTATCGTGGCGGACCGAATCCGAGGTTCAAAGGGACCTAGATTTGGGGGCGTCACAACTTCTGGTGTACGGAGGAGGGCTTCTGAAGTGCCTCGTGTAAGACCCCAACTTATTATAAATAAAATTGAATTTTTCCTCTATTCATTATTCTAAATTAATAAGGTGTTGATTTGATATAATGCTTTAGTTATGGGTGAAATGTGCAAATTTTGCAAACTAAGCAAGTGGTTATAAAATATTCATTTCTGTCGGGGAATATTCGTTTGGTCGTGGAATATTCTTTTTATCGGGGAATATTCGTACGACGGCGCAACCATTTGTGAGCCCCATAACGGAAAATGGTTGGATGAAGGAAAACGACAAAGTGTGAGTTTTTATCAATAACGGCGTAGTTGTTACCATTAACACTGTTGGAATACCTGGTGGTTAAAATACGATGTCTACGCGTGGTAAGCACAAGAGACACTTGGTATTGCATTATTGTTGAATTATTGATTAAATGCGTAAGAAGGCACTACTTAATAATTGTTACGATGAGTTACCGCTCAATATTTTATTTTATTAATTCAATAATTGCTGCGTTGATAGTTTATATTATTGTTGTTTCAATAATTGTCACTGCATAGTATTTCCCATTATCAGATTAATAATTCATATTATTTGAATAATATTATTAGATAGCATTATTGGCAATGTCTAGAAAGTTCTGTCAAGGAGAGGTTTGGCCACCTAATTGCGCGCCAGTAAGGAGAAATCCTTATTGGAAAGCCCCCACTTTCCTGAGAACTGCCTGATTGTCATAATTGTGATTCTGTAATATTATTTGTGAATAATTAATTATTGATAAGAAAATATTTATTTGATGTGGATATAAATGATGGATTTATTTATTTATGTGGTTATAAATGAAGAAATTAATGCTGATGTGTTTTATCAGTATTTTATCGGAGTGGGGGTATTAAAAATCACTCGTTTGTGGATTTCAGATATTTTCTGTTTGGAATTTGGAAAAACTCAAAGTTACAAAGTTGTAGAGAATTCGATTTGTGTGGAATGAACATAAAATTCATATTTTTCTGATAAACGGGCTATTTTCTATGAATTACTGAAGTTTTGGAAAATAAAATGATTTTTATTAAATTATGAGTGGGACCCACTTTTGTTTTTATAAACATGTGGGCTGCTATTATTTTTCAGATTTGACATGCTAGAGTTTTCAACAAAGTGTGTGTAGAATGGAAGAAATGAAATAATAATATTTTATTATTTTAATCTCCTATGGCGTTCTAGCATTTTCCTATAAATAGACGCTTAGGTTAGAATTGAAAATCACACCAAAAACAAGTTTTCTTTCTCTCTAGATTGTCGAGCGTATTTTTGTGAGTATTTTGATATTTTGAGAGTTACTGTTCGGCACAAGTTTCCTTCGGCTCTATATCCGATATTCCGATCAGAAGTACCGTTATTTTGAGGTAAGGGATATTATTTTCTTCTTAAATGATATTATTTTCTTTAATATCATTATGCTGAAATATTGGTTTGAACTTTTTAATCAAATTTGAAACTTTTTGTGTCGGGATTACTATTCACGATATCGACACTTATTCACGAATCACGACATCGCTTTCATCAAAAATGAAATTTTTCCTTTTTGTCCAAGATGTCTATTATGGTTACTATCTTTGATTGTATCCATGTTTTGATCTTTATTTTTGAATTCTACTTCACAATTGGTTATTATGAAGTATTATTGATCTTGGATAAACTGTTATACGAATCCCTAATATTTGTCCTTCTGTCTCACTGGATTCGTTTTCTTTAAAATATTTTTCATCATCCTCAATCTTAAATGATGATATTACTGAATATCTTTGGCCTGTAGTGCAAAGATGAATGATTAGTTGATGAATATCTTTGGCCCGTAGTGCAAAGATGAACAGGTGTTGAGATGAACACAACTAACTAGTGATACAAATGAATATCTTTGGCCTGTAGTGCAAAGATGAATATTTGATTAAAGATGTATATTGATTGTTGTTATAGAGATAAAATATTGATGATGAACTTTTAAATCTTAGAAGATAGCAGAATTCATTCTCTACGTGGCTCTTCTAATGGATTGTTGTTTCCTCTGCAGTTATTGATCTAAAATTTGTTGTCTGTTGTATTCTATCAGATTTTTCCCTGTTGAAGACTAATGATAATTTGTTGTATATTATCTTAGTCATAATATTCTTTCTTGGGGCTAGTTAAGCTCATCATTTTCCTTTTGTTCCATTTTTCTTCTCAGGAGGTGAGAACATAGCAGGATCTAGTCGGGGTATGGAGTGATGGTTCTAGAAAGATATTTTAGCAGTCCTCACTATTTCTGTAAAATAGTGTATGAATAATTGTAATGATGACTTATTTGGGTGTGGATATTATCTAGAAGGCAATATTTGTATTTAAACTCACAGTATGTGTTGTTGTATTTTGCACGATAATTGTATTATTGAAGTTGTAGTTTGCTTTCTGTACCATGTATTTGGTGACTCATAATGGGTGTTGTATACCTATTTTGGGGGCGTCACAGTTGGTATCAGAGCTTAGGGATATGGTCTCTGGCGGAGATCGGGGAATAAAACTAGGAGTGGAGAGATGAGTAAATCCTTCGCTAGTGTGTCTAATCTAAGCTTATTTGTTGGTCGGTCATAATATAGGGATATTATGTGATATGTTAATTTGTTTAATTAACCCTTGTTTTATGGCGATGATTTAAGAATGGTCAAACGAAAAGCGTTAATAATGGAGTGTATGAGACTGTGGAACAACCTTTAGTCACAAACCAGGGGAACGTGCAACAGGAAGGCAATATTCCTCATGTAAACAACACTACCGAGCAAACGATGAACGATGGAATGTTTAGGAACTTTTTGCAGTTCATGCAAAATCGCATTTAGGAGACTCGTGTACAAAATACGTGGAAATGATGGCAACGCTGCCTGCATTACAAATGAAGCGCTTCAAGGAGTTGGGACCACCAGATTTACGGGAAAGCCCGATCCGATTAAAGCGAAATGTGGGTCAAGCAAATTACCAAGATATTCGATGTCTTGGGATGCACAGAGAAATGAAGGTTCCATTCGCCACCTTTATGTTCTCAGGTGAGGCGATTCATCGTGGAATCATGAAGCGCACTCCAATAACCGTCTTAACATGTCTTGGGAAAGATTTCAGAAACTGTTCAATGACAAGTACTTTCCAGAAAGTATTTGTCATATGAAGGAGGTAAAGTTTATTAGACTAGAACAAAACAACATGACGACGGTGTCCCAAAGACGAGGCGAAGTTCATGAGTTATCCAGTTTCAGACCTCATTTGGTAGAAAATGAGGAACATATGGCGGATGATTACGAGAGGTCTAAAACTCGAGATTCGTTAATACCTTATCTCTCATAAATTTTCTCTGTATTCAGATGTTGTCAACATGGCTCAATTATTAGAGCAAGATAATGAGTTTACTCAACCGAGGGACCACAACCAGGGTCATACCGGTGATAGCAGTCATCAAAGCGATGATAACTAGCGAGGTGGGAAAAATACGGACAAAGGCGGTAACCACTCGGGTGGTAATCGTGGCCATGATAATGGAGAGAGGGTGAGTCAAGTGGAAATTTCGAAGAGAGATTCAACAATGACGGAAGACATCAAAGCAGAAGACCAAAGACCAACAACAAATTCTAGGGGAGGAGAACGACCGCCAGTTAGATGTTACAAATGTGGGAAAGAGGGACATATCAGCCCAAACTATCCACAACAATCCAAGGTATGTTATAACTGTGAAAAGGAAGGTCACATAGCTCGGGATTGTTTTGTAGAAAAACTAAGTTCAGCGGGGATGGTGACTCCAAGGGCTGTCCCGGATAAGTCAAAATTAGCAGTTCCTGGAAGAGCGTTTGTCGTGACTAGCCAAAATATGAGGAACCCAAATGAGGTGATCACGGGTAAGCTAATCTTGAATTATTACAAAGTTTATACCTTACTAGATACCGGTTCTACTCATTCTTTTATCTCTCCTGCTTGTGCTCAACGTTTAAACTTGACTCCGGAGAAATTGGACTTTAACTTATCTATTGAAACTCCGTTGGGTGAAACCTTCGTTACATCTATAGTTTATAAATCTTGCTTGATCCAAGTTGGCACTATCACATTACCTGTTGATCTTATCTCTTTAAAGATACTTGCTTTTGATGTGATTTTAGGAATTGATTGGTTAACCACTCATCATGCCAAAATTGATTGCTTTCGTAAGGTTGTTAGTTTTCATATTCCTAACCAACCTGTTAGGCGAATTCAAGCAACTAAACCACTAAAATCAGTCACTGTCATATCAAGACACAAAGCTATTCATTTATTGAAAAACAGATGTCAAGCTTTCTTAGCCCATGTTATGGATTTGAACAGAGACAAGTCATATTTGAATAATATTTCTGTTGTTAGAGAATTTCCTAATGTATTTCCTGAAGAACTTCCCGGTCTACCCCTAGAACGTGATGTTGAATTCTTTATTAACCTTGAACCGGGTACAAAACCTATTTCTAAAACCCCATATCGAATGGCTCCTATTGAACTTCAGGAGTTAAAAGTCCAACTACGGGAGTTATTAGACATCGGTTTCATTCGTCCTAGTATATCTCCTTGGGGTGCTCCTATTTTATTCGTAAAGAAGAAAGACAGGAGTATGCGACTTTGTATTGACTACTGAGAATTAACCATGTCACCATCAAGAATAGGTATCTGTTACCTCGCATTGATGACATGTTCGACCAGTTACAAGGAGCACAATTCTTTTCAAAGATCGATCTTCATTCTGGATATCATCAGCTGAAGATTAAAACTGAGGATATTCCAAAGACTGCCTTCAGAACTCGGAATGGGCATTATGAATTCTTAGTCATGTCTTTTGGATTGACTAATGCTCATGTTGCTTTCATGGATATGATGAACCGAGTATTCAAGGAATATTTTGATCAGTTCGTTGTTGTCTTTATTGATGACATCCTCATCTATTCTAAAAGCCATAAAGATCATGAACACCATTTGAAGCTGATACTTGAAAGACTTCGTGAAAACAAGCTTTATGCCAAGCTGAAGAAATGCGAGTTTTGGCTTGAGGAAGTAGCATTTCTTAGGCACGTGGTGTCAAAACATAGAGTATCTGTTCACCCGGCGAAGATTGAAGCAATACAAAGTTGGGAGCAACCGGGTTTGTGGATCAAGCACGATCTTTCTGGGCTTAGCTGGTTATTATCGGAGATTCGTGGAAGGATTTTCTCGAATTGCTACTCCGTTAACTCAGCTGACTCGGAAAGATACAAAATTCGTATGGAGCGAAGAATGCGAGAAGAGTTTCCAAGAGCTCAAGAGGAGACTCATTTCGGCACCTGTTCTGGCAATACCATCTGGTTCGAATGGATTTGTTATCTACAACGATGCTTCAGGCAAAGGGTTAGGATGTGTTCTCAGGCAACATGGGAAAGTCATTGCCTATGCCTCGCGATAACTCAAAGAATATGAGAGGAGTTATCCTACTCATGATCTGGAGTTGGCAGCAGTCATTTTCACGTTGAAGATATGGAGACACTACTTGTATGGGGAGAAAGTGGAGATTTATACGGACCATAAAAGCCTCAAATATTTCTTCCCCCAAAAAGAACTCAACATGCAGAAATGACTTTGGCTTGAACTGTTGAAAGATTACGATCACACTATTCAATATCATCTTGGAAAAGCGAACGTAATAGCTGACGCATTGAGTAGATGATCATATGCGAGTACGAGTGTGATATTGTCAACGCAAAGGCCCATTTTGTATGACTTGCAAAGGATGGAGATAGAATTAAAGACTCTAGGGACCCATATGATGATGGAGAATATACGAGTAGAACCGACTATAATCAATATAATTAAAGCTGCTCAAGCTACATACTTGGGGCTGATGCGTATGAAGCAGAAAGTGCAAGAAGGAGCTATTCCAGAAGCAAGAATCGATGAAGAAGGAATACTTTGAGTCAACTCTAGACTTTGCGTTCTTAACGATTCTGACTTGAAGCATAGAATCATGATGGAGGCACACAACACCCCGTTTACAATCCATCCTGGGAGTACCAAAATGTATCATGATCTTTAACATACATTTTGGTGGAACAATATGAAGAGAGAGATCGCGAAGTTTATCTCGAGGTGTTTAACCTGTCAACGTGTAAAGGCAGAGCATCAAGTGTCAAAGGGTCCATTGCAACCACTTGAGATTCTGGAATGGAAGTGGAAACACATTACCATGGATTTTGTTATGGGTCTTCCCAATGTTTCTCAAGGTATAGATGTGATTTGGGTTATTATTGATAGATTAACCAAGTCTGATCATTTCTTGCCTATACGTGAGACTTATTCCCTTGAACGTCTTGCTCATATGTACTTGAATGAGATTGTGAGATTGCATGGCATGCCAGTATCCATTGTTTCAGATCATGACCCAAGATTCACTTCACGATTTTGGGTTAGATTGCAGAAAGCTATGGGCACGGATTTACGATTCAGTTCGGCATACCATCCTCAAACGGACGGACAATCAGAGAGGACTATTCAAACTCTTGAAGATCTATTAAGACTTAGTGTCCTAGATATCAAAGGAAGTTGGGATAAGTACTTGCCACTGGTGAAATTCTCCTATAACAACAGTTATCAAGCAAGTATAAGTATGGCTCCATTCGAGGCGTTGTATGGACGAAAGTGTCGTTCTCCAATATGCTAGGACGAGGTGGGAGAAGCAACGTTGTTGGGACCAGAATTAGTACGCATGACTACAAAAAAGATTCAAATGATCCGGCAACGTATAAAGACCTCACAAGATCGACAAAAGAGTTATGTTGATCTTCATCGAAAGGATGTGGAATTTAATATTGGAGATCATGTACTGTTACGTATTGCTCCATCGAAAGGAGTTACAAGATTTAGGAAGAGAGGAAAGCTCAATCCTTGATTTGTTGGTCCATTTGAGATTCTTGACCGAATAGGAAATGTAGCCTATAGACTCGCATTACCTCCAAGAATGTCTCGTGTTCATAATTTTTTTCATATATCTATGCTTCGTAAATATGTGAAAGACCCGAACCACATTATTGCGTTAGAACCAGACGAGATAGCCAAAGATTTAACGTACGAGGAGGTACCTGTTAAGATCTTGGATAAGAAAGAGCATGTCTTACACACCAAGGTTATACCACAAGTTAAGGTTTTGTGGAGGAACCATGCTATTGAGGAAATGGCCTGGGAGTTGGAATCGAAAATAAAAGCGAGGTACCCTCACCTGTTCGAAACACCAGGTACGTACGTCAATTTCGAGGACGAAATTTTATAAGGAGGGGAGGTTGTAAGACCCCAACTTATTATAAATAAATTTGAATTTTTCCTCTATTCATTATTCTAAATTAATAAGGTGTTAATTTGATACAATGCTTTGGTTATGGGTGAAATGTGTAAATTTTGCAAAATAAGCAAGTGGTTATAAAATATTCATTTCTGTCGGAGAATATTCGTTTGGTCGTGGAATATTCTTTTTGTCGGGGAATATTCAATGACGACTGCAGCAAATGACCATTTGTGGGCCCCATAACTAAAAAAATGTTTGGATGAAGGAAAATGACAAAGTATGAGTTTTTATAAATAATGGCGTAGTTGTTACCATAAACACCGTTGAATACACGGTGGTTAAAATACAAGAATACGCTGCAGGTGGCACAAGAAGCACACTCAGATTGCATAAGATTATTGAATTATTGATTCGACGTAGAAGAAGGCACTACTCAATAATTGTTACGATAGTTACCGCTCAATATTTTATTTTATTAATTCAATAATTGTTGCATTGATAGTTTATATTATTGTTGTTTCAATAATTGTCACCGCACAGTATTTCCCATTATCAGATCAATAATTCATATTATTTGAATAATATTATTAGATAACATTATTGGCAATGTCTAGAAAGTTCTGTCAAGGAGAGGTCTGGTCACCTAATTGTGCGCCAGTAAGGAGAAATCCTTATTGGAAAGCCCCCTCTTTCCTGGGAACTGCCTGGTTGTCATAATTGTGATTCTGTAATATTATTTGTGAATAATTAATTATTGATAAATAAATATTTATTTGATGTGGATATAAATGATGGATTTATTTATTTATGTGGTTATAAATAAAGGAATTAATGCTGAGGTGTTTTATCAGTATTTTATCAGAGTAGAGGTATTAAAAATCACCCGTTTGTGGATTTCAGATATTTTCTGTTTGGAATTTGGAAAAATTCAAAGCTACAAAGTTGTAGAGAATTCGATTTCATGTGAAATGGACATAAAATTCGTATTTTTCTGATAAACGGGCTATTTTCTATGAATTACTGAAGTTTTGGAAAATAAAATAATTTTTATTAAATTATGGTGGTGGGACCCACTTTTGTTTTTATAAACATGTGGGCTGCTATTATTTTTCAGATTTGGCATGCTAGAGTTTTCAACAAAGTGTGCGTAGAATGGAAGAAATGAAATAATAATATTTTATTATTTTAGTCTCCTATGGCGTTCTAGCATTTTCCGATAAATAGACGCTTAGGTTAGAATTAAAAATCACACCAGAAATAAGTTTTCTTTCTCTCTAGATTATCGAGCGTATTTTTGTGAGTATTTTGATACTTTGAGAGTTCTTTGTTTCTAAGATAAGTTTTCCTTCTACTCTATATCCGATATTCCGATCGTAAGCATCAATTATTTTGAGGTAAGGGATGTTATTTTCTTCTTAAATGATATTATTTTCTTCAATATCATTATGCCGAAATATTGGTTTGATCTTTTTAATCAAATTTGGAACTTTTTATGTCGGGGTTACTATTCACGTATACGATACTATTCACGTATACAACACTATTCACGAATACGGCACTATTTATCGAAAAATGAAATTTTCCTTTTTTGTCCAAGATGTCTATTATGGTTACTATATTTGATTGTATCCATGTTTTGATCTTTATTTTTGAATTCTGCTTCACAATTGGTTATTATGAAGTATTATTGATCTTGGATAAACTGTTATATGAATCCTTAATATTTGTCTTTTTGTCTCACTTGATTCGTTTTCTTTAAAATATTTTTCATCATCCTCAGTCTTGAATGATGATATTACTGAATATCTTTGGCCTGTAGTGCAAAGATGAATGATTAGTTGATGAATATCTTTGGCCCATAGTGCAAAAAGATGAAGTGTGTTGAGATGAATATGACCAACCCAAAGTGATATAAATGAATATCTTTGGCCCAGAGTGCAAAGATGAATATTTGATTAAAGATGTATATTGATTGTTGTTACAGGGATAAAATATTGATGATGAACTTTTAAATCTTAGAAGATAGTAGAATTCATTCTCTATGTGACTCTTCTAATGGATTGATGTTTCCGCTACAGTTGTTGATCTAAAATTTGTTGTCTATTGTATTCTATCAGATTTTTCCCTGTTGAAGACTAATGATAATTTGTTGTATATTATCTTAGTCATAATATTCTTTACTGGGCTAGTTGAGCTCACCCTTTTCCTTTTTGTTCCATTTTTCTTCTCAGGAGGTGAGAACATAGCAGGATCTAGTCGGGGTATGGAGTGATGGTTCTAAAAAGAAGTTTTAGCAGTCCTCACTATTTCTGTAAAATAGTGTATGAATAATTGTAATGAGGACTTATTTGGGTGTGGATATTGACTAGAAGACAATATTTGTATTTAAACTCACAGTATGTGTTGTCGTATTTTGCACGACAATTGTATTATTGAAGTTGTAGTTTGCTTTCTGTACCATGTATTTGGCGACTCAGAATGGGTGTTGTATACCTATTTTGGGGGCATCACACCTCGACCCCGTTCTGTTAGATAGCCTCGTCATTTGGTGGAGGCAGTGATACGTCCTATCCGGGTTGAAGTGCCAGATGTCAAGGACAAGGAGGAGGATGTACCGATTGAGGTTCCTCGCTCTGCTTGTCACAGACGTGTTCGGCATCCTTCATCTACTCAAGATCAGAATCGCTTCCCAAATCCGGGTATCTTCCAACCCGACATTTGGTGCTATAAGGTACTAACATTCAAACATTCATTCAATTGAAAAGCCTCAAAAGAACGGACATGTCTTCTATATATTCAAAGTAATATTTACATTTCCCAAGTTCTATACCCATTACAAAAGTTCTTTGTTATAATATCAAATACATTACAACAATAAACCTACTCTATTACATAGACATCTTAACGATCTGCCTTAGCCTTTCCTTTATCCTTATTCAATCCTTCAGGGCATTCAGTCTTAAGCTGCATTCATATGGTTCAAGCAAGAGTGAGCATAACTAGCTCATTAAGTATGACAATTTCAATAACAACATGCTTGACACATAAGAATCGTATATCTTCAATAACTGAACAATAGTTATGAAGTACTATTGATAATTCAAAATAGCACTTCATCTTTCTTTCAAACTGTTTCACAATGAATAATATCCAGTAAAACATAAACTCGGGTCCAAGACCTTGAGTATTTCATTCTTTCTTTGAAAAGGACAACCTGGCACTAAGTCCGTAAGTCCGATATTACTTATGAGCACTTCTAGGTGATCAGTTTATAGTACTCTATGTTGATCAACATTACATCCATTAAATGTATATACATTTAATTTGTGGAAACCTCACGTGCCTGTCGTATGACGACAAAACATTTGTTTTTCATACTCAGTCTTCTTTTGAAAACCATATCAAGTAGTTGACAAAAGATAACAACATTTGATAACAGTTGGATAGATTATCAATAATCCACCAATTGCATTAAATCCAGCCGAAAGAATTGGCTTTAACTCCATCATACATTAATTCATGCGTAAGGATATATGAATTACAAAGCTTGTTCAGATTGAACTGAGACAAGGGTTAGAATACTTGCCTTCAGCGTCTGCTACAGTATATTTACTTTATGTTTGAGTCTTTCAAGTCTCTACAACATATGAATACATAACGCCATACATTAGATCATATATAATCAAGTATGTATATGACTATATCTTACCCTTCTTCTCAATCTAATCATGTGTTAGATTCGTTTACTACTAATTCCGTCTTGTCATTATCCTTACATTCATAATTGAATAGGTTATCATCAACCTTTACATACTATCCTTAAGGTTTAACGATGTTACTTCAAGTTCCTTAAGGTAAGTTCAATTTGAATTAATCACATTATCTTTCTTGTGTACTTCTAAACATTCCTTACTATCTTTATTCTAAAATTTGGCCATATGCCAGCTTGTTTTCTCTTTAAGCCGCATCATGCACATGCGAGAATACAAGATAGCAAAGTCCTGGACTTGGCGCTGCGGCGCGAGTCCTTACTTAGTGGTCCACGATGCGGCCCCACTCCTCAGTAGGTCATATATATTCATGGCGTTGCGGCGTGATGAATTACCCTTGGACTGGCGCCGCGGCACCAGCTCTGTACACCAGAAAAATTTGACGATTTATCAACTTTGCGACTTCTGAGGCTCATACTTCTTTGTTATAAATCTGAATTGGCTTGTTCAAAAGCCTACGGTTCACAAATTACCTACTTTATGTGTTCATGCATGAATTTTATATTTTCAACTTCGTTTGCTCAAAATTCACCTATTGGTTCATTTCTAACAGAAATGATAAACATTCGTGAACGTTCAATGCTCGTTTCTTCGTTCTAAGTTGGAATTCAATCATCTTCGAGTCCGCAACTCTATAATGACAAATATGACTTGTCTCCATCGAAAAGCAACGTTTCCGAATTCAAACACAAAATTTGACTTCTATTCCGAGAATTTAACGAATTCGACGATTATCGTCCAATCGTGCTATTTCTGGAAAATCTTCATTACTTATGATTCGTTCATTACTTCAAATGAATTCCATTCATCATATGAACATTTCAACATACTCATTACAACAACTTATTTTTATGTTGGATTTTGACTTATTCTTCTATGAGCTTATAACTTATTTAAAGTATAAACTACTTTTAGCTTTATTACTCATGACTTATGATAATTAAAGTCTTTTAATCATCATCCTTATATGTTCTCAACATATAATTTCATTCATGTATACATGATGCAAGTTCATACAAGTTCTTTATTTTCATACAAACTCCCAAGGTTAACTTATAACAAGTTCGTATAGCTTCTTCGTAAGTTTATAACTTATGCAAGTTTAAATGACTTATTTCCGACTTATGCGACTTAAGTCCATTGATTAATCCTTCTTCTTACATCTTAACATCCATGTTCACTAATCCCTACTTCTCTTATCAACCTATCATGGTAGAGATAGAAGATTAATGGACAAGAAGTCTTACCCTTGAAGTTCTTTGGAATAAGTCTTCTTCTTCTTCTTCTCACAAATGGAAGCAGCTTATTCTCTTTAACACTTAAGCACTTAATAAGTTTGTTGGATGATTTGAATAATTAGCAAATGACTAGCAAGCTCCTCTTATTTATAGAATTCACAAGGTTAGGGTAGTTTAGTCAATATATCATCCCACCTCCTTAAGTCACCTCCTTACTATTCCTTACTTGTTAATTACAACACTTATCTCTTGCTTGCCCATTACACCTAAGTCTTGGTCATCACACATAATACTTGGTCATCACACATAATACTTGATTACCAAGATTAACCATAATAACATGGTTTTCCCCATGGGTCACTACAACTCATTGGATCCTAGCTTGGGCTTGGATTAACTTACTAAAATTTTGGGCTTGCATTAATAAACATTAACTTGTTCATTAATTAACATTTGGGCCTTATCATTAACTCACTTGGGCTTGTACAAATTCCTAACAAATCCTACAAGTTCAATACTATTGCTCAATACATATATCGCATTGTCTACGTATTATGCCCGTATTCTAACTAGTATATAACTTCGTTATATACAATATACCATCATTCATACCAACTCGTATAATACCTTGTATTATACTCGTATTCATTACCTCGTACAATACTCACGTATTATATGATTATTACTTAACTCATTAATACTTCCCTTTTCTTAACGTTCTCAATTTAAGTCCGCAAGCGAAATATTGCGTTTTCCATACTTAGATTATTATTACATAATCCATCTTACCTTGACATTCCATCATTATGTATTTCTCAGAAATTCAAAAATAATTCCCGAGCAAATACCGATGAATAGTGATTTTCAAAAAATTTCTCGGAAAACTTTTATTTTCGTCTTGGAAATTTAAACACTTTAATTCCTTCACGTAGCTAAAATACTACGACATTCTAACATTATTAGGTTATAAAATGACAACCATCTTGATAACATATAGAATATAATTTTATTTATTATTTAATTCATTAAAATTATTCTACAATAAAATCCGAATTTCTCGGTCGTTACATCCTTCCCTCCTTATAAGGATTCTGTCCCCAGAATCTGGTCTTACTTTAATCAAATAATTGAGGAAAATTTTTCTTCATCTTTTCTTCTAATTCCCACGTTGCTTCTTCGGCATCGTGGTTCTTCTATAATACCTTTACCGAAGGTAATACTTTGTTCCGCAGAACTTGCTCCTTTCTATCGATGATTTGAATCGGCGATTCTTTGTACGTTAAGTCTTTCTCGATATGAATTGACTCATATTCGATTACATGCTTATAGTCTGGCTTATAAGGATGTAACACAGATACGTGAAACACGTTATGTATTCGTTCTAGGTTTGGAGGTAATGCTATCACATAGGCTATCTCTCCCACCCGTTTTAATACTTCAAAAGGTCCTATAAACCTTGGACTTAACTTTCCCTTCTTTCTAAAGTGTATCTTTCCTTTCTAGGGAGATACCTTTAGAAACAAATACGAGCCTACTTCAAACTCTCGATTTATTCTATGCGAGTCCGCATATTTCTTCTGTTTATCCTAAGCTGTGACAAGACGCATCCGAATTAACTTTACTACATCCGCTGTCTGCTGCACCAATTATGGTCCTAGCATTCGGCGTTCTCCCACCTCATCCCAATACAATGGTGTTCTGCACCTTCTTCCGTACAAAGCTTCGTAAGGTGGCATGCCTATAGTTGCATGATAACTATTGTTATACGCAAACTCTACAAGTGGTAGGTGATCATCCCAACTACCCTTGAAATCCATGACGCAATATCTCAACATATCTTCAAACGTCTGAATTGTTCTTTCACTCTGTCCATCGGTTTGTGGACGATACGTTGTACTTAACTTCAGCTGCGTTCCCAACTGTTCTTGCAAACTCCTCCAAAAGTTCGATGTGAATCGTGGATCACGATCTGACATAATCGATACTAGTACTCCATGTCTGGAAATAATTTCCTTAACATAAAGTTTAGCTAACTGGTCTAAGTTATACTTGACCCTAATTGGCAAGAAGTGAGCCGACTTCGTCAATCGATCCACTATTACACAAATTAAATCGTACCCTTTTGTCGTAGTCAGAAGTCCCACCACGAAGTCCATTGTGATATGCTCCCACTTCCATTCTGGAATCTCCAATAACTGTAACATGCCACTTGGTCGTTGATGTTCGGCTTTAACTTTTTGACAAGTCAAGCACCTACTAACATATTCTGCTATTTCTCTTTTCATGTTTGGCCACCAAAAACTCTGTCGAAGGTCTTGATACATCTTTGTACTACCAGGATGTATCGAGTACCTTGAACTATGAGCTTCTTGTAACACTTGATGTTTTAACTCTGTCTTATTTGGAAACCAAATTCTTCCTTCAAATCTTAATAATCCCTCATTATCAAGACTATACTTAATATCCTTTTCATCAGCTAACATCTTCTTCACTTGGTTACACTCATCAGTTTTGAGTTGTACCTCCTTGACTCTCTCTACGATGGTAGATTGCATCTCCGTCGCAAAAAGTATATGTCCCCATTCACTTGGCATCTTTAATTCTATCTCCATCCTAGCCATCTCTATTATTAACTCATTTTGAGCCGTTAACATAGACAACTTTTCCCGACCCTGCCTACTTAAGGCGTCGACAACTACATTGGCTTTTCCAGGATGATACAGGATTGCACAATCATAATCCTTTATCAACTCTAGCCATCTTCTCTGTCTCATATTCAACTCCTTCTGTGTGAAGATATATTTTAGACTCTTATGGTCTGTGTATATCTCACATTTCTCCCCATAAAGATAATGTCTCCATATCTTTAAGGCAAATATTACCGCGGCCAGTTCCAAATCATGAGTAGGGTAAACTTTCTCATAATCCTTCAACTGTCGTGATGCATACGCAATGACCTTGCTATGCTTCATGAGCACACAACCAAGTCCTCTATGCGAAGCATCACTATACACTACGAAATTTCCTGTGTCATCTGGTAATGACAAAACAGGCGCTTCACTCAACCTTTTCTTTAGTTCTTGAAAGTCGCCGTGATTTATCCGTCCCATACGATTTCACCGCCTTCCTTGTCAAGTTAGTCAATGGGGTAGCTATCTTCAAAAATCTTGGATAAATCTTCGATAGTATCCCGCTAACCCTAGGAAACTCGCACCTCGGGCCATGCGTTTTGGTTGTTCCCGCTCATCATCGCTTTTACACCTTCAATGGATCCATTGAAATCCCTTCTTGGTCAATGACATGACCCAAAAACTACACCTTCTCTAGCAAAAATTCACACTTAGTGAATTTCGCATATAACTTCTCCGTTCTTAGTGTCTCCAACACTATTCTTAAGTGTTCAGCATGATCTTCTGGCGTCTTAGAATAGACTAGAATATCATCGATAAACATAACGATGAACTTGTCCAAATATTGTTTGAACACTCTGTTCATCATATCCATAAATGCATCTGGTGCATTCGTCAACCCAAATGACATCACCAGAAACTCGTAATGACCGTAACGAGTCCTGAATGCCGTCTTTAGTACATCTTCCTTCCTAACCTTGAATTGGTGATACCCCGTCCGCCAATCTATTTTAGAAAAATACTTTTCCCCTTTCAACTGATCAAAAAGATCATCGATCCTAGGCAATGGGTATTTATTCTTTATCGTTAACTTGTTCAATTCTCGGTAGTCGATATAAAGCCTTAACGAACCGTCTTTCTTCTTGACAAACAATATCGATGCCCCCCACGGGGAAACACTTGGTTGAATGTACTTTCTGTCCAATAGTTCCTGTAACTGAACCATTAGCTCTTTCATTTCCACAAGCGCCATACGATACGGTGCCCTTGAGACTGGTGCCGCTCCTGGCACAATATCTATTACAAATTCAATCTCCCTATCTGGTGGTAAACCTGGTAATTCACTTGGAAATACATCCATGAATTCATTTACTATAGGTATTTGTTCCATGGTCGCTCCCACTCACTGGGTATCGACAACATGACACAGATAACCTACACACCCCTTCCTTAACAGTTTTTAGTTTGTGTCATCGTAAGACAACACGAACTTCCCTGTGATTTATTACCGTAAAATATTAAAGGAGGTTGTCTTAACATCCTAATGCTCACACATTTCTTTTGGCAATCCATAATTGCACCATGGTTAATCAACCAATCCATTCCGAGAATTACGTCGAATTCTCCTAACTTTATCGGTATCAAATCTACCGATAACTTACAACCACATATATCTACGCAACAACTCCTATGAATATCTTCAACATGAATTATCTCTTCATTTGCTACCTTAATTTTCAAAGGTATAGGCAACTTTTCAGGAAATAATTCTAATCGTCTAGCAAAATCACATGCTATAAATGAACAAGTAGGACCCGAATCAAATAGCACGTAAGCATTTATGTTGTTGATCGGAATAATACCTACAACTACATCCCATGATGCCACCACATCTTGGACTGTCATATTAAAGGTGCGGGCCATCGGCCTACCCGGCTGCACTGTACCACCAATAGCTAACTTACCGTTATTACTGCCCTTATTTCCATCCATCCCCATCTTTGGGCAGTTCTTTGCTATGTGGTCAGTTGATCCACATACAAAGCATCCATGATTTTTCTTTGGACTTGGACAGTTAGGCGAAATGTACCCTTCTTGTCCACAGTTATAACATACTGCATTTCCCTTGAGACAGACTCCTAAGTGAGTCTTCCCATAGGTTTTACAGGCCTCCATCCTCCTCTTAGGATCCCCTTGTTTTACTCCGATATTCCCAGAGTTAAATCCCTTCCTCTTTTGACCGTCGCCACTACCGCTGGCTCCCTCGATCTTTATTCCTCCATCGGCTTTACCTTTATTTTTCTTATCATTGTGGTACTGGCTAAGAGCCTCATTCCCACCCTCGACAATTATTTCCTTTTCTAATATGGTCCCAAAGGAAGTACTTTGGAACACAGAAATTCAGTTATAGAGCCAGGGTTTCAAGCCCTGCTCGAATCGTCTAGGCTTCCTTACCTTCGTGTCCACTTGATGTGGAGTAAACCTTGCCAGTTCATTAAACTTAGCAGCAAACTGGGGAACCGTCATATCCCCTTGCTTTAAATCAAGAAACTACATCTCCATCCTTCCCTGCATGCTCGTGGGAAAGTAGTTCTCGAAGAAAATCTCCTTGAACCTCACCCACAATAAATTTTCTATACCGGCCCTAGTCTAGTTTGTCTCTCACCAGAAATTGGCATCACCCTTCATCAAATAGGTTACAAAGGCAACCTTCTGACCTTCTTCAACATTTGTTATTACAAATGTTTTCTCAATCTCTTTCACCCATGTATGGGCTTCTATAGGGTCCGTACTTGCTTTGAACTCCGGCAAACCGACACTTTTGAAATCCTTAAAAGTAGTAGCTCATACTACTCCAGGATTTATGGGTACATTAGCCCTAGTTCTATTAAACGTGACCGTTAAAAGATTAACGAACTCTTGCATTGGATTAACCGGACCTCCCTCCGGTTGATTAACATTAGAATCTTGATTTCATTATCTCCTTCTTGGCGGCATTTTGTTGTTAAGAAAATAACACGTTATTAATACTTTCTTCTTGTTGGTTAGTTATTATTTGTGATTAAACAATAACTCATACTCGTTACTCAATATGTTCTATAAAAAGACTTATTGATTCATTACTTGTAGTATAATACTACATTGTTTACATTGTACAGCCTAAGCTGATTACATACTACCCCGCAGTTGCTTTCCAAAAATTGGGATTTACAAAAGACTACCCTTTGATATACAAAAGGGGGTTTTACGTCACTACTAGATACATAATATTTACATATCTAACTATTCTAGCTATTGCTAGATTACATCTGCCGTATGGCATTCTCAAAATCTTTCTTAGCCAGACTGGCAATAACATCTCGACTGATAGTATGTCGGGTCTATCCTTCTTCTATCAGGTACCCAGCTACTTGCTGCTGGAAATCCACATTAGAACTCCTACGTATACAGGACATTCTTTCTATCTTTTGTTTCTTAGTCTTTAGCTCCTACTTGAGCTCAAAGACTTCGTTTTTCAGCTCGTGGACCTTGTCCTGGCCAAAATTCGATCATCATGCTCCTCTTCCCATATACCCTCCATACTAGTCTTGTCCTCTGGGACAGCTTGAAGTTCCTCTTTTAACTCATTTACCTCCTTACAATATTGGACATTTCTATCCAATACTGACATGAATAATGCCTTCATTGACTCCCCCAAAGTCAACTCTTCTGTAGGTGTTACCTGGTCAAAAGACACCATATCCACCTCTTCCTCTAACATGCCATCAAACACAGTCATGTAGTCTAAGTTGTCCGAGTCTCCAGACTCAATTGTAACCACTTTCGGTTCTACTGCTATAGGATTTGGTAGGATCTCTACCCGATTCACCGAATCCTCGTTTACTACATGTATATCTCTATACATTTCATTTTCTCCTGACATTCTACAACAAAACAATTTAGTTTGATTAGTACACGTCAATAAAATAATAAAAACACATAACATAATTATAATGCATTTTTATAGGGTTACTTTCCATCTTTTACTTCTTTGACTTTTCTTAAGGTTATGACTTAAGGTTCTAATTTCCTCCTTAAGTTTTATAACCTAGGCTTTGATACTAACCTGTAACGCCCCCAAATCCGGGTATTTTCCAACCCGATATATGGTGCTATACGGTACTACCCTTCATACATTCATTCAATTGAAAAGCCTCAAAAGAACGAACATGTCTTCTATATATTCAAAGTAATATTTACATTTCCCAGGTTCTATACCCATTACAAAAGTTCTTTGTCATAATATCAAATACATTACAACAATAAACCTACTCTATTACATAGACAGCTTAACGATCTACCTTAGCCTTTCCTTTATCCTTATTCGATCGTTTAGAACGTTCAGTCTTAGCTGCATTCATATGGTTTAAGCAAGAGTGAGCATAACTAGCTCAACAAGTATGACAATTTCAATAACAACATGCTTGACACATAAGAATCATATATCTTCAATAACTGAACAATAGTTATGAAGTACTATTGATAATTCAAAATAGCACTTCATCTTTCTTTCAAACTGTTTCACAATGAATAATATCCAAGAAAATATAAACTCCTATTCCAAGACCTTGAGTATTTCATTCTTTCTTTGAAAAGGACAACCCAAGACTAAGTCCTGAAGTCCCAGATATTTACTTAATGATCAACCTATAGTACTCTATGTTGATCAACACTACATCCATTAAATGTATATACGTTTAATTTGTGGAAACCTCACGTGCCTGTCGTATGACGACAAAACATTTGTTTTTCATACTCAGTCTTCTTTTGAAAACCATATCAAGTAGTTGACAAAAGATAACAACATTTGATAACAGTTAGATAGATTATCAATAATCCACCAATTGCATTAAATCCAGCAAAAAGAATTGGCTTTAACTCCATCATACATTAATTCATGCGTAAAGATACATGAATTATAAAGCTTGTTCAGATTGAACTGAGACAAGGGTTAGAATACTTGCCTTCAGCGTCTGCTACGGTATATTTACTTTATGATTGAGTCTTTCAAGTCTCTACAACACATGATTACAAAACGCCATACATTAGGTCATATATAATCAAGTATGTATATAACTATATCTTACCCTTCTTCTCAATCTAATCATGTGTTAGATTTGTTTACAATTAATTCCGGCTTGTCATTATACTTACATTCCGGAATAATATTGTATCAAAAATGATTTGGACAGAAAAGAAATCAATTTTTGTCATGAATATTACCTCGAGTGAATAGTACCCCGTCAATAGTACTTCCTGAATAGTACTTCAAGAATAGTACTTTGTGAATAGTACCTTGTGAATAGTACTTTGTGAATAGTACCCCATGAATAGTACTTTGTGAATAGTAACCCATGAATAGTACCTTATAAATAGTACTTCAGCATGAAAAGCTTAAAATTTAATAAGAATGTTCAGAAAAATATCCTTGTGAATGATACTAGATGAAGCACAAATTTTAAGGATATTCTACTAATTTCACGGAGTATAGAAGCAATACTTTAACAAAATGAGTGTAAAATTAGGAATACGAAATGAAATAACATTACTTACATACTAAAGAGTATGAAAGAAAATATTATTTCATACGAATACTGAACAAAATAATATCCCTTACCTTAGAAGAAGATTGGATACTAGAATAGTGAAGCAGCAAAATACTCTTCTTCTTTCTCTCTATAACTTCTCTCTATAATTTCTCTTGTGAGTCTTAGTGAATTGATGAGAATGAAAGAAGAATGAGCTTCTATTTATAGAAAAACATAGTTTCGATAATTACACATTTTGGGGCTCAAATTATTACAGTATAGTACCTTCATCTTTTCCTCTATTTTTAATTTAGTCCTATAAGTATTATCAAACTTGCACCACCTCCCCTAATATTACATGCATGTGAATCAATAAATCCATTCATGTGAACAAATAATTATATGCATGTGAACTAATAGCAATTAATTGCTCATTTATCCGATTAATTACCCGATTGGTCAATTTAACCTCCAAAAATCAATTATTATCGAAATAATTATCGATTTCCACCAATACTAATAATCCCAACACAATGGAAATATCAATTTCATCTTTAATCAACACAAACTTATTCATCATTAATATTATAACTCACAATATTTAACAACCAGATCATTCCCAGAAAAGAGGGAACTTTCCGATAAGGATTTATCCCTATTGGCGCGCAATTAGGTGACCAAACCCCTTTCCTCGACAGAACTTTCTAGACATCGTCAATAATGCAAATAATAATATGTGTAATGATCCAAAATTTGGTCAATTTTCATATCCGGATTCCGTACGTCACGATCCCATCTTCTTCCAAACATACATCATTATATAGCTAAATATAACAACATACATTCTCAAATCCCAGGTTCTAAAACCTTATAACCTCTTTCATTACAAATAATGATAATTACAATATTCTTTACATCTTGCACGAGTGACTTTTATCCGCCACCAAGGATACATAATCATTCATTAAACTATTCTATAGTTTATTCTATCATTTTATATTATAAGTCTTCACTTGATCTTTACGCACATTCATATAATGAATGTCACTTGTTCTAGATACTGATCAGCTTGATCTTTACAGGATCCTTAAGTTCTTCTAACATCGTTCGCTGAAAATGTTTTTATTTAAAGCAAATATGAGCATTCAATTGCCCTGCAAGTTATAGCAATTGAACAAACAACTTTAAGAATTCAAACATTCTTTTAAGACCTCAATAACCGAACAAAGGTTATGAAGTAGCTTGAATAATAGGAATAATCTCGATTCCTATCATTTTAAAACATTAGTCACATTCACTTTGAAATACTTTCATTCTCTACTCTCTTTCATACACATTCTGTCTGGCTAGAATCAATAGCACAGACTTAAAAATAACGGTTCATGTATAAAAAGAACATTCTCATATTGAACAGTTCCATCATAGAACAGTTCATCTCATAGAAATATCGAAGTGTTCAAATTGTGGCACAAGGTCTCGTATATTCTAACACCTTGTACAAATATCACACATTTTCACATAGATAGAACTTCTCAAGTTCAACATCTGAGAAGTTTTAGAAACTAGAATTCATTTAAAATATAAATGAAGTTAGGAAACTTGCCTTACGCACAACTACAGCTTATAGTTTATGCTAAACTGCTCATTCCAATTCCTATGTAGCACATAAGGAAATAACACATACACCAATTAGTCATATACTTGACTTTACGCATTGGTTTACTTAACTTTACTTCTTAGGGTTCACGTTCTTACAAACTAAGTTTACGCGACCAACTTCCTTTACCTAAGTAATTCTTCATGACATACTGAGAGATGTCTTACTCAATACGTTCATCATCTTTGATGATTTACATTCTTATCTTCTTCTTATAACTCTCCTAGGACTCAGCACACATCGTGTCTCTGCTAGTAGTTCATATGGTACTTTGAGTGGTTTCCTACAAACAACCAACAAACAAGTTCCCGTCTCATCTACACTGCCCATAACAGTGAGTTAGATCGGTTGCCAGTTTTGTATATACCTTCGCTCTCTGAAGGAATTTTTTAGCCCAGCTCCCATATGTCAACCATCAAAGGTTACGATTTCACCACAACCTAACTTATCTTAACTTATCCGAACTATTAAACTATAATGTTCGTTAAGTTAATTTCTTATTCCTTATGGCTTTCTGGCAACTAAATGTCATACCTAATGATTTATTTTTATCGTCCAAGTCATACAGTCCTTTGTATACTCAGAATGATCATTCCATATTCATTCTACGCATTTATAGCATTAAGCATTTTACTTTACCTTTTCTTATCTTACAACGTTCGGTCCAATCGACACGGAACGTCTTCCAAGTTATAAACATTAACTCGGCTTCTTTACGTTATACGTGCTTGTCTTTAATTCAGCTTCTTCACCGTTCACAGGTTTAATCATTGGTCTTCGTTATCCGATGGTCAAACCATACACGGGGTGTAGCCATTTAATATTCGTGTACACTTAACCTTTACGTCGGTTCAAGTGTTTAGCGCTTACATTTCATTCTAACATTCTCCTCTGACTCACATTCGGCTTTCGTTAATCTTATTACCACTCGCTATGGCTTTCCTGATAATTCATATCTTACTTACTACCTTCATCAACGTCTAAGTTATACAACTCGCTCAACGTGAATACGATTCACGAGAATCATTTACGTATTCAACGTTTACGTTGTTCCTCTCTTAATCTTTCATTCAACCTTTAACTAAGGTTTTAATTTCTTTCATTCATTACTATCACCTGAACCCCATGTTCAATATCCATTTTTAATGTCAAAGCCATACGGTTCGTTGTATGTTAAGACCGATCGTTCATCGCAACAGCGTTGCATTCACAGCGTCTAAACGCTTTACATTCATCTCTCATTACCATGTCATAACATCAAAATGTTATACATTACTTTTGTCATTCAACGTCTAAGGAATCACAACCATAGAAATCCCTCATGTTCGTTTATCGCGACTACGGTCGCCGGACATCGGTTCCGTAACCCGCGTCTACATTCTTTGTCTTTTAATCTCGTTTAATCTTTTCGTTCAACCTTCATCTAAGGTTTAATACACTTGATTAAGTGATACATTAGTTGAACTACATGTTCATATTTCTTTCTTGCACATCCCCCAGTAATTGAGCACTTAAAACTCATAATCGATTTTTTCTTTTCACCGCAGGCTGCATGCCACGGCCCCTTTCTTTTTACCTCGCAGCCCACTCTAAAGGTGTCAAATCGCTAAAATTTGGCCATTCTGGGTGCCACTATCTTCTCTATTTCTTGTGTCGCGACGCCACTCAGCAGAAGAGTTAATGGCCCTGCCTCATGACAGTAGTAGCCTCCCAGGCTTGATCAAGGCGTTCATGCACAAACACAAAACCTAGAAAATTTTTCTAAGTCTTTGAAATTGCTTAAAATGCTTACTTCCCAATTCCATAACTTATTTGTTATAACTCGGAACGAGGTCATTCCAAAGACATTCTCTTCCTTATCTTACGTACTTCGATTACCCATAGATAGAACTTCGTTCTGAATCCGTTAACCTGCCATTCAATTGGCTTAATCTTCGTTCTTTGTTTGTTTTACATTTTTAATGTTCTTCGTTTTTTTGTACGTAATTCGGTCATCCGAACTCGGAACTCGTTTGTTCTTGAGTCCATGACTCACGTTTTATACATTCTCTTACATTCTTATGAAACCCTACACGTTCGGGTTCATTTACATACTTTATATTTCTCGTTCATCTTTTACTAATTTTTGCCATAACTTCGTTATAGCTCAGTTTTAATCCGTTCTTCATGAACATTTCTAACGTTCCTAACCAAGCAATAAGCATCTAACTTATACGCGATGGTTTTAAATTTGTCCATCAACAACGTTCTTCACATTCTTCACGTGTTCTTCGCGTTCTTCGTTCGTTCTGTATTTTCAATCGATATTTTGATTACGATTTTACTTTTTCTTGGAATTTGATGTTATAGAACACCATTCCTTACTTATTTCACCGTATCATTCATATGATCCACTCGGATTGTTCTAATTCATTATGAATCTTATACTTCCTCAAGAAATTTATAAAATAAACTTCTAATTCCTATTTCTTCTTTATCAATGATTTCAACCATATGAAATCATTCCTAACATCATTTACTTCTTATTCTCATTAAGTTATGTTTTTAACATAAAAACTTAAAGAAAATTATCTAGAAGTTAGGTTTTCGGATTATATTTCTTCTTTAATCTCCATCCGTCGGACAAAGGTTGCTTACGAGCAAGCTTTTCCTCTTCTTTCCCATCTGAAATCTCTCTCAAAAGTTGTAGGATTTTCAAAATCCTAAACAAATGATTTAAGTTTCCTATTTATAAAAAACCAAGGCTAGGGGCAAATTAGTCATTTCACCCTCAAACCTCCTTACTATTCATGACTTAAGCACTAAGTTAACTTAGCCCTTAAGTTTACTTAGCCCTTAAGTTTACTTACTCCTTAAGTTTACTTAGCATTTAAGTTTACTTAGCCTTTAAGTTTACTTACTCCTTAAGTTTACTTACTCCTTACTCCACCTCCTTACTATTCACGAAGCTTCCAAGGGAAGCTTCGTGCTTCCGTCTTGTGGAATTCATGAGACAATTCGAAAACTGCTATCCTCAGAATCCAAATATTTTTGGATATTTCGTCTTTCCTTTATCGATTAACTTTTACGCATTCTTCCGATTTCTGAAAAACTGAAAAATACTTTTTGGTGACAAGCGTTTTCCTTCACGTTTTCTCCTAACGTAACTAAACAAATGAAAAGTACAGAACAGTACTTTTTGTTATTTTTATTTTGTCTGATTTTTGCACGTTTTTTGAGAAAAACTTTTATCGACTTACTTAACTTTTCACGATATATTATCGTCAAATCTTTCGACGGAATGTCATTTCGACATACCGAACTCTCGAAAAGGCTTAGGTTATTCAAACCCTAACCCTTAGGGTTTTGTCAGGTAAATAGTGCCTATTTCATCTTTTTCCCCAAAAATATTTTGTTTCCGAAAATTTTTTATTTTTGTCTTAAAAATTCTTACTCGTTCAGTCTAGCTCGATTAATAATCATCCTAGGTTCTAGAACGATTAATAAACACATAGCACAAAATAGTATTAATAAAAATTCATTTTATTAATAACTAATTCTTTAAACAATCCGATTTTTCGGGTTGTCACATTCTTCCCTCCTTATAAAAATTCCTTCCTCGGAATTTCTAAAACTTCACCCATACCCGGGTGCCTACAACCTTTAGCAAAGGTTTAATCTCAATTCATCCTTCTCACAAGGATCATCTGTTGACATAATCTTCATTAGTTAAATCTCACGTTTAACTATACTTTTAATCTTTCAAGTCCTCACAATATGAATAACTTTGTCGTCTCAATTATTGATTTAATAATATAAAATACAATGCAGATGATACTGTGACAATAATTAAATCAATAATATGAGAGATATTATGCAGCAATTACTGTAGCAATAATTAAGTATAACTGAGTGACTTCTCACGTAAGCATAAATAATCAAAGATATTGTACAATACCGTGTACTACTATGCAACCACGCGTATTACTGTACTTTTACCATCGGTTATTTCAATAGTTAACAGTAAACTTTCACCGGTAATTTTATAAAAAGATATTTATGTCGTTTTCTAACTCCGATAATACATCCATTGTGGGGTCCACCAATGATTGTACCATCGTACGAATATTCCCTGTTAAAATGAATATTCCCTGACCAATTGAATATTTTATAACAACTTGCTTACTTTGCAAAATTTGAAAATATTACCCACAACTATAACATTATATCAAATCCACACCATAATATTCTAAAAAAATTAATCTTTACTCATAAAAGTTGGGGTCTTACAACCTCCCCTTCTTATGAAATTTCGTCCTCGAAATTGGGGTACTCACATGGTATGTCGAAGAGGTGAGGATACCTTGATTTCATTTCAGATTCTAACTCCCAGATCATTTCCTCCACATCGTGGTTTCTCCACAAAACTTTAACTTGAGGTATAACCTTGGAGCGTAGAATATGATCCTTCTTATCCAAGATTTTAACAGGTACCTCTTTATACGTTAAATATTCCGCTATCTCGTCCGGTTCTAATTTAATAATGTGGTTCGGGTCTTTCATATATATATGTAACATAGATATGTGAAAATGTGATAACCCGAGATTTCGAATAATCCGAATTTTTCGAATAACTTTTTTTTATTTATTTAATATTGATATTGACAGTTAATATTATGTTGTTTATCTGTGATACGAGTCTCGAGAAGTGGTCAATTTGTGTATTGACTAAAATATAAGAGTAGAGTTGTGCCTAACCGCCTTAGAAATCCTAACCCTAATTCTGGATGGGGATTCAATAGAAAATACAATTAAAATTATTGTATTGATGAGTACGTGCTTGTACTATATAGAGTTAATGATCAATGATTGCAGGATAAAATATTAGTAAACCCTAATAAGGGATTAGAAACCCTAATCTCAGGTTTAGAAACCCTAACGTACAGTTAGGAACTCTAAACGAAAGCCAGGAAACCCTAATTTCATATTCAAGAATCCTAAACCCTAATTAGGAAACCCTAATCCTAATTAGCAAGCCTAATGTGATTATTAAACTTTAATGTGATTAGAAAATTTTTATATAATTAGGAAACCCTGATTATATTTTTGAAATTTTAATTTTCTAATTAAAACAATAATTAGAAATTTTAGAAACTAAAGTTATAAAACCTAAGTGTTAGAACCTTAGGGTTAAACCCTAAGGGTTTGGACAAATGTCAAGTATGCCATTAAAATTAAAATGCAAATGACCAAATTGCCCTTTTTATATTTTTAATAATCTAACTTGCAAATCTTGCCAAATTTGTAGTTTTTCACCAACTAAAGCTAGCCTTTTGACTTAAATCTCAGCTACAATCTGATCTAGAGGGACACCTTGCATTACATACATTAAATGTATCTAACTTAGAGGATTAAAGGGAGAGAAAGTCTTAACTTTTGCTCATTTTGCTATCAAACACTCCACTTACTTTTCTCTCTCCCAAACCTCCGAAAATATAAAGTGATTCAGTCACTAGATAACCCTTTAGAACACCAAAATCAATAGGAGAGAACAAAGATCAAAGCATATTCAAGAGAAGGTATAACCCTAAACCCATCTTAGATCTTGTATGCTAAGTTTATATTTATGTTTATGTGTTTATATGTGTGTTAGAGGATGTTTTATGGTGATCTATGTTGATATAACATAGATCCATAGCATCAAATAGCTTTAAAAGTGAAGTTTTCAAAAACTGCTCAAGAACAGTCATAGTGGTCTGACAAGCTAAAGTCATAGCCCATAGATTCTACCCTGTTCTTGATTTTTGTTGTTTTATGTTTTGGATCTGTAGTTTGGTATGAGATCTTTCATCTGGAAGTGGAATCACAGTTAGTTAATGTTTAGAGTTCATTTTATTCTTGGTCAAAACCCATTGACCGGGCATGACCAGACGAATTCTGGGTAACCCAAAAATTCGTTTTTAGTGTCTGACAAGCTATTTTAATGCCTTGATCTGTTAGTAATGATGTTTTTTGATGTTGTGTTTGTATCTAGATTATAGCCTGATATATGGACTCTAAATCCATGGCTTTAGATCTTTTAAACAGTGAATATATCAAGTGTAGTAAGTGGTCAAACTAGGCGTGTCGATCACAATAGCAGTTTTTGGAAAACCCAGAAACTCGATGAACATACTTTCTGACATGATTTGACTAATTTAAATCTAAAGAATATAATGTTGTTGGACTGATCTGTTGTTGTATTTGCGTTCTATGACACAAGTACTATAAATTTGAACCATTAAACAACATGAATCATAAACATAACACCTTATTAATCGAGCTAGAAAATGACACTACGCAACTGTCTGGGTTTCTGGGTTGCCCAGAAAACACAGGAACACTCTGACAGTGAGTTTGAGGGCTCGGATCTTGCATCTGAGTCATTGTATGACCAAGTTAATGGTTGATTATTGTAGTACTACATGTATACCACAAGAAAAACGTTTAGGCAAGCCCAGAAACATGATAGACCGAGGATTAAAACATGGTCAAACCGAGCACCTTGAACACTGACTTGTCAGTGTTCTTGAGCTCAAGAACACCTAACACGACAAAAAAGTACCGCTATAGCATAAGGCGACGATTTCTATTTATTTTATTTTCTAAATTTCTAAAAAATATTTAAAAAAATAGAAATAAATTCTAAAAATTACCAAAAATGGTTTTAAAAATTATTTTAAATTATGAAAATTAACTTTTCACTATTTGGGATATTTTTCATTAATATTTATAACTATTTGAATACTAATGGTATTTAATTTATTTAATTAATATTAAATAAATTAAAAAAATGATTTTAATATTATAAAAATCATTTTAAATAAGAATAAAGTATTTAAAAAATATTTTGAGTTATAAAATATAATTTTAATATTTTTGAAGAATTTTCATTAATAATTTAATATTAATGATATTTAATTTATTTAATTATTATATTAAATAAATTAGAGAAAATTATTTTAATATTATAAAAATCATTTTAAATAAGAATAAAGTATTTAAAAATATTTTGAATAATAAAATATAATTTTCAATATTTTTGGAGAATTCTCATTAATAAATTAATATTAATGATATTAGATTTATTTAATTAAATAAATGAATTAAAAATAGTTTTATTGATTTAAAAATCATTTAAGAATGAGAAAAATGATTTAAAAATATTTTAAGTTATAATTAATGACTTTAAATATTTTAATAAGAATTTTATTAATATTTAAATATTAATGGTGACGATTTAAAAATAATTTTAATCATTTAAGTAGAATATTAGTGATTTAAAATATTTTAAGTTAATATTAATAACTTTAATATTTTGACAAGTATGTCATTAATATTTTAATATTATTAAATATTAATGATGATGGAATAAAACAGAGATTAAATCATTTAAAAATGATTCCGGTGTTTGAAAAATTATTATAAAATTATTAAAAGCTTTCGAAAAAATATTATGAACGATATTTGACTTATCTAAAATAATATTAAAGCTTTGAAATTGTGTTTAATTGACAATATAAGTGTTAATTATTTGATATGGTGACCAGTACACTGAGAATAGACCGAAATCCAACCAAACCGAACTAGTTATACTTGATGAGTGTTTATATAGATTATAAACACTGGTGTGGCTATATGGTGATGTGTCTATGAGAAGTATTGACTATAAATTACAGTGTTACGTGTTATAAATTATTATACTAATTGTGAGATCGATATTATTGGTTATAGGTCTTTCAAACGCAGATAAGTATATTATGTAGCAGTAATCAACGAGAAAGGAAATTTTTCTAACTCAACCTTGAGTTATATCTGTTTAATTACTATGGTGGTTAATTATTGTTAATTAGACCACGTCCAAGAATTTATTGTTGATTATTTGCAATTAGTGCATGTTTATTAATTCAAACTGAATTAGTGATTCCAAGAATATACTTAGAGAATAACTGTTATTGGATACTTACATCCGTAGAAGCTATTATTGACTGTACAGATAATTCCTGAATATTGTCGAATTGTGTCGAGATATGTCTTAGCTAATTATTCTAGCTAGACGAACAATTGTTAGAACTTTATAGGTTCGAGAAGAGAATTCAATTAATAATGACAAATTGATGCCAATTATTTCGACTAGATCGTGAAAGTGATTAGATATTGAAATCATTGTATTTTGTTGTTAAATCAAATTCTGATTCTAAGACTGAGAAAAACAACCATTTATACAAGGGGAACATTTTTGGTCGTATATTCGGCATTTGCGCGCGTGTAAGTATTATGCATAATATAGGGTACAAGGAGTTGGCCGCTCTAAGTACTTGCAGAGGGGTATGATTTAATCTTTATGGTTATCTGATACACCTGGGTATATCAAAGTATATCTTTGATATTACTTGAGAAGAGAAGTTCAAGATCCTTAGGGATCACTCAGCATAAACTCTGGAGAATATTTCCATCTTGTTATTCAATTAAATATCGTAGAAACTTTGAAAGCGTTATACTCTTTCATTATCAAATTATTGTGTTGCATAGAATGAGAAAAAACTTGTTGTAATAGCCCCAAATTCGGGTCCCAAATCACCACGGATCTAGTTCAATCATTCTATAACTATTGCGAAAGATATAAACATAAATTGTTTATACATTAAACTTTACACACTATTCTCCAAGGTCGAAAACCTTCACTTAATACACAGATCATAACTTATTTGACTTACAATAACATTAATATACAATACTTGTACAAATTTAGCTGGACATATAAACTTAAAGCTGGAACTGTCTTTAACCTTTCCATGTATCCGACATATTTGCCTTAATCTGCAATGTTTATCATGATATAGCAAGGGTGAGCATAAGTTTGCCCAGCAAGTATAAGTTTATTTGAGGATATATCATGATTGAAAGAATTTGAATAACAGCTGGCTAACATTCAATAATATAGTTGTGAATGAGCATGAACAAATTTTATAACTGAACGACCAAGTCAATAGGAATTGAATGGTCAAGAGAAACAAAATGAACATAGCAATTATATCTGGACCGAATGGTAATGAAGGTGATCAGCCTTTCATACCTGATGAACACATGCATTATTTGCATAAAAAGCTATTCAACAATTCATAGACATGGTAATCAAAAATGATTAGCCATAATTATAATTGAAAGAAATATCTACTCGAGGTCGAGTTTAGAGAACACTTGCACAATAATTAGGAGTTTAAGTTTAGGAACTTACCTGTATCACCGACTACTGCTACACAGTTTATATCCCTTTATCCGAAGACCTAATATTAGTAATATAGATCTCCACATTAGAATAATATCATTACTGTAAGACCCCAAATTTTATGAAATAAAAGTATTTAATTTTTCTTATAATTGTTATTCAGTAAATGGTTAAATTGATAAAAAGTTAAAGTTAAGGGTGATATATGAAATTTTTCAAAATACGCAAGTGGTTATAAAATATTCATTTCTGTCGGAGAATATTCGTTTGGTCTTAGAATATTCTTGTTGTCGGGGAATATTCGTATAACGGCGCAGCCATTTATGGGCCCCATAACAGAATAACCGTCGGATGAAGAAAATGACAAGTTTGAGTTTTTATAAATAACGGCGTAGTTGTTACCATTAACACTGTTAGAATACCTGGTGGTTAAAATACAGTAATACGCGTGGTTGCACAGTAGCACACGGTATTGCACAGTATTTTTGAATTATTGATTCTTACGTAAGAAGGCTCTACTCAATAATTATTACAGTAATTACTGTTCAATATTTTATTTTATTGATTCAATAATTGTTGCGTTGATATTTTATATTATTTTTGTTTCAATAATTGTCACGACACAGTATTTTCCATTATCAGATCAATAATTCATATTATTTGAATAATATTATTAGATAGCATTATTGACAATGTCTAGAAAGTTCTGTCAAGGAGAGGTTTGGTCACCTAATTGCGCGCCAGTAAGGAGAAATCCTTATCGGAAAGCCCCCTCTTTCCTGGGAACGACCTGGTTGTCATAATTGTGATTCTGTAATATTATTTGTGAATAATTAATTATTGATTTATATAATAAGGAAATATTTATTTGATGTGGATATAAGTGATGAATTTATTTATTTTATGTGGTTATAATTGAAGGAATTAATGTTGAGGTGATTTATCAGTATTTTGTCGGAATGATGGTATTAAAAATTAAACCAGTGTTCTTGAGATATATTGCGTGAGTTATAATTTTTAATCCGACCGTTGGATCGTTGTAATTTTTGGATATGTTATACATATATAAGTTGAGTATATGTCCACAAATTTTGAACCGTTAAAAATGAACGTATGATTTGTTATGAATTTTAAGAGGTGACTAGTTTAGAAATTGTTGAAGTTTCAGAATTTATCATTTTGGTAAAAAATTCTAGAATGCGTGGGCCCCACCTTTGGTTGGTGAAGAAATGTGCTTAAATTGTATTTCAAATGTGGTGGGTGGCAATAGTAGCAGGTAAAGCCATCAGGTTACAGGTTATGTCTGCTTCGGCGGGCTAACATTTTCCTACAAATAGAGGGCTAAGTTAGAATTGAAAAACACACCAGAAACATAAGCTTTCTCCCTTTCTCCCTCTATATTCTCGAGCGTATTTTTGTGAGCATTTAGATACTTGGAGAGTTGATATTCAGTGCAAGTTTCCTTCGGCTTTTCATCCGATATTCCGTTTGAGTCTTCTTTTTTTTGAGGTAGGGGATTTTAAGGGTTATTATGTTTTTCAGTTTCGTACTTTTTCAGATCTTTAAAAATTTTGAAAAAATTTGAAATGATAATTTGATGAGTTTCCTTGATTGTGTCCAAAAATGGTGATTTTTGGATGTATAGATTAGGAGTTATGGATTTTATGAGAAAAGATTATTATAAAAGTAAACCCTTATAATTCCTTGTGGTTAACTCCAAAATTGATAAAAATTTTATTGGGAGTACATCTATATAATATCAGTATACCCTGTAAATTTTGGAATTTTTGGATAAGATTAAAATTTATGATAAATGTCTAAATATTCGGCAGTTTTGGCCATATTAAAAATAGTAATTGAATTTTAAAAATTTCGAGAAAAATATATGTTTAATATAGGACTATGTTATGCAAAATCCCAGAAAAGAAATATTTTTGGAACTGATTTGGTATTTTTCATGAAAATGGACTAGTTATGAATAAATAAATTAAATATGTTATGTGAAGTAACAAAATTGAAAAATAGGATTTTATGGCTTGGGAATCCTATATATGGTATATGCAGATTTTTGATGAGGTTGTTGGTTATTGGTGAGGAAATCTTATGAGTTTGGCATTTTAGTATGATTAAATGCATTATGTAGTAAAGTATAAATAATTAAAATAAATTATTTATAAGTTTAAGAAATGATTAAAATATTATGGTAGCATTAATAATATTAGATTATGAGATTATTAAGTGATTTATAACATTTGGATTAAGGTGTTATGAAATTATTGATTTATGAATCTTATTCTTGAAATTAAATGCAGTTGTTGATCGTATTATTTTTATTATCATATATAACATTTTTATAATCCCGGTGATGAAATTTCTCTTTGACTTAAGTGTAAAGATGGGTAGATTATTAGTATGATCGTGACTATGGGTTCTCTTTGGCCATGAGGCAAAAGATGAATTGTTGACTGGTATGATCATGACCATTGAATTTACAATTGAATATTTTTAGCTTAAGTGCAAAGGTGAATTGATCAACATGGTTATAATTATTGTTTATATAAATTCTGAAATGATTATATATTTCTTTGAGATATGAATATCTTTGGCCTATAGTGCAAAGATGACCTGTTGTTGAATATCTTTGGCGTGTAGTACAAAGATGACCTGTTGTTGAATATCTTTGGCCCGTAGTGCAAAGATGACCTGTTGTTGAATATCTTTGGCATGTAGTGCAAAGATGAACTGTTAATGAATATCTTTGGCCCGTAGTGCAAAGATGAATTTATTGGTATGATTATGAACAGGAACTGTGATTTGGTATAACCATGATCTTTGATGTTTCAGGTAAAGACATGTGATGAAAAAATATCTTCGTCTTGGATGAGAAGAGAAAATTAGAACTACAATTATGATTATGAGTTATTCACATGACTGTGAACAAGATCCGCTGATTAATGTTACGAGGTTAAAGCATTGTTGGTGGACTTTTAACATGGAGAAGATAATAGACTTTATGGTCTATTTGACTCTTCTAATGGATTGCTTCGTTCATTGCAACTATGGTTGAAAAGTTTTATCATCTACCATATGTTCTAAATCTCGATTTATTATTGATGAAGGCTATTGATAATTTAATTATCTTTAGTTATGATATTCTTTCTTCGAAGGCTAGTTGTGCTCACCCCTTTTTGCTTCACAATTCCTTTCGGTAATAAAAGTGTAAATGGGTCGAAATGGGGATAACAGGGGAATAATGTGGTGGTCCGAGACCGCACAAAGTTTCTCAACATATTATAAAACGGCATGACATACAATATATAATTGTATTGAGGACCTAAGATGTGTGTGTCGTATCTTATACGTCATTTGATATTTAATTTTGGTGAACAACAATAGGGTGAGGTGAACCCAACGTTGGAAGGGTGTTTTGCCACTATCATACAAGATGTCTAATGACATACAATCTCGTGTTATCATAAGAAAGGGTTGTGCACATCCACTTGCTGAGTATATCTACGAGCACTACCTATATGATCTTGGAGTTTGGTTGAAACATAATGTTCAATTGCGTAGAGCGGTGGAGATAGTTATATATCGAAGAAGACTCACCATTGGAAGGAACATGATAGTAATCTTCTCGTTTTTCTTTGGGGTCTATTGGATCAACCAAGGATAATTCTCTGGACATATGATATCTATCATAACTTAGATTCTTAGCCTCCTATATACGAAGGTTTCCTTGAGCATTTTCCAAATATTTTAATTTTTAAAACAGTTATTGACTATACCTTTATGTAAGGTATCACTGTGAGGTGCTGTCCACGGTTGGGACATGAGTCATAGTTGGTATATATTTGTATCAAAACTCACAGCATATGTGTTGTTGTGGTAATAAAGTTGTAGTTGTTTTCTGTACCATGTATTTGGCAACTCAGAATAGGTTGGATGGATTGGACCTATTTTGGGGGCGTCATAGTTGGTATCAGAGCTTAAGGATATGATCTCTGGCAGAGATCCGGGATTAGAACTAGGAAGGGAGAGACGAGTAATATCCTTCGCTAGTGTGTGTCCTACCTAAGCTTAATATTCTTACTTAAGTTGACAAATTGTGATATGTCAATTAACCTTTGTTTTGAAGCTGTATTCTAGAATGATATCTGAAATACAGGAGATAAGCAATGGAGAAATCATGATGACAAGGAAGATGGAATCTGAAATGAAAGCAAGGTATTCTCAACTCTTTGAAATACCAGGTACGCAAATTTCGGGGACGAAATTTCATAAGGAGGGGAGATTGTAAGACCCCGAATTTTATAAAAAAAAAAGTATTTAATTTTTCTTATAATTGTTATTCAGTAAATGGTTAAATTGATAAAAAGTTAAAGTTAAGGGTGATATATGAAATTTTTTAAAATACGCAAGTGGTTATAAAATATTCATTTCTGTCGGGGAATATT
The DNA here is from genome assembly GCA_020205605.1 of Panax ginseng. Taxonomy (NCBI): domain Eukaryota; kingdom Viridiplantae; phylum Streptophyta; class Magnoliopsida; order Apiales; family Araliaceae; genus Panax; species Panax ginseng. Next base: position 76,618,654 of record CM035131.1, on the reverse strand, counting down.
CGTTTGGTCGTGGAATATTCTTGTTGTCGAGAATATTCGTATGCGATGGCACAAACCATTTGTGGGCCCCATAATGTAAATAACCGCTTTGATGAAAAAATGATAAGTTTGAGTTTTTATAAATAACGGCGTAGTTGTTACCATTAACACTGTTGGAATGCCTGGTGGTTAAAATACAGTAATACGCGTGGTTGCACAGTAGCACACACGATATTGCAAAGTATTTTTGAATTATTGATTCTTACGTAAGAAGGCTCTACTCAATAATTGTTACAGTAATTACTGTTCAATATTTTATTTTATTGATTCAATAATTGTTGCGTTGATATTTTATATTATTGTTGTTTCAATAATTGTCATGACATAGTATTTTCCATTATCAGATCAATAATTCATATTATTTGAATAATATTATTAGATAGTATTATTAACAATGTCTAGAAAGTTCTATCAAGGAGAGACTTGGTCACCTAATTACGCGCCAGTAAGGAGAAATCCTTATCGGAAAGCCCCCTCTTTCCTGGGAACGGCCTGGTTGTCATAATTGTGATTCTGTAATATTATTTGTGAATAATTAATTATTGATTTATATGATAAGAAAATATTTATTTGATGTGGATATAAGTGATGAATTTATTTATTTTATGTGGTTATAATTGAAGGAATTAATGTTGAGGTGATTTATCAGTATTTTGTCGGAATGATGGTATTAAAAATTAAACCAGTGTTCTTGAGATATATTGCGTGAGTTATAATTTTTAATCCGACCGTTGGATCGTTGTAATTTTTGGATATGTTATACATATATAAGTTGAGTATATGTCCACAAATTTTGAACCGTTAAAAATGAACGTATGATTTGTTATGAATTTTAAGAGGTGACTAGTTTAGAAATTGTTGAAGTTTCAGAATTTATCATTTTGGTAAAAAATTCTAGAATGCGTGGGCCCCACCTTTGGTTGGTGAAGAAATGTGCTTAAATTGTATTTCAAATGTGGTGGGTGGCAATAGTAGCGAGTAAAAGCCATCGAAGTTACTGAGTTATGTCCCTTGGTGGCCGGTGACATTTTCCTATAAATAAAGGGCTAAGTTAGAATTGAAAAACACACCAGAAATATAAGCTTTCTCCCTTTCTCTCTCTATATTCTCGAGCGTATTTTTGTGAGCATTTAGATACTTGGAGAGTTGATATTCAGTGCAAGTTTCCTTCGGCTTTTCATCCGATATTCCTTCCAAATCTTTCTTTTTCTTTTGAGGTAGGGGATTTTAAGGTTTTTATGTTTTTCAGTTTCGTACTTTTTTTACAGATCTTTAAAAATTTTGAAAAAATTTGAAATGATAATTTGATGAGTTTCCTTGATTGTGTCCAAAAATGGTGATTTTTGGATGTATAGATTAGGAGTTATGGATTTTATGAGAAAAGATTATTATAAAAGTAAACCCTTATAATTTCTTGTGGTTAACTCCAAAATTGATAAAAAATTTATTGGGAGTACATCTATATAATATCAGTATACCCTATAAATTTCAGAATTTTTGGATAAGATTACAATTTATGATAAATGTCTAAATATTCAGCAGTTTTGGCCATATGAAAAATAGTAATTGAATTTTAAAAATTCCAAGAAAAATATATGTTCAATATAGGACTATGTTATGCTAAATCCCAGAAAAGAAATATTTTTTGAACTGATTTGGTATTTTTCATGAAAATGGACTAGTTATGAATAAATAAATTAAATATGTTATGTGAAGTAACAAAATTGAAAAAAAGGATTTTATGACTTGGGAATCCTGTATATGGTATATGCAGATTTTGATGAGGTTGTTGGTTATTGGTGATGAAATCTTATGAGTTTGGCATTTTAGTATGATTAAATGCATTAATTAGTAAAGTGTAAACAATTAAAATAAATTGTTTATAAGTTTAAGAAATGATTAAAATATTGTGGTAACATTAATAATATTAGATTATGAAATTATTAAGTGGTTTATAACATTTGGATTAAGGTGTTATGAAATCATTGATTTATGAATCTTACTTTTTAAATTAAATGCAGTTGTTGATCGTATTGTTTTTATTATCATATATAATATTTTTATAATCTCGGTGATGAAATTTCTCTTTGACTTAAGTGTAAAGTTGGGTGGATTATTGGTATGATCGTGACTATGGGTTCTCTTTGGCCAGTAGTGTAAAGATGAATTGTTGACTGGTATGATCATGACCATTGAATTTACAATTGAATATTTTTAGCTTAAGTGCAAAGGTGAATTGATCAACATGGTTATAATTATTGTTTATATAAATTCTGAAATGATTATATATTTCTTTGAGATATGAATATCTTTGGCCTATAGTGCAAAAGATGACTGTTGTTGAATATCTTTGGCCCGTGATGCAAAAGATGACTGTTGTTGAATATCTTTGGCATGTAGTGCAAAGATGAATCTGTTAATGAATATCTTTGGCTTTGTAGTGCAAAGATGAATTTATTAGTATGATTATGAACAGAACTGTGATTTGGTATAACCATGATCTTTGATGTTTCGGTAAAAAGACATGTGATGAAAAATATCTTCGCTTCTTGGATGAGAAGAGAAAATTAGAACTACAATTATGATTATGAGTTATTCACATGACCGTGAACAAGATCTGCATTGATTAATGTTACGAGGTTAAAGCATTGTTGGTGGACTTTTAACATGGAGAAGATAATAGACTTTATGGTCTATTTGACTCTTCTAATGGATTGCTTTCGTTCATTGCAACTATGGTTGAAAAGTTTTATCATCTACCATATGTTCTAAATCTACGATTTATTCTTGATGAAGGCTATTGATAATTTAATTATCTTTAGTTATGATATTCTTTCTTGGGCTAGTTGTGCTCACCCCTTTTGCTTCACAATTCGTTTCAGGTAATAAAAGTGTAAATTTGGGGTCGGCGGGGATAACAGGGGAATAATGTGGTGGTCCGAGACTGTCAAAGTTTCTCAACACATTATAAAACGGCATGACATACAATATATAATTGTATTGAGGACCTAAGATGTGTGTGTCGTATCTTATACGTCATTTGATATTTAATTTTGGTGAACAACAATAGGGTGAGGCGAACCCAACGTTGGAAGGGTGTTTTGCCACTATCATACAAGATGTCTAATGACATACAATCTCGTGTTATCATAAGAAAGGGTTGTGCACATCCACTTGCTGAGTATATCTACGAGCACTACCTATATGATCTTGGAGTTTGGTTGAAACATAATGTTCAATTGCAGACGGTGGAGATAGTTATATATCAAGAGAAGACTCACCATTGGAAGGAACATGATAGTAATCTTCTCGTTTTTCTTTGGGGTCTATTGGATCAACCAAAGATAATTCTCTGGACATATGATATCTATCATAACTTATATTCTTGGCCTCCTATATACGAAGGTTTCCTTGAGCATTTTCCAAAGATTTTAATTTTTAAAATAGTTATTGACTATACCTTTATGTAAGATATCACTGTGAGGTGTTATCCACGGTTGGGACATGAGTCACAGTTGGTATATATTTGTATCAAAACTCACAGCATATGCATTGTTGTGGTAATAAAGTTGTAGTTATTTTCTGTACCATGTATTTGGCGACTCAAAATAGGTTGGATGGATTGGACCTATTTTGGGGGCGTCACAGTTACAGTATAATATTGTTATATATATAATTATAAAATAATCCTAAACACATAACACATAACCCTATCCGTCCACAAACTACCTAAGACTCGGTATCAACTCAAACTATTTAAGTTTGAGTTGAATTCGACAAAATTCTAACATCCCGACGATCTAGTCGGACAATTATTGAGTCTAAGTTTAATTAAACTCTGCCTAAACACTTAACAATTATCTTAGATAATTATATTATCAATCAAAATATTTTTCTAAGTCTCATAATAATTTTTATCATTTATCATGATTTTTCAATCATTTATATTGTATTTATATAATTTAAATACCACATTATTCTCTTGTCATTAATATTTAATTATATTAAATATTAATGAAAATCATAACATAATATTATAATATATTTATAATATATCAAAGTATTTTTAATACCTTAAAATCATATTTATATGATTTTTTTAAATAATTAAATTCATTATCGATAATTGCTATTAATATTAAAATACTAATATTTTCATGACAAAATATCAAAAGTTATATTTTATAACTTAAAATATTTTTATAACACTTAAATCAAATTTAAATGATTTTTAAAACATTAATTCTATTTTTCCATAATTTATTTAATATATTCATTAAATAAATCCATTACCATTAATATTAATTTATTAATGAATTTCATCACAAAATATCAAAAGTTATTAGAAATAACTTAAAATATTTTCTAACACCATAATATAATTTTTTCAAATATTAAAATCATTTTTAAATAATTTATTTCATATTATAATTAAATAAATTAAATACCATTTATATTCCAAAAATATTAAATATTTATGAAATATATTCAGAATAACTAAAAACTAATTTTTAAGCTTTAAAATAATTTTTAGGAATTTATTTTGTATTTTTAATAATTAAAAACTAATTTTCTCTAATTTTTAAATAAAATAATTATTTTCAGAAATTAAATGTCGCTAAAAGTGGCTTTAGTGACAAAACCGTCGCTGATTGTGTTCTTCAACAAACCCAGAATGTTCATGTCAGTCGCTACGGTACCTAGTTTGACCGGTTTTAAATCAGTGTTCTTGTTGATTTCTGGGCAACTTATGGTGTTAGGACTGTAGTGCTAATGTAATACTACAACCACAAACTAATTTCAGTGCCATACAACAACATATAAGCAAGATCTGGGCTTCCAAAATACTTGTCAAAGGCTGTTGTTAAAATTCTGGGTTTTCCAGAGTCGAGGTACATACTTTGAGGCTTTGAATCTTAGCTTTCTGGACTCGTTTTGTGTGATCTAGTGGTTCATACATGTAGTAGAGATGTCAGGCTACAATCCTATATCATCAGATCAAACAAAAACATCACATATGACAGATAATGGTTGGTCAAACCTTGTCAGGACGCCTGTTCTTCACGATTTCTGGGTTTTCCAAATTTTGTTCAAGGTAGTTGGTCAACGCTCTTTTGACCCTTTATAACTTTGATTCTATGTACTTTCTGGGTGAGCTAAAGGCTTTATCGTGTAGTCCTTATACCAGACTACAAGATTAAAACAACAACTAGGCTAAACTGCTAACACACGGCAAGATCCGAGGCTTGCAAAATCTTATCAGAGCCATCTGGGCAAATCTGGGCTGCCCAGATTCAGTCTCCCATGGTCGGTCAACCATGTTTGACCACTTATATCTTGCAATCTATACATGATCTGACCATGTTTCCAGTTCCAGATCATAGTCCACATGGCATACTACAGATCTATAACACAAAACACCTTAAACATCTAACATAGACAAATCTGGAGGCCCTGACATATGGCTGTCAGGCTTTAAAATTAGGGTTCTAAGTCAGTTTAAAAACTTGATTTTCTGGTTTCTAGATGTTATGGATCCTTGATGTTACATCTTGGATCATTAAATAACATCTCTTAACACACTTTTAAATAACAACTAACAACATCTAACATACAACACATGGATTTACAAAAATTAGGATTTTATACATTTGATACTTTGATCTTTGATTTCTGATCCATGTTTCTGATCCTGGAAGGCTAAAGGATGTTCTTGGCTTTGTTTCTCACACTCTCTTACTCTAACTTTCGAAAATATAGAGAGAGAAAAGGCTTGGACAAAATGAGAAGTAAAGTAAGATTTTTACTTAACTTATAAACTTAGATTTTGATTCAATGAATCCAATCCTTGCAAGGTGGCACTAGATATCAGATTTGGCAAGATATAAGGCACATGTGATAAACATAGAGTAGTGAGTTACCAAGATTTGGTAAATCCTTTACTTCAATTTTAAGAAAAGGGTATTTTAGACACTTCGCACCCACTAAGGGTATTTTGGTGTTTTCCTCTACAACTTGAAGGGCAATTTAGACATTTCCCTTTTATTCCATAACTTATTACACTTAGCCATTTATACTTAGCTTTTGAATTCCCAAATTAGGTTTTTGAATATCCGAATTAGGGTTTCGGATTCCTGAAACTAAAATTAGGGTTTTTAGACATATCGTTAGGGTTTCTAATAGTTCGTTAGAGTTTTCTAACTTAAACATGACGTTTTTAACCTAACTTTAGGGTTTAACTAAAGTTATAACTTATCCAATAAATTCCTTGATCTTAAATCACAACTATACACATAAAATCTCTGATTAGGGTTTAATAACTGAACCTTGATGTTCTTAAGATATACTTAGGGTTTGACACTGATATAATTTATCTGGTCAACCCTGGACCCCACTACAAAAAAATGAGCTTTTAGCAACGATTTTTCGGGCAACGACTTTATAAGTCGTTGCTAAAAGTATATGTTTAGCAACTAAATTTGTCCTTCGTTGCAGATTGTGTCAGACTTTCACTTTTTGCAACAAAATTCATAAGTCGTTGCAAAATTTCGTTGCTAATTCATTGGCGGGAAAAAAGTTCGTTAGAAATTCATTGCAAAATTTTTGGCCACTTGATTTCCCGTCATCGTGGGCAACGAAAGTTTTTTTGTTGCTAAAAATGGGGCTTTAGTAACGATTTTTCAAGCAACGACTTTATAAGTCGTTCCTAAAAGTGTATGTTTAGCAACGAAACTTGTCCTTCGTTGCAGATTGTGTCAGGCTTTCACTTTTTGCAACGAATTTCATAAGTCGTTGCAAAATTTAGAAACAAAATTCGTTAGAAATTCGTTGCAAAATTTCTAACCACTTGATTTCTCCTCATCGTAAGCAACGAAAGTTTTTTTGTTGTTATATTTCATTGCCTAATATAGACCACATTCATTGGCAACAATTTTTATTTTCGTTGCATATTTTATACAACTTTTGCAACGACTATTAAAATGTTGCCTTAGATTAAGATAATCTCAATAAGCATGTTTTTGTAAGACCATATTCTGTATTTGGAAAATTGTCAAAAAATATTTGTATTTAGTATTTAAAAATTATTTCCAAATGCGGAACATATTCAAACCTGTGACCTATCATTTGGAACTTTGGTCATTTATTTGCTTTGGAGCAACCTGAAGTTATCTATTAATATCTTGCGAAGGATTAATATTTATATCAAAACATGAGATTTCCCCATATATTCCTTTATTCTCCTTCACTACATACCATTAATATAATCCCGGAAGTTATATACTACATAATAATAATAATAATAATAATAATAATAATAATAATAATAATAATAATAATAACAACAATAATAATGATAATAATAATAATAATAATAATAATAATAATAATAATAATAATAATAAAAAAATAAAAATAATAACACTATAATTTACGCTTATATATGTCAAATACTTATAAAATTATGATATTTATCTTACCTATTCTTTAATTTATTTATTTTGCCTGAGAATATAGTATAAGTTATTCTTTTCAATTATCTTCTTCTTTTGTAGCAAATAATTAATGGGCGATCAAACACTTTTTTGATGAAAATTGGTAATGAAATAATTAAATGACATATCGATGATCATCCATGATCAATATATAGAAGATTATAACGTAAATTAATAGCCAATTTAATTAATTAGTTTTTTAATATTGGACATTTTAAAATAAGGAATAATTAATGCTATTATTTTACGAAAATCTCTTCGCTTTTTATTTTTTGTAAAAAAAAGAATTGATATAATAATTAAGCGCTTGTGGAAAAAAGGAAAAAAAAGAAGTCAAACAGGTCTTTCCATACTAACGATCTTATATATCACAGAATAAAACGACAAATTAGTGTGTTATTATTATAAGATAATATATTTGTATTTCATGCATAAATTGTTGTACAAATTATAAAACGTATAAGCATATATATATATATGGATCATATGTTATGTATGCATGAAGTAACTTTTACGTATACATTGAAAACCAATGAACTTTTATTTTTATAGTAACATTGTAAATAGCCACGATCCTATTTTATTTTTATTATTTTAATTTATTTATTTATTATTATTATTATTATTATTATTATTATTATTATTATTGTTATTAGTACTTATTATTATTATTATTATTATTATTATTATTATTATTATTATTATTATTATTATTATTATTATTATTATTATTATTATTATTATTTATTATTATTATTATTATTATTATTATTATTATATATCTTCTTGAAATTATATTAATGGTATGTAGTGAAGTAGAAGAAAGAAATATATGGGGGAAATCTCATGTTATGATATAAATATTAATCCTCGCAAGATATTAATAGATAACTTGTGTTTTTCCAGTGGTCAAATGACCAAAGTTCCAAATGATAGGTCACATGTATGAATCTTTGTGGAAGCAATTTTTGGAAAAAATTCAAAAGACCTGCCACGTCAGCAACGGACACGTGTCAATTTATAATATTAAATACCACGTCAGACCTGCCATGTGTGCCACATAGGTGCCACGTGTGCCATGTCAGCAGGTCAACGTACATGTGGTGCCTTGGGGTTCAAAGTCCAAATTTTTAAATAGAAAGGGGCTCAATTTGTGTTGACCGGAAGAAATGGGCTCAATACCCAAATATCAAAAAAGTTCAGTGGTCGACTTTGCATTTAACCCCACAATATAACAAGAAACCAGCTGGTGAAACCAAAACAGCATAACTTGCAGACTAAACCCAATAATAGTGCCCAAAAAACAGTACCACAACTTCATAAGCTTACAATAACTTCTCAAATTCGCAAACCAAATGCATATATGGTGTCCCTTTTTTTATATTCTTATTTCAATTAAAGTGATTTATTATAATGATATCACTTAAAATTAATCAAATTATTATTATAAATATTGTCATTAAAATATGTCATATTTAAAATTTATCTAGTAAATTATTTATAAATTTAGTTGTATTTTGCACCAATTATTAAACTTATTTATTAAAAAATAAAGTTTAAGTTGCTTTAAATAAACTATAATGAAGAGATTTTATATCTAGTTGTTCTATTATATCAATAATTGGTGATTATCGAGAGCATAAGTTAAAAAGCTACGAAGAGCTCTCGAGGGAAGTGTATACAAGTATTAGGCTATATTTATTTACGTCCGAATGCATCTGAATGAGTTTGAATTTGACTGAATGAGTCATTTCAGACTATTTATTTTTCATTTTTTTAAACTCTAAATGTGTCTAAATGATTCAGACAAAAAATTGTGGCTAAATTAGTGTAAGAAGTAGTGCTAAATGATGTTTTTACTTGCATTTTTTCAAATTAAATTTTGTTATGTACAAATTATGCTTGATTTTTTTTTAATAAATTAGTAACCAATTTAATGAAAGTTGTTATAATCTTTTGTTTTAATTTTATGGACCCGATAAAATGTTAGTAATATTTTTTAGTTTTTTCTTAAAATATTTATGTTGGAATTATTTTAATAAAATTAAAATATATTTATGTTAGAATTATTATTTTTATTAATTTTCTAAGCTTTTTCTCATTTATTTAATTTTAAAAACCCAACAAGGTGTTAGGTGAGTTTATTTTTATTTTATGTGAAATGTATTTCTTTCTTTACAAAAAAATAAAATTACTATTTTAAGGAAAATTTAATAAACTTATAAATTGACTTAAAAATTAATAATTATTTTATATATGGACTATATATTTGATTAAAAGAGAGTACTCTTTTTATATGTATTTTTGATATTTTCACATAATTTTTCTTCACATAAAGATAAAATTCACTGTATAATCATGTAAAAATATTTAAAATAGATGTAAAAATATCCTGAACCCATCCCCCCACCTTCGCCCTCCCTCTCCCTCTCCCTCTCCCCCTCCCCCTCATTTTATTATTTTCATTTTATATTTTAATATATGAAAATATATATATTTTTCATTTCCATTTTAAACTCGCACAATATATACGATGGAGATGATAATTACTGGAACTAGTACAAAATAGTAAATAGATAACACTTAAATAATAATATTTTTATAAAAAATGTTGTGATATTTTTTTTCACAACATTTTTTAAAAAAATATTGTAAATACATATAAAAAATATTATTTATAAAAGGGTAATTTTTAATTTTAAATACATAACGTTTTATTTAAAAAAAATATTATCTGTCAAAAATACGGAGACCTCCCCATGCCTCCCAGCCTTCCAACACTCCCAAATCCCAATCTACACCCTCCCCTGGCTAATTACACCCACCACCAAGCCTTAAACCCTAAATCCTCTGCTCCACCCTTTACTTCTCAATGGACCCTCGTCGATCATCCCGGGTACACAAGGCTGGAGATGGTATTTAGGGTTGGAGATGAGAGATCTGTGGTGACGCTGAAGAGAAATGGCTACTTCCGAGATGTCGAGTAAAGGAAACACTCCTCGAGGAGAGAGCTTCTCTTCGGGTTACAGTGATCGAAACGATGATGTGGGAGGTTCTAACACTATTTCGGCTGCTTCAGGCGGAGCTAAAGGTAAATTCCTGCTGTTTTGTTATTTTTGGGTTAGATTACGGTGCGTATCAAGTGATCTGGCGGGTTTTGAATTGGTTTTCTATATCTCATGTGCAGTTGATGCGGAAACAGCTCTTTACACGGAGTTATGGCGAGCTTGTGTTGGTCCGCTAGTGAGTGTGCCTCGTGAACGCGAGCTTGTGTATTATTTTCCTCAAGGCCACATTGAACAGGTTAATTGTCATCTGTGTAACAAGCAATTTTTAAGTTCCTTGTTACTTGGACATTAGATACATTATAAATTATATATTTTCTATTAAATTTATCATCACTTTTGTCTGTACGTTTAATATCTGCAATATAAAACATATTTATAGAAACCCTCTTATATTTTCATGATTTATAGCATAGAATTTATTTTATTTGCATTTAAAGGCGAGATTAGATTGTGGTTGAGAGCATTTTTAGGGGTTTTATCCACGGGTTTGTGTTTAATTTTTAATTTATTTTTATATTATTGATTTTGTTTTCTGGGTTTTGATTAGGTGGAGGCATCTACTAATCAGGTGGCAGAACAGCAGATGCAGTTGTATAATCTTCCATCCAAGATTATGTGCCATGTTGCTAATGTCCGCTTGAAGGTATGGTAATACGGTCAATCTAATTTTTATTAATAAAGATGGATCTTAAGGAATTTTTGATATAGTTGCGCTGCTACCAAAATTGTTAGTATTTTACCTTGTGCTAATAGTGGGCTCTGTGTATAGGCTGAGCCGGACACAGATGAGGTATTTGCACAAGTGACTTTGATGCCCGAACCAAACGTAAGTTTACTCTTCATGATTGTTAAAAGATATACTTAATTTTTGGAAATAGATGCTTAATTGATGGTCTTATGTTAATTGGGAAATGCCAGCAAAATGAAAGTGCTGTGAAGAAGGATCATGTGCCTTCGCCCCCTCCCCGCTTTCATGTACATTCCTTTTGCAAGACCCTCACTGCATCTGATACGAGCACTCATGGAGGGTTCTCGGTGTTGAGACGACATGCAGACGAATGTCTACCCCCACTGGTTAGGTTGCTTTGTTATGCATTAACTAAGGCTAAAGGATGGCTGGGAATAGGTTAAGGATCAGGGGATGCTGCTAATGACAGTAGCAAATAACTTTGGGTAGCTGCTAGTACAGACTTGGGCAAAACAGTTGGTTGCATCACTGTAGAAAGACAAAATTCTGTAGAGATAAATGGGCCACTTGTAGGACTGCCCAACTAATATACTCATTAGTTCTCTCATTTTACATCTAGCTCGGATAATATATATTTCAAGTTAAATAGGGAATTTCACTGGAATAAAGAGAAATTTATGCAAAAAAAATAGAATAAACACATACACTAATGTACAATTGTTGATTATTGGCTCAAGTTACAGTGTTGCATGTTTTCATTGGTTCAACTGTGTTAAATATTGATATGTTATAGAATATGAATGCTTGATAGTGGGAGGGAGTGAAGTTCCGTACCACCTGCAATAATATGTTAAAGAAATATAAGAATCTTAATTGGATTAGTAAAACCTCTAAACTCCTATGCTTGATTTTTGTGCCCATCTTTTTTTATTTCCAATAGTCACACTTGATATATATATATATATATATATATATATATATATATATATATATATATATATATACACATATATACATACATGCATACAATTTTTTGGCTAAATGTAATGTCTGAAGCTGTCATTGTACTGCAGAGACCTACCATACAACTTTCAACTGATCAATTCCTGAAAGCCTTGGACATCTGTCATCAATACAAAGATGGTATGATCTGTCAAGCATCTTATTAGCATAAAAAATGTGAATATTGTAACATGGAACACTAATTTATGTTATTGTGGTTCAGGAATCTCAATAGCAACTCCCTCTTGGAAGAGTCCAGCTGCACCAGGAGGAAGGGTTTTTCACAGAGGAAGCTTGAAGTATGTTCTCATTAATGCAACTCTGAAAGTACTTGACTGTGATCGTGTAGATGTTACAAGTTTTTTAGCTAGGAGGCAATCCACGCAAGTGGGTAACTTATGAGATGGAGTGGATAGAGGCTGCCCGAATGAGCTAGGAGAGAATAGTAGTAGTAGTAGTAGTCCAAAAGCTTAAAGGGTCCATTTATATTTGCTGGTTAAACTAACTGCTTAACCTTGTATAGATTTCCCATGAATGCAGGGGCTTGAATTTCGAGAACACGAGTTTTGAATCTAAGAAACTGAGCCAGCTGAATCCCAAATGAAAATGGACTAGCAGATGATGCAGTTGCTGGAAGTATGGTAGAGCCTGCAACTGCAAAGTCGCATCCTTTTTTGAAACTCGGTGCCCCTATCGCGTCTAAATAGGCGTTTAAAAATGGTAAATCCATCACATCCACTGCAAAAAATTATCTCTTTAGAATACATTATGATGAAGCTATCATTTTATTCTTTTGCCAAAAGATAGACAAGGTAATTTCTATTCTGCTGGTAGAATATCAAGATCTGGCTTGTCTGGAACTCTGGACCCCTCTCTTATTTAGTGTAACTCATTGCATGCACGTGATTGGTTTGCTTAGCCACGCGCTCCTTTCTATTGGGGCATCCAACAACTCAGACTGGACCACATAGCCTAGTACAGTAACAATGCCTTAGATTAGACCTACTAAGATGTTCTCACTGTATAAAGACATAGTATATTTATGTACACATCTAAATTGTAAATTTAAAGATACACAAAGGGTAAAATAATAGTAAAATATTTGTCTCTCCTTTCTTTTTAACATTTTTTTTATTCTCTTTTATTTGGAAAAATCTTTTCTGATTTAGTATAATTTTTGTTTTGTGTTTATGGTCTATTGGTTTTTTGTTGCGTTGATCTCGTATTTTAAATATATCTAATGGTTTGACAAAATGTACTTCCGTTGAGTTTGTTAGGTATATTATATTATGTCTTAGATTCAATTCTAATTTCTTTGGAATTTTAGGTATGATGTCTTTGATTTGAATAAATATTCTAAGAGCTTTGGTTTTATTTAGTTTCACTTTTCCAAGCTTTAAAATAATTAACAACGTACAAAATAAAAATAATTAATGGTGTTTAAAACATAAAAATATGAGTAGTTATGAATTAACCTTTATTTACTAAAACATTATGGAATTATTTTTAGGTATGACTTTCCTTTATTTTGTGGAGGAAAAAATGAAGAAGGAGAATGGCAAAGTATATGATGTATTGGAATTCAGTTTGAGACTTAAAAGAGTATGTAGACTGAATTGTTTGATAAGTGTGAACTGATGAAGACTGCTTGAGAAGTTGAGCAGGCATTGGTAATTAGGTGTGGCAGCTACTTTTACTTTACTGATTGTGTGTGCCTAATGCCTTCTTAACACTTTCAAAAATCAGAATCTTGTAAGTCACTTACTTTTCTGTGCTTCTAAAAGATTTTTCATTTCATGGTTCTCTAACATAATAGCCACAATGTTGCCGTTATGGGTTTGGAATAAGTAATTTTACACCATACCTGCTTTGGTAAATTGCAATTTCAGATCCATATTCAATTGGGTGCGAACAATTAATTTGAGACTTGTCATATACATTGAAACATGATGTTCTGATCATCACTTGGTTAAGTTGAAACATGATACAATCAAAACATTGCAGATTCTGTTTTAGATTGTCGATAAAATGCCTCTGTGTGAAACTCTCTTCATCCTACATTCTGATTTGCTACTTGAATCAATGTGTCTGTTGAGCTTCATATAATGAAAATTAGCCTTATAAGATATGTGTGATTAATATGTGATTCATTTAGCTTTGAACTCATTGTTTTATTTTGTGATGCTAATGAAGATGAATCGAAACCAATGTGTTGTGAACTTTGATATCTTAACTGAGTTGACATTGATATATAAAATGCTCACATATAGCTAATAGTTTGTTGATATGACTAATGTGCTTACTTGTCAAATTCAACCATGTACGCTTGAGAATTTTGGGAAAGATGTTCTGACATTCAATGTTGTATGTTCAGATCGGGACAAAAGCTTATGTGGCTGAAGTGTAAAATTTTGTCTTGGTAGAAGCTAAGAATATCGTTGTGAGCCATTGTTGAAATCTTAAATGGTTAACTACTACAAAACAGTAAAAAGATACTTAAAACAACGTTTTTATAAAAAAAACGTTTTTTTGTTTGCTTTCTTTCTCGAGAATCTGTTGATTTCTAGGGATGAGAAATTTCATCCTTAGATATTTTAATTTGAAATTTTTATATGTAAATTGCTTTGCGCATTGAAGTTTTATTCTTTTGAGGTTGTGAGAACAATTAACTCTTTATTATAGAAGTTCAACCTTAAATCTGTTATAGACAAACAAGGATATTACTGCTCAAATTGTATTTGCTAGCATTGTTGGAGATATGGTACTTGTAACAACATATTCGCATGAGCTGGCACAATATGGTCATGAAGTAGGCCTTACAAATTATTCAGCAGGTATTTAAAACCTAACCATAATATCTGTGTATGTGCCTCCATTCCATTGCTTATAATCTATTTATGTGTTTCATCTGTTTTTCAATATAGTTGAGGTGAAGAACCGTTCTGATGGTTTCATGATCAAAATGAGAGATGGTCGACATTTAAGATGTGACCATACCAACCCTCAGGGACTATTCTTCATCAGGGACTATTCTTGTAGGACCCAATTATGAAGGGAGAACTTATCTCACGACACAGGGTATGTTCATCCTTACCACTTAAAAATTCTCAAGTTATCAATAAATGTGTCTTTCCAATGTCTGCTGCAACATGTTGAATTCTTGGTAAATAAATCTATGATGTCTGTGATTATAGCTAGCATCTTTGGGGCATATACTGTATGGAAATTTGTCGTCTCAAGAAAAGTTTTTTCACATTGACTAATAGCCTCAACTTTTTCATAATTGTCCTTTCTATATAGAAATCTAAACATTGTTATTTAAGATTGTGTGATGGTATTTAAGATTGTGTGATGCTTGTGGTTGTTGAATGTGACTGAATTCTGACTTGAGGTCAACATATAATAATAATCTACAAGTCTTGTAACAAAAAATATGTTTACCACTATGCTTACTGAAATTAATTCATGAAATGGTCGATTAAGATTTCAGTTTTTTTTCTTGTAAACATATTTATCATATAGTCGAACTGAAGGTTCTTTTTCTATTTAGATTTGTAGTAAATAATATTGTGATTGCTCATTTGTCTTTTTCTGCTTATGAGCAATACGGTGTACATTAATACCACGTAGCAACTCTATTGTCTTTGTGTATTGATTTTGGCACTAAGTGCCTCTGGTGACCTATTTGTTTCATTTTTTTGACTTGCTATTATTTTTTAATATGCAGGAAGACTGCTTCTACGACCTGCCTTATAATACTGGGTATCAAATTTTTGTGCTACGTTTACGGAAGACAAGGGACGAAATTATGAAGTGTACTCTATATATATGTAGATATATACTTTGATTGAAGAACTGTGTTAGCTTTTGATGGTTAATTGTAAAGATAATGAATGATTATGTAGTGGATGATTTTATTAAGTTAATAATATTTTAGTTTTTTGTATTTTTGCTATTATTTGATATGGGGACATTGAGCCAGTCAGGTACACAAAAAGAATGTCAAATTTTGATTTGGCAACAATATAATGCGTTACCAAAGCATTGAACAAGTTATAATATAGCAATAATTTTTTATACATTTAATAACAAATTTTTGTTGCTAATGGTATTAAAAATATAATAGTTGGCAACGAAAAATTAACCTAATAAGAACGGAGAGGATATTGTTGCTAATACTAAAATAAAAGGCAACATTTATTATCGTTGTAAATAATATTAACTTTCGTTGCATATATAAAGAAACGACAATATATAATGTTGCTAATCGACGACTTTCGTTGCTATTGAAAAATAACCAGCAACAAACATTTTTCGTTGCTGATTCAGCATAATGTCGTTGTCAAATAACATAGTCAGCAACAAAAATCGTTGCTAAAAAGTATACATTCCGCAACGAAAGCAAGCTTAGGCAACAATTTTCATAATTTACTGCAACGAAAAGTGTCGTTGCAAAATGGTGTCAATTGCAACGAAAATGCATGGTAGTTGCAAAAAAAAAAGTTCATTTTGTTGCTAATTAGTAGACTTTTGTAACGAAATGGATTTTTTAGCAACGACATTTTAATTATTCTGCAATAATACATTTTGTTGCTAAAGGATCGACGTCTCTGTACGAAAGCCAAATTTCGTTGCAAAATGTATTACTTTTGGCAACGAAAAAAATACATTCATTGCGGAACAATTAGCAACGCTCATTGCGCAACGAAAGACGCAACGATATTAAAGTCGTTGCCAAAATCCTTTTGCAACGAAATTTGGTACCTTTAGCAACGAAAATTAGTTGTTGCTGAAGCCCCATTTTTTTGTAGTGCCCTTAACCACATTCTGAACACATAAAAATTTACTGTTCACATATAAGATTACATATACCGACTCGTATACACTTAGATACTTAACCCTGATAATTCTTCACAAGAATTTTAAATCCACCAACATCTTATACCTCATTACCAGACTATCACTTACAGTCTACCAAATTATTCAAGTCTTGTTCAAAAATTTTGAAATTCTTAAAATTTCTTTACAGAACTGCCAATTCCATACACTTATTTTCTGTCTAGGTTCTAATATTGAACCTTAAATCAATCAATTATGATTTTAAAAATTTTCTAAATTCTCGGGTTGTCACACTTGTTATTGATTAACAAATTGTTCAGCTATTTCAAAGTTCCCCGAACTTTGGTGTCATTCTATCAAAATAGATAGTCTATTATTCTTGATTTTTATACATTCATTGTATGTCTTAACTTGCAGGGTAAATTTGTTGCTCACCCTTGCTAAATAAAACTTTTCAGATAAGAACGATGAGGCCAGCGGGGCTAAGAAGAACAAAGGCAAAGGCATAGTGTTGGAGTAGTTTTATGTTAAGCATGTTTACTATGTTGTTTTGTAAACCCTTTTTGTATAACTAAATGGTATGTTTGTAATGTTAAGGTTAGAGAACTTGGGGTAATGTATTAACTATATCAGTTAATGAAGTTTATGTTTTTATTTATAATTAAATGGGTAGTTAAATGTTATTTATGTTGTGGATCGTGAGCACCAAACTCGGGGGTCAGGTAACCCGGATTTGGGGGTATCACAAAAAACGTTTTGAACACGAGACACACTTGGCGGTAAGGCGAGTCTATATGCCACAGTTCCTACTCGATCGAGAATTTTGAATGACCCAATGAATCGAGGATTGAGATTTCCTCTCTTACAAAATCTTGTAACTCCTTTTCATGGAGCAACACGTAACAACACATGCTCTCCAACATTGAATTCAACATCTCTTCGATGAAGATCAGCATAACTCTTTTGTCGATCTTGTGAGGTCTTTATACGTTACCGGATCATTTGAATATTTTTCGCTGTCATGCGTACCAATTCTGGTCCCAACAACATTGCTTCACCCATCTCATCCCAGCATACTGGAGAACGACACTTAAGTCCATACAACGCTTCGATTGGAGCAATGCCAATACTTGCTTGATAATTATTGTTGTAGAAAAACTCCACCAATGGAAAGAACTTGTCCCAACTTCCTTTGAAGTCAAGGACATAGAGTCTTAATAGATCTTCGAGAGTTTGAATAGTCCTCTCTGACTGCCCATCCGTTTGAGGATGATATGTCGAACTAAATCGTAAATCCGTGCCCATAGCTTTTTGCAAACTAACCCAAAATCATGAAGTAAATCTTGGGTATCGATCGGAAACTATAGATACTGGAATACCATGCAGTCTTACAATCTCATTTATGTATATACGAGCAAGACGTTCAAATGAATAAGTTTCTCGTATAGGTAAGAAATGAGCAGACTTGGTCAATCTATCAACAATGACCCAAATCGCATATATTCCTTGAGAAACCTTGGGAAGACCAGTAACGAAATCTATGGTAATGTGCTCCCACTTCCATTCTAGAATTTCAAGAGGTTGCAATTGACCTTTTGGCACTTCATGCTCCGCCTTGACTCGTTGACAAGTTAGACACCTTAAGATAAACTCCGCGATCTCTTTTTTCATATTGCTCCACCAAAATGTATGTTGAAGATCACGATACATTTTGGTACTCCCAGGATGGATTGCAAATGGTGTGTTGTGCGCCTCCATCATGATTTTATACTTTAAATTAGGGTCGTTAGGAACATAAATTCTGGAGTTGACTCGAACTATTCCTTCTTCATCGATTCTTTCTTCTGGAATAGCACCTTCTTGCACTTTCTTCTTCATACGCATCGGCTCCAGGTCTGTAGCTTGAGCAACTTTAACTTTATCGATTAAATTCGATTCTACTCGTATATTTGACATCATCACATGGGTCCCTGGAGTCTTTAACTCTATCTCCATCTTTTATAAGTCATACCAAATGGGCCTTTGCGTTGACAATATTGCACTCGTACCTGCATATGATCTTCTACTCAACGCGTCAGCTACCACGTTCATTTTTCCAAGATGGTATTGAATGATATGATCATAATCTTTCAACAGCTCGACCCAACGTCGTTGTCGCATGTTGATTTTCTTTTGGGTGAAGAAATATTTGAGGCTTTTATGATCGATATAGATCTCCACCTTCTCCCCATACAGGTAATGTCTCCAGATCTTTAGTGCGAAAATGACTACTGCTAACTCTAGATCATGAGTAGGATAATTCCTCTCATATTCTTTTAGTTTTCGTGAGGCATAGGCTATGACTTTCTCATGTTGCATGAGAACACATCCTAACCCTCTGCCTGAAGCATCGCTGTAGATGACAAATCCCTCTGAACCAGATGGTATTGTCAAAACAGGTGCTGAAATGAGTCTCCTCTTGAGATCTTGAAAACTATTCTCACATTCTTCGCTCTAACTGAATTTTTTATCTTTTCGAGTCAACTGAGTTAATGGAGTAGCGATTTGAGAAAACCCTTCTACAAATCTCCAATAATTACCAGGTAAGCCCAAAAAGCTACGTACTTTGGTCACTAACTTAGGTTGCTCCCAGCTTTGAATTGCTTCAATCTTTGTCGGGTCAGTAGATATTCCATGATTTGATATCACGTGCCCAAGGAATGCTACTTCCTTAAGCCAGAACTCGCATTTCTTCAACTTGGCATATAACTTGTTTTCACGAAGTATTTGGAGTATCAGCCTCAAGTGTTGCTCATGATCTTCACGGCTTTTGGAGTATATGAGGATGTCATCAATAAAGACGACCACAAAATGATTCAAATATTCCTTAAATACTCGTTTCATCATATCCATGAAGGCAGTAGGAGCATTAGTCAATCCAAAAGACATGACTAGGAATTCATAATGCCCGTACCGAGTTCTGAAAGTAGTCTTTGGAATGTCATCGGTTTTAATCTTTAACTGATGATATCCGGAATGAAGATCGATCTTTGAAAAGAATTTGGAGCCTTGCAACTGGTCAAACAGGTCATCAATCTGTGGCAACAGGTACCTATTTTTGATGGTGACATGATTCAACTCCCGATAGTCAATACAAAGTCGCATACTTCCATCTTTCTTCTTTACAAATAGAACAGGAGCACCCCAAAGAGACATACTAGGACGAATGAAGCCGATGTCTAACAATTCCTGTAGTTGGGTCTTTAACTCTTGAAGTTCAATAGGATCCATTCGATATGGGGCTTTGGATATGGGTTTTGTACCGGGTTCAAGGTCGATACAAAATTCGATTTCACACTCTGGATGTAGGCCAGGAAGTTCTTCAGGGAATACGTTAGGAAATTTATTAACAATAGGAATATCATTCAAATCTGATGTATTTTTGTTTAAATCCGTGACATGGGCTAAGAAAGCTTGACATTCATTTTTCAATAAACGAATAACTTTATGGCTTGATATGACAGTGATTGACTTTAGTGGTTTGGTTGCTTGAATTCGCATAATAGGTTGGTTAGGAATATGAAAGATAACAATCTTATGAAAATAATCAATTTTTGCAGGATGAGTGGTTAACCAATCAATCCCTAAAATCACATCAAATGCAAGTATTTTCAAAGAGATAAGATCGACAGGTAACATGCGGTTGCCGATTTGAATCAAACAAGACTTATAAACAATGGATGTAATGAAGGTTTCTCCCAACGGAGTTTCAACAGATAAGTCAAAGTCTAATTTTTCTAGAGTTAAATTTAAACGTTGAGTGCAAGTAGGAGAAATAAAAGAATGGGTAGAACCAGTATCAAATAAGGTATAGACTTCGCAAGAGTTTATGATTAGCTTACCCGTAATGACCTCGTTTGGGTTCCTTTCTTTTTGGGAGGTTAGGATAAACGCTCTCCCTTGAAATATCGGCTTTGACTTGTCTGGGACGACATTTGGTGTCACCATCCCAACTAGACTTGGCTTTACTGCACGACAAAATCGAGCTAGGTGACCTTCTCTTTCGCAATTGTTACACTTTTTGGACTGCTGCGCACAGTTTGGACTGATGTGTCTTTCCCGTCCACATTTGAAGCATACGATCGATGGTCGTTCTCCTTCTTTAACAACGGGTGCTGATGTTTACATTTTTCTATCATTGTTGAATCTCCTCTTCTTGAGATTTCCACTTCTATTATCTTCACCATGATTACCACCGAAGTGGTTACCATTTCTGGCATGTTGATTCCCTCTACGTATGTTGTCACTGCTTCGGTGACTGCTACCACTGGTATTATCGTTTTGCTGACTGCTCTCTCTTGGTTAGGTTGACTCATTATCGCGCTCCAATAACTGAGCCCTATTTACAACATCTGAATACAAACACAGTTTGTGAGAAATGAGGTATTAACGTATTTTGAGTTTCAAACCTCGCAGAAACATTCGCGTCATTCTCTCCTCATTATCAACCAAATGTGATGCAAACCGGAACAACTTGGCAAACTTAGCCTCGTACTGCGACACGGTCATATTGTTTTTTTCCAGCTTGATAAAATCCACCTCTTTTATGTGACGAATACTTTTGGGAAAGTACTTGTCGTTGAATAGTTCTTGGAACTTCTCCCAATACATCTTTAGTGTGGCAAGTTGGGTACGCTTTACGGATTCCCACCAGTAATCTACCTCTCCTCGCGATATGAAGGTGGCAAAGGGAACCTTTTGCTCCTCGGAGCATCCCAAGACATCGAATATCTTGGTGATTTGCTTTATCCACGTCGCCGCCTTAAGTGGTTCTGGCTTTCCCAAAAACTCCGGTGGTCTCAGCTCCTTGAACTGCTTAGCAGTGACCGTCCGAGAGTTGCCAGTGTTTCCACCTGCATTTTGGATAGGAGTCTCTTTCGCCTGATGTTGCATAAATTACAGAAAGCCTCTGAACATTCCACTATTCATCATTTGGTCGGTGTTGTTGTGTACATGAGGATTGTTGCCTTCCTGATGCACATTTTCCTGGTTATTTATGACGCCCCCAAAATAGGTATACATCACCCATTCTGAGTCACCAAATATATGGTACAGAATACAAATACAAACTTAAATATACAACATGAACTGTGAGTTTTAATACAAATATTATCTTCTAGACAGTATTTAAACTCAAAATAAGTCCTCAATACATTTATTATCACACTATTTCACAGAATAGTGAGGACTACTAATGCAAACATCTGGACCGTCACTCCGTTTCCCGACTAGTCCCAGCTATATTCTCATTTCCTAAAGAGAACAATGAAAGCAAAGGGTGAGCTAAACTAGCCCAGTAAGAAATATTATGACTAAAATAATGTAAAATAAATTATCGTTAGCCTTCAACAGTGTTAAACTGATAAAATACAATAAGCATCAAGTTTAACTGCAGCGGAATAAGCAATCTATTAGAAGAGTCAAGTAGAGCATAAAATCTACTATCTTCTATGATTTAAAAGGTTTATCATCAGTTTTATCGCTGAGACTCAGCTTAATAAATAATCCACATCATCGAATCACCCCTGCACTACGGCCAAGGATATTCATTAGTGTCACGACCTCAAATTATCCATGCACTACGGGCCAAGGATATTCGTGTTTTTATCAATGGTCATGATCATGCCAACAAGTGTCCATCAATGCACTACGGGCCAATGAGGACTTTTACCACATCATTTGTAACATTATGGTCATGATTATACCGAATAATCCCTGGTCATAATCATACCAAGTCCATCTATGAACTACGGCCACAGA
The DNA here is from genome assembly GCA_020205605.1 of Panax ginseng. Classification (NCBI taxonomy): domain Eukaryota; kingdom Viridiplantae; phylum Streptophyta; class Magnoliopsida; order Apiales; family Araliaceae; genus Panax; species Panax ginseng. The sequence continues at coordinate 76,595,726 of CM035131.1, read as the reverse complement.
TGACTTTCATCATAATATAAACATGAGGATGATGACAATGATATAAGAATTCAATTAAAAGAAAGCAAAGGATAAATTTTAAAGACTTTAATATTTAATTTATCCAGAATTCAATAATATCCAAATTGTCAACATGATACTGCTTTGTGGAGTAAAATTCAAGAATAATATTGTATCAAAAATGATTTGGACCGAAAAAAAATCAATTTTTATCATGAATAGTACCCCGGGTGAATAGTAACTGAGTGAATAGTACCCCGTGAATAGTAATTTGGGAATAGTACCCCGTGAATAGTACTCCGGCATGAAAAAGTTAAAACTTATCAAGAATGCTCAGAATAATATTTCCATGAAACGATACTGGATGAAGCGCAAATATCAAGGATATTCTACTAATTTCATGGAGTATAGAAGCCAAAACTTTAACAAAATAAGTGTAGAATTTGAAATCTGAAACGAAATAATATTACTTACATACTACAGAGTATGGAAGAAAATATTATTTCATATGAATACTGAATAAAAATAATATCCCTTACCTTGAAAAGAAGAGTATTCCAACTGGTATAGCGGGGATATTCTTGAAGAAAACTTTCACTATTTTCTACGCTTAAAGCTTTCTAAAACTCGAAAGAAATACGCTCAATATTATAGAAGAAGTTTTAATTCTAACTAAGAATCCTATTTATAGGAGAATGGAAGGGGCGCTGTGTAAGAAAAAAAATCACGGATGCAACAATTATGCAACTCACGGATGCTTTATGAATTCACGGGGTGCCAATTTCAATAAAGCAACAATAATAATGCATATATATAAACACATGTTATAAACAAATATATATATATATATATATATATAATACTAATTCCCTCCTAAATATGTTTTCTCCCCCCACCCCATTTTCATTTCATCCATTTCTTCCACACGTGGGCCCCACATGTGGCCCCCACCTTTATTATAAAGAATAAATTTCTACCGATTATTTTGAAAAATGGGTAAATGGGGGCCCAAATAATACGCCTATAATATCCCGAGTGTTTATGATAATGATCCTTAGAAAAGGAAATGAATGGTTTAAAGAATATATAATACTCAAAATATAATTAAGTTCAAGGAAAGTTATGAAATAAAACTTACAAGAATTTATTATCAAGAATGGTGGGCGTCGGAAATATAAAACCTATATTAAGGTAATGTGTTGAAGTTATTCAATGAAGAGATTTGATGAAAACCAGAGTAAGGTAGGGTTTCGGTGATTTCGAGGACGAAATCCTTATAAGGAGGGAAGGATGTGACAACCCGAATTTTTATAAGTTATTAAAATAGAAATTTAATAATTAAAATTCTTATTATGAGATGTTTTAAGTTTGAGTATGTATATATACATGCTATATATTTTTAAATATGTGATCTGGTGTTAAGAGAAATATATATTCATATATTGGGAAAGTGAGGTTCAATAGTTAAGTTAACTATTGAAGAAATTAAATGAATTTGGTAATTAATTTTAAATATTTATTGAATTAAATAAATATTTTAAATAATGTATTTATTGAGAAAAATAAATAATTTATGAAATTGTGGTATAATAATTTAGTTACGTGTGTATGATAATTAAATTAAAGCAAAGGTAAATTTTATTCTTTGAAGATTTAATTTAATGAATTAATTAAATTAAATGAGTTATTTAATATTAAAGAAAATAAGTAAATTAAATAAAGCGTTGTTTAAATCTAATTTATTAATTAAATTAGATATATGATTATTTATTAATCATCAGAAGAATTATAATAACAATTATAATTATTATAATTATTATTGTAAGTTATGTAAAATGGTTACAGGTGTGACAAATAAAAACTATATAATATAATCTTATCAAAATAAATTGGAATGAGGGAAATTGTGTATAGCCAAACAAGGCCTTGTGGCCTTTGGCTTATTGTAACTGACGCAGACATAAAAGCCATATCAGTTTATTTCTACGCATATTATTTCTTTCCATAAGGTTAGATATCAGTGAAGAACAGAGTATAGAGAGAGCTTGGTAGGAAGAGAGAAATTCTCTGTAGATTTTGCTAGGGAGTTGGAATATCAAGGGAAAACAATCCTCTTCCCAACAAACAAAGATTCAAGGTATTATCTACTCTAATCTTAACTTCTATCTTTGAAATTTTTATTGATAATTATGTGGGATTGATACAAATACTTGTATATAGGATTTATAATCTGTTAATCATCATATATGAGTGATTATTTGAGTATCAAACACGTAAAATTGGGATTGTAGGGAGAAATTGGGATAACAGTGTTTATATATGCAAAATAGCTTAAGAAAGTATAAAATTTCATGTTTAATATGTGTTATAATCTGTAAATTGATGTTGGATTATGTTTGTATGTGAAGAAACGAAAACAACATAGTTTAAATCGTGTCAGTTGATTAAGAAACGAAGTCGTAGCGATTGAATTCGCTAGAGATGTTAAAACATGAAAATAGAGTATGAACATGTGTTTTGGGTCAAATTTTAGGTTGGTTACTGTTTTTATAAATTGTTAGAATTCTAGTATGTTGTAGTTCTATGAATTACGAATCCATAGAATCGAAAACGGACTAATTTGGATGTGTATAACTCAAGTTATGAAGATTAGTAGGAGAAAAGGGTTAAAAAAAATCGTGAGAACGGTAGCTTGTGTCCATTTAGGTCCTGTCCTAAGTCATTTGGGGTGCGCACACTACACTTAGTATACCCAGGCTTAATTGATTAATTAATTGCGCCCAAAGTATGTTAGGTGTGACTGTTTTGACCTATTTTAGTAAAATAGGCATAACGTTTTCATACGAACTCCGATTGAGGTGATTCAAGATGATCCGAAACGAGGACAAATAGACCTACAACTTTTATTCTTTAAGGGTTTCAATTTGAGGTCTGGAAAAGGGGTTAAAATGGTCATATTTAGGACTGTTGTGTTTTCGGAGGCAATCGGAGGGCGTCGGGCATGCACGTATGCAAGTGTAGTGCTCTTGACGATAAAAGATGTTGTTCTAAGTTATAGAACATGAATATTATGAAGTATAATGATGCTTAACATTAATAAATGATATATTAGATAAGTTGTATACTCATACTAAGCACACACATGAGAGTCAAATTGGGCGTGTGACGAATAAACGTCGAAACGCCGTGATAAGTGTTAATGAACGTAAAAAGTCTTTTAAATCAAATGAAATGAATATTATAAGATATTAATTAGGGTTAATATAAGACCAATAATGATTCTTAGTAAGACTTAAACACTTGAATGAACTTCAGATATAAAATATAGTGAGCTATAAGTTGAAAGTTAACACAATAAAATTGAACATTGTGTATTGATAATAGGAAGGGTTATGAGATGTAGAGTAAAGTTTACATTACAACTACTATGCATTTCTATGTGGCTAATAGTTAATGTGAATGATTATATAATTGTGTAGGGCACGTGAAGTGCAGATAGCTATAAGCTGTTAAACTGTTATTGGTAAACAACGATCAAGGCAACTCTTTCAGTTCCTATTTCCTAAGTGAACTTGATGATTAACTGTTTTAAATCTTTATTGCAAAGAGCATGATGTGTTATATATATGTTGAAAGTATGAAATGTTAAAGTCAACTTATGACTACATTGATTGACTAAAGCATGCTGATTGAGTAAGGAACTCAATCTTTATAGTTGTTATATGAACTGTAGCATGTATGTTATGTTAGTCCAATGTTTATGAGATATATGTTGAGCATGTTATTATGTGCTACGTGATGCATGAAAACTGTTAGATTTTATTTGAAATTTGTCGAGCTCAACCTTGCAAATAACCATTTTTGCAGGTTAAGGTTTGAAGGTAACACTATGTGCTACTTGAATGACGTGGATCAGAAATAAAACACGAAGATTAATATTTTAGCTAAAGTTGTATTTCTTTAAACCATGATTAAGACTCATGAGATGTACTAAATGTTTTATGATTTATAGTTTTATGTTGAGTTGTAAAGTTAAAGTTTGAGTTATCTGATATGTAAAGGTTATCGAATTGAAATATAAAATTTTATATAATAACCGTGATGAAGCGAATCATAAAATAAGATTGATTCAAAGACATGTAGATGATAAAGGTTTTGATTCAGGGAATTAAAGTAAGAAGATAGAAAAGTTTAAATTATTCCGCATATTATTAAGTTTAACATCGAATAATGATGTAAAATTAAAAGTTAGACGTGTTATTAATGACCAAAGTCGATAATTGTATTGTATGAATTTTTGGGGTCGTTACAATGCCAATATTTACAACAAATACTTCATAAAAATCCCTTCAATATTTTTAACAACATTTATTCATCATTATTATTATTCACAATATTTAACAACCAGATCATTCCCAGGAAAGAGGGAGTTTTCCAATAAGGATTTCTCCCTATTGGCGCGCAATTAGGTGACCAAACCTCTCCTCGTCAGAACTTTCTAGACATCGTCAATATTGCAAATAATAATATGAATAACTGTATTGTCTTAATTATTGATTTAATAATATATAAAATATCGACAATAATTGAATCAAATAACGTGAGATACTATGCAACAATTACCCTAACAATAATTGAACAAAACTGAGTGACTTCTCACGTAAGCATCAATAATCAATACCGTGTGCTACTATGCAACCACGCGTATTCCTGTACTTTTACCACATGGTATTTCAACAGTTAACGGTAAAACTTTTGCCGTTATTTTTATAAAAACATATTTCTGTCATTTTCTCATTCCGACAATAATTCTGTTATGGGGTCCACCAATGATTGTGCCATCGTACGAATATTCCCTGTTAAAATGAATATTCCCCGACCAATCGAATATAATATAACAACTTGCGTACTTTGTAAAATTTATAAATATTACCCACAACTATATCATTATATCAAATTCACTCCTTAATATTCAAAAATGATATCTATAGAAAATTCATCTTTATTCATAAAAGTTGGGGTCTTACAACCTCCCCTTCTTATGAAATTTCGCCCTCGAAATTAGGGTGCATAACTGGTATGATGAAGAGGTGATGATACCTTGATCTCATTTCAGATTCTAACTCCCAGGTCATTTCCTCAACATTGTGGTTTCTCCACAAAACTTTGACTTGAGGTATAACCTTGGAGTGTAGAATATGTTCCTTCTTATCCAAGATTTTAACAGGAACCTCTTCATACGTTAAATCTTCCGCTATTTTGTCTGGTTCTAACTCAATAATATGGTTCGGGTCTTCCACATATTTATATAACATGGATATGTGAAAAATGTTATGAACACGAGACATACTTGGCGGTAAAGCGAGTCTATAGGCCACAGTTTCTACTTGATCGAGGATTAAAAATGGGCTAATGAATCGAGGATTAAGCTTTCCTCTCTTTCCAAATCTCGTAACTCCTTTCTATGGAGCAACACGTAACAACACATGTTCTCCAACATTGAATTCCACGTCCTTTCGATGAAGATCAACATAACTCTTTTGACGATCTTGTGAGGTTTTTATACTTTGCCGGATCATTTGAATCTTTTCCGTAGTCATGCGTACCAATTCCGGTCCCAACAACGTTGCTTCACCCACCTCGTCCCAGCATACTAGAGAACGACACTTTTTTCCATACAACGCCTCAAATGGAGCCATGCCAATACTTGTTTGATAACTATTGTTGTAGGAAAACTCCACCAATGGTAAGAACTTGTCCCAACTTTCCTTGAAGTCAAGGACACAGAGTCTTAATAGATCTTCATGAGTTTGAATAGTCCTCTCCGACTGCCCGTTCGTTTGAGGATGATATGCCGAACTAAATTATAAATTCGTGCCCATACCTTTTTACAAACTAACCCAAAATTGTGAAGTGAATCTTGGGTCTCGATCAGAAACTATGGATACTAGCATACCATGCAGTCTTACAATCTCATTTATGTACATACGAGCAAGACGTTCAAGTGTATAAGTTTCTCGTATAGGTAAGAAATGAGCAGACTTGGTCAATCTATCAACAATGACCCAAATCTCATCTATGCCTTGAGAAATCTTGGGAAGACCAGTAACGAAATCCATGGTAATGTGCTCCCACTTCCATTCTGGAATTTCAAGTGGTTGCAATGGACCTTTTGGCACTTGATGCTCCGCCTTGACTAATTGACAAGTTAGACACCTTGAGATAAACCGCACTATCTCTCTCTTCATATTGCTCCACCAAAATGTATGTCGAAGATCACGATACATTTTGGTACTCCCAAGATGGATTGCAAATGGTGTGTTGTGCGCCTCCATCATAATCTTATACTTTAAATCAGGGTCGTTAAGAACACAAAGTCTAGAGTTGACTCGTAGTATTCCTTCTTCATCGATTCTTGCTTCCGGGATAGCACCTTCTTGCACTTTCTTCCTCATACGCATCAGCTCCAGGTCTTTAAATTGAGCAGCTTTAACTTTATCGATTAAAGTCGGTTATACTCGTATGTTTGCCATCATCACGTGGATCTCTAGAGTCTTTAACTCTATCTCTATCCTTTGCAAGTCATATAAAATGGGCCTTTGCGTTGACAATAACGCACTCGTACTCAGACATATGATCTTCACTCAATCGCTACGTCGACTACTACGTTCGCTTTTCCAGGATGGTATTGAATGGTATGATCATAATCTTTCAACAGTTCAAGCAAACGTCGTTGTCGCATGTTGAGTTCCTTTTGGATGAAGAAATATTTAAGGCTTTTATGATCCGTAAAGATCTCCACTTTCTCCCCATACAAGTAATGTGAGACCCCAGATTTTATGATTAAAGATTTAAATTTCTCGAAATATTTTTTTAATATTATGGAATGAATTTGATATAATGTTATAGTTACGGTAATATTTATAAATTTTGCAAAATACGCAAGTTGTTATATAATATTCGATTGGTTCTGGAATATTCGTTTTAAAAGGGAATATTAAATGCGACGCAAGACAATCATTAATTGGACCCCACAACGGAATTATTGTCGGAATGAGAAAACGACAGAAATATTTTTATGAAAATAACGACGGAAGTTTTATAGTTAAAACTGTTGAGCTACTCGGTAGTAAAAGTACAGTAATACGCGTGGTTGCATAGTAGCACACGGTATTGATTATTGATGCTTACGTGAGAAGTCACTCAGTTTTGTTCAATTATTGCTACAGTAATTGCTGCATAGTATCTCACGTTATTTAATTCAATTATTGTCGATATTATATATATTATTAAATCAATAATTGAGATGACGAAGTTATTAATATTATTATTTGCAATATTAACGATGTCTAGAAGTTCTGCCAATGAGAGGTTTGGTCACCTAATTGCGGGCCAATAGGGAGAAATCCTTATTGGAAAGCCCACTCTTTCCTGGGAACGACCTGGTCGATTAATATTGTGAATTATAATAATGATGATAAATGTTGTTAAATATATTGAGGTGTCTTTTTATGAAGTCACGGAAGTTTATATATATATATATAAATATATATAAATTTTGTTTTATTAGTATTATTAATATAATAAAATGTAAAAAATCTTTTATATAAAAGCAGAATACTTTTATAAAGTTATTTGTTTTATTACATAATAATTAGAATATATTATATTTTATTATGCATAGTATTGCATAGTGCTTACATAGTATTTTTTCGCATAGTAAAATCTTTTTATATAAAAGTAATACTTTTATAAAGTTATTTATTTTATTAGATTTTAATAAAATATATAAATATATATATATATTTAGAATATATTACATTTTATTGCATAGTGCAGCATAATATCCTTTCTATTTTCCTATAAATAGGATGCTTAGTTAGAATTGAAAACCACACCAGAAGTTTAGAGAATTCTTCTATAATCTTGAGCGTATTTCTTTAGAGTTTTAAGAAGCTTTGAGCGTAGTGCAAGTTTTCTTCAAGAATATCTTCGCCCTACCAGTCGGAATACTCTTCTTTTACGATAAGGGGTATTATTTCTTTCTTATTCATGAAGAGAACTTCTGTTATTCCATTCTTTATTATTCTTTTGGAATAACCTGTATACGTGGGCTACCCTATACTTGGTGAAATTCTTTTGTTATCCATTCTTTATCATTATGTTGGAATAACCTGTCTATGCAAAGTACCGCATACATGGTGAAATTATTCTGTGTTCCATTCTTTATCATTATGTTAGAATAACCTGTCTATGCGATGTACCACATACATGGTGAAATTCTTCTATTATTTCATTTTTTATTATTCTGTTGGAACATCCTGTCTGTGCGTTACGCATGACCTTCGGGTTCCGTTATTTATTATTACGTTGGAACATCCTCAGATGCGCGCTTATGCATGACCTGGTTCCGTTGTTTATTATTCTGTTGGAATATCCTCACATGCATGCGTTTATGCATGACACAGTTACATTATTTATTATTACATTGTAATAACCTGTTTATGCGGTCTATCGCATGCCTGGTGATTTCTTTTGTTATTCCATTCTTTATTATACTCAGTTGGTTAAAGTTTTGACTTCTATACTCCATGAAATTAGTGGAATATCATTGATATTTGCGCTTCATCCAGTATCTTTTCATGGAAATATTCTTCTGAGCATTCTTGAGTTTTACTCTACAAAGAAGTATCATGTTGACAATTTGGACGTTATTAGTTCCTGGATAAATTAATTCTTGAACTTGTTTTATTGAATTCTTATATCATTGTCATCATCCTCATGTTTATATTATGTTGAAAGTCATCTGTGGCCTGTAGTGCATAGATGGACTTGGTATGATTATGACCAGGGATTAATCGGTATAATCATGACCGTAATGTTACAAATGATGTGGTAAAAGTCATCATTGGCCTGTAGTGGATTGATGGACAGTTGTTGGAATGATCATGACCATTGATGAATACACGAATATCCTTGGCCCGTAGTACATGGATAATTTGTGGTTGTGATACTAATAAATATCCTTGGCCGTCGTGCAGGGAAGATGTGGATTATTTATTAAGCTGAGTCTCAGCGATTAAAGTGATGAAAAACCTTTTAAATCATAAAAGATAGTAGATTTTATTCTCTATTTGACTCTTTTAATGGATTGCTTGTTCCGCTGCAGTTAAACTTGATGTTTGTTATATTTTATCAGTTTAACATTGTTGAAGGCTAATGATAATTTATTCTGTATTATCTTAGTCATAATATTTCTTACTGGGCTAGTTGAGCTCACCCTTTCTTTCATTGTTCTCTTCAGGAAATGAGAACGTAGTCGGGACTAGTCGGAGAACGGAGTGACGGTCCAGAAGTTAGTATTAGTAGTCCTCACTATTCTGTTAAATAGTGTGAAAATAAATGTAATGATGACTCTTTTGAGTGTGGATATTATCTGGATGACAATATTCTTATTAAAACTCTCAGTTTACGTTTTGTCGTATTTTACATGACAGCTGTATTATTAAGTTGTATTTGAATTTTGTACCATGTATTTGGCGACTCAAGATGGGTGATGTATACCTATTTTGGGGGCATCACAGTTGGTATCAAAGCTTAGGGATATGATCCTCACAGCTAAGATGTAAAGACAAGAACTAGGAGGGGAGAGACGGGGAATTCCTTCGCTAGTATGACCTACCTATATTTATTTGGTATTTAATTGGTCGGTCAGAGTATAGGGATAATATGTGATATGTTAATTAACCCTTGTTTTGTGGATGTATTTGAAAATGACATCCGAAAATGTTGAGAACATCAATGGAGCACAGGAGATCATTGAGTCTCCACAGATCAATAATCAGGATAATGTGCATCAGGAAGGCGATAATCCTTAGGCAAACAACAACACAGACCAGATGATGAACGATGTAATGTTCAGAGGCTTTATGTAATTCATGCAACATCAGGCAAGAGCGGCCCCTATCCAAAATACAGGTGGAAACACTGGCAACTCTCGGACGGTCACCGCTAAGTAGTTCAAGGAACTAGGACCACCAGAGTTTTTTGGGAAAGCCAGAACCAATTAAGGCGGAGACGTGGTTAAAGCAGATCACCAAGATATTTGATGTCTTGGGATGCTCCGAGGAGCAGAAGTTTCCCTTTGCTACCTTTAAGTTGCGTGAAGAAGCAGATTACCGGTGGGAATCTATAAAACTTACCCAGCCTGACGCACTCAAGATGTCTTGGAATAAGTTCCAAGAGCTGTTCAACGACAAGTACTTTCCTGAAAGTATTCGTCATATGAAGGAGGTGGAATTCATCAAGTTAGAGCAAAACAATATGACCGTGTCGCAATACAAGGCTAAATTTGCGGAGTTATCCCGGTTTGCATCCCATTTGGTCGATAATAAGGAGCGAATGACGCGAATGTTTCTAAGAGGTTTGAAACCCGATATACGTCAATACCTCATTTCTCACAAACTTTGTTTATATTCAGATGTTGTGAATAGGGCTCAGTTATTGGAGCGCGATAATGAGTCAGTACAACCAAAAGGCAACGACCAATAACACGATAATAATCGTCTGCAAATTGGCGCGACCATCGAACAATGATAACCATCGTGGGGAAATTATCATGCCAAGAATGGTAACCACTTCGGTGGTAATCATGGCCAAGATAATAGGAGTGGAAATTTCAAGAAGAGAAGGTTCAACAACGATGGAAAGACAGCAGCACCAATAATCATTTTCAAGGAAGGAGAACGACCACCAAACAATGATAACCATCGTGGGGGAAATTGTCATGCCAAGAATGGTAACCACTTCGGTGGTAATCATGGTCAAGATAATAGGAGTAGAAATTTCAAGAAGAGAAGGTTCAACAACGATGGAAAGACAGCAGCACCAATAACCGTTTTCAAGGAAGGAGAACGACCACCAATTGTATGCTTCAAATACGGAGGGGAGGGACATATCAGTCCAAACTACGTGATGCAGTCCAAAGCATGTTACAATTATGAAAAAGAAGGTCACCTAGCTCGATTTTGTCATGCACCAAAGTCAAGTCCAGCTGGGACGGTGGCACCAAAGGCGGATGCAAACAAAACAAAGTCGGTGGTTTCAAGAAGAGCATTTTTCGTGACTTCTCAAAAAGCGAGTAACCCAAACGAATTTAGCACGGGTTAGTTAATTATAAATTCTTGCGAAGTTTATACCTTATTAGATACCGGTTCTACCCATTCTTTTATCTCTCTTGCTTACGCTCAACGTTTAAATTTGACTTCGGAGAAATTAGACTTTGACTTATCGGTTGAAACTTCGTTAAGAGAAACCTTCGTTAGCTCCACTGTTTATAAATCTTGTTTGATTCAAATCGACACTTTCACGTTACCTGTCAATCTTATCTCTTTGAAAATACTTGCCTTTGATGTGATTTTAAGAATCGATTGGTTAACTACTCATCATGCTTTTCGTAAGGTTGTTAGCTTTCATATTCCTAACCAACCTGTTATGCGAATTCAAGCAACCAAACCACTAAAGTCAATCATTGTCATATCAAGCTATAAGTAAAGAGCCCTGAGCCTTTATCTGGTGACTTCCTTGTGTGGAATGCACCGAAGCCAGACTTTCTGTAGGCGACGTCGTGAATGACGATGACAAGTTGATAGGTATCAATGTGATGTACTATCCAAGTCTTGGATGAGGGTCACAGTTTTGAATGATATTTCTATTGTTAATAAATTTCCTGACGTATTCTTGAAGACTTCTTAGCCTACCCCTAAAGCGTGAAATCGAATTTTATATTGACCCTAGTACGAAACCAATTTCTAAAACCCTCAAGTATTTCTTCACCTAAAACGAACGTATAATGCGCCAAAGACGATGGCTCGAGCTGTTGAAGGTTACGACCATTTAATATCACCGTGGAAGAGAGAACGTGGTAGCTGACGCGTTGAGTAGAAGATCGTATGCGTTTACGAGTGCGATGTTGTTAACACAAAGACCTATTTCGTATAACTTACAAATGATGAAGATAGAGTTAAAGACTCTAGGGACCCACGTGAAGATAACGAATATACGATTAGAATCGACTTTAATCGATAAAGTTAAAGTCGCTCAAGCTACAGACTCAAATCTGATGAATGTGAAGAAGAAGGTTCAAGAGGGCGTTATTCTAGAAGAAAGAGTCGATGAAGAGAGAAAATCTCAACCCTCGATTTAATTGGCCCATTTGAAATACTTGATCGAGTATGAACTATGACCTATAGACTCGTTTTACCGCCAAGTATGTCGCGTGTTCATAACGTTTTTCACGTATCGATGTTACGTAAATATGTGGATGACCTGAACCACATTATTGAATTAGAACTAGACGAGAAAGCAGAAGATTTAATGTATGAGGAGATACATGTTACAATCTTGGATAAGAAGGATCGTATTCAACACTCAAAGGTTATACCTCAAGAGTTAGAATCTGAAATTAAGTCAAGGTATCCTCATCTCTTCGGCATACCAGGTACGTACGTAAATTTTGAGGGCAAAATTTCATAAGGAGGGGAGATTGTGAGACCCCAGATTTTATGAATAAAGATTTAAATTTCTCAAAATATTTTTTAATATTATGGAATGAATTTGATATAATGTTATAGTTGTGGGTAATATTTATAAATTTTGCAAAGTACGCAAGTTGTTATATAATACGATTGGTCGGGGAATATTCATTTTAACAGGGAATATTCGTACGACGACACAATCATTGGTGGACCCCACAATGGAATTATTGTCGGATTGAGAAAATGACAAAATTATTTTTTATGAAAATAACGACGGAAGTTTTATAGTTAAAACTGTTGACCTACTCGGTAGTAAAAGTACAGTAATACGCGTGGTTGCATAGTAACACACGGTATTGATTATTGATGCTTACGTGAGAAGTCACTCAGTTTTGTTCAATTATTGCTACAGTAATTGCTGCATAGTATCTCACATTATTTGATTCAATTAATGTCGATATTATATATATTATTAAATCAATAATTGAGATGACAAAGTTATTAATATTATTATTTGCAATATTAACGATGTCTAGAAGTTCTGCCAAGGAGAGATTTGGTCACCTAATTGCGCGCCAATAGGGAGAAATCCTAATTGGAAAGCCCCCTCTTTCTTGGGAACGACCTGGTCGATTAATATTGTAAATTATAATAATGATGATAAATGTGGTTAAATATATTGAGGTGTCTTTTTATGAAGTCACGGGAGTTTATATATATATATATATATATATTATATATATATATATAAAAATTTTGTTTTATTAGCATTATTAGTGTAATAAAATGCAGAAAAGCTTTTTATATAAAATGTAATATTTTTATAAAGTTATTTGTTTTATTAGACAATAATTAGAATATATTATATTTTATTATGCATAGTATTGCATAGTGCACAGTATAGTGTTTTGCATAGTAAAATCTTTTTATATAAAACAAAATACTTTTATAAAGTTATTTGTTTTATTAGATTTTAAATAAAATATATATATATATATATATATATATAGAATATATTATATTTTATTGCATAGTGCGGATATAGTATCCTTTCTATTTTCCTATAAATAGGATGCTTAGTTAGAATTAAAAACCACACCGAAGTTCGAGAGAATTCTTCTATAATCTTGGCGTATTTCTTTAGAGTTTTAAGAAGCTTTGAGCGTAGTAGTGCAAGTTTTCTTCAAGAATGTCTTAACCTCTACCAAATTGAAATACTCTTCTTTTTACTATAAGGGGTATTATTTCTTTCTTATTCATGAAGAGAACTTACATTATTCCATTCTTTATTATTCATTGGAATAACCTATATACGTGGTGGGCTACCCTATACTTGGTGAAATTCTTACATTATTCCATTCTTTATCATTATATTGGAATAACCTGTCTATGCAAAGTACCGCATACATGGTGAAATTATTCTGTGTTCCATTTTTTATCATTATGTTGGAATAACCTGTCTATGCGATGTACCACATACATGGTGAAATTTTTATATTATTCCATTTTTATTATTACATTTGGAACATCCCATGCATGCGTTACGCATGACACAGTTCTCATTATTTATTATTACTGCTGGAACATCCTGTATGCGTTTATGCATGACACAGTTCCGTTGTTTATTATTATGTTGGAATATCCCATGCATGCGTATATGCATGACTGGTTACATTATTTATTATTACATTGGAATAACTTGTTTGTGCGGTCTATCGCATGCTCGATGATTTCTTTTGTTATTCCATTCTTTATTATACTCGGTTGGTTAAAGTTTTGACTTCTATACTCCATGAAATTAGTGGAATATCCTTGATATTTGCGCTTCATCCAAAGATATCTTTTCATGGAAATATTCTTACGAGCATTCTTGAGTTTTACTCTACAAAAAGTATCATGTTGACAATTTGGACGTTATTAGTTCCTGGATAAATTAATTCTTGAACTTGTTTTATTGAATTCTTATATCATTGTCATCATCCTCATGTTTATATTATGTTGAAAGTCATCTGTGGCCTGTAGTGCATAGATGGACTTGGTATGATTATGACCAGGGATTAATCGGTATAATCATGACCGTAATGTTACAAATGATGTGGTAAAAGTCATCATTGTCCCGTAGTGCATTGATGGACAGTTGTTGGCATGATCATGACCATTGATGAATACACGAATATCCTTGGCCCGTAGTGCATAGATAATTTGTGGTTGTGATACTAATGAATATCCTTGGCCGTAGTGCAGGGAAGATGTGAATTATTTATTAAGCTAAGTCTCAGCGATAAAAGTGATGAAAAACCTTTTAAATTATAAAAGATAGTAGATTTTATTCTCTATTTGACTCTTTTAATGGATTGCTTGTTCCGCTGCAGTTAAACTTGATGTTTGTTATATTTTATCAGTTTAACATTGTTGAAGGCTAATGATAATTTATTCTGCATTATCTTAGTCATAATATTTCTTACTAGGCTAGTTGAGCTCACCATTTCTTTCACTGTTCTCTTTAGGAAATGAGAACGTAGCCGGGACTAGTCAGAGAACGGAGTGACGGTCCAGAAGTTAGTATTAGTAGTCCTCACTATTCTGTTAAATAGTGTGAAAATAAATGTAATGAGGACTCTTTTGAGTGTGGATATTATCTAGATGAAAATATTCTTATTAAAACTCTCAGTTTATATTTTGTCGTATTTTACACGACAGTTGTATTTGAATTTTGTACTATGTATTTGGTGACTCAAGATGGGTGATGTATACCTATTTTGGGGGCGTCACAAGTAATGCCTCCAAATTTTAAGTGCGAAGACAGCAGCTGCCAACTCTAGATCATGAGTAGAATAATTCCTCTCATATTCTTTGAGTTGTCGAGATGCATAGGCTATGACTTTCCCATGTTGCATGAGAACACATCCTAACCCTTTGCTGAAGCATAATCAGATGACAAATCCTCAAGGCGGATGGTATTGTTAGAACAGTCTTGAAATGAGTCTCCTCTTGAGTTCTTGAAAACTCTTTTCACATTCCTCGCTCAATCAATTTTGTATCTTTACGAGTCACCGAGTTAATGGAGTAGCGATTCAAGAAAACCCTTCTACGAATCTCCGATAATAACCAGCTAAGCCGAGAAAGCTACGTACTTCGGTCACTGATTTAGGTTGCTCCCAGCTTTGATTTGCTTCAATCTTTGTCGGGTCAACAGATATTACATGACTTGATATCACGTGCCCAAGGAATGCTACTTCCTTAAGCCAGAAATCACATTTCTTCAACTTGGCATAAAGCTTGTTTTCACGAAGCTTTTGGAGTATCAGCCTCAAGTGTTGCTCATGATCTTCACGGCTTTTAGATTATATGAGGATGTCATCAATAAAGACAAACCACAAAATGATCCAAATATTCCTTGAATACTCGGTTCATCATATCCATGAAGGCAGTAGGAGCATTAGTCAATCCAAAAGACATGACTAGGAATTCATAATGCCCGTACCGAGTTCTAAAAGCCATCTTTGGAATGTCATCAGTTTTAATCTTTAATTGGTGATATCCGGAACGAAGATCAATCTTTGAAATGAATTTGACGCCTTGCAACTGGTCAAACAGGTCATTAATGCGAGGCAGCGGGTATCTATTTTTGACAGTGACATGGCTCAACTCCCGATAATCAATACAAAGTCGCATACTCCCATCTTTCTTCTTTACGAATAAAATAGGAGCACCCCAAGGAGACGTACTAGGATGAATGAAACCGATGTCTAACAATTCCTGCAGTTGGGTTTTTAACTCCTGAAGTTCAATAGGAGCCATTCGATATGGGGCCTTGGAAATGGGTTTTATCTTACCGTTCAAGGTCGATACAAAATTTAATTTCACGCTACGGGGTAGGCGGAAGTTCTTCGAGAATACGTCGGAAATTTATTAACAATAGAAATATCATTCAAAACTAACATATTTTTGTTTAAATCTGTGACATAAGCTAAGAAAGCTTGACATCCGTTTTTCAATAAACAAATATGTTGGTCGTTTTACTGATCAATATATGCATCCAAGTATACACGGTCAACAAGTAATAAAGAGTAAGTAAAGTATCGTTCCCATGGAGAATTAACTAATAAAGTTCACCAAGCACTAGCCCATAACTATTTCAGTCTTATTTAAACAAATGATTTAATATAGTGATGAAAACTATGAAATTAACTAATACTAACTACCCCTAGAATGAGACTAGATAATGAAGACTTGAGATTACAATTTCATCTATTGAATCATTTAAATCAACGCACTCCCTGTTAAGCTAAATTACTTGCACTGGATTACTAGTCGAGAACACGAAAGTAAAGTACAACCATATCTTAATGTACCATACCCATATTACATATAATCCACAATTGATAGAATACACATGAAACCCCATATTACCTAAATCACTATATGTCTATGTGATTTACAAATAATTAGGGTTGAAGCCCAAATTCTCAATTGACTACGAGTGATGCCTCGGTATATGTCCATCCTAAGCATGAATCATAACTTTTGATCCGGGAGGAGTTACGGGGCCTGCCACCTATCAAATCGAAGCTCTCGATGAGCTCTACAACTTGTATTCTTTGAGAATGGAGAAATAATGGAAGGGTGAAGGCTTAAATTGGGTTGGAAGTGACAGCTATGTAAATGGCCACCCAAAATAGTGACATTCAACGTTCGTTGGTACAAAGGTCATAACTCTTGCATCCGAACTCCGATTAGAATAATTCAAGATGTTTCGGAAAGATAAGAAGAAGCTCTACAACATAATCCAAGTTCCAAGCCAAGAACATAAAATGAATATGAAAACCCAAATGATGTCCGAATTGTTTTTCCTTGCATTTTCATACCAATAGTCGCTCACATCGTTTCCTAGCATAAGATCTACACACAAAATGCATGAAAAGTAGCTAAGAAACATGAGTTTAAGCAACTAATTCAAGTAACAGATACCGGATAAGTAGGTATAAAACCTACTTATCAAATACCCCCAAACTTAAACTGTTTCTTGTCCCCAAGAAACACAATATAATGCAATCTACATGCTATGCAAGCTATGCTACTATGACAATGAATCCCACATTCCCAGGCAAATATGAATTCCAATAAGAGTTGCCTCAAAGAAATAACAAGATCTATGAACAAAGCATCAAACTAAGCTAAAGGCATAAAGACATACAATCAGATAATTCCAACCTGCTATAAAAATGTTGTGTGTGTGTGATGTGTTCACAAATAAGCTTGACAGAGATAAAGATACCACATGTTATACTGCTTAAGACAAAAAACTGAGATTTCAAATCAAGAACTATGCATACAAATGAAACAACAACTACTCTAACACATCAGTATAAGGTAAGGTTCAACAAAGGGTTTATTCTGCTTATTTTTACTCACGAGGGCGATTTTCGCACTTTCCCGTGGTGTTTATTGATTTTTTTTCTTTTTCCCATGACTATGCAATGTCTCATTCCATTAGGCTAACAGTGCTACCCCTTAGCGAGCTTTCTACCAACGACTCCCAGACCATTAAGACCTTAGGGCGCTAGGTGTAGAGACAATCCCCTCGGGCGTACTTACTCAAGTAACAAAGGCCTCGAAACAAGACTAGCCACAGTAATTATTCATTTTTTCTATTCTTTTCTTTTTCTTTTTCTCTCTTTTTTTATAGCAAACATACCCATGCGTTCCCAAAACTTGAGTTTAAGTGTATTCATAGTCATTACTCACTTCCTACACAATTTTATCATTAAAAATAACATTTTTTTCTCACCAAACAAGCATGCTAATCTTAACCAACACGCAAAAAGGAACATTGTCGCGTTACCCGGTAACATCTAAACAGCAAACATGAATTATATCATGTATAAAATTATAACTAAGATCAAGATATCAACCAAGTTCAAAAATCTATCAAATTTCTATGTCATCATTGGCCAAATTAGAATTCAACTAACTAAAAACCTGGGATTATGCAATGTTATGCAACTAAACAAATATTAAGCAAACAAAAGAAAAAATTAAACTAATAACTACTAACATGCAATTAACTATATGTAACATGAAATTACTCTATATGATGCAATTACACTACATGCTCTAAACTACTGACTAAACCCAATACCCTCAAACTTAAAATGAACAATGCCCTCATTGTAATTAAAAGTGAAAGAATACTCCCCTTAGTGGCAATGTCATCTCCGTTCGCCTCCTCAAGATCCGATGGTGTATCAGGCGATGGATAAGTTTGAGATAATCTAAAGTTGGAAACTTAGTGTGGACTTCTAACTGTCTGAATGCTTGAGTCATAAATTCTAAAAATTAAAAAATATTTGTTTTCTATGACTGAGCTATGACGCGGCTGCGCCACCCTGTACCTTGGCAGCTTCAGTTTTTTTGGACTTCTATTTGATCCTAAATTCTTATAGCAATTGGATTAAACCTGAGAGCAGAAACAATAAAACTATTATTAAGACTTACAACTATCAAACATCTACTAAATATGGAAAGCATGAAGAATTATACATAGGAGAAGAAGTAATTGGAAATGTAAATAAGAATTAAACAAGGAGGGAGAAAGATTGGATGGTTGCCTCCCATCTAGCGCTCGGTCTATAGTCTGTTAGCTAGACTCTTTTCTTGACACCACTATTTGATTCCTCTACGATAAGTGATAAACCCTCCATCCATTAGAAATGCTATGTGCTTTGGTAGGTTCCCCATCATGAGAGTCTTTGGATTGAAGTCACCTAGCCTATTTCTTGTACATGACGTCCCCAGTTCCATTACATAACTAGGTGCTTCATCCATTGTATTTGTGAATAAATTATTGCATTGAGGCATGAAAAATACAACGGACTTTTCCTCTTCTATTTGCTCTTCCTCAGCCCACCATAGTGTATAAGAGGCCTCATTATCATACTGATCATTGCCTTGGATGTGACTACCAAGGGGACATGGGTGTGCAAAACTCACTGGATTTATTAACTCTGGTTGAGAATGTACTTAGGGTATAATAAAGGTGATATGATATTCTTCATTTTCCAAATCCCCAGTTGTCTCCTCAATGTCCACTCCTTTCAGTTCATCCAGTGGCATGTACACTTCTGGCTCTCCATCGATTTCATCACCCATGTCATAGCACCAATTGTTTTGAGGGCGATTGTTTAAGGCTTCGAACATTTGATCCATCTGATTCTGTAGATTTTGAATTGACCTCTCTTGCTCAATCATCTTCTCCTCAGTTGATGCTACAAACTTGAACCACAAATTAGGACTGAGAAAAAAATGGATATAACCGAATTACCGAACCGAACTAAAATAATTTAACCAAAATTTTCTAACATTTCGGTTTTTTTTTAATATTTCGGTTATATCTGAAATTTTTTACGGTTTTCGGTTAGGTTGTACGAGTTTTATTTTTGGGTTATTCTGTTTAACCGAATAACTGAAAATTTTTTGTTGCACAACACTTGAGTTAAAATAATAATATGACTCTTGAGTCTTGACAATTATACTCTCGTGAGTCTCGTCTCTCTTTGACTCTCATCTCAAAACTCATAAGACTCATCTTGATCTCATTTTCTCTCGCCTAGACAGTCGACTCTCATATTCTATCACCAAATTGATCTCTCAGATCTCAACCCTCAACCCTCAGATCTGCTCTCGATTTCTCACTCCTTGCCATCGCCCCTCAGTTTTCCTCAGATCTGATCTTAGATCTCCTTAAATTATCATTAATTTACTTACTTCGTTCTTACTTGTCATTACGTGATTCCACTTCCTAATTATATTATCTTCTTCTTGATGGCATTTTCTGATTAAATAAATAGAATTTCATTATTATCTATTTACTTACTTCGTTCTTACTTGTCAAACAACAACTCATACCATACAAAGCATATTGAATGAAAACTTCATTATATTCATATGCTTCTTTATAGTCAAAACTATTTACAATTTGCTCTCATAGCCAAAGGCTATTACATTTCTATCCCGCAATTGAACTTCTCAAAAGTTAGGATTTACAAAAAGACTACCCTTCTATACAAAAGACGGTTTTACATTACTACACACATATTCATTACTCTAAACTTCTAATAATGCATAACAACGTCCTCGTGTTTCTCATCCGTAATCATTGCTACAGTATCCCGACTAATAGTTTGACGGGTTTGTCCTGACTCAGTGGAATAACAAGCAACTTTCAGCTTGAAATCCTTATGAGCACTCTTATGGATGTAAGATATCCGTGCTATCTTCCGGTCCTTCTCCCCCAACTCTTTACAAAGCTCATCAGCCTCCTTCTTAAAATCCCTAGCCTTATTTATCATGAGCACCTTCTCATCATGCTCGGACTCAAAATCTTCTTCTGCAGACTCCTTCGCTACATAAAGAGCACTAATCTCTTCATTCTGATTTTGCACAACTGTACCTAGTTGCACATTCATGTCAAGCACTGCCAGATACAATGATCTCATTGCATCTGGAGGTGATGACTCTGAGGTAGGTACCATCGTACCAACCGATGTTATCTCCATTACTTCCTCCTCATCTCTCGTCATACTAAGGTATGATGCTATATCCATTTCTCCCTCGGAGTAGTTCTCCTCAAAAAAATACTCCTCTGTCTCCAACTCAGCTGGAATCACTAATGGTACCTCCGCCACTGGCATAGGTATAGGCTCTACTCTATTCACAATTTCTTTGCTCACCGCATGTATATCTCTTTACATCAATCTATCGTTCGACATCCTACAATAACACATAACATGTTGATTAGTACATAACACACAATAGTATAAGCACCAATCACATTTAATTTATTTAGGGTTACTTTCCATCTTTTAAATCTTTCGATACTGAGCTTCCTCAATACCTTATTAACTCATTTGACTCGCATTTACTTCCTTCGGACTTTTCCTTCCTTAACGAGGTTATTAGCCTAAGGTTCTTCCCCCCCTTAAGTTTTATAACCTAATGCTTTGATACCAACCTGTGACGCCCCCAAATCCGAGTATCTTCCAACCCGACAAATGATGCTATATAGTACTTATAATTGTACATTCATTCTATTAAAACGACATTAAAATGTGTGCATCAACGACATTCTTATTACATTAATAATATTACATCCCGTTCCCTAGGTTCTAAAACCATTACATTCTTTTTTCATCATACTATAATATATACAACTTACTAGTTTATTACAAGATAAACTAATCGTTCATCTTCGTCTTGCCTTTATCCTTGTCAGATTCCTCGGTTCGTTCGGTCTTAGCTGCATTCATATGGCTCAAGCAAGAGTAAGCATAACAAGCTCAACAAGAACAACAATTTCTTTTAAACGACATGCTTGAAACATAGGATCAGATATATATCTTGAATCGGATAATAGTTACGAAGTACTATCAATAATTCAAAATAGCACTTCTTTTCCTTCAAAACGTTTTATAATAACAATATTCAGTAAAACATCAATTTTGATCCAAGACCATGAGCGTTTCATAATTTCTTTGAAAAGGACAACCCGACACTAGGTCCGTAAGTCCGACATATCTTACGAGCACTTCTGGGTGATTAGCCCATAGTACTCTATGTTGATCAACACTACATCTATTAAACGTATATACATTTAAGTTTTGGCAACCTCGCGTGCCCATTGAATAATCGATGAAAAATACACTTGTTTATTCATACTCAGGCTTACCTTGAATCTGTACCAAACAATTGGCGTAGGATAGCGTTATCAATTCTATATTGAAAGACTTGTAAATAAATCAATCAATCTTCAAGATTAGTCTAGCCGAGTCAAAACTGGCATTGAAATTTTCATAAAACAATTCATACGTCTTATAACATGAATTACAGAAAACCTGGCTAACACGAAGGTTAGACAAGCGTTTAGAAAAACTTGCCTTCAGCATCTGCTACAGTAAAATAACTTTTCCTTTCAGTCTTTGAAGTCTCTACAATGTATAACCACATAACATACCACATTAGGTCATGAATGAACATACATGGTTCCTAATGAATCTTACCCTTCTTCTCAATCTAATTATGTATTAGATTTGTTATTATTGGTTCCGGCTTGCCATTATACTTTACAGTGTTCTTACCAACTTCTTTCTCTTCTATAACTTAACTGAAATTATTTCATTAATACAACTCGGTTTGAGTTAATCATTCTTCCTCACGGCTTACTATCATTCTTACGTTTATTAATCGAAACTCGAACATTAAGTACACTTATTACATACCGTTCACGTTCACATTCAATTGATTTATCTCCAACCTTTAGTATTATACTTAAGGTTTATAACATCTTTTAATGATGTTATATTAGGTTTAGCATTGATATGATTCATTATCATTAACTTGTTTCTCCTTTATATTCATAACCTTTCCTCTATGGGCTTCTCTTAATCTTTGGCGCTTACTGGTACGAACATTCCTTTCTACGTGTCACGCCGCCATGTGACTTAGCGAAGGTATATATGTGCGGACTCATTGCTGCATGGCACCGAGTCTCCTTTGCTATGGCCGTACTGCGGTGCCAATTAATAGTGTGCTCCATCTCGGCCTTGCGCTGCGGCTCGGGCCTTTGTGCCTGGAGTCGCGCTGCAGCGCGGACTCTGTGCCTCAGAAAATTTTGACAGTTTTCCAACTTTGCAAAATTCCCGGACGCATAACTTCTTTGTTATAAGTCCGAATTGGCTCGTTCAAGAGCCCACGGTTCACAAATTACACACTCTACGTGCTCATGCAAGAATTTTATCTATTCGACTTTGTTTGCTAAAATTTCACCTATTAGTCCATTTTAACGAAAATGATAAACGTCTTCGTTCTAAGTCGGAATTCGGTCATTCTCGAGTCCACAACTCTATAATGCCAAATAAGACTTGTCTCCATTAAAAACTAATGTTTCCAAGCTCAATATCAAAATTCGACTTCCATTCCGAGAATTTCACGAATTCGACGATTAACGTCCAATCGTGTGAATTCTGACATAACTTCATTTCTTATGATTTGTTCATTGTTTTAACTAGATTCAATCCATTATACTAACATCTTGACATACATATATCATTAACTTATTTACATGATAAGTTATTACTTGTTCTTCATATGTTTATAATTTATAAAAATATAAACTACTTATGGTTTCATTTCACATGACCTATTATAGATTAAGTCTTTTAACCACCATTCTTGCTTCTTATTATCATACCATCTTATTAAGGTAAACATATGAGTAGTTCATCTAAGTTCCTCATAAGTTCATAACTTAATTAAGTTTGAATTACTTATTCATGACTTATACGGCTTAAGTCCATTGATTAATCATTCTTATCATTCCTTAGCATACATGCTCTACCACTACCCACTTCTCTAACAATAGAAGAGAAAGAGAATCATGGTTTAAGATTGCTTACCCTTGAATACCACTCGGTTAATCTTTAATCTTCTTCTTACTTCTTGAACTATGAAAGACTAGCTTTCTAGCTTATAAGTTGCAAAGTGTTGGATGAAATAAAACAATCAACAAATGAAATCTAAGCTTGCTATTTATAGGAGTTGCTAGGTTAGGGCATAATGGTCAATAAACCAATCCCACCTCCTTAATTCCACCTCCTTAAGCCACCTCCTTACTATTCATTACCTAGCTATTAAGTTAACTTGCTCACCACATATACTTGGCCATCACAACACTTAGCCATTAAGTTAACTTGTTAAGCACATAGCTTATCCTTTACTTGCTCACCAAATTAATTACTTGACCATCACATAACTTATCTCTTGCTTAGCCACCAAGCATAAGCACTTTACTTAGCCACCACTTGACTTATCCATTGCTTAAACATTAAGTTTACTTGCTCATTACTTTTACTTAGCCACCAAGTACTTTACTTGGCCACTACTTTGGGTTATCCATGTGATCATGGGTTGCCCCATGGATTAACCTTGCTTTACTCTTTAAATTTAATTAATCTCATCTTATAATTTGGGCTTGCATTAACAAATCTTTGGGCTTTACCATTAGCTTGCACTTGGGCTTACACATTAATCCCTATTGGACTTACCCATTTCTACACTTGGGCCTTATCAATTCTCATTGGACTTTACAATGTTCTACACAATCCTATAAGTCAAATTCATTTAACTTAAAGCCTTATAACGTATAATTTATGAATTCATCTCGTATTCCCACTCGTATACTTAGTCATATACAACATACTATGCTTCATTCATACTCGTATAACACTTCGTATTATACTCGTATTTCTTATCTCGTACAATACATACGTATTATACAATCATTGCTTTAATTCATTATACACATTTAAATTCCTTCTCGGAATTCACTTTCCCTAACTGTTAGGTTTTAAGTCCGCAGGCAAAAAACTGGGTTTGCCATAACTGAAATATTATTGGATAATCCATCTTACCTCGATATTCTATCATTACGTATTTCTCGGAAGTTCAAAAATAAATCCCGAGCAGAAATGCGTGAATAGTGTTTTTCAAAAAATTTCTCGGAAAGCTTTTATTTTCGTCTTGGAAATTCAAACACTTTAATTCTATCACGTAGCCAAAATACTACGACGTTCGACATGTTTAGGTCATCGAAACGACCTTCAAATAGCTTACTCCCATAAATAATCAATTAAATTTATTTAATCCACATAATCAAATAAAAATTTAATTCTCAAAAAAAAAATTCGAATTTTCTGGGGCGTTACACTCTTCCCCCCTTATAAGGATTCTGTCCCCAGAATCTCGCTAATAACACATACATCATTGAGGAAACATTTTCCTTTATTTTAATCTCGAGTCCCCACATTGCTTCTTCGACATTGTGGTTCCTCACATTTATTTCCAATGAAGGTATTATCTTAATTTACATGACTTGCCACTTCCTATCAATAATCTGAGTTGGAAGTTAAACAATTACTCACACATTATGTAAGACCCCAACTTATTATTAAATGAAATTGAATTTCCTCTATTTATTATTTTGAAATAGTAAGGGTTGATTTGATTAATGTGGTTAGTTATGGGTAAAATGCGCAAATATCTTAAATAAGCAAGTGGTTATAAAATATTCATTGTTATCGGGGAATATTCATTTGGTCGTGGAATATTCTTACTGTCGGGGAATATTCATACGACGGCACAACCTTGTGTGGGCCCCATAACGGAAAGCGATTGAATGAAGAAAACGACAAGTATAAGTTGTTTATAAATAACAGATTCATCAATAATATCTTTGTTGAAATACTCGGTGGTAAAAACACAAGATAGCTTTGCGGTATTGCACCAATTATTGATTCTTACGTGAGAAGGCACTACTCAATAATTGTTACGATAATTCTTGCTCAATATTTTATTTTATTGATTCAATAATTGCTACGTTGATATTTTATATTATTATTGTTTCAATAATTGTCACTACACAGTATTTTCCATTATCGGAGCAATAATTCATATTATTTAAATAATATTATTAGATAGCATTATTGGCAATGTCTAGAAAGTTCTGTCTAAGGAGAGGTTTGGTCACCTAATTGCGCGCTAGTAAGGAGAAATCCATATCGGAAAGCCTCCTCTTTCCTAGAACTACCGGTCACCAAGATGTTGTGATTACGTAATATTATTTGTGAATAATTAATTATTGATTTATATGATAAGGAAAATATTCATTTTATGTGGATATAGATGGAGAAAATTTTAAAGTGACAATTGTTGAAAAATTTATATTTTATCTTTTCTCGATAAATTAATTCATTTAAATATATTATTATATTATAATAATATAATAATGGTGATATTTTTACAATGAATGTGATATATATGAATAAATGAGGAGGAAGAGTATTTTGTTACAAAAATGTTAAAACCATGTTAAACATGTCGGTGGACCCCATTTCTTGACCGAAATTTGATTATAGCACAAAAATCGTCCAGTATGTGGATTTCGGTCAATTTTTGTTTGGAATTTGAAAAAACTTTCTTCTGCAAAGTTGTAGAGAATTAAATTTCCTATGGAATGGACATAAGATTTAAATTTTTCTGATAAAAGAGCTATTTATTATGAATTATTGAAGTTCCGAAGTTCCAGAATAATTATTTTTTTAAAGTTTTAAATTCTTGGTGTGCGTAGGAAATTTATATAATTATATTAATATTTTATTAAATTTTCTGCTTTGGTGTTCTAAGCAATTTCCTATAAATAGGGTGCTTAGGTTAGAATTGAAAATCACACCAGAAACTAAAGATTTTTCTCTCTATATTATCGAGCGTATTCTTGTGAGTATTTTGATAATTTGAGTGTTGCTATACGGTGCAAGTTCCTTCAACACTATATCCAGTATTCCAGTCAGAAGTACTGTCTTTTCGAGGTAAGGGATGCTATTTTTTTTAATAAATGATATTATTTATTTCAATATCATTATGTCGAAATATTCGTAAGATTTTTCTTGTGAAATTCTTGTCTTTTAGTGTCGGGATTACTATTCACGTATACGGCAATATTCACGTATACAACACTATTCACAGAAAAATTTAATTTTCATTTTTTTGTCCAAGATATCTATTATGGATACTAGCTTTGATTGTATCCATGTTTTGATCATTCTTGAATTTTATTCCACTATGGTTATTTATGAAGTATTTTTGAACTGGGATTGTTTAAAGTACGAATCCTTAATATTTGTTCTTTTGTTTCACTGGATTCGTTTTCTTTAAAATATTTTTCATTATCCTCAGTCCTAAATGATTATATTACTGAATATCTTTGGCCTGTAGTGCAAAGATGAATGATTTTATGATGAATATCTTTGGCCCGTAGTACAAAGATGAACAGGTGTTGAGATGAACATGACCAACTGATGAATATCTTTGGCCTGTAGTGCAAAGATGAATATTTGATTCAAGATGTATATTGATTGATATTAAAGGGATAAATATTGATGATGGACTTTTAAATTCATAGATAATAGTAGATTTCATTCTCTACCTAACTCTTTTATGAATTATTATTTCCGCTGCGAATATTGATCTAAAACTTGTTGTCTATTATATTCTCTCAGATTTTTCCCTGTTGAAGACTAACGATAATTTGTTCTATATTATCTTAGTCATAATATTCTTTACTGGGCTAGTTGAGCTCACCCTTTTCCTTTTTGTTCTATTTTTCTTCTCACGAGGCGAGAATGTAGCGAGTACTAGTCGGGGTATGGAATGAAGGTTCTAAGAAGTTGTTTTTGAAGTCCTCACTATTTTGTAAAATGGTGTATCAATAATTGTAATGAGGACTTATTTGGGTGTGAATATTGTCTAAATGACAATATTTGTATTTAAAATCACAGTTTATGTGTTATCGTATTTTGCACGACAATTGTATTAATAAAGTTGTAGTTGTTTCTGTACCATGTATTTGGCGACTCAAAATGGGTGTTGTATACCTATTTTGGGGGCGTCACAGTTGGTATCAAAGCTTAGGGATATGATCTCTGGCGGAGATCGGGGAATAAAACTAGGAGGGGAGAGACGAGTAAATCCTTCGCTAGTGTGTCCTACCTAAGCTTATTTGTTGGTTGGTCAGAATATAGGGATATTATGTGATATGTTAATTTTTTAATTAACCCTTGTTTTATGGCAGTATTTGAGAATGGCAACCGAGAATGTTAACAGTGGAGTAAATGAGACCATGGAGACACCTTTACCCACCAATGAGGAAAATGTGCAACAGGCCGGCAATATTCCTCCTGTAAACAACACCACTGATCAGACGATGAACGATGGGATGTTTAGAAGCTTTCTGCAGTTCATGCAAAATCGGATTTAGGGACTCGTGTACAAAATACTGAGTGGAAATGATAGCAACGCATACGGTTTGTCACACCAAGCAATTCAAGGAGTTGGGACCACCGCAGTGCAGGAAAGCCGGATCCGATTAAGGCGGAGACGTGGGTCAAGCAGATTACCAAGATATTCAATGTCTTGGGATGCACGAAAGAACAAAATGTTCCATTCACCACTTTTATGTTCCGTAATGAGGTAGATTACTGGTGGGAATCTGTGAAGCGTACCCATCCAGCCGCACTCAGTATGTCTTGGGAGACATTTCAGAAACTGTTCAATGACAAGTACTTTCCTGAAAGTATTCGTCATATGAAGGAGGTTGAGTTTATTAGACTGGAGCAAAACAACATGATGGTGTCCTAGTATGAGGCGAAGTTTGCGGAGTTATCCAGGTTTGCACCTCATTTGGTGGAGAATGAGGAACATATGACGCGGATGTTTCTGAGAGGTTTGAAACCCGACATACGTCAATATCTCATTTCTCATAAGTTTTCTCTATCTTCAGATGTTGTCAACAGGGCTCAATTATTAGAGCTAGATAATGAGTACGTTCAATTGAGGGACCACAACCAGGGTCATACCGGTGACAGCAATCATCGGAGTAATGATAACCAACGGGGAAAGAAAAATACGGACAAAAGCGGCAACCACTCTGGTGGTAATCATGGCCATGAAAATAGAAGAAGCGAGTCGGGGGGAGATTTTAAAAAGAGAAGGTACAACAACGGCAATGTGAAGACGTCAGCACCAGCATCAACTGGTTCTAAAGGAGGAGAACAACCACCGGTCGTATGCTATAAATGTGGAAAAGAGGGACATATCAGCCCAAACTGCCTATAACAATTCAAGGTATGTTATAATTGTGGAAAAGAAGGACATATCGCTCGAGATTGTACTGTAGCGAAACCAAGTCCAGCGGGGATGGTGACTCAAAAGGCTATCCCAGAAAAGTCAAAGTTAACGGTTCCTGAAAGAGCGTTTGTCGTGACTGGTCAAAATGCGAGGAACCCAAACGAGGTGATCACGGGTAAGCTAATCATAAATTCTTGTGAAGTTTATACCTTACTAGATACCGGCGCTACCTATTCATTTATCTCTCCTGCTTGTGCTCAAAGTTTAAACTTGACTCCGGAGAAATTAGACTTTGACTTATCTGTGGAGACTCCGTTAGGAGAAACTTTCATTACATCCACTGTTTATAAATCTTGTTTGATCCAAGTTGGCACTATCACATTGCCTGTTAACTTATCTCTTTAAAGATACTTGAATTTGACGTGATTTTAGGGATTGATTGGTTAACTACTCATCATGACAAAATTGATTGTTTTCGTAAGGTTGTTAGTTTTCATATTCCTAACCAACCTGTTGTGTGAATTCAAGCAACTAAACCACTAAAATCAATCACTGTCATATCAAGCCATAAAGCCATTCGTTTATTAAAAAATGGATGTCAAGCTTTCTTAGCCCATGTTATGGATTTGAATAAAGACACGTCAGATTTGAATAATATTTTTGTTGTTAGTGAATTTCCTGATGTATTTCCTGAAGAATTTCCCGGTCTACCCCCAGAACGTGAAGTTGAATTCTTTATTGATCTTGAACTTGGTACAAAACCCATTTCTAAAACCCCATATCGAATTGCTCCTATTGAACTTCAGGAGTTAAAGGTCCAACTACAGGAGTTGTTGGACATCGGTTTCATTCGTCCTAGTACATCTCCTTGGGGTGCTCCTATTTTATTCATAAAGAAGAAAGACGGGAGTATGCGACTTTGTATTGACTACCGGGAATTGAACCATGTCACCATCAAGAATAGGTATCCTCTACCTCGTATTGATGACCTATTTGACCAGTTGCAAGGAGCACGATTCTTTTCAAAGATCGATCTACGTTCTGGATATCATCAATTGAAGATTAGAACTGAGGATATTCCAAAGACTGCCTTTAGAACTCGGTACGGTTATTATGAATTCTTAGTCATGTCTTTCGGATTGACTAATGCTCTTGCGGCTTTCATGGATATGATGAACCAAGTATTCAAGGAATATTTAGATCAGTTCGTTGTTGTCTTTATTGATGACATCCTCATATACTCCAAAAGTCGTGAAGATCATGAGCACCATTTGAAACTGGTACTCCAAAGGCTTCGTGAAAACAAGTTATATGCCAAGTTGAAGAAATGCGAGTTCTGTCTTGAGGAAGTAGCATTCCTTGGGCACGTGGTATCAAAACATAGAGTGTCTGTTGACCCGCCGAAGATTGAAGCAATACAAAGTTGGGAGCAACCGAAGACGGTGACCGAAGTACGTAGTTTTCTGGGCTTAGCTGGTTATTATCGGAGATTCGTGGAATGGTTTTCTTGAATCGCTACTCCATTAACTCAGTTGACTCAGAAGGATATAAAATTCATATGGAGCGAGGAATGTGTAAAGAGTTTTCAAGAGCTCAAGAGGAGACTCATTTCGGCACCTGTTCTGACAATACCATCTGGTTCGAATGGATTTTTTATCTACAGCGATGCTTCGGGCAAAGGGTTAGGATGTGTTCTCATGCAACATGGAAAAGTCATAGCCTATGCCTCACGACAACTTAAAGAATATGAGAGGAGTTATCCTACTCATGATCTAGAGTTGTCAGCAGTCATTTTCGCGTTAAAGATCTGGAGGCACTATTTATATGGAGAGAAAGTGGAGATATATTCAGACCATAAAAGCCTCAAATATTTCTTCACCCAAAAGGAACTCAACATGCGGCAACTATGTTGGCTCGAGCTATTGAAAGATTATGACCACACCATTCAATACCATCCTGGAAAAGCGAACGTGGTAGCTGACGCGTTGAGTAGAAGATCATATGCGGGAACGAGTGCTATGTTGTCAACACAAAGGCCCATTTTGTGTGATTTACAAACGATGAAGATAGAATTCAAGACTCCGGGGACCCATGCAATGATGTCAAGTATACGCATAGAACCAACTTTAATCGATAAAGTTAAAGTTGTTCAAGCAACAGACCTAGAGCGGATGCGTATGAAGAAGAAAGTACAAGAAGGTGTTATTCCAGAAGCAAGAATTGATGAAGAAGGAATACTTCGAGTCCACTCTAGACTTTGTGTTCCTAACGATTTTGATTTGAAGTACAAGATCATGATGGAGGCACACAATACACCGTTTGCAATCCATCCTGGAAGTACCAAAATGTATCGTGATCTTCGACATACATTTTGGTGGAACAATATGAAGAGAGAGATTGCAAAGTTTATCTCAAGGTGTTTAACTTGTCAACGTGTGAAGGCGGAGCATCAAGTGCCTAAGGGTCCATTGCAACCACTTGAGATTCTGAAATGGAAGTGGGAACACATTACCATGGATTTCGTTACGGGTCTTCCCATGGTTTCTCAAGGCATAAATGCTATTTGGGTTATTGTTGATAGATTAACCAAGTCTGCTCATTTCATGCCGATACGAGAGACTTATTCCCTTGAACGTCTTGCTCGTATGTATGTAAATGAAATTGTGAGATTGCATGGCATGCCAGTATCCATAGTTTCGGATTGTGACCCAAGATTCACTTCATAATTTTGGGTTAGCTTGCAAAAAGCTATGGGGACGGATTCTGATTGATTCGACATACCATCCTCAAGCGGAAGGACAATCGAGAGGACTATTCAAACTCTTGAAGATCTATTAAGACTCTGTGTCCTAGACTTCAAAGGGAGTTGGGATAAGTATTTACCATTGGTGGAATTCTCCTACAACAACAGTTATCAGGCAAGTATAGGTGTGGCTCCATTTGAAGCATTATATGGACGAAAGTGTCGCTCTCCAATATGTTGGGATGAGGTGGGTGAAGCAACATTGTTAGGACCCGAGTTGGTACGTATGACTATGGAAAAGATCCAAATGATTCGACAACGTATACAAATGGCACAGGATCGACAAAAGAGTTATGCGGATCTTCATCGAAAAGACGTGGAATTTAGTATTGGGGATCATGTATTGTTGTGTGTTGCTCCATGGAAGGGAGTTACAAGATTTGGGAAGAGAGGAAAGCTCAATCAACGATTTATTGGTCCATTTCAGATTCTTGACTGAGTAGGAAATGTGGCATATAGACTCGCGTTACCTCCAAGCATGTCTCGTGTTCATAATGTTTTTCACATATCTATGCTTCGTAAATATGTGAAAGACCCGAACCACGTTATTGAGTTAGAACCAGACGAGATAGCCGAAGACTTAACGTACGAGGAGGTACCTGTCAAGATCTTGGATAGGAAGGAGCATGTCTTACGTACAAAGGTCATACCACAAGTCAAAGTTTTGTGGAGGAACTATGCTATTGAGGAAATGACCTGGGATTTAGAAACAGAAATTAAAGTGAGGTATCCTCACCTTTTCGAAACACCAGTCGTCGTCAATTTCGGTGAAAATTTCATAAGGAGGGAGGTTGTAAGACCCCAACTTATTATTAAATGAAATTGAATTTCCTCTATTTATTATTTTGAAATAGTAAGGGTTGATTTGATTAATGTGGTTAGTTATGGGTAAAATGCGCAAATATCTTAAATAAGCAAGTGGTTATAAAATATTCATTATTATCAGGGAATATTCATTTGGTCGTGGAATATTCTTACTGTCGGGGAATATTCATACGACGACACAGCCTTGTGTGGGCCCCATAACGGAAAGCGATTGGATGAAGAAAACGACAAGTATAAGTTGTTTATAAATAATCAGTTCACCGTTAATCTTGTTGAAATACTCGATGGTTAAAAAACACGAAGATTACTTTGCGGTATTGCACCAATTATTGATTCTTACGTGAAGGTACTACTCAATAATTGTTACGATAATTCTTCGTTCAATATTTTATTTTATTGATTCAATAATTGCTACGTTAATATTTTATATTATTATTGTTTTAATAATTGTCACTACGCAGTATTTTCTATTATCGGAGTAATAATTCATATTATTTGAATAATATTATTAGATAACATTATTAGCAATGTCTAGAAAGTTACATCTAAGGAGAGGTTTGGTCACCTAATTGCTACTTTAGTAAGGAGAAATCCTTATTGAAAGCCACCTCTTTCACGGAAATGGCCTAGTTGCGATATTGTGATTACATAATATTATTTGTGAATAATTAATTATTGATTTATATGATAAGGAAAATATTCTTTTTATGTGGATATAGATGGAGAAAATTTTAAAGTGACAATTGTTGAAAAATTGATATTTTATCTTTTCTGATAAAATAATTCATTTAAATATATTATTATATTATAATAATATAATAATGGTGATATTTTTACAATGAATGTGTGATATATGAATAAATGAGGAGGAAGAGTATTTTTGTTACAAAAAATGTTAAAACCATGTTAAACATGTCGGTGGACCCCATTTCTTGACTGAAATTTGATTATAGCCTGCAAAATCGTCCGTATGTGGATTTCGGTCAATTTTTGTTTGGAATTTGAAAAAACTTTCTTCTGCAAAGTTGTAGAGAATTAAATTTCCTATGGAATGGACATAAGATTTAAATTTTTCTGATAAAAGAGCTATTTATTATGAATTATTGAAGTTCCGAAGTTCCGGAATAATTATTTTTTTAAAGTTTTAAATTCTTTTTAAAAGAAAAATGTTTTTTACACTTGGGTGGGCCCCACGTGAGTGTTAAACATGTTGAATTCAGTTTTCTTGGTGTGCGTAGGAAATTTATATAATTATATTAATATTTTATTAAATTTTCTGTTTTGGTGTTCTAAGCAATTTTCTATAAATAGGGTGCTTATGTTAGAATTGAAAATTACACCAGAAACTAAAGATTTCTCTCTCTATATTATCGAGCGTATTCTTGTGAGTATTTTGATACTTTGAATATTGCTATCTGATTGCAAGTTCCTTGACAGACTATATCCATTATTCGAAATGTAAATCTTGTCTTTTTTAGAGGTAAGGGATGTTATTTTTTTTTATAAATGATATTATTTATTTCAATATCATTATGCCGAAATATTGGTAAGATTTTTCTTGTGAAATTCTTGTCTTTTAGTGTCGGAGTTACTATTCACGTATACGGCACTATTCACGTATACGGCACTATTCACGAATATAACACTATTCACAGAAAAATTAAATTTTTATTTTTTTGTCCAAGATATCTATTATGGATACTAGCTTTGATTGTATCCATGTTTTGATCATTCTTGAATTTTACTCCACTATGCTTATTTATGAAGTATTTTTGAACTAGGATTGTTTAAAGTACGAATCCTTAATATTTGTTCTTTTGTTTCACTAGATTCGTTTTCTTTAAAATATTTTTCATCATCCTCAGTCCTAAATGATTATATTTCTGAATATCTTTGGCCTGTAGTGCAAAGATGAATTATTTTCTGATGAATATCTTTGGCCCGCAGTGCAAAGATGAACAGGTGTTGAGATGAACATGACCAACTGATGAATATCTTTGGCCTGTAGTGCAAAGATGAATATTTGATTCAAGATGTATATTGATTGATGTTACAGGGATAAAATATTGATGATGAACTTTTAAATTCATAGATAATAGTAGATTTCATTCTCTACGTAACTCTTCTATGAATTATTATTTCCGCTGCGAATATTGATCTGAAACTTGTTGTCTATTATATCCTCTCAAATTTTTCCCTGTTGAAGACTAACACTAATTTGTTCTATATTATCTTAGTCATAATTTTCTTTACTGGGCTAGTTGAGCTCACCCTTTTCCTTTTTGTTCTATTTTTCTTCTCAGGAGGCGAGAATGTAGCGAGTACTAGTCGGGGTATGGAATGAAGGTTCTAGGAAGTTATTTTTGAAGTCCTCACTATTTTGTAAAATAGTGTATCAATAATTGTAATGAGGACTTATTTGGGTGTGAATATTGTCTAAATGACAATATTTGTATTTAAACTCACAGTTTATGTGTTGTCGTATTTTGCACGACAATTATATTAATAAAGTTGTAGTTGTTTCTGTACCATGTATTTGGCAACTTAGAATGGGTGTTGTATACCTATTTTGGGGGCGTCACACATTACACTATCTCCCTTTTATTAATCCTTCTTTTAACTCAAAATTATATGATACTCAAATTCCTCCTTCAAAATGAGATGATACTTGATCTTCTCTTCATTCGCTTACCTTTCTTGTTACCTATTTGTACTTACTTAACTCATTCCATTTTTGTGGATTGAGTCTATATTGTGGATAACATCTCTACCGCTTCATTCCATAAATTAACTTCTAACTCTGTTCTCGCCACTCCGTTATTAACTCATTCTGAGTCGTTAACATCGATAGCTTTTCCCTACCCTTCTTACTTAACGCGTCGACTTCTACATTAACTTTCCCAGAATGATATAACATATCACAGTCGTAATCTTTTATCGATTCTAATCACCTTATTTACTTCGTATTCAACTTCTTCTGTGTGAAGATATATTTCAGACTCTTAAAGTCCATGTATATCTCACATTCCCCCCCCCCCCCCCGAAAAATACTATTTTTTAAGTAAAAACTCACACTTAGTGAATTCCGTATCCAACTTCTCCCTCCGTTATATTTCCCATACTATCTTCAAATGTTCAGCGTGATCTTCTAGCGTCTTAGAACAGACTAGAATATCACCAATGATCCTTACGACACACACTCGTCTAAATATTACTTAAACACTCTGTGACGCTAATGGTACTTTCAAACATAGCAGCTCACAAGGGTACCTATAAATTTGCCACCGACTTGCTCAGCCCCTTCCGTAAAGTCTAACTTCCGTACACTAGTCAACCCAAACGACATAACCAGAGACTCGTAATAACCATAACGAGTTCTGAACGTCGTCTTAGGTACATCTTCCTTCCTCCTTACTTTTATCTTACGATACCCCGTACACAGATTTATCTTAGAAAACTATTTTGCCCCTTTTAACTGATCAAATAGATCATCGATCCTGGGCAATGGGTATTTATTCTCAACCGCTAACCAAATAGTCATAAATTTAACTTATAAATTGGTTTACTTAACTTTGCTTCTTATGGTTCACATTTTTTCAACCTACGTTTACGCGACCTACTTTCATTACCAGCTTACAACTTCATGACATATGTGATAACCCGAGAAATTAGAAAATTTATTAAAATCTTAAAGGATGGATTTAAGGTCAAATAATAGACCTAGACAGAAAATAAGTGTATGCGTTTGATATTTTTGGGAAGGAATTTTGAGGATTTCAAAATTCTGTGAACGAGTTAGGTGAATTATTCAGGATTAAGTGTATATGTGTTTATGTTCTGTGAATATGGTATTATGTGTGCACAGTATGTGGTTAAGGGTTAAGGGTTGACCAGATAAATTTTATCAGTGTCAAACCCTAATATTATTAAGAACGTCAACGTTCAGTTAGAAAACCCTAACGTCTGATAAGAAACCCTAGAAATTGGTTCTGAAACCCTAATTTCAGTTCCGGGGATTCGAAACCCTAATTCAGAAATTGAAAACCCTAATTTTGGAATTAAATGTTGTGTATAAGGTTTAAACGTCTTTAATTATAATTTATTAGGGAAAACCCTAAAGAATTACTTGAAACCCTAATTGCTTATTAGAAAGCCCTAATATCAAATCTGGGAACTCTAATTTCAAATTTTGGGTATTTGAAACCCTAATATGGGAACTCTAATTTCAAATTTCGGGTATTTGAAACCCTAATCTGGGAACTTAAAGGATGATTATATTGCTTAAGTGTTATTAATTATAATAGTAATTAGGGTAGAGCTTAATTAATTAGCAAACCCTAATTTCAAATTTTTAAATCCTAATTATTCTGTCAGGAACCCTAATGTACAATTATGGATTTAATTGCTAAATTAACAATCTTAATTAGGAAATATTAATCCTAATTTGTGTTAGCCCTTATGTGATTAGGAAAGTATACTGTAATTAGGAAACTCTAATTATAATTTAAAAATGTTAATTTTTCTTTTTTGAAAACCCTAATTTAGAAATCCTAAAATGTGAATTATGGAAAGCTTAGGTTTTAATCCTAAGGGTTAAACCCTAAAGGTCAAACCTTAAGGGTTAAACCCTAAGGGTTTGCAACAAATGACAATTCTAGAAATAAAATGGTATGGAAATGA
Organism: Panax ginseng; assembly: GCA_020205605.1. NCBI lineage: Eukaryota > Viridiplantae > Streptophyta > Magnoliopsida > Apiales > Araliaceae > Panax > Panax ginseng. The sequence continues at coordinate 76,558,145 of CM035131.1, read as the reverse complement.
CTAGTTTACCCTTATTGCATTATTTAGTAGATTGCTTGTAGATCTAGCCCTAAAATGAGTTGGTACACTACTCTAACTCTAGACCTAGATGTTTGTCCAAATATCAGCCACAACTTGCTAGCAAATATCTTGAATCATATAGATCAAAGAGAGAGAAAAAGGGTCCTTTACTCTCATTTTCTCCCAAGCTTTTCTCTCTCTTCTAAATCCGAAATATAGAGTGAGAGAGAGTGGTAAGATAAGCTAATATCATCTCTTAGCTTAACAAGAACAGATTCAAGGATCAGAAATCAAAAATCCAAGTTTTAAAGGTATAAAAATCCTAACATAGAAATCCTTAGATCTGATGTTTGATGTTGTTGTTTGTTGGTTAGATATATGTTAGAGGGTGTCATTTGATGATCTGGGTTGCCAAAACCTAGATCTATATCACTTAGATGCACGAATCTAGCATTTTTAGAAATCTAGAAAAAGTTCAAGAAATGGCCTGACAACCATATGTAAGTAGCCTTAGATCTTTATGTGTTAGATGTTTTGTGTGTTTTATGTTTTGGATATGTTCTATGATATGTGGTCTTTACTCTGCAACTTGAATCAGGGTCATAGCATGTCTAGATCGTATGTTATAGGCAGTCAAACTGCGTTGATCGGTCACGGGAATGGGTTTCTGGGCAACCTAGAAACCCAGATCCTATCTGACAACGATTTTCGAAGCCTTGAATCTTGTTGTTTTTTTCTTGTTTGGCCAAGTTTTTGTTTTCAGGTTGTAGTCTGGTATAAGTACTATAATATCAAGCCTTTATAACACTTAGATCGTGCATAGAAACAAAGTTAAGGCTAGTCAAACAACCGTTGACCAAACTGCTCAAGAACATTTCTGGGTTTTCCAGAAATGTTTAAGAACAATTTTTGACCCATAGTTTGACCGGCTTGAATCTTGTGCATCTGTTGTGTTTATGATGATTGGTTGTTATAACATTGTACACTTACATATATATTACATACTGGAACCATCATATCACATAAACCAAGCCTGGAAAGCAAAGATTTAGTGGCTCAAAATAAGCACCTCAACTGTTCTTCAATTTCTAGAAAACCCAGAAATTGAAGAACATGTCTGACAAGGTTTTTTGTCGATTAGATCTTGCAGATTTGATGTATTTTGGCTATGAAACTTGCTGTATATTATAGTATTACATCAATACTACAAAAGTATTACAATTGGTTGCCCATAAACTTTAAGATCAAGAAATTACATGTGATCAAACCTAGCCTCTCGAAGTCTGACATGAAGATCTGGGTTTGCTCAAGAACATCCCAAGAACACAATCAGCGACGAATTCGTCGCCTAAAGTCCCTATAGCGACAGTTTAATTAGGAAATTATTAAATTAATTAAATAAATAGAAAGAAATGGTTTTTAATTATTAAAAATTATTTTAAAGCCTGAAAAATAGTTTTAAATTATTTTGAGTATATTTCAGAAATATTTAATATTTCCGGAATATAAAAGGTATTTATTTATTTAATTATAATATTAAATAAATTATTTAAAAATAGTTTTAATTCATAAAAAATCATGAAAAATTATATTATGATATTAGAAAATATTTTAAGTTATTTTTGATGACTTTTAATATTTTGTGATGAATTTTATTAATAATTTATTATTAATGGTAATTAATTTATTTAATAAATATATTAAATAAATTATGGAAAAATAAATTAATATTTTAAAAAGCATATAAAAATGATTTATGTGCTATAAAAATATTTTAAGTTATAAAATATAACTTTTGATATTTTGGCATGAAGATATTAATATTTTAATATTTATAGCAATTATCGGATAATGAATTTAATGGTTTAAAAATCATATAAATATGATTTTAAAGTATTAAAATACTTTGTGATATTATAAATATATTATAATATTATGTAATGATTTTCATTAATATTTAATAATAAATAAATATTAATGATTAAGGAATTTTGTGGTATTTATATAATATAAATACAATATTAATGATTGGAAAATCATGATAAATGGTAATAATTATTTGAAAATTATTATGAGCCTATGGAAATTATTTTGACTGCTAAGAAAATTATCTGTGATATTTATTAAGTGTTTAGGCAGAGTTTAATTGAACTTAAACTCGATATTTGTCCGACTAGACCGTCGGGATGATAGAATTGTGTCGGTTTTAAGTCAGACTGAAATAGTTTGACCTGATATGAAGTCTTATGTGTATTGTAGACTGATAGGATTATGTGCTATGCGTTTAGGTTATTCTATGTGTATATATATATATATATATATAATAGTATTATATTATGATGATATTATTCTAATATTGGAGATCTATATTACTAATATTAGGTCTTCGGATAAAGCATTATAAATTGCGTAGCGGTAATCACCGGTTCAGGCAAGTTTTACTTAACTCTACTAAGAGTTGTTTCATTCAGATATGCTTATGGTTAATCATTGCTGATTGCCATGGATAATTGTACTCTGTATATATTGCATGTATAAGTCAGGTATGAAAGGCTGATCACCTTCATTACCAGTTGGTCCAGATATATTTGTTCATGTTCAATACTTGTTCAGTCAAAAGTTTGTTCGTGCTAGTTCTCAATTATATTGATGAATTATAGCCAGCTTATTATTTAAACTCTTTCAACCATGATATATCCTTAAATTATATTTAAACTTGCTGGGCAACTTTCATGCTCTTTCTATATCATGATAAAAATTGTAGATAAGGCGAATGCGTTCGAATACAGGAAAAAGGATAATGCCAAGTTCAGCTTGGGATAAAATGTGCGGCTAGTTTGTAATAGTATAGTTGGATAATAATGTTATGTGTTAGATAGTTTATGATTTGTGTATAAGTTAAGGTTACTCGATTTTGGGGAAATAGTGTGTAAAGTGTATTGTATAAACAATTTATGTTTATATCTTCCGCAATAGTAATAGAATGATTGTACCAGATCCGTGGTGATTTGTGACCCGGATTTGGGGCTCTCACAACATACAAAGATGTCTTATTTAATATGCTCATCATCTTCGATGATTTACATTCTTATCTTCCTCTCATTATTTCTCTAGAACTCGGCACACATCATTTCTCTGCTAGTAGTCCATATGGTATGTTAGTTCCCGGAGGCACAATAGATATCTAGAAGGGGGGGTTGAATAGATAATTAAAAACTTTTCTTTTAAACTAGTTAGTATGATTGTGATTAATGCACAGCGGAATGAGTATATGATAAACCTTCTTTTAGATATCTTGAATTAATGAGAGTGAGGCAGTTTTGACAGTTATAGCAGTTATAATGGACACAGTAGTTTTAAGTGGTTCAGAGCACTTAAAGCTCCTAATCCACTCTTCTATTCCTTGAGTAGGAAATCCACTAAGGATGTCTATTACACTTCTTGAATCTCACAGATTCCTTCTGAACCAAAGCCAGATCTGAGGCACTTCTTAGTTCACTCTTGAACTCTTCAAGTCCAAAGAGACTTGGTTCTTCACAGTTCACTTAGAACTCTTCAAGTCCTTCAGACTTGGAACTCTCACTTTAGTTGATTGGTTGTTGTTGAGATCGTGATCGGTGCTACTTAGTTGCTATTAAGCACTTGTTCGAAAGAACTGAGTAGCTGAGCAAGCTTTCTATTTTTCTCAGATCATAGAGTTGAGCGTTGAGTGTTCTTGTGCATTTTTGTTCAAATTCTTGCCTTTTTATCTCATCTGTTTATGTTCTATATATATGTGATCTCTTTAAATCTATCCGTTGAAGTCATCTGATGAGCCATTAAATGCGTTTGATATTTCTGAGCTTTGATGGAGACTTTTCTGCACATCTTCTGAATTGCAATCTGCCCACCGGCACGCAGTGAGATCGCTTTCTCACCTAACACCTGAAAAGGTGTTTTCCTCTGCCCAATGGTCCTTTTCTTTGCTTCTTGAATACGTTTCTTTTGATCAATACTAAGGATATCTTTTGTACCGTTGGGACTGGTGAGGGCTTCAACGTTCACAACCCATTCCACACTTGTTGGAATTTGTTTCCAAACAAAAGATAGGGCTCGATGCTTCTGACACAAGACAAATGATACTCTACGATGCATATCGTGGTGTCTTGTCATATTTGCTTGGTCTAGATAGAACACTACGATTTCTTTTAAGGGTTTTCAAGCTATGATCTTTCCACACTGCGATCTGTGCTTGCTTGTATTGCAGATTCTACGTTTCCGAGAGCATACTACGATCTCTTAGTTAGCTTCGGCAAACGTCTGGACCACTCTACGATTACTGGAGAGGCCCTTCAAGGCAAATATACTACGATCATCTCAGCACTACGATCCTGCCTTAGCTTCTGCATTATGTTGATTTGCCGGATAGACTACGATTCTCTTCAAGGCCTATCTATTTCTTTCTAGCCATAGATCAACCTAACATATTTGATCTCTTTATCTATACAAGTGAACATTAAAGGTTAAGATCAACCTAACAATTTTGATCTATCACTAAGTCCTTGTATATATATTCCTCGAAGGACTTTACACATAATCATGAGCATTTACATTAAACATCAAATCTCAATATGCATTCTTCCAACATGGTACTCTGAGTGGTTTTCCATAAATAACCAACAAACAAGTTCCCGTCTCATCTACACTGCCATCACAGTGAGTTAGATCGGTTGCCAGTTTCGTATATACCTTCGCTCTCTGAAGGAATTGTTTAGCCTAGCTCCCATATGTCAACCATCAAAGGTTACGATTGTACCATAACCTAAACTTATCTTAACATTCTTCAAGATTGCGTCATGTTTAGACAACAAGAGCGTCCTAGTGATTTATTACCGTAAAATACTACCTTGGGTTCCTTATAAATCCAAAGGTTTACACTTTCGTTATAACAATTTATTAAAGTTCTATGGTTAATTAACCCATTCATATCGAGAATTACTTCAAATTCTCTCAACTTTATCGGTACTTATCTACCGATACTTGCTTACATTCCTCATTCATGAAACCATTTCCACGAATATAATTAACCAAAGTTATTTCCCCATTCTCTACCTTATCGTATAAAGGTATTTATAATCCCTTCCGAGAATGAACTTAATCACTTAGCAAACTCCCATGCTATAAAAGAACAAGTACCACTCCAATCAAACTGCACATAAGCATACATTTTATTGACTGAAATGATACCCGTTACTATACCCAATGATGCAACAACATCTTGGACTGCCATATTAAAAGTACGGCCCATAAGTCTACCCGACGATAGTTGTCCAGTAATGGCTAACTTACCACTACTAACACCTTTACTTTCCTCCGACCCCTTATTTGGAAATTTCTTAACATGTGGTCCAACGACCCACATACAATGCAACTATGGTTTTTCTTAGGATTAAGACAATTGGGTAACATATGACCCTCCTGTCCACAGTTATAATAACCGACTTTCCCTTCAGACTGACTCCTAAATGAGTCTTTCCAACTGTCTTACATGTTTCGATTCTATGCTTGGGATCCCCTTGACCCACTCTCGTATTCTCGGAGTTAAAATTCTTTCTCTTTGACATACTGCCACTACCAATGGCATTCTCTGCCTTGGTTCCTCACTCTCCCTTGTTCTTATCTTCTCTTTCTATATGGTATTAAGTTAACGCTTCACTACCACCCTCTACTAGAATCACCTTCCCCAGAATGGTCCCATAGGAAACAATCTGCACTATATAAATCCTACTATAGATCCAGGGTTTCAAGCCTTGATCAAACCTACTAGCCTTCCTCTCCTCAGTGTCCACTTGATGTGGAGCAAACTTTGCCAATTCATTGAATCTGGTCGCGTATTGGGGAACCGTCATGTCCCCTACTTTAAGTTCTAAGAACATAATCTCCATCCTCCCTTATATGCTTGTAGGGAAATAATTATTGAAGAAAACCTTCTTGAATTGTTCCCACGTTACCGCATCTGTTCTAGCCCACCCTGGTGAGCCTTCCACCAAAAGTTGGATTCCCTTTTCATCATGTAAGTCACGAAAGAAGTCTTTTGCGCCTCACCTACGATTCTAATAAACAATGCCTTCTCTATTTCCTTTACCCATGTCTGGGCTTCTAATGGATTCGTCGTTCCTTTGAACTCCGGCGGACCTACGCTTTTAAATTCTTTAAAGGTAGTCATTCTGGCTAACCTAAGTTTCGCGGGTACTCTACCCCCGGTTTGGTTAATTGCAGCCGTTAATAAATTAACGAACTCTTGCATAGGGTTATTTTGACCCCCTAAATTATCATTACATGATTTCGCTTCCAAATTATATTATCTTCTTCTTAACGGCATTTTCTGATTAAATAAATAGAATTTCATTATTATCTATTTACTTACTTCGTTCTTACTTGTCAAACAACAATTCATACCATACAAAGCATATTAAATGAAAACTTCATTATATTCATATGTTTCTTCATAGTCAAAACTATTTACAATTTGTTTTCATAGCCAAAGGCTATTACATTTCTATCCCACAATTGAACTTCTCAATAGTTAGGATTTTCAAAAAGACTACCCTTCTATACAAAAGAGGGTTTTACGTTACTACACATATTCATTACTCTAAACTTCTAATAATGCATAACAGCGTCCTCGTGTTTCTCATCCGCAATCATTGCTACAGTATCCCGACTAATAGTGTGACGGGTTTGTCCTGACTCAGTGGAATAACAAGCAACTTTCAGCTTGAAATCCTTATTAGTACTCTTATGGATGTAAGACATCCATGCTATCTTTCGGTCCTTCTCCCCCAATTCTTTACGAAGCTCATCAGCCTCCTTCTTAAAATCCCTAGCCTTATTTATCATGAGCACCTTCTCATCATGCTCGGACTCAAAATCTGCTTCTGCAGACTCCTTCGCTACATAAAGAGCACTAATCTCTTCATTCCGATTTTGCACAACTGCATGTACCTAGTTGCACATTCCTCGTTACAATCGCCAGATACAATGATCTCATTGCATCTGGAGGTGATGACTCTGAGGTAGGTACCATCGTACCAACCGATGTTATCTCCATTACTTCCTCCTCATCACTCGTCATACTAAGGTATGATGCTATATCCATTTCTCCCTCGGAGTAGTTCTCCTCAGAAAAATACTCCTCTGTCTCTGACTCCGCTAGAATCACTAATGGTACCTCCGCCACTGGCATAGGTACAGGCTCTACTCTATTCACAATTTCTTCACTCACCACGTGTATATCTTTGTACATCAATCTATCGTTCGACATCCTATAATAACACATAACATGTTGATTAGTACATAACACACAATAGTATAAGCACCAATCATATTTAATTTATTTAGGGTTTCTTTCCATCTTTTAAATCTTTCGATACTAAGCTTCCTCAATACCTTATTAACTCATCCGACTCGCATTTACTTCCTTCGGACTTTTCCTTCCTTAACGAGGTTATTAGCCTAAGGTTCTTCCCCCCCTTAAGTTTTATAACCTAATGCTTTCATACCAACCTGTGACGCCCCCAAATCCGAGTATCTTCCAACCCGACAGATGGTGCTACACGGTACTTATAACTGTACATTCATTATATTGACGACATCAAAATGTGTGTATCAACGACATTCTTATTACATTAATAATATTACATTCCGTTCCCCAGGTTCTAAAACCATTACATTCTTTGTTCATCATACTATAATATATACAACTTACTAGTTTATTACAAGGTAAACTAATCATTCATCTTCGTCTTGCCTTTATCCTTGTCAGATTCCTCGGTTCGTTTGGTCTTAGCTGCGTTCATATGGTTCAAGCAAGAGTGAGCATAACAAGCTCAGCAAGTACAACAATTTCTTTTAAACGACATGCTTCAAACATAGGAATCGTATATCTTCAGTAACTGGATAATAGTTACGAAGTACTATCAATAATTCAAAATAGCACTTCTTTTCCTTCAAAACGTTTTACAATGACAATATTCAGTAAAACATCAATTTTGGTCCAAGACCATGAGCGTTTCATAATTTCTTTGAAAAGGACAACCCGGCACTAAGTCCGTAAGTCTGACATATCTTACGAGTACTTCTGGGTGATCAGCCCATAGTACTCTATGTTGATCAACACTACATCCATTAAATGTATGTACGTTTAAGTTTTGGCAACCTCGCGTGCCCATCGAATAATCGATGAAAAATACATTTGTTTATTTATACTCACGTTTACCTTGAATCTGTACCAAACAATTGGCGTAGGATAGCGTTATAAATTCTATATTGAAAGACTTGTAAATAAATCAATCAATCTTCAAGATTAGTCTAGCCGAGTCAAAACTGGCATCAACATTTTCATAAAACAATTCATGCGTCTTATAACATGAATCACAGAAAACCTGGCTAACACGAAGGTTAGAAAAGCGTTTAGAAAAACTTGCCTTCAGCGTCTGCTACAATAAAATAACTTTTTCTTTCAGTCTTTACAGTCTCTACAATGCATAACCACATAACATACCATATTAGGTCATTAATGAACATACATGGTTCCTAATGAATCTTATTTCTCAATCTAATTATGTATTAGATTTTTTATTATTGGTTTCGGCTTGCCATTATACTTTACAGTGTTCTTACCAACTTCTTTCTCTTCTATAACTTAACTAAAATTATTTCATTAATACAACTCGGTTTGAGTTAATCATTCTTCCTCACGGCTTACTAACGTTCTTACGTTTATTAATCAAAACTCGAACGTTAAGTACACTTATTACATACCATTCACGTTCATATTCAATTGATTTATCTCCAACCTTTAGTATTATACTTAAGGTTTATAACAACCTTTAATGATGTTATATTAGGTTTAGCATTGATATGATTCATTATCATTAACTTGTTTCTCCTTTATATTCATAACCTTTCCTCTCTGGGCTTCTCTTAATGCTGGCGCTGCGGCGCCGACATTCCTTCTCTGTGTCATGCCGCGGCGTGACTTAGCAGTGTGTATGGTCCGGACTCAGTGCTGCAGCGCGAGTCTCCTTTGCTATGGTCGCGGTGCGGCGCTAATTAGCAGTGTGCTCCATCTCGGCCTCACGCTGCGGCGCGGGCCTTTGTGCCTGGAGTCACGCTGCGGCACAGACTCTGTGCCTCAAAAAATTTTGACAGTTTTCAAACTTTGTGAAATACTCGGACGCATAACTTCTTCGTTATAAGTCCGAATAGGCTCGTTCAAGAGCCTACGGTTCACAAATTACACACTCTACGTGTTCATGCAAGAATTTTATCTATTCAAATTTGTTTGCTAAAATTTCACCTATTAGTCCATTTTTAACGGAAACGATAAACGTTCGTGAACGTTCAACGCTCGTTTCTTCGTTCTAAGTCAAAATTTGGTCATTCTCGAGTCCGCAACTCTATAATGCCAAATAATACTTGTCTCCATTGAAAACTAATGTTTCTAAGCTCAATATCAAAATTCGACTTCCATTCCAAGAATTTCACGAATTCGACGATTAACGTCCAACCGTGTGAATTCCGACATAACTTCATTTCTTATGATTTGTTCATTGTTTTAACTGGATTCAATCCATCATACTAACATCTTGACATACATATATCATTAACTTATTTACATGATAAGTTATTACTTGTTCTTCATAAGTTTATAATTTATAAAAATATAAACTGCTTATGATTTCATTTCACATGACCTATTATAGATTAAGTCTTTTAACCACCATTCTTGCTTCTTATTATCATACCATCTTATTAAGGTAAACATATGAGTAGTTCATCTAAGTTCCTCATAAGTTCATAACTTAATTAAGTTTGAATTACTTATTCATGACTTATACGGCTTAAGTCCATTGATTAATCATTCTTATCATTCCTTAGCATACATGCTCTACCACTACCCACTTCTCTAATAATAGAAGAGAAAGAGAATCATGGTTTAAGATTGCTTACCCTTGAATACCACTTGGTTAATCTTTAATCTTCTTCTTGCTTCTTGAACTATGAAAGACTAGCTTTCTAGCTTTTTCTCTCTAACCAATAATCACCTTATAAATTGTAAAGTGTTGGATGAAATAAAACAACCAACAAATGAAATCTAAGCTTGCTATTTATAGGAGTTGCTAGGTTAGGGCATAATGGTCAATAAACCAATCCCACCTCCTTAAGCCACCTCCTTACTATTCATTACCTAGCTATTAAGTTAACTTGCTCACCACATATACTTGGCCATCACAACACTTAGCCATTAAGTTAACTTGTTACGCACATAGCTTATCCTTTACTTGCTCACCAAATTAATTACTTGACCATCACATAACTTATCTCTTGCTTAGCCACCAAGTATAAACACTTTACTTAGCCACCACTTGACTTATCCATTGCTTAACCATTAAGTTTACTTGCCCATTACTTTTACTTAGCCACCAAGTACTTTACTTGGCCACTACTTTGGGTTATCCATGTGATCATGGGTTGCCCCATGGATTAACCTTGCTTTACTCTTTAAATTTAATTAATCTCATCTTATAATTTGGGCTTGCATTAACAAATCTTTGGGCTTTACCATTAGCTTGCACTTGGGCTTACACATTAATCCCTATTGGACTTACCCATTTCTACACTTGGGCCTTATCAATTCTCATTGGACTTTACAATGTTCTACACAATCCTATAAGTCAAATTCATTTAACTTAAAGCCTTATAACGTATAATTTATGTATTTATCTAGTGTTCCCACTTGTATACTTATTCATATATGACATACTATGCTTCATTCATACTCGTATAACACTTCGTATTATACTCGTATTTCTTATCTCGTACAATACATACGTATTATACGATCATTGCTTTAATTCATTATACACATTTAAATTCCTTCTCGGAATTCACTTTCCCTAACTGTTAGGTTTTAAGTCCGCAGGCAAAACATTGGGTTTGCCATAACTGAAATATTATTGGATAATCCATCTTACCTCGATATTCTATCATTACGTATTTCTCGGAAGTTCAAAAATAATTCCCGAGAAGAAATATGTGACTAGTGTTTTTCGAAAAATTTCTCGGAAAGCTTTTATTTTCGTCTTGGAAATTCAAACACTTTAATTCTATCACGTAGCCAAAATACTACGACATTCCGACATGTTTAGATCATCGAACGACCTTCAAATAGCTTAATCCCATAAATAATCAATTAAATTTATTTAATCCACATAATCAAATAAAAATTTAATTCTCAAAAAAAAAATTGAATTTTTTGGGTTGTTACAATTTCTATATGTTTATTTATTTATATTTATATGAGCACAAGTTAAGCATGTATGTATTAAGAAGAACTTTCATTTTGGGCATCGCATAAAACCAAAGGCTCTTAAATTGGGTGGATGGTGTGTTAAAGTTGTCATAATATGGTTCTTTCCAGGTTTGATGCTAACACATTAGTAGTATTATATTTGTCCAAGTAATTGTTCATAAAGAAAAGTTGTAACATTGCAATTTAGCTTTAATTTATTGGTGGTGTAGTTTTGCAAGAACATTGTTCTAGCATGAAGAATTAATATTTATTTATATTAATGATTGTGCAAGAATCAAGAAGATTTATCGATTGAATTTCTTAATTCCTTTTGATGAGATTGAGTTTAGTGAAAAATCTGTAGCTGAAATTTATTCTGATTCCCTAAAATATTTGAATCTTATGGTTTGTGTTTCTGTTGAAAGAGGTTTGCTTCTTTTGTGTCCCTAGTTTATTTATTTATTGATAAATCTGTTACATATATCTGATAACTCCTGAACTTTATTCTCTCTATTTCTATTTGATAAGTAACTACCATTTTTGTTCTTGTAGGTGGTTTATCAAGCTTTAGTCTGGACTTGTTCGATAAGTTTGATGTAGTCGTTGTCGATTTCTCACATTGCAGAGCCAAAGATGACTGCAGAGATACATTGCTCTGGTTTAAATGTCTAGACATATTCTAAAGATTTTTCATTAATTTTTCTAAACTAAAATTTCCCCCTCTTTTTACTACAACCACGATCGAATGTAAAGTGTAAAAGTCGTTTCATTTTATTTGGGAATATAAAGAGCAGAAAGTATTTTCATCTTGTTGTTAATTTGTTTTTTTATCTGGGTTTTTGCTTATCTATGGTCATTACTCATTGAGGATTTGTTTGCGAATCAAATGATGGAAGAAGATGAAGAACAGAGATTTTTGTGCAGGTTTTGTAACAGGAGTTTTTTAGTGAATAGTCCTTCATTTCGGTTATTAACTGTATAACCAAATAGTAAATTCGGTAATTCGGTTATCTTCAAATTCGGTTAACAATTCGGATATCAAAATAGTGTTAATTTCGAATTTCGGTTATAATCGAATAAGCTATTCGGTTCGGTTATAACCGAATGCTCAGCCCTACCACAAATCCTCCAATCTTGAATTATTTTGTTCAGTTTCGAAATCCGTGTATTGAGGACCATTCATTGAGGAGTTAATGAGTTGTTCCATCTGTCTGTTAAGATTTTGGCTTGATAACTCCTAACTCATCATCATCTCTTCATGGTCTGCTGTGTTTTTTGACATGAATTCCTTCAACTCTGAATTTTCTTCTTGTTGCATTAGAGGTGGATATGAGAAATCTGATGGATATGTTGGACTTGGAACACAATCTTGGTCTTGATAGTTATAATTCCATTCATAATCTGGGTGATACCCCTAACCTTGATGATAATTGAGATAAACATAGTTGTTGAGGTAATCACCCCCAAACCGTATTTCTGTCCAACAACGATGTTGCAGACGATAACTCCTGATGCTCGCCAAAGACAATATTCATATGTAACTACTATCTCTCGAGTGCGTTAGGCTGCAAAAACATCCAACCTCTCCGAAAGTGTTGCAATTGGTACTGACAATGTAGAAAATACATTGAGTCCTTCAGTTCTTGTGTCCCTTGGTTGAATCCTATTTGCATAAGGCCATTGATAAGTAAAGTCACCCATGGTACCTGAAAAAGAGAGAAATATAAGAAGATAATTAAAACAAAATAAAAATATTTAAATTAAGACTAATTTGATTGAAATTAATGTTGGCAAAAATTTATTAAGATAATTCCCAAGAATTCATGGCGCTTTAAAAAACTTGTTGGTCGCTTTTATCGATCAATATATGCGCATAAGTATACACTCTGTCAACAAGTAATAAAGAGTAAGTAAAGTATCGTTCCCACGGAGAATTAACTAATAAAGTTCACCAAGCACTAGCCCATAACCATTTCAGTCTTATTTAAACAAATGATTTAATATAGTGATGAAAACTATGAAATTAACTAATACTAACTACCCCTAGAATGAGACTAGATAATGAAGACTTGAGATTACAATTTCATCTATTGAATCATTTAAATCAACGCACTCCCTGTTAAACTAAATTACTTGCACTGGATTACTAGTCGAGAACACGAAAGTAAAGTACAGCCATATCTCAATGTACCATACCCATATCACATATAATTCACAATTGATAGAATACACATGAAACCCCACATTACCTAAACCACTATATGTCTATGTGATTTATAAATAATTAGGGTTTAAGCCCAAATTCTCAATTGACTACGAGCGATGCCTCGGTATATGTCTATCCTAAGCATGAAACATACATTTCATCACCATGTAGAACATACAAATACAAGCTATCAAGATCAAATCTAAACCCATACTTCGTCTTTCAAGTTCATATGAGTTATCACAGTAATTGATGACCAATCAACTAAGCAAATAAGCATGAATCTTAGTAGACAATCCCATAGCAATCAATAAGGTTAACAATGAAGTATATCAGATTAAACTAAGCAATAGAATCCATTACAATCCCAAAATAAAGTTTTAACTCATAGCTGAGTCAAATCTATCATCCACATATTGAATAAGCATCATAAAATTAAAAATAGGAATCAAAGAGAGGATAAGAGTAGAGAATTGAAGTGCAAATATGTTCTCTTGCTCCAAGTTTGAATCTACTATGCTATCCAATTGCTTCAAATCTTCAGACCTAATCAATTCTAGAGATTAACTACTCTACCCTACTCTATTCTAATATGGAAATTAAAGAGAAGAAAGCAATATTAGCTACGTGATCCCCCAAGGGGTAGAATTCCCCTTTACATCTGATATATGCCTCCTATTTATATAAGCCCTAATTGAACCCTCCTCCAAATTACGCTTCAATTGCATTGTTTAGTGAAAAAGTCAGGTTTGGTCAACATCAGAAGTGGCCGCGCTGGAAATGGCTTGGAGTCGGGCGCGCCCGCACTCAAGTAGCAGATGACGTTTTTTTGCTCCAGGGATTGGCGCGGCCACGCAGGAAATGGCCTAGAAATCCGCGCGCCCGCGTTGTTGATTTTCTGCTGCAGTGTCCTCTGGTAAAATGGCCATAACTTTTGATTTGGGAGGAGTTACGGGGCATGCGACCTATCAAATCGAAGCTCTCGACAAGCTCTACAACTTTTATTCTTTGATAATTGAGAAATAATGGACGTATGAAGGCTGAAATTGAGTTGGAAGTGACAGCTATGCAAATGGCCACCCAAAACAGTGACGTTCAACGTTCATTGGTACAAAGGTCATAACTCTTGCATCCGAACTCTGATTAGAATAATTCAAGATGTTCCAAAAATCTAAGAAGAAGCTCTACAATATAATCCAAGTTCCAAGCCAAGAACATGAAATGAACATAAAATCCCAAATGATGTTCGAATTATTTTTCCTTGCGTTTTCATACCAATAGTCGCTCACATCGCTCCCTAGCATAAGATCTACAAAATGAACACAAAATGCATGAAAAGTAACTAAGAAACATGAGTTTAAGCAACTAATTCAAGTAACAGATACCAGATAAGTAGGTATAAAACCTACTTATCAGAATAGCTTTATGGCTTGAGATGACCGTGATTTATTTTAATGATTTGGTTGCTTGAATTTGCATAATAGGTTGGTTAGGAATATGAAAGCTAAAAACCTTACAAAAATAATCAATTTTTGCATGATGAGTAGTTAACCAATCAATCCCTAGAATTACGTCAAATGTAAGTATTTTCAATGAAATAAGATCGACGGGTAATGTGAGGGTACTGATTTGTACCACACAAGACTTATAAATAGTGGATGTAATGAAGGTTTCTCACAATGGAGTTTCAACAGATAAGTCAAAGTCTAATTTCTCCGGAGTCAAATTTAAACGTTGAGCGAAAGTAGGAGAAATAAAAGAATGGGTAGAACCGGTATCAAATAAGGTATAAACTTCGCTAGAGTTTATGATTAGCTTACTCGTGATGACCTTGTTCGGGTTCCTTGCTTTCTGGGAGGTTACGACAAATGCTCTCCCTTGAACTACTGGTTTTGACTTTTCTGGAACGGCCTTTGGTGTCTCCATCCCAACTGGACTTGGCTTCCCTGAACGAAAAAAAATCGAGCTAGGAGACCTTCTCTTCCATAATTGTATCACGTTTTGGAATGTTGCGCACAGTTTGGACTGATATGTCCCTCCCCTCCGCATTTGAAGCATATGATAGGTGGTTGTTCTTCTTCCTTAACAACGGTCTTTGGTCTTTGCGTCTTTCATCATTGTTGAATCTCCTCTTCTTGAAATGTCCACTTTTATTATCTTGGTCATGATTACCACCGAAGTGGTTACCATTTCTGGCCTGTTGATTCCCTCGATGTTTGTTGTCACCGCTTTGATGACTGCTACCACTGGTATTATCGACTTATCGGCTGCTCTCTCTTGGTTAGGTTGACTCATTATCGTGCTCCAATAACTGAGCCCTATTTACAACATCTGAATACAAACACAGTTTGTGAGAGATAAGGTATTGATGTATCCTGGGTTTTAAACCTCTTAAAAACATCCGCGTCATTCTCTCCTCGTTATCAACTAAGTGGGACGCAAACCCGGACAACTCGGCAAACTTGGCTTCGTACTGCGACACGGTCATATTGTTTTGCTCCAGCTTGATGAACTCTACCTCTTTCATGTGACGAATACTTTCGGGAAAGTAATTGTCGTTGAACAGTTCTTGGAACTTCTCCCAAGACATTTTGAGTGCGGCAGGCTGGGTACGCTTTACAGATTTCCACCAGTAATCTGCCTCTCCTCGTAACATGAAGGTGGCAAAGGGAACCTTTTGCTCCTTGGAGCATCCCAAGACATCAAATATCTTAGTGATCTGCTTTATCCACGTCTCCGCCTTAAGTGGTTTTGGCTCTCCCAAAAACTCCGGTGGTCCCAGCTTCTTGAACTGCTTAGCGGTGACCGTCCGAGAGTTGCCAGTGTTTCCACCTACATTTTGGACAGGAGCCGCTCTCGCCTGATGTTGTATGAATTGTATAAAGCCTCTGAACATCCCATCGTTCATCATTTGATCGGTGTTTTTGTTTACCTGAGGATTATTGTCTTCCTGTTGCACATTATCCTGGGTATTGATCTGTAGTGACTCAACGGTCTCCTGTGCTCCATTGCTATTCTCAACATTCTTGGATGTCATTTTCAAATACTGCCACAAAATAAGGGTTAATTGACATACCACATATTATCCCTATACTCTGACCGACCAATTAAATACCAATTAAACTTAGATAGGTCATACTAGCGAAGGGATTCCCCGTCTCTCCCCTCCTAGTTCTTGTCTCACATCTCAGCTAGGGATCATATCCCTAAGCTTTGATACCAACTGCGACGCCCCCAAATTAGGTATACATCACCCATTCTGAGTCACAAAATACATGGTACAAAATACAAATACAAACTTAAATATACAACATGAACTGTGAGTTTTAATACAAATATTGTCTTCTAGACAGTATTTAAACTCAAAATAAGTCCTCAATACATTTATTATCACACTATTTCACAGAATAGTGAAGACTACTAATGAAAACATCTGGACCGTCACTCCGTTTCCCGACTACTCCCAGCTATATTCTCATTTCCTAAAGAGAACAATGAAAGCAAAGGGTGAGCTCAACTAGCCCAGTAAAAAATATTATGACTAAGAAAATTCAAAATAAATTATCGTTAGCCTTCAATAGTGTTAAACTGATAAAATATAATAAACATCAAGTTTAACTGTAGCGGAACAAGCAATTCATTAGAAGAGTCAAGTAGAGCATAAAATCTAATATCTTCTATTATTTAAAAGGTTTATCATCAATTTTATCGCTAAATAATCCACATCATCGAATCACCCCTACGGCCAAGGTTATTCATTAGTATCATGACCACAAATTATTCATGCACTACGGGCCAAGGATATTCGTGTTTTTATCAATGGTCATGATCATGCCAACAACTGTCCATCAATGCACTACAGGCCAATGAGGACTTTTACCACATCATTTGTAACATTACGGTCATGATTATACCGAATAATCCCTGGTCATAATCATACCAAGTCCATCTATGCACTACGGCCACAGATGACTTTCATCATAATACAAACATGAGGATGATGATAATGATATAAGAATTCAATTAAAAGAAAGCAAAGGATAAATTTTAAAGACAATAATATTTAATTTATCCAAAATTCTATAATATCCAAATTGTCAACATGATACTACTTTGTGGAGTAAAATTCAAGAATAATATTGTATCAAAAATAATTTGGACCAAAAAGAAATCAATTTTTATCATGAATAATACCCCGGGTGAATAGTAACTGAGTGAATAGTACCCCGTGAATAGTACTTTAGGAATAGTACCCCGTGAATAATACTCCGGCATGAAAAAGTTAAAACTTATCAAGAATGCTCAGAATAATATTTCCATAAAAAGATATTGGATGAAGCGCAAAATATCAAGGATATTCTACTAATTTCATGGAGTATAGAAGCCAAAACTTTAACAAAATAAGTGTAGAATTCGAATCTGAAACGAAATAATATTAGTTACATACTACAGAGTATGGAAGAAAATATTATTTCATATGAATACTGAATAAAAATAATATCCCTTACCTTGAAAAGAAGAGTATTCCAACTGGTATAGCGGGGATATTCTTGAAGAAAACTTTCACTATTTTCTACGCTCAAAGCTTTCTAAAACTCGAAAGAAATACGCTCAATATTATAGAAGAAGAATTCTCTGATTCTGGTGTGATTTTCAATTATAACTAAGCATCCTATTTATAAGAGAATGGAAGGGGCACTGTGTAAGAAACAAAATCATGGATGCAACAATTATGCAACTCATGGATGCTTTATGAATTCACGGATGCCAATTTCAACAAATCAATAATAATAATGCAGATATATATAAACACATGTTATACATATATATATATATATAAAAAATACTAATTCCCTCCTAAATACGTTTTCTCCCCCCACCCCATTTTCATTTCATCCATTTCTTCCATACATGGGCCCCACATGTGGCCCCCACCTTTATTATAAAGAATAAATTTCTACCGATTATTTTGAAAAATAGGTAAATGGTGGGGGTCCAAATAATACGCCAATATTTACAACAAATATTTCATAAAAATCCTTTCAATATTTTTAACAATATTTATTCATCATTATTATTATTCGCAATATTTAACAACCAAATCATACTCAGGAAAGAGGGGGCTTTCCAATAAGGATTTCTCCCTATTGGCACGCAATTAGGTGACCAAACCTCTCCTCGATAGAACTTTCTAGACATCGTCAATATTGCAAATAATAATATGAATAACTGTATCGTCTCAATTATTGATTTAATAATATATAAAATATCGACAATAATTGAATCAAATAACGTGAGATACTATGCCGCAATTACCGTAACAATAATTGAACAAAACTGAGTGACTTCTCACGTAAGCATCAATAATCAATATCGTGTGCTACTATGCAACCACGCGTATTACTGTGCTTTTACCACCGGGTATTTCAACAGTTAACGGTAAAACTTTTGCCGTTTTTTCATTCCGACAATAATTCCATTGTGGGTCCACCAATAATTGTGCCGTCATACGAATATTCCCTGTTAAAACGAATATTCTCCGACCAATCGAATATAATATAACAACTTGCGTACTTTGCAAAATTTATAAATATTACCCACAACTATAACATTATATCAAATTCACTCCTTAATAATCAAAAATTATATTTATAGAAAATTCATCTTTATTCATAAAAGTTGGGATCTTACATTATTGATCTGTGGTGACTCAACGGTCTCATGTGCTCCATTGCTTATCTCAACATTTTTATATGTCATTTTCAAACACTGCCATAAAACAAGGGTTAATTGACATGCCACATATCATCCCTATACTCGGATCGACCAATTAAATAATAAATAACTTAAGTAGGTCATACTAGCGAAGGATTAACCCGTCTCTCCCCTCGTAGTTCTAGTCTCACATCTCAACCAGGGATCATATCCCTAAGATTTGATACCAACTATGACGCCCCCAAAATAGGTATAAATCACTCATTCTGAGTCGCCAAATATATGGTACAAAATACAAATACAAACTTAATTATACAACATGAGCTGAGAGTTTTTACACGAATATTGTCTTCTAGACAATATCCAAACTCAAATGGAGTCCTCATTACAATTATTATTACACTATTTCATAGAATAGTGAGGACTACTATAACACCATCTCGGATCATCACTTCGTTCTCCGACTAGTCCCAGGTACGTTCTCATTTCCAGAAGAGAACAATGAAAGCAAAAGAGTGAGCTCAACTAGCCTAGTAAGAAATATTATGACTAAGATAATGCAGAAAAAATTATCATTAGCCTTCAACAGTGTTAAACTGATAAAATACAATAAACATCAAGTTTAACTGCAACGAAATAAGTAATCCATTAGAAGAGTCAAGTAGAGCATGATATCTACTATCTTCTATGATTTAAAAAGTTTATCATCAATTTTATCGCTGAGACTCAGCTCAATAAATAAACCACATCACTGAATTATCCATGCACTACGGGCCAAGGATATTCATTAGTATCACAACCACGAATTATCCATGCACTACGGGCCAAGGATATTTGTGTTTTCACCAATGGTCATGATCATGCCCACCACTTTTCATCAATGCACTACGGGCCAATGAGGACTTTTACCACATCATTTGTAACATTACAGTCATGATTATACCGAATAATCCATTGTCATAATCATACCAATCAACAGTCCATCTATGCACTATGGCCAAAGATGACTTTCATCACAATATAAGCATGAGGATGATGACACTGATATAAGAATTCAATTAAAAGAAAGCAAAGGATAAATTTTTAAAGATTTATAATTTAATTTATCTAGAATTCAATAATGTCTTAATTTTCAACATGATACTGCTTTGTGAAGTAAAATTCAAGAATAATATTGTATCAAAAATAATTTGGACAGAAAAGAAATCAATCTTTGTCATGAATATTACCCCGAGTGAATAGTAACCGAGTGAATAGTACCCCGTTAATAATACTTTGTGAATAGTACTTTGTGAATAGTACACCGTGAATAGTACTCCAGCATGAAAAGCTTAAAATTTAATAAGAATATTCAGAAAAATATTCTTGTGAACGATACTAAATGAAGCACAAATTTTAAGGATATTCTACTAATTTCACAGAGTATAGAAGCAATACTTTAATAAAATGAGTGTACAATTAGGAATATGAAACGAAATAATATTACTTACATACTATAGAGTATGGAAGAAAATATTATTTCATACAATACTAAACAAAATAATATCTCTTACCTTAGAAGAAAACTGGATACTGAAATAGTGAAGTAGCAGAATACTCTTCTTCTTTCTCTCTATAGCTTCTCTCTCTATAATTGCTCTTGTGAGTCTTAGTGAATTGGTGAGAATGAAAGAAGAATGAGCTTCTATTTATAGGAAAACATAGTTTCGATAATTGCACGTTTTGGGGCTTGAATTATTACAGTATAGTACCTTCATCTTTTTCTCTATTTTTAATTTAGTCCTACAAGTATTATCAAACTTGCACCACCTCCCCCAATAGTAAATGCATGTGAATCAATAGTTCCATTCATGTGAACAAATAGTTATATGCATGTGAACTAATAGCAATTAATTGCTCATTTATCCGATTAATTACTTGATTGGTCAATTTAACCTCCAGATATCAATTATTATCGAAATAATTATAGATTTCCACCAATACTAATAATCCCAACACAATGGAAATATCAATTTCATCTTTAATTAACACGAACTTATTCATCATTAATATTATAACTCACAATATTTATAACAACCAAATCATTCCCAGGAAAGAGGGGGCTTTCTGATAAAGATTTCTCTCTATTGGCGCGCAATTAGGTGACCAAACTCCTTTCCTCGATAAAACTTTCTAGACATCGTAAATAATACAAATAATAATATAAATAACTTTGTCGTCTCAATTATTAATTTAATAATATAAAATACAATGTAGATGATACTGTGATAATAATAAAATCAATAATATGAGAGATATTATGCAGCAATTACTATAGCAATAATTGATTATAACTGAGTGACTTCTCACGTAAGCATCAATCATCAAAGATATTGTACAATATCGTGTGCTACTATGCAACCACGCGTATTATTGTACTTGTACCACCGGTTATTTCAACAGTTAACGGTAAAACTTTCGCCGTTAATTTTATAAAAAGATATTTTTGTCATTTTCTAACTCCGACAATACTTCCGTTATGCGGTCCACCAATGATTATTTCGTCGTACGAATATTCCTGTTAAAACGAATATTCCCCGACCAATCGAATATTTTATAACAACTTGCTTACTTTTGTAAAATTTGTAAATATTACCCACAACTATAACATTATATCAAATCCACACCATAATATTCAAAAATATATTTCGAGAAAAATTATTCTTTATTCATAAAAGTTGGTGTCTTACAGGCTTTACGATTGATTCTATCTGTTGCACATGCAGATAGGATAAATATCAACCTAACAAGTTTGATCATACTATTTTAAGTCCTTGTACATAGATATCTCAATTAAGGATCATACAAAACTTATCTATACACATACTTTATAAGCTTTATCATTAAATCGCTGTACCTTCATCATCAAATCACATACGTTCGAAATCTAATCAGGGTTCTAATCAAACTTCCCCCTTACTTAAGCAATCTTCTAATCTATTATTAAATTCCTAACAGGGATAAATCCCCATATGACCAACTGATAGAGAGACTGGGATAGTCTTGTTAGCTAAATTAAGTATGTGGTCTAACTTGGAAGCAAAAAGAAAGTGGAGATGTGACCCAACTTTGGACCACACACCAAAATTTCCATATAAAGCAAAAAAGCTAACAAAAACAACACAAACCCACGCATAACATTACCCATTCGGCTGGAGCAAAAGAGAAGGAAGAGAGGAACTAGCAAGTGAGCAAAAAAGAAGAAAACTTGGAGTTTGGAAGTAAGGAACAAAAACTGGTAAAGATAATACCTAAAACTTTTTTATATTCAAATTTTCAAATGAAAGAGCTAGATTTATGTTTATAAACATGTATTATACTTGTACGGGCTAAATATGTTGGATCATGGTTGAAAACACCATTGATCATAGATAAATTCTATTGGAGCAGAAGAAGGAACAATGGAACCTAAGTTAGATTAATTAGTCTTAAAATTTTAGAATATAACCCGAAATGGTAAATGACATAACTACTTGTGTATAATGAATTTTTGAGTGAGATATGCGGTGTTGGATAGATCTACAAGTTAGCTAAATATCTGCAGAGGTTTGAGGTTAAAGTCCTTTGTGGATTATTTTTGGTGAATTTTCTACCAACATAGGGTAGAACTGAAAAACAGGAGAAACACACTACCCTAATTTTTTCAGGGACAATTTTGGATGGTTAACTTGTGAAATAAAATAAGGGTTTTTGAGGCATGATACCTGGTGTAATAAGGTATGGTGTGTCTAAATATGAACAAAAGTACACTTATGATGAAGGAGTTATGAACAAAACAAAAACAGGTTTAAAATTAATATTGCAATAACTTAAGTTTTGCAACTCGGATTGGGATCAAATTTTGGGTAGAAGTAAATTTAGATGCAGAGAGATTATTGTCCAAAGTTCATAAGTTTTGGAAGCAATTTCAAATTTTAATAAATAATGCAATTTTAGACATAAATAGCCCTTAATAAATAATAAACTTCAAAGGAAAAATCTAAAAAATAAAATAAGTCTATAATATATTTACCTAAGTGGGGCCAAAAGGAAGAAAAATAATAAAATGGTTAAAGAGGTTTAATGGAGAAAATGGAGTTAAGAAAAATTAATTAAAGTAAAATCGATAAATATGTATTATATTTTCGTCGGTTGATATACATTCAAACGGAACGTATGAGCATATGTGAGTGATATATGGTCGTTATACGAGGAAGCTAATGAAAATGGTATGGGATGATGTTTGGGAACGAGTTTACATTAAAAGAAAATTATCAGAACGGGTTTACAAGTAGTTACTGACGATAACTATTAATTTATAACAGTTAAGTTAATTAAGTAAATCCTTATGAATATTGTAGAATATCATGCAAAGGACGTTAATAACATGAACAAGGGAAGTGCACACAAATCAGGCAAGTGCACCACCTATTTGCATTTACGAATTGTTTTTTTATTAAACTGCAATTATATTTTTTTAAGTTCTTGTTATTCATGAATTGTTTTATGTAATGAGTTATGTCATTTGTTTCGGCTAGACTCGGTTGATGAGATTATTTAAATTAATGACTTTAAACTATTTGTGTCAGCTATACTCAACTGATGTGATCAGTGATGTGATTCATTGAATTATTGAATTATTTAAGTTTTTTGGAGATATGTTGAGTGCTCCAAACCAAATGTTTCATTGTTGTGGATTCCTGATGGTATTAACTGAGTTGAACAACCCTATTATATAGGGGAATGTCAGGTGAACCGACCATTACGGTTGAATTACGATGAAAAAATGATAAGAGTACTCAACGCACCGTTAAAATACGGTGTGAATATGATGAAGTCATAGCTTAGGATGTTATTAACCTGATCACCTAATAATACTCTATGAAGAGTTCGCAGCCTTTATGATTGTCGAATATATTGGAGAGTTTGCAGTCTTTGTGATTGTTGAATATATTAGAGAATTCTCAGTCTTTGACTGATGAACATTATAATCAGTTCTTTGTCCCTACAACCTTTCATTTCTCTCTAAAAATATTAAAATTCTTGTGAGTAATGATGTGATGAAATTTCATAGACACTATAATCTAATGCTGGACATTTTGTGATGTTACGTTGATTTTGAGCATTTCAAAAATTCTAAGATTCTTTTTGAATCACTAATTTTAAAGTTATATGTAATGTTAATTCAATAATTGAAATTTATACTCAGGCTTATGATTTTAAACTCTTTTTAAATTTGTTGAGCGAATTTGATGCTCACTATTGCATTCTATTTAAATTTTGAGATAAGGCAGAAGGATCCAAAAGAAGAAGATAAGGGGAAGGAAATAGTTGTAATGAAAAATGAATAATATAGATGTAATAGATTATGATGTTATATTAATTTTTGTAATAATATAAGATACATTATGATGTAATCAAGTATTAAAATTGTTGTAAGTTAGTCTAATTTATATTATAAACAAGTGATGTAAATGTGAGGTTTAAGACAAGCGAAAGAATGAATGGATGTTTCCATTATTAAGCAGGGGAATTTGGGAACGTGTATCAATTAAACAAATTTTTGGAATTTCTAAAGTAATACATTCTTGTAGATTATAAATACGATGGGCTAATAGTTTTGCCAAAATATTGACAAAAGTTATGAGAAATATGAAAGATCTCTTTTCTTCATGAAGGAGAAACTTGGTAAGAAGGAAAAGATTCCCAACGTCGAATATCCAGTGAATTTGAAATCTAAAAAAGTACAGTAGCAAGAATGGCATCTATACATATACAACATTTTTGACTGAATTTCATCCACAAGTTTCAAATATTATTGGCTACCTTAAGCGTATACGGACTTTTTATACAATTGAACAAAACAAGCTACAACTTAAGTTTAATTTCAACTTATATTGAGATTAATTGCTAATCATCCATTTATGAAGATCTTAAGTATACAGTAGCAAGGCAGAGAGTTCAGAATGCAAAAATAATCTTAGGCTAAGCAAACTTGCTACCAAATCCATATCCATATTAAACAAGTATCATAATAATCCTTCCAATATTACATTTAAGTTCAACAGTTCACAATAATAACACCACATAACAGCAAAAGGTGAAAATCTAAGATCCCAATACAAATGCAACATAACTTGGGGTTCGTTCTCATGTAGGCAACATACCGATACATCTTTAAAATCATTCAAATACTTATTTAGGTGGTGTCATTGACATCAAATAGCAAAATCATGCATTCAAATTTAAGATAGAAAAATAGAAGCATGTCAAGATGGCTCTGCTTCCATAATAGTAAGAGAAATGTAGAAGCAAATTGCTGCGACCTCAGCTTTCAGAGCTGTAGGAGGTCTCGCTTGATGAGTTCTCTTGTTGAAGGCGCTTCAACTCGTCATAAGCCCATTCCAGACCAGGGCAATAATGGAGTGGAGGATTAAACCTGCTGTCATTAATATCATCTGGTAAGAATGCGCCATTTTGAACCAGGTATTTGACTGCTTTCTTGTTTCTTTCTTTAGCTGCAGTGTGAAGCGGGGTCCCTGATTCAGAAAAACAAGGAGTAATTCTAGATAAGCTAAATGTTTAGGCATAATATATATATATAGAGAGAGAGAGACCATAGGACTTGCAGGACTCTGAACAGGATGTTAAGCATGTCATTCATCTTTCTATCTTTTATTTACAATGTGTACTTACAGCCACTCCAAAACACCGTTGGTTTATGAAAGAATATTATTTAGGAGGAATGCATATATATATATATATATATATATATATATATATATATATATATATATATATATACACACACACACACACACACACCATAGGACTTACAAGACTCTGAACAGGATGTTAAGCATGCCGTTCATCTTTTTATCATATGAATGTGTACTTGCAGCCACAGGCACCCTTGGTTCGAGCATCGATATTTTGCATCAATCAACTCATTGATAACTTTGAGGTGTCCACCTTTAGCAGCAAGATGGAGAGGGTGACCCCATGTGATTTGGGGCCTAGTGCAGGCACATTTACATCCATTCCTTCGTTGAGAAGCCGTTTCACCTACCCAAAGAAAGATCAATTAGACAAATGCAATCATAGTAGCATAAACCTATCTCTATTGCATCTGTCAAATCATCCAAAAATTCAAAAAACAAACAGAACATAGCCCAGGTAAAAAGTTTTTGTTATAATCAATCAAAACACTAACATGCACATCAACACTGCAGTGAAACAATAATAATCACGCAAACATGATAGTAAAATCATGCAAAATAAACTATACAAGATGCGCAAGTTGGTATGAAATGTGTTGAAGGAAATATAAATTTTTGATATCAACGAATTATTAGGTTCAATTAGAAGATAGATATCAATAACAGAACACTAGCAACAGAATAATTTCCTCCAAGTCTAAGTTGCCCTAATATCAGCACCACTTTTATCATTTTAGTTCAATAAGCATTCACTAACAACAGAATAATTTCCTCAGTCTAAAGTGCCAAAATCAACTTATCATTTGTAAAGCATTACTCGAAACTCATATATATATTGACTTCTTCACGCACAAATAGTAGCGAATCAAGCGGAGAAGAAGCCAATGACGAGAAGATGGGTGCCTGCCCACTATTAAATCCACATAGCAAGATCAAATGGATCCTTTTCACAACCATTATCATAAAGCATCTCAAAATTCTATCTTCCCTACGTTTTTTGAAATGAATTATGTTCCAGCTTTTGTTAGCTAAGGATAGCAATTGCAACTTACCAGGCTGCAAAATCAATGCTAAAAGCATCCCTTTTGCACTTGAGAACTTTCATTTTTACTTTGTTTCGCTGTTTCGCACTTGCAATATATATGGTTAGTGGAATTTGGGCGAGATGTAGGGGTGAGATTTGGATTTAACTTTTAAGTGCTCCAAATCTAAATATTTTATTTGGATTGCAATGAAGAATTACATAAAAATCTATTCATATCTTAAAACTTACCAACCTAAACTAAATAATAGTTTTAAGGAGAAAGGATTCAGTACCAATTAAACTTGGTTGTTGTTGGGTTGGGTGATGTATTGCTATGAAAGAGTGCAGGAGTAGGAAAGGGAACTATGAAAAAAGCAAAAGACTTGTACTGATGGAGAGAAGAGGAAATAAGTGGTGGATACACAGGAGATGAAGATTGAAGAAAAATTAACGAACAACCTGAGATATCCGCAACGATGACAACAAGCTGGGCAAAAGGGGTCGGCGATCTGGGCAACATATTACCATGAGAGGGGTAGACAAAAGGGAGCAGCCACCATAAATTAATGAAGAATGAAATCTTAGGATTTACTCTATTGGTAAAATAAAGAATACGTAAATTATTTACATGACACTATGATAGTAAAATTATGCTTCGGCTGGTTCCGGTGAATAACTGTAACGCCCGAGAAAATCGGATTTTTATGACAATTAAATTTTTATTTGATTATGTGAATTAAATGAATTTAATTGATTTTTTATGTGAGTAAGCTATGTGAAGGTCGTTCTATGACCTAGAATGTGTTTATATGGTTAGTAATCTGACCACGTGCTAGAATTAATTGTTTAGAATTTCCAAGACGAAAATAAATGTTTTCCGATAAATTTCCGTAAAAACACTATTCATCCGTTTCTGTTCGGGAAATTATGTTGAAATTACGCGTTACGCGTAATGATAGAATATCGAGATAAGATGAAATATCTGATAATATTTCATTTATGGCAAACGGAGTTTTTGCCTGCGGACTTAAAACCTAAGGGTTGAGTATATTGATTTTCGAGAAGGAAATGAAATGTGTAGAAGAATTTCGTTATTGTTAGAGCTTGTGTTATACAAGTATGATGCTATTTAGTATCTATGTATAATACGATGAGTAAATATGAAGTACAATACGATTATCGTACGAGTATTAAACGGAGAGAATACGTGAATTGTACGTATAGGATACAATTCGTATTATAGAATTAAGTTAAGACTTAATGTTAATTCATTTGGGTTGGATTATAATTAGTCCAATTATTTGAATGAGCAAGCCCAAGGGGATTAATGGGTTAAGCCCAAGTCAAAGCCCAAGGTTAAATTAGTTAAGCCCAATTCATGAAAACCGAACCGTGGGTCACCGAATGGGTAAAACCCATGGGGATGACCCATGGGCAAGGGTGGGCCGGCCCCCTTGGTGTGCAAGCCAAGATTAATGCTTGGTCACCAAGCATTTTACTTGGTGACCAAGTGTGAATAGTAAGGAGGTGGGGAGTGTAATGTCCATATTGCCCTCCATTCTATTTTCTATAAATAGGAAGCTAGGATTGGCCATTTGATGTTTTTCTAAGACTTAACCTAGATTATTTGAGAGAGAAAGAGAGCTAGACTTAAACCATTCTTTTACCTTGAAGCTTTTTCATTAGAAGTTTATCAAAAACACCAAGAGTTCTTAAGGTATATTCCTTATCTTTCATTTCCATCTCTTTTGATTTTCTTTTATCATGGAGAATCATAAAATGGGTGGTATGTGTCTTGTATAGTGGATTAAAGATGACTTATTATAGATTCAATTTCTATAAGTCATGAGATCATAAGAATTATGAGGTTCGATATAGTTTCAAACCATGAAAATATTGATTGTTGATAAACGATTGAACTCCATCAATACGTTAATATATGCATCTTGTTTGGTTAGGATGTAGATATGAAATCCATGGAGTATTCCATGTGATTTGGCCTAGAGAACGTTAGTAACGAAGTTATGGCGAATTTCACGAAAATAGATGTTAAACGTCGAAAACGTTGAAATTCCAGATTCGAGGTCGAAAGTTATCGTGACTTGAAAACGTTGTTTTCCAATATCAACACGTTAGATAGGGTAATTAAGAGTTGTGGGTTCGAGAATCGTCGGATTCAAACTTAAAACGAAGAAAACGAGCATTGAACGCTCATTAACGTTTACGAAAGCTTAGAAATTGAACTCAATAGTGAATTTTGAGTTATCGAATTCGAAAGTGTCGAATTCATATATGTATGCGTAGAGTATGTCATTTATTACGTGTAGGCTTTTTAACGGACCAAATCGGGCTTATAACGAAGAAGTTATGGCCCTGAGAATTTCACAAAAATTTTCAACTGTTGAAGTTTTCTGCATCGAGGTTTGACCTTGGCGGCACACGGACATAGTGTTAAATGTCTTGTAAGCATGTAATGTAA
The DNA here is from genome assembly GCA_020205605.1 of Panax ginseng. NCBI lineage: Eukaryota > Viridiplantae > Streptophyta > Magnoliopsida > Apiales > Araliaceae > Panax > Panax ginseng. Next base: position 76,528,649 of record CM035131.1, on the reverse strand, counting down.
TTGATGTAATTACTCTTTGCTAAATGGCGCATGGCGCCATTTGTTAAAGTAAAGTCTCACTTGGCAGCACGAGGCCGGGATCTTGCCACTGCTAATTGGCGCCGCAGCGCCAGTCTTGAACTAGTTGGTCACGCCGCGGCGCGGGTACAGGGCATTGGACAAATAACTTAGGTTTTGAGCTTCGATTGTTCAGAGACCTAAAGGAGTAATGTTTGTACACTTCATAAGTGTATTAAAACTACTCCTATACTACCTATACTAAGGTATATGATATTGAACTTAGGAATAGAATGCATGTTAGTAAGTTATGAATGATGAACAAGAAATGTTATCGATGAACCATAATTGGTAAACAATGTTGGTACTTTATCAACAATGTTCGAGTTCGATTAATAACGTCAGTTGGTTAATAAGTCGGGATAAAGGGTAGTAAGTCGAGTTGACTTTATTATTAATATTAAGTTAACTAAGACATAGAAGAGAAAGAAGTTGGTAAGAACAATGTGAACATTTGTTTGATAGCTAATTACGATTGTCTTTATGTGAATATATCATGTAGATTACAAAAGGCGTAGTCAACGATTAAATTATTTGAAAATATTTGAAAAGGCAAGTTTTCTTAACGCTTGTCGACTTTCATATTAGTCGAGTTTTATGTGATTTATTGTCTTTGAATTGCACGTGGTTTCAAAGAAAGGGTTGATGCCAGTTTAATTGGCTAGACTACTCGTAGTATATAGATTGATTGATATTCATATATTTCTATATAGAAATGTTAACGCTTATCTATGCTAAGTAATTGAATACGGATGTGAAGGTAAGGTTTATACATGAACAAACAAAAATATTTTTCATCGATTATTCGATGAGCACGCGAGAGTTTACAAATATTAAACGTAAATCGTTTAATGAATGAGTGTTGATCGACATAGAGTACTATAAATGATCACCTAAAAGTGCTCGTCGTAAGTAATGCGGATGTACTGACCTTAGTCTTTGTGATATCATTTTCAAGTATGAAAAGCAAAGCTCTTGTTCATGATCTATCGACCTGGTTGAAATTCCTAATCTACTCTATACTTTGGGAATTGATGTTATGAAATGTTAAAGTATTATTGTTTCATAATACTTCATAACTATTTGTTCGATTATGTAGGAATTGTTATATAATTCACGAATGTGGTATTACTTTATTATCCTTTGTTAAAACTTGCTTTGAGCTTGTTATGCTCACTTCTTGCGTGAATTATATGCGCGATTAAGGATGAGCGTCTTGAGAAATGCTAAGAGAGATAAGGGCAAAGCTAAGATGGATGCCTAGCCATTGTGTAATAGATTAGTATGTTTGTATGTATTATACGTTATGAACAACAAACGATGTAATCGGTTTATGAACCTCGGAAGGATTATACTTTGATTGTAATAAGAAGATAGTAATTACATTCATTTTGTTGTATTTCAATGGAATGATTGTATAGTTATGAGTACAGTGTAGCACCATATGTCGGGTTGGAAGATACCCGAATTTGGGGGCGTCACAATAACCAATTATTTTTTCACAAGACAACCAACCGAGCAACTCGCGGTCTTCCCTATTTCATAACCTCGTCCGAGATAACATAACATAAGACCGGCTGGCTCGGTGCAATTTGGTGCAGTCCGACCGGTTTTCGGTTATGTGTATACCCTTACCTAATTGTATTGAAAATTAAATCAATCAACGGTTTTTGATATCTTAGATTTCTAAGTCCCTGATTTATAGATTTCATAGTGAAATTTAATTTCATGAGCCAAGCATACCTCTATACTAACAAAAGTTCTGGAATTCATAAAAGGGTGAGCTTTACTAAATTTTGCAACTAAGTCTGAAAAAAGAGTGACTTTGATGATCAATCACAATGTTCTGAATATCATCTAATAGAATTCTTCTCAAGCTTATTCAAATGCTTAACAAAAATAAAATCCCATTTAGGACAATGGCGGGGTGGAAAATAAAAAGGGATAAACAAGGGTCACAAACCACAAAACACACAATTCTCAAATCAATTCATATTATATAAAAAATAACAAAGGTTACAACTCTTTATATAGGAACCCTACGACTAAGCGACCAAGTAAAGAATCCTATAATATAAAAGGGAAATAATCATCTACTTAAAATCTGTGACGCCCCCAAATTCGGGTATCTTCCAACCCGACAGGTGGTGCTACACGGTACTCATAACTGTACATTCATTCTATTGAAACAACATTAAAATATGTGTATTAACGACATTCTTATTACATTAATAATAATACATCCCGTTCCCAGGTTCTGAAACCGTTACATTCTTTGTTCGTTGTAATATAATTCATACAAACATACTAGTCTATTACAGAATAAACTAGTCGTTCATCTTCGCCTTGCCTTTATCTCTACTGGAACCCTCGGTTCGCTCGACCATAGCTGCAATCATATTATTCAAACAAGAAGTGAGCACAACTAGCTCAACAAGTCTAACAATATATTATAAAGATACTACTTCGAGAATCATATGATTTTTTTTTATTAACTGAACAATAGTTATGAAGTACTATGAAACATTGAATAGCACTTCTCATCTCATAAAACAATTCCAAAGAACATATAGTAGATTGGAAATTCTGAATAAGTCCATAAGACCATGAACCTTCTTTTTAGGTTTTATTCATGAAAAGGACAACTCGGTACTAAGACCGTAAGTCCGACATTTCTTACGAGCATTTCTAGGTGATCAGCCTATAGTATTCTATGTTGATCAACACTCATCCGTTAAACGTATTCACGTTTAAGTTTTGGCAACCTCGCGTGCCCATCGAATAATCGATGTAAAATACATTTGTTTATTCATACTCAGATTTACCTTGAATCCGTACCAAACAATTGGCGTAGGATAGCGTTATCAATTCTATATTGAAAGACTTGTAAATAAATCAATCAATCTTTCAAGATTAGTCTAGCCGAGTTAAAATTGGCATCGACCCTTTCTTTAAAACAATTCATGCATCGCATAACATAAATTACTGAAAACTTGGCTAACACGAAGGTTAGACAAGCGATAAGAAAACTTGCCTTCAACGTCTGCTACAGTATAATTACTTTTCCTTTGAAACTTTACAGTCTCTACAACACATAACCACATAACATACCACATTAGGTCATGAATGAACATACATGGTTCCTAATGAATCTTACCCTTCTTCTTAATCTAATCATGTAATAGATTTGTTATTATTGGTTCCGGCTTGCCGTTATAACTTACATCGTTCTTACCAACTTCTTTCTCTTTTATAACTTAATTGAAATTATTTCATTAATACAACTCGTTTCGAGTTAATCATCCTTCCTCACGGCTTACTAACGTTCTCACGTTATTAATCGAAACTCGATCGTCATTGGTTAAGTACACTTATTGCATACCGTTCACGTTCACATTTAATTGACTTATCTCCAACCTTTAGTGTTATACCTAAGGTTTATAACATTCGTAATGATGATACATTAAGTTAATTAAGGATTTAATTCATCCTTCATTCACTTCTCCTTTAATTTATATTTATATTCAAAAACATCCCTCTCTATGCTTCACTTAGTCTTTGGCGTTCTTGTATACTTCATATCTAAGAACATGACTGCTATTTCCACTCGTCGATGGCGAGAATCCATTGGCCTTGGCGCTTCTGGCCACCCCAGCTTCATTCAACCATGGCACCATGAGACTTGATAGCTCTTGGACACTTTGGCACTGCGGCACCACTCAGGTGTGCTTTATGCAGCGCTAGCGCTGCAGACCTCGATACTGAACAGTTTTGTGGTTTTATTACATAAACGAATTTCCCGGACACATAACTTCTTCGTTATAAGTCTGAATTGGCTCGTTCAAAAGCCATTAGCTCACAAATTACAAACTCTACGTGTTCATGCAAGAATTTTCCATTTTTGAATCTAACTAAAAATTCACCTATTAGTTCATTTTAACAAAAACAATAAACGTTCGTGAACGTTCAACGCTCGTGTCTTCGTTCTAAGTTGGAATTCGGTCATTTTCGAGTCCGCAACTCTATAATGCCAAATGAGCTATACTCCATTGAAAACCAACGTTTCCGAGCTCAACGTCAAAATTTGACTTCCATTCCGAGAATTTCACGAATTTGACGATTATCGTCTAATCGTGTAAATTCCGGCATAACTTCGTTACTTATGATTTGTTCATCGCTTCAAATGGATTCTATCCATCATACTAACATCTTAACATACCTATTTCATTAACTTATTTACATGATAAGTTATTACTTGTTCTTCATGAGTTTATAACTTATAAAAGTATAAACTACTTATGATTTTACTTTACATGACTTATCATAGTTTAAGTCTTCTAACCATCATCCTCTCATCTTCTAATCATACAAATTTATTATTGTAAACATATTACAAGTTCTTACAATTCTTCCTTAGTTCATAACTTATATATGAACGAATTGCTTATTCACGGCTTATTAAAGCTTAAGTCCTTTGATTAACCATTCTTACTTCTTCTTAGCATACATGTTCTACCACTACTCACTTCTCTAGCAATTGAAGAGAAAGAGAATCATGGTTTAGTTTCTTACCCTTGAAGTTCACTTGATTAAGCTTTAATCTTCTTCTTGCTTCTTGAATTAACAAAGGCTAGCTTTTTTTAGCTTTTCTAGCTTTTTCTCTCTAACCAATAAGCACTTAAGATGTTGGATGAAATGAAACAACCAACAAATGAGCTAGCATCCTTCTTATTTATAGAAATCTCAAAGTAAGGTAAGCCATCCACCTCCTTAATCACCTCCTTACTATTTATTACTTAAGTACTAAGTTAACTTGCTCATCACATTAAAAGCACTTTACCTAGCCATTAAGTTTACTTGCTCTTTACTTGGCCATTACTTAACTTGGTCATCACCTAGCTTATTCCTTGCTTAGCCATCAAGTATAAGTACTTTACTTAGCCTTCAAGTTTACTTAGCCCTTACTTAACTTATCCTTTGCTTGTTCATCACATTCTTTGCTTGGCCATCACAACTTATGCTTGGCCATCACACTTTGGATCACCCATGGGTTGCCCCATGGGTTTTAATCATACAATAACCCATAAGTTCTTACTTTGGGCTTTTAGCTTAACTTATACTTGGGCTTGCATTAAACAAACATTGAGCTTATTCATTAATTCACATTGGACTTAACCATTTCTACCATTGGGCTTAACCATTCCTAACAAATTCTACAAGTCCAATACATTTGGCTTAAAGCCTTATAACATATTGTTTACGTATTATTCTCGTATTCTAACTTGTATGCTTATTCATATACGACATACCATCATTCATACATACTTGTATAATACCTCGTATTATACTCGTATTCATTACCTCGTACAATATCTACGTATTATACGATCATTGCTTTAATTCATTATACACATTTCATTTTCCTTCTCGGAAATCATTTTCCCTAACCGTTAGGTTTTAAGTCCACAAGCGAAAACTTCATTTGTCATAACTGAAATATTATTGGATATTCCATCTCGTCTTAGAATTCTATCATTACGCGTTTCTCGGAAATTCAAAAATAATTCCCGAGCAGAAATCAGTGAATAATGTTTTTACGAAAATTTCCCGAAAAACTTTTATTTTCATCTTCAAACACTTTAATTTTATCACGTGGCCAAAATCCTAACCACAATTGCACATTCTAGGTCATAGAACGACCTTCACATAACTTACTCACATAAATAATCAATTAAATTTATTTAATCCACATAATCAAATAAAAAATTTAATTCTCGTAAAAATCCGATTTTCTCGGGCGTTACAAAATCTACTACTATAATTAAAACTAATCTTCTATTTCAAATCAATCTATAATTAAGACCCCTAATTTAAAAAAAGATCCGTCTCTGGCATTAAATACAACAAAACGAAGGAACAGGTACCGTGTAATTCCAAAATCGGTTCGAGGGTGAGGACTCAATAATTTTTAGTTATTCATTTGTAGGATTCGCACCAGGTAGTAGCCTCCCCATATCCCTTTCTAAGTGAAACATGATAAATCACATCATATATGTACTGAAAAAGACAACAGGCATGTCACTACTTAGCGAAAAAAAATCTTTAAACCAATGTTCTAAAAAGCGCTAGGCGGGAGTCGGACGGCCTTGGGGGGCCTTGCGCCTAGGGGGCCTAGGCGGGACCTAAGCGGAATTTTTTATTTTAAGCCAATTTTAATATTTTATCTTACATTTATCCAAACAAAACAATAATATAAAGCTAAACAATATAGGCATTTGCTTAAAGTTCAAACACATCCATATTGCTAATGTCAAAGGTCAAATACAAACATGCAATTGTTCAAAGTTCAAACATATTTTTAACGTATTAGTTTTAGTCATAAATAAGATTACTATTAAATAATAAAATTTAAATTTCAAGAATTTAATTCAATATTAAAATATAAGAAACTAAACATAAATTTAAGAATTATATTGAATTAAACTAAATATTACAAATGTATCATCATTTATATAATTTGAAGTTAGTACAAGCTCAAAAAATTACAACTATAATAAAATTATTCATTTTGACTTGATATTGTTCACTTCTTGTTGTAATTTGATATATTACAACATGTATTATAAATCATTAGAAAAATAAATATATCAAGATCTGGTTTGGGTAGTTATTAAAATTAAAAAAAACTCTCCGCTTAGGCCCTGCGTAATTTTCTGGAGGATTTTTTTGCCGCCTTGGGCCTAGGTGAGGCGCTAGGGGGGCCTAGCACCTAGGCTGGGCGCCAAGGGGGGACCTGGCGCCTAGGCGGGGATTTTTAGAACACTGCTTTAAACCATACATGATATAATTTGTTGTTAACAACAATCTGAAAGCACTACCGAAAATATTAAAGAGCATAAAAGGTCCACCCCTACTAAAAGACTAAACCCAAACTAGTTTGGGTGTATTATTAACCTTCAGGCAATACTATTCTACTAATACAACAAAGACATTGCTGGTCGATTTAAGGTTGAGAAACAGAAAACAGAAGATTGTTCAACTGCTAACAAAAACTTTATCCACACATTTCATGCCGTCATAACTTTTTTACAGCTACTTGTATGTTCTCCAAATGTTTGACAAGCAGTAATGGGAAATAGGATATTGTATAAATATGAAACTTGACAAAAAAAAAGGAACTGCGGAAGGGAGAGTTTCACTCTATTATACTATACACAGTTGTCATGAGACCTAAACTTAGGTCCTTAAGAATATGGTCAGATATGACACAAAATTCAAGACATCTGTTCAAAAGCAAAACCATACACCACATCATAAAAAGAAAGATGCCGCAATTGTTGATACAAATTTCAAATAACTTTTAGCTTCATCGGTACATTACCCAACCAGTTCACAATATGAAGGTCAAATATATACATATAACATATTATAAAAACAACAATACAATGACTATTTAATACCATTTCTTGTTTATTATTTATTCAATAAATTCCACAACAATCAACTCATTACTCAATAAATTTCAGCCAGAATGAAACTAGAATATATACCTCTTTGATATCGCCTTTCCAGGCACCAATGTGAAGCATTGTCCAGCCTCTATCATCCCTATCACCTGTAGACCTATAAGCCCGCCTGCTCGGACGGTTAGAAGCTACGTACTCTTGAGGCATACTTTCAAAGTTATATACATACATATATATATATATATATATATATGTGTGTGTGTGTGTGTGTGAGAGAGAGAGAGAGAGAGAAGAACAAAGAACACCCAATACTCAATAAACTGTTATTTAACCAAACAAATCGACAAATTTTACTAATTGTGCTGAGATTTCTAAAGCTAAGAAAACCCACGTAATTGTCAGACAAATAGGACGTAAACGACCCACAAATTTCAGGAATTTTCTTTTCTACATGATTTAAGAGACTCGAGAAACTGCAGTATTCAAGAAAACAAACCCTCAAATTTGAACAACTCGTTGTATAAAACACCCAAAATAGGACCTAATAGACCCTCAAATTAAAGGATTTTCTTTCTTTACATAATTGAGAGCGGATAACAAAACAAAGTGACAAGAGATTTAGCGAGAAGAGTGATTAGCCATGTTGTAAGGCGCAAAAGGATTCAAACCAGGGCCAAAGACACGAAGATTGCGAAGCTTAATTAAAGAAGAGGATGGTGGTGAGAATCGCAAGAGGAGAGAGAGAATCATTATTAATAGCCAAAAACCAAATGAGATATGGGTTATAGTGGATTCAATATTAATTAGACGAATCCGTGTAGGAATCGGAGAGGGTTTGGAGGTTGCATATGTACTAGATGTATGTAGATTTGATCGGGTGGGGCTATGGGGCGAGAGATATGAACACCAAAAAAACCCTAGATTTGTCGCAGAAGAAGACTGCGTCTTTTTGGATACTTTGAATCCCTGACCCCAACCCCACGGCAGTTTGTCTTTTCGGACTATAGCGCAGTGAAATGTTATGATATTCGTGTTAACAACTGACACGTGCCATATGTTTAATGGGTTACTAATAAAACTTTCTCATGATACGTGGGAAGCACAGAATTAGGGTCGGTTCGGGAAACTTATTTTAAGTTATTTATAAGTTAGAATATAAGTTAATTTTTAATTTCTAAGTTGTGATTTATAAGTAAAAGTGTTCGGTATTAATTTGACTTATAATTTAAAAATTAAGTTAAAATAAGTTACGAATGTGTTCGGCTTATAATGACTTATAAGTTAAAATAATATAAATATTATTAAAAATGACACTAATAAAAAGAGGGACAAAATAAATATTATATTTGGTCAAACTAACTTATTTTAAAATGACTTATAAGTCATTTTAAAATAATTTACAAATACTTACTTATTTTTTGACTTAAAATTCAACTTATAAGTAAAAAATAAGTCATTCCCGAACACTCAAATAGTAACAAATGACTTATAAGTTTGTTTGACCAACTTATAAGTTATTTCCAAACACCCCCTTAGTAATAAAATTATTATATTATTTTTACTTTTTAATGTTATATTATATTAATAAAAGGGTAATAATATTTGCGATAATTTTCATAAAAAAAAATTCCTTTAAAACTATATTATCTAATGAATAATATAAAATCAATTATTGATGAAAAATTAGATAAATTTTAAAATATATGACAACGTCGGGAATTTTTCTCTTTCACTCTTCTTATTTATTATCTTTTATTTGTCGACGCCGGAGAAATTTTTATCCCTTTTCATATGTGTTTCTTACCCTTTATGTTTTATATGTGAATTTGTTTGATCTGAAAGGTGAGATTTTCAAGAAAAAGACCGATATATAATGTCGACGATTTGAAAAGATATGATTTTTTATTGGTTCGAATTAGACAGAGCCGCCAGTTGGTATGAGTTAAATGGTTGTACCAACTCAACCGAGATTTGAAAGGTTTTGCAATATGGCCCAATATTGGATTCTATTTAATTGGCCTTAGAAATCGAGATTCAGAGTTCGGGGGCTTGATTAAGTGGGGGAAGGTGTTAGGCACCCCCGACTTTCGTGAAACACGATTATCGAGCTTTTTGTTCCCTAATTTGTGTGTATGTGTGTGTGCATTGCAGTTAATTGGGCCTAAGTGCTTTATTTGGAAGTAGTGTTATGCCTCTTTTGCACATATATATAAAGGGTTTGACTTGTATGAAACTTCAATTTTAATACAAGACATATAAAATGATGTTTATGCTCACATAGTAATTGAGGTCTTTGATACTTCCATTTTATTCCGTATTCGACTTAATTTAATTTTATTCTCTAGATGAGAAGCATCTTTGACAAAATAATATATATATATATATATATATATATATATATATATATAATGGTCCGGTTCCTGTAAGGGAGTCCTTACTTTCTTAAAATGCGCATTTTTTTTTGTTTTTTTTTAAAACAACTAAAAAAAAGTTTAATATTTTATGGAACTAAAATTGTTATATGTATCCAAATCACACCCAAAACACTGTATTATGAAAAAATTTCAGTTCCATAAAATATTAAACTTTTTTTTTTAGTTGTTTTAAAAAAAAAGCAAAAAAAAAAAAAAATCAGCATTTTAAGAAAGTAAGGCTCCTTACTCGAATCTCTCTCAGATATATATATATATATATATATATATATATATATATATATATATATATATATATATATATATATATATAAATATCGAGCTTCTTATGGGCATGAAAGACATCAAAGTATGCTAAAGCACCACACATAGGGTTTTCACTATTACGGGGACCTTAAATTCAGATAACAGTTTTAAGGTCCTATATTTACAATTACAATGTAAGACCCCGAATTTTATGAAATGAAAGTATTCAATTTTCTTATAATTATTATTCTATTTAGAAAATGGTTAAATTGATAAAGGTTTAAAGTTAAGGGAGATATGTGAAAATTTTACAAAGTAAGTTGTCATAAAATATTCATTTGGTCGAGAAATATTCTTTTTGTAGGGGAATATCCATACGATGACACAATCATTGGTGGAACCCACAACGGAATTACTGTCGGAGTTAGAAAACGACAGAAATAACTTTTTATAAAAATAACGGCAAAAGTTTTACCGTTAAACTGTTGAAATACCCGGTGGTAAAAGTGCGATGTCTGGCATGGTTGCATAGTAGCACCATATATTGTACAAATATCTTTGATTATTGATGCTTTACGTGAGAAGTCACTCAATTTTATTCAATTATTACCACAAAGATGGCTGTTGCATAGTATCTCTCATATTATTGATTCAATTATTGTCACAGTATCATTTGCACAATATTTTATATTATTAAATCAATAATTGAGACGACAAAGTTATTCATATTATTATTTGTATTATTGATAATGTCTAAAAAGTTCTGTCGAGGAAAGGGTTTGGTCACCTAATTGCGCGCCAATAGGGAGAAATCCTTATCGAAAAGTCTCTTCTTTCCTAGGAATGATCTAGTTATTAATATTACAAGTTATATTATTGATGAATAAATATTGTTAAAATTTTTTTTTTATTGTGTTAGGATTATTAGTGTTAGTGGAAATCGACATTTATTTTGATAATAGTTGATTTCTGGATGTTAAATTGACCAAACGGGTAATTAATCGGATAAATGAGTAATTAATTGTTATTGGTTCACACATGCAAATTACTGTTGGTTCATATGCATGTACTATTAGGGGAGGTTGTGCAAGATTGATAATACTTAAAGGACTAAATTAAAAATGGAGGTAAAGATGAAGGTACTAAACTATAATAATTCGAACCCCTAAACGTGCAATTATCGAAATTATATTTTCTTATAAATAAAAGCACATTTCTTCTTTCATTTTCATCAATTCATTAAGACTCACAAGAGCAACTATAGAGAGAGCAACTATAGAGAGGAAGAAGAAGAGTATTCTGCTACTTCACTATTGCAGTATCTAGTCTTCTACTAAGGTAAGGAGTATTATTTATTTCATATTCGCTTACGATATTATTTTTCGTATTCGTAAGGGATATTATTTTTGTTCAATATTCGTATGAAATAATATTTTCTTCCATACTCTGTAGTATATAAGTAATATTATTTCGTTTCGTATTCCTAATTCTACACTCATTTTGTTAAAGTATTACTTCTATACTCCGTGAAATTAAAAGAATATCCTTGAAATTTGCGCTTCATTTAGTATCGTTCACAATGATATTTTTATGAATATTCTTGTTAAATTTTAAGCTTTTCATGTCAGAGTACTATTCACGGGGTACTATTCACAAAGTACTATTCACAAAGTATTATTCACAGGGTACTATTCACAAAGTACTATTCCCGAAGTATTATTCTCGAAGTATTATTCTCGAAGTACTATTCATGAAGTACTATTCATAGGATACTATTCACTCGGGTACTATTCACCCGTGGTACTATTCATGAAAAAATTGATTTTTTCGGTCCAAATTATTTTTGATACAATATTATTCTTAAATTTTACTCCACAAATCAATATCATGTTGACAATTTGGACATTATTGAATTATGGATAAATTAAATTATAAATCTTTAAAATTTATCCTTACTTTCATTTAATTGAATTCTTATATCATTATCATCATCCTCATGCTTATATTGTGATGAAAGTCATATTTGGTCGTAGTGCATAGATGGACTGTTGATTGGTATGATTATGATCAGAGATTATTCAGTATAATCATGAACCATAATGTTACAAATGATGTGGTAAAAGTCCTCATTGGCCCGTAGTGCATTGATGGATAGATGTTGGAATGATCATGACCATTGGTGATTACACGAATATCCTTGGCTCGTAGTGCATAAATAATTCGTGGACGTGATACTAATGAATATCTTTGGCCCGTAGTGCAAGGATAATTCAGTGATGTTAATTATTTATTGAGCTGAGTCTCAGCAATAAAGTTGATGATAAACTTTTTAAATCATAGAAGATAGTAGATATCATGCTCAACTTAACTCTTCTAATGGATTGCTTGTTCCGCTGTAGTTAAACTTGTTGTTTATTATCAATTTAACACTTTTGAAGACTAACGATAATTTATTCTGCATTATCTTAGTCATAATATTTCTTAATGGGGGTTAGTTGAGCTCACCTTTTTGCTTTCATTGTTCTCTTCAGGAAATGAGAACGTAGCTGGGACTAGTCGGGGGAATGGAGTGACGGTCCAGATGGTTGCTTTAGTATTCCTCACTATTCTGTGAAATAGTGTGATAATAATTGTAATGAGGACTCCATTGAGTTTGGATATTGTCTAGAAGATAATATTCGTGTTAAAACTCTCAGCTTATTTTACACGATAGTTTGTAATCAAGTTTATATTTGTATTCTGTACCATGTATTTGACGACTCAGAATGGGTGATTTATACCTATTTTGGGGGCGTTACAGTTGGTATCAAAGCTTAGGCATATGATCCCTGGTTGAGATGTGAGACTAGAATTAGGAGGGGAGAGATGGGTTAATCCTTCGCTAGTATGACCTACCTAAGTTATTTGTTATTTAATTAGTCGATCAGAGTATAGGAATAATATGTGGCATGCCAATTAACCCTTATTTTGTGGCAGTGTTTAAAAATGGCTTCTTAAAATGTTGAGATAAGCAATGAAGCACATAAGATAGTTGAGTCACCAACGATCAATACCCAGGATAATGTGCATCAAGAAGGCAATAATCCTCAAGTAAACAATAACACCGACCAAATGATGAACGATGGGATGTTCAGAGGCTTTATGCAATTCATGCAACATCAGATGAGAGAGACTCATTTTCAAAATGCAGGTGGAAACACTGGCAACTCTCGGATGGTCACTGCTAAGCAGTTCAAAGAGCTGGGACCACCGGAGTTTTTGAGAAAGTCAGAACCACTTAAGGCAGATATGTGGATAAAGCAAATCACCAAGATATTTGATGTCTTGGAATGCTAAGCGCAAAAGGTTCCCTTTGCCACCTTTATGTTGCGTGAAGAGGCAGATTACTAGTGGGAATCTGTAAAACGTACCCAACCTGCCGCACTCAAGATATCTTGGGAGAAGTTCCAAGAATTGTTCAATGACAAGTACTTTCCCGAAAGTATTCGCCATATGAAAGAGGTTGAATTTATCAAGCTGGAGCAAATCAATATGACCGTATCGTAGTACGAGGCTAAATTTGCGGAGTTATCCCGGTTTGCGTCTCATTTGGTAGATAATGAGGAAAGAATGACGTGAATGTTTCTATGAGGTTTGAAACCCGAAATACTTTAATACCTCATTTCTCACAAACTTTGCTTGTATTCAGATGTTATGAATATGGCTTAGTTATTGGAGCGCGATAATGAGTCAACCCAACCAAGAGAGAGCAACCGACAAAACGATAATACCATTTGTAGCAGTCATCGAAGCGGTGACAACAAATGTGAAGGGAATCAACATGCTAGAAATGGTAACCACTTCGATAGTAATCATGGTCAAGACAATAGAAGTCGAAATTTCAAGAAGAGAAGGTTCAACAATGATGGAAAGACAACAACACTAGAACCCATTTTCAAGGAAGGAGAACGACCACCGATCATATGCTTCAAATGCGGAGGGGAGGGACACATCAGTCCAAACTGCACGATGCAGTCCAAAGCATGTTATAATTGCGGAAGAAAAGGTCACCTAGCCAGATTTTATCGTGCAGTGAAGTCAAGTCCAGCTGGGATGGAGACACCAAAGGTCGTCCCAGACAAGTCAAAATCGGTAGTTTAAGAAAGAGCATTTTTCGTGACGAGGAACCCGAACGAAGTTATCACGGGTAAGCTAATCATAAACTCTTGCGAAGTCTATACCTTATTTGATACCGGTTCTACCCATTCTTTTATTTCTCCTACTTGCGCTCAACATTTAAATTTAACTCTGGAGAAATTAGACCTTGATAACATCCACTGTTTTTAAGTCTTGTTTGATTGAAATCGGCACCCTAATGTTACCTGTCGATCCTATCTCTTTGAAAATACTTGCATTTGATGTGATTTTAGGGATTGATTGGTTAACTACTCATCGTGCTAAAATTGATTATTTTTGTAAGGTTGTTAGTTTTCATATTCACAACCAACCTATTATGCGAATTCAAGCAACCAGACCACTAAAATCAATCATTGTCATATCAAGTCATAAAGCTATTCGTTTATTAAAAAATGGATGTCAAGCTTTCTTAACCCATGTCACAGATTTAAACAAAAATACGTCAGATTTGAATGATATTTCTATTGTTAATAAATTTTCTGACGTATTCCCTGATGAACTTCCTAGCCTACCCCCAGAGCGCGAAATCAAATTTTGTATCGACCTCGAACCCGGTACAAAACCCTCAAATATTTCTTCACCCAGAACGAACGTAACACGCGCCAAAGACGTTGGCTCGAGCTATTGAAAGAGTACGACTATACCATTCAATACCATCCTGAAAAAGCGGACATGGTAGCTGATGCGTTGAATAGAAGATCGTATGCGGTTACGAGTGCGACGTTGTTAACACAAAGACCCATTTCGTACGACTTACAAAAGGATGGAGATAGAGTTAAAGACTCCAGGGACCCATGTGATGATGTCAAATATACGATTATAACTGACTTTAATCGATAAAGTTAAAGACGCTCAAGCTACAGACTTAGAGCCGATGAATTTGAAGAAGAAGGTGCAAGAAGGCGTTATTCTAGAAGCAAGAATCAACGAAAAGAGGAAATCTCAACCCTCGATTTAATTGGTCCATTTGAAATACTTGACCGAGTAGGAACTATGGCCTATAGACTCGCCTTACTGCTAAGTATGTTACGTGTTCATAACGTTTTTCAGGTATCGATGTTACGTAAATATGTGGACGACCCGAACCACATTATTGAATTAGAACTAGACGAGATAGCCGAAGATTTAATGTATGAGGAGATACCTATTAAAATCTTGGATAAGAAGGATCATATTCAACGTTCAAAA
This sequence comes from Panax ginseng, assembly GCA_020205605.1. NCBI lineage: Eukaryota > Viridiplantae > Streptophyta > Magnoliopsida > Apiales > Araliaceae > Panax > Panax ginseng. The sequence goes on along the minus strand of CM035131.1, from coordinate 76,513,084 downwards.
GTTATACCACAAGAGTTAGAATTTGACGAGGTATCCTCACCTCTTCGACATACCAGGTACGTGCGTAAAATTCGAGGGCAAAATTTCATAAGGAGGGGAGATTGTAAGATCCCGAGTTTTATGAAATGAAAGTATTCAATTTTCTTATAATTATTATTGTATTTAGAAAATGGTTAAATTGATAAAAGGTTAAAGTTAAGGGGGATATGTGAAAATTTTACAAAGTAAGCAAGTTGTTATAAAATATTCGTTTGGTCGAGGAATATTCTTTTTATCAGGGAATATCCATACGACAACATAATCATTGGTGGACCCCAGAACAGAATTACTGTCGGAGTTAGAAAATGACAGAAATAACTTTTATAAAAATAACGGCAAAACTTTTACCGTTAAACTGTTGAAATACCCGATGGTAGAAGTACAGTAATGCGCGTTGTAACGCCCCAAAATCCAGTCTATCTTCACACCCGGATTTCGTACGTCACGAGTACATCATTCATCCAAACATATATCATTATATACTGAAATATAACAACATACATTCTAAATTTTCAGGTTCTAAAACCTTATAACTCCTTTCATTACAAATAACGATAATTACATTATTCTTTACATCTTACATGAGTGACTTTCATCCGCCACTAAGGATACATAAAAGTTCATTAAACTAATCTAAAGTTCATTTAACTTATTTTATATTATAAGTCTTCGCTTGATCTTCACGCTCATTCACATACTGAATGACACTTCGTCTGGATACCGATCAACTTGATCTTTACGGGATCCTTAAGTTCTTCTAACATTGTTCGCTGAAAATATTTTTCATTTAAAGAAAGTGTGAGCATTCAATTGCTCAGCAAGTCATAGTAGTTGAACAAACAACTTCAAGAATTTAAATATTTCTTCAGAACTTCAATAACCGAACAAAGGTTATGAAGCAGCTTGAATAATAGGAATAATCTCGATTCCTATCATTTTAAAGCAATATTCACTTTCATTTTAAAATACTTTCATTCTTCTACCTTTTTCATACACATTCTATCTGGCTAGAATCATTAGCACAGACTTAACAATAACGGATCATGTATAAACAGAGCATTCTCTTATTAAACAGTTAAATCACAGAACAGTTCATCTCATAGAAACACCGAAGTGTTCATATTGTGGCATAAGGCCTCATACGTTCTACCACCTTGTACAAATATCACCCATTCACACATAGACAGAACTTCTCAAGTTCAACATATGAGAAGTTTAAGAAACTAGCATTCATTTAAAATATGAATGAAGTTAGGAAACTTGCCTTACGCACAACTACAGCTTACGATGAACTGCTCATTCCAGTTCCTATGTAGCACATAAGAAAACAACATATACACTAATTAGTCATGTATATTTGACTTATGCATTAGTTTGCTTAACTTTACTTCTTAGGGTTCGCGTTCTTGCAACCTAAGTTTATGCGACCACTTTCATTACTGTTCTACGGCTTCATGACATACGGAGATGTCTTACTTATACATTCATCATCTTTAATGTTTTACATTCTTATCTTCTTCTTATAACTTCTCTAGGACTCAGCACACATCGCTTCTCTGCTAGTAGTCCATATGGTACTCTGAGTGATTTCCCACAAACAACCAACAAACAAGTTCCCATCTTGTCTACACTACCATCACAGTGAGTTAGATCGGTTGCTAGTTTTGTATATACCTTCGCTCTCTGAAGGAATTATATAGCCCAACTCCCATATGCCAACCATCAAAGGTTACGATTATACCACAACCTAACTTATCTTAACTTATTCAAACCATTAAACTATAACGTTCGTTAAGTCAATTTCTTAATCCTTATGGCTTTCTGGAACCTAAATGTCATACTTCAGGATTCATTCTTTATCGTCCAAGTCATACAGTGTTTTGTATACTCAGAGTGATCATTTAAGTTAATCATTAACTCGACTTTGTTACTTAACGTCATTGTCTTTAATTCAGTCTTTTACCATTCATGGTTTAATCTTTAGTCTTCATTATTATATGGTCAAACCATACACGGGGTGTAGGTTCAGCCCATTTAATATTTGCGTACACTCAAGCTTCACGTCGATTAAAGTGTTCAACGCTTACATTTTATTCTAACATTCTCATCCGACTCACATTCGGCTTTCGTTAATCTTCTTACCGTTCGCTACGACTTTCTTAATACCATTTGTTATTCTTCCTTAATGTCGAAGCCATACGGTTCGCGGTATGCTAAGACTGGTCATTCAACGCAAATCCGTTGTGTTCACAGCGTCTATACGCTTTACACTTATATCTCACTACCATATCATAACATCGAAATGTTATACGTTACTCTCGTCACTCAACGTCTAAGGAATCACAATTATAGCAATCCCTCACGTTCGTTTATCGCGACTACTGTCCCCGGATATCAGTTCCGTAACCCGCGTTCATATTCTTTTAATCTCGTTTAATCTTTTCGTTCAACCTTCATTAAAGGTTTAAAACACTTGATCAAGTGTTACATTAGTTGAACATTATGTTCTTTATCTTTCCTTACGTTTCCCCCAAGAGTTGAACAGTTAAAAGCTCTTCTCTAGCTTTTTCCCTACACTGGTGCTGCGGCGCCACTCTCTTCTTTATCTCTCATGCCGCGTTGCGAGTTTGTAGTACCCAACTCCTGGGTTTGGTATTGCATTACCTTAAAATGCATGGTCATTGGCCACAAGTGCAAGCCCTAACCCTAGAAAATTTCTCTAAGTGTTAAATCCAATTTGAGACGCTTACTTCCCGCTTTCATAACTTATTCGTTATAACTCGGAACGAGGTCATTTCAAAGCCATTCTCTTCCTTATCATACGTACTTCAATACCCCTCAGATAGAACTTCATTCTGAATCCGTTAATGTGCCATTCGATTAGCTTGATCTTCACCCTTTGTTTGTTTTACATTTTTTAACGCTCTTCGTTCGCTCATCCGTAATTCGGTCATCCGAACTCAGAAATCCTTCGTTCTTGAGTTCAAGACTCATGTTTTCTACATTTTATTATTTTCTTATGAAACCCTACACATTCGGGTTCATTTACTAACTTTCTAATTCTCGTTCGTCTTTTACAAAATTTTTGCCACAACTTCGTTATAGCTCCGTTTTAATCCGTTCTTCATGAACGTTTCTGTCGTTCCTAACCAAGCAACAAGCATATAACTTATACGCGATGGTTTTAAACTTGTCCATCAACAACAATTATACTACGATGGTTTTAAATTTATCCATCAACAACGTTCTTCGCGTATTCTTCGTGTTCTTCGTTCGTTCTTCATTTTTAATCGATATTTTGATTACGATTTCACTTTTTCTTGGAATTTAATGTTATAGAATACCATTCCTTACTTATTTTAACTACTTATTCATATAATCCACTCGGATCGTTCTAATTCATTATGGATCGTATACTTCCTTAAGAAATTTATAAACTAAACTTTAAATTCTTATTTCTTCATTTTCTTATGATTTCAACCATATGAAATCATTCTTACATCTTTTACTTCATATTCTCATTAAACTATGTTTTAACATAGAAAAATTCATTAAAAGTTCGATTTTCGGATTACCTCTCTTCTTTAATCTTCCTTCGTTGGACAAAGGTTGCTCACGAGCAAGCTTTTCCGCTTCCTTTTCCTCTTCTTTCTCCCATCCGAACTCTCTCTCTCTCTCTCTAAAAGTGTAGGATTTTCAAAATCCCAAAATAATAAAATAAGCTTCCTATTTATAGAAAACCAAGGCTAGGGGTATTTTAGTCATTTCGCCCCCCAAACCTCCATACTATTCATAACTTAAGCACTAAGTTTACTTAGACCTTAAGTTTAATTAGCCCTTAAGTTTACTATTTTCACCTCCTTAGTTAACCTCCTTACTATTCACGAAACTTTGCCTGTAAGTTTCCTGGTTCCGTCTTTCGGGTTTCGTCCGACAGTTTTAAAAATTGCGATTCTCGGAATCCAAATATTTTTGGATATTTCGTCTTTCCTTTACCGATTAACTTTTACGTATTTTTTGGATTTCTGAAAAACTGAAAAACACTTTTTGGTGTCAAGCATTTTCCTTCACGTTTTCCCCTAACATAGTTAAATGAGTGAAAAGTACATAACAATACTTTTCTTCATTTTTATTTCGTCTGATTTCTGCACGTTTTTCAAGAAAAACTTTTATCGGCTTACTTAACTTTTCACGACATATTATCGTCAAATCTTTCAACGAAATGTCATTTCGATATACCGAACTCTCGGAAAGGCTTAGGTTATTCAAACCCTAACCCTTTAGTTTCGTCGGGTGAATAGTGCCTATTTCGTCTTTTCCCCGAAAATATTTTTGTTCCCAGAAAATTTTATTTTCGTCTTGAAAATTCTTACTCGTTTAGTCTAGCTCGTAGCCAGAATCCTCCCGACTTATAATCATCCTAGGTTCTAGAACGATTAATAAACACATAGCACAAAATATTATTAATAAAAATTCATTTTATTAATAACTAATTCTTTAAATCTTAAATTCTGGACAATCAGAATGTCCGGGTTGTCACATTCTTCTTCCCTTATAAAAATTCCGTCCTCGGAATTTCTTAAAACCACACCCATACCCAGGTCATCACATTCACTCCTTCTTCACAGAATTTTATCCTCGAAATTTTTAGCCTACCCCACTTCTCAACTTCTCTTCAAAGAAGTTCTTATCTTTTAAACATTCTCTCACCTTCATAACTTATCAAGAATTATGAAGTAAAATGAACAACAAGGAATATAAGAATTCCTTTAAAATATTTCATATTTTTGCTGAGGGGTCAAATTAATCATGAACTCTTACTAGGTTTAACAGCATGACGTCGTAACCTTTCTTTTCACGGTCAGTTTATAATCACCAAGAAGGTAAACTACCTCTGTCATACGTAGGCGGTCAACCCATTGTATAACCCCATTTCGGGGTGTGTTCACCTCAGACTTAATCATTAGATTCCGCACCAAAATAATTTGGATTCGCACAACTTCTTCATAGAAAGCTCAATTTTCTTTTAAACATGACATACTATTCGTCTTAGCCAAATCAAGTAGCTTAGACCATATCAATAAATTGGATATCAACTTGAAACATTCGTCTAGTCAACTCAATTGACATCGACTACTTCTTTAAATTCTTTTTTAATTCATCAAAACGTTTTATGACGTCATGATACCGTACTTTTCACGGTACGTTCAAGACTTCGTCAGTTTGTGACTTCGTCATTATACATCATACCATAACGGGTTGTTGATCCTAAGATCACATCCAACACTAGGTTCAATTGCATTAATAACTCCATCCTTTTACCATTCTTGCATCGAATGCACGAATGATATAAAATTCATTTTGATATTTCAAATCAATTTCTGTCTAGCCGAAACAATTAGCATAGATATACCAAGAATAGTTCTTTAAAAATCCATTGGTTCCAAAAGTTGAACCAATTCTTTCATTTTCAAAACGCACACACATAAGCACGATTTCAATAAAGTTTGAAATCTAGCATAGCTAGATGACTTAGAATATCCTATTCTCCATCTTCCTTCATTGTCTTACTTGCGACAATACTTAATCTTCTCTAGCACCTTCAATACTAAGCCTACAGAAAATAACTTATTTTCAGTCTAAACATCCCTATACCTTAGTACAGTCCATCAACTTACCACACATTATGAGTTCATGAACTTTTCACAATAATATGAGTTTAAGAACTATCCCAGACAAACCATAAGCGTCCATTCGCTGAAAAGTTCAAAAACCTACCATATCATTATGAGTCACGAACGTACCATAAGTATGAGTTTCAAGAACTCGCACCGACCTTATCGTTCTCTACCTATCAAGTATATACATGAGAAAAGATTCACCTTCTCATCATATACATCTTGACAGCGCGACCAATTCCAATGATTATCACTGTAATAAGCTAAGCAGTTGTTACACCAATCACAAACCTCTGCCCATAACAAAAGTTTATACAACTCAGCTATCACATGAGTCCTCAATTGAAATTTTACAACTTCTAATTTTCTCTTTACTTAATACAAATTTTCTTTAATTCTTATACTATCCTTTACAACTCAATCTGAGTTCTTCTTCCCGTACTACTTCGTAGTACTATAAATCATTCATCGTTTAACAACTCATCTGTTACTATGATCACGTGGTGATTTTCTTATCCCTCTCTCAACGATTATAGTCTTAGGTACTCTTACCTGAGATTTATAACCTATCAACTCTGATACCAACTTGTAACGCCCCGAAATCCGGTCTATCTTCACACCCGGATTCCGTACGTCATGAGTACATCATTCATCCAAACATACATCATTATATACTGAAATATAACAACATACATTCTAAATTCCCAGGTTCTAAAACCTTATAACTCTTTTCATTATAAATAACGATAATTACATTATTCTTTACATCTTACACGAGTGACTTTCATCCGCCACTAAGGATACATAAAAGTTCATTAAACTAATCTAAAGTTCATTTAACTTATTTTATATTACAAGTCTTCGCTTGATCTTCACGCTCATTCATATACTGAATGACACTTCGTCTGGATACCAATCAACTTGATCTTTACGACATCCTTAAGTTCTTCTAACATCGTTCGCTGAAAATGTTTTTCATTTAAAGCAAGTGTGAGCATTCAATTGCCCAACAAGTCATAGCAGTTGAACAAACAACTTCAAGAATTTAAATATTTCTTCAAAACTTCGATAACCGAACAAAGGTTGTGAAGCAGCTTAAATAATAAGAATAATCTCGATTCCTATCATTTTAAAACAATATTCACTTTTATTTTAAAATACTTTCTTTCTTCTACCTTTTTCATACACATTCTATATGGCTAGAATCTGTAGCATCCCCGAATCCGGGTCCCAAATCGCCACGGATCCGGTATACTATTTCTATCACTATTGCGGAAGATATAAACATAAATTGTTTATACATTAAACTTTTACACATCATTCCCAAGGTCTACAACCTTAACTTAATACATACCTTCAATATCTTAGAAGATTTACAATACAATTTTCATCAGAAAATTTAATAAATTTAACTACAACATAAAGAAACTTTGCACTTTGTCTTTGCCTCATCCTTATTCAAGCCTTCATCTTAATCAAAAATTTTATCATGATATAGCAAGGGTGAGCAACAAATTTGCCCAAAGAAGTTTTACATACAAAGGAGATATATCATGATTGAAAAGAATGGATAAGCTTTCAAGTTTTCAATAATATAATAATTGTGAAATAACATGAATCAATTTTTCAACGATTGAATGACTGAACCAATAATAATGGATGTCAACAATTAACATGAACAAGTTTAATCAAATATATGGTAATGAAGGTGATCGACCTTTTTTCATACCGATGAACATATACAACATGCACAATGTGCGAATCAATAATTTATTGACGTGGTATAATCAACAATAATTAACCACTAACATGCTTTGAATTAACAACTCAAGTTGAGTTAGAAACTTGCACAATAATTAGAAGTTCAAGTTTAGGAACTTGCATGCACTGATTGATTACCGCTAAGCAATCAATTTAATCTCTTATAAAAGACCTATCATTAATAAGATCGATCCTCCAATTAGCATAATACATTTTATTCCACAACACTATTACTCAAATAATAAATTAGCTAACATTTAGCCACATAATTAAACATTAAATAATTCTTTAACTCATTAGTAATATTATTATCCCTTAATAATATTACTATCACTTATCCATTATCTTAAACTTTTGCCTAATATTCTTTTTATAGAATATTTATCATTTACAAATATTATTAATCATTTAATAATATTTAAATCCTTCTTAATATTATTAATCATTTAATAATATTGTAATCACCTTCTAATATTATTAATCATGTAATAATATTTTACTTCAGTTTGTCCGTTCATGAGTCAACACTGACTATTGCCTCATATATAAACATTTTATCTCACTAGCACATTCGCTTTATTTTTCATTTTACGATTATTCGCATTTTTGCTTCGTTACGTAAATCTCAGCTCAAAAACTTCATTTTGAGCACCGAAAACCTCAAAATATTATTTTTATGATTAATACAATATTTCAAAGGTGTTACATTCTTTGTTCCACCACAAAATAATTTTTATAGGCAACTATATAAATATATATATATTTTTAAGCTTAAATATGTAATTTATATTTATTACATATTTTTATTGCTTTATTTATGCACTCGAAAGAAAGTTTCTCGATAAAATATTACTTATAGTCAAATTTACGCACCATAAGACTTTATTAGATTATTATGACTTATTATTTCTCTATCATATGCCCAAACACATAATATACTTCATTGAATATCAATTTCAACAATTACATTGAAAAATATCATAAATCTCTTATTAAATTTCCCGTCGAATATTATTAATTATGTAATAATATTTTACGCTAAGGTTACTAACCTTTTAATAACATTCCAGTCACATACTACTAATAATATCTCAATACCATATTATTAGTCACATAAAAATAATTTATGTCATTAATCACTTAAATAAACAATTATTTCAATTGTTTTCCTTCCCGTAATTAATAAACTTGTTTAAACATTTTAAAATGTCATAAACATCACAACACCTTAAACCCGACCCAAAACTTGCATAAGCCATGCTCACTTGTCTCACTTCATACATCGCATTTTTCCTATTTTTGGACACTTTTGATTTTGAAATATTTTACCCAAATTTCACTAAAAAATGTATAAACTCTCGCGTTTTAAAATATTTTTGAGTGATTCTTGAGCCCACGCCAAGATAACTTCCAGGGCTACAACTTTTGACTCACGACATTTTTCCAAAATCATAACACATCAGTCCAGAAATTTACACAAAGTGTGGTTTGTTCGGGATTGGTGGACCGCTTTTGACTCGCACCTTCCGAACGCCATAACTACCTCATCCGAGTCGGAATTAGTCCGTTCCGAGTCTATGGAAAGCTAAAACAGTGTAATACAACATATCAAAAGCCCAGAATTTTTAAGCGTAAAAATCGGACGAAATTGCCCTCGCATCGACGCCCTTTAATCTGCCCATATTTGGTTATAAAAAGCGAACTGTTTTCACCAAATCAGTCACTACCCCATGTAAACTCAACATTTTTCAGGGCTACCACTTGGGTTAACTACTACACACATATATCTAACACCCCTCTTTGACGGTTCACAAAAAGAAGTCATAGATTTAAAATGGTGAAATTTCAAAATACATAGAAATTTCAATTCCCAAAACTAGAAAAATTTATTTTTTTCTTTTCCTTTAGTTTCCAAAAATCAACACCCATCATGGGTGGATCCATACATAAATCCATGGAAAACACATAGATCTTAGGGTTTTATACACCCAAATCAAAAACTCCTTTCATAAAAATTCCATAGAAAAAAAAAAAAAAAAAAAATTAGAGAGAGAGAGAAGTTATACCCTTTGCTTTTCTTCTCCTTCTTCCATGGTGATTTCTCCTCCTCTTTGACACTCAAGGGGTTTGCCGCCTCTCTTCTTCTCCCATGGCTGTCGATCTTCTGCTCTTTCTCTCTCTATTTCTCCTTTCCCGTTCTCTTTCTTTTCTTTCTTATTCTTCTTTCCTTCTCTCTTTCTTATTTCTTCTCTCTATTTTTTTTCTTTTATCCGGCCATATGGCCTTCTAATTTGCCACATGCCTTCTTATTGCTTATTAAATGCACAAAATACCCATCACTAATTGGGTTTTAAAAATTGAGATATGTCCCATAATTGTTTGGGCTTTCTTACTTAATCCTTTGGGCCATGAATATATATACATAGACCAATTCTTTCTATCTTTACCCACCCTAAATATTTAATTAGGGTATCCATTCCAAATAATTAGAATTTAAATCATTACTCTACTACACTAAATTTTATAACCCAATTAAGCTTGTTTTAATTAAGTTACAAAATTAATAACTTGAGATAATAAAAAAAATATATCTCTTAACTTAATATTATTTATTATTATCCCACAAGTGGCTTAACTTGGGCCATTAATTAATTCCATTGAGCTAGCCATTTTACTTGTTTACTACTAACAAAAATAAAATTAGGCTTCCTCTACAAACTAGATTGGGCCTTTATAATTCTTGTCCCATACATAATATGCTAGGCTAGATTATTAATTTAATCGCCCTTAAATCATATTATCTACAAGTCTCATACTTAATTAATTAATTGGGCTTGTTTAATTCATATAACTTCCTTAGTCCATTAAATCCACTTCTCTTGGACTCTATTCAAAATAATTAGGCTATAACCTTATTATAGTCCATTATTTTTAATTCTATTTCATTCTACCCTTATCTTTAAATTAGGGTTTACATCTCTCACTCTAGAAAATAAATTCCTTACTCATGCCCTTTTAATTTCATAAACCAAATTATACTTGGTTATAAAATTAATTATTGGAGATATATAAAATAAATCTCTTAATGTCAGTATATACATTTATATACTAATATTCTCCCATATTATAACCTCTCAGGTTATTTAATCACCACACCTAATATATATATTAGGTTACATAAATTAATTCTTACTTCACCCTTATATACAAAATAAATGTATTCACATTATATAATGTATATTTATTTACTCATATCCATAATTCATATAATCATAACATATTTCACTTCTCACACTAATTTTGACTTTTCTCCATAAAAAGTTAATCGTTGACTTTGACCAAAAGTCAATCTTTACACATTTTGTGCTTCTTGTCCATTCTCGATTAAACTCGGCGTTTTTGGGCCTTGATCGAAGCGATCCATGCTTCAAAATTCTATCTCTAACTCAAATTTTGAGTTTTAAATTACTTCATTCTCATTACTAATCGTTTTAACTAACGACTTTATATACTTATTCAAATTCTTATTTGTCGGTTGAGGCCAACACTCAAGCTATGTTAATTACTAATATAGTTTTATCTTGATCCTCATATCATTAACTTAATTCATCATTCCTCTTGCTAAAATATATATAGCACTTTACTAAGTATATATATATTTCTATACATATACTCATCTTCGTTTAACCTCATAGCATCTCTTCATGTGAAATCTTATTTCCAATAATAAAATTTCCATATGTACTTATATAACATTTCTTAGACTATTCAAGTTTCACATCAATTTTACGGTGTATCGTAATACCTTATTCTTAATATTCCTCCAAGTACATATTAATTCATTTCTAGGGTTTAGGAATTTTGTAATCCCATATTTTCTCTATTCTCATTCGAATAGCAAACCATATAGGTTTTACTTGAAAATTTTAAATAAATCCTCAAATTCTCATCTAGGTTTTTATTCTTTAACCTTTATTCTAATCATTTAAGACTTTAGAAATTTTCGGGTTATCACAGAATCATTAGCACATACTTAACAATAACGGATCATGTATAAACACAACATTCTCTTATTGAATAGTTAAATCACAAAACAGTTCATCTCATAGAAACACAGAAGTGTTCACATTGTGGCACAAGGCCTCATACGTTCTACCACCTTGTACAAATATCACCCATTCGCACATAGACATAATTTCTCAAGTTCAACATCTGAGAAGTTTAAGAAACTAGCATTCATTTAAAATATGAATGAAGTTAGGAAACTTGCCTTAAGCACAACTACAGCTTACGCTGAACTGCTCATTCCAGTTCCTATGTAGCACATAAGAAAACAACATATACACCAATTAGTCATGTATATTTGACTTATGCATTAGTTTGCTTAACTTTACTTCTTAGGGTTCGCATTCTTGCAACCTAAGTTTATGCAACCACTTTCATTACTGTTCTACGGCTTCATGACATACGGAGATGTCTTACTTATACGTTCATCATCTTTGATGTTTAACATTCTTATCTTCTTCTTATAACTTCTCTAGGACTCAGCACACATCGCTTCTTTGCTAGTAGTCCGTATGGTACTCTGAGTGGTTTCCCACAAACAACCAACAAACAAGTTCCCATCTCGTCTATACTGCCATCACAGTGAGTTAGATCAGTTGCCAGTTTTGTATATACCTTCGTTCTCTGAAGGAATTGTTTAGCCCAGCTCCCATATGTCAACTATCAAAGGTTACGATTGTACCACAACCTAACTTATCTTAACTTATTCAAACCATTAAACTATAACGTTCGTTAAGTCAATTTCTTAATCCTTATGGCTTTCTGGAACCTAAATGTCATACCTCAGGATTCATTCTTTATCGTCCAAGTCATACACTGTTTTGTATACTCAAAGAGATCATTTAAGTTAATCATTAACTCGTCTTTGTTACTTAACGTCATTTTCTTTAATTCAGTCTTTTACCATTCATGGTTTAATAATTGGTCTTCATTATCATACAGTCAAAATATACACGGGGTGTAGGTTCAGCCCGTTTAATATTTGCGTACACTCAACCTTCGCGTCGATTAAAGTGTTCAACGCTTACATTTCATTCTAACATTCTCATCCGACTCATATTCGACTTTCGTTAATCTTCTTACCATTCGCTACGGCTTTCTTAATACCATTTGTTATTCTTCCTTAATGTCGAAACCATACGGTTCGCGGTAAGCTAAGACCGGTCATTCAACGCAAATGCATTGCGTTCATAGCGTCTATATGATTTACACTTATCTCTTACTACCATATCATAATATCGAAATGTTATACGTTAATCTCGTCACTCAACGTCTAAGGAATCAAAATTATAGCAATCCCTTACGCCCGTTTATCGCGACTACGGTCCCCGGATATCAGTTCCGTAACCCGCAATTATATTTTTTTAATCTCATTTAATCTTTTTGTTCAACCTTCATTAAAGGTTTAAAACACTTGATCAAGTGTTACATTAGTTAAACATTATGTTCTTTATCTTTCATTACGTTTCCCCCAAGAGCTGAGCAGTTAAAAGCTCTTCTCTGGCTTTTTCCCTACATTGGCGCTGAAGTGCCACTCTCTTCTTTATCTCTCGCGCCACGGCGTGGGTTTGCAATACCCGGCTCCCTGGTCTGGCGCTGCAGTGCCACCTTACAAGGTATGGCTGGCACCGCGGCGCCAAGCCCTAACCCTAGAAAATTTTTCTAAGTGTTAAATCCAATTTGAGACGCTTACTTCCCGCTTTTATAACTTATTCGTTATAACTCGGAACGAGGCCGTTCCAAAGCCATTCTCATCCTTATCTTATGTACTTCAATACCCCTCAGACAGAATTTCATTCTGAATCCGTTAACGTGCCATTCGATTGGCTTGATCTTCACCCTTAGTTCGTTTTACGTTTTTTAATGCTCTTCGTTCGCTCATCCGTAATTCGGTCATTTGAACTCAGAACACGTTCGTTCTTGAGTCCACGACTCACGTTTTCTACATTTTCTTACTTTCTTATGCAACCCTACACATTTGGGTTCATTTACCAACTTTCTAATTCTCGTTCGTCTTTTACGAAATTTTTGCCATAACTTCGTTATAGCTCCGTTTTAATCCGTTCTTCATGAACGTTTCTATCGTTCCTAACCATGCAACAAGCATCTAACTTATACGCGATGGTTTTAAACTTGTCCATTAACAACAATTATACTACGGTGGTTTTAAATTTATCCATCAACAACGTTCTTCGTGTTCTTCGTTCGTTCTTCATTTTTAATTGATATTTTGATTACGATTTCACTTTTTCTTGGAATTTGATGTTATAGAACACCATTGATTACTTTTTTCACCTACTCATTCATATAATCCACTCGGATCGTTCTAATTCATTATGAATCGTATACTTCCTTAAAAAATTTATAAACTAAACTTTAAATTCTTATTTCTTCATTTTCTCATGATTTCAACCATATGAAATCATTCTTACATTTTTTACTTCACATTCTCATTAAACTATGTTTTAACATAGAAAAATTCATTAAAAGTTCAGTTTTCGGATTACCTCTCTTCTTTAATCTTCCTTCGTCGGACAAAGGTTGCTCACGAGCAAGCTTTTCCGCTTCCTTTTCCTCTTCTTTCTCCCATCCGAACTCTCTCTCTCTCTCACTCAAAGTGTAGGATTTTCAAAATCCCAAAATAATGAAATAAGCTTCTTATTTATAGAAAACCAAGGCTAGGGGTATTTTAGTCATTTTGCCCCCCAAACCTCCATACTATTAATGACTTAAGCACTAAGTTTACTTAGCCCTTAAGTTTACATAGCCCTTAAATTTACAATTTCCACCTCCTTAGTTAACCTCCTTACTATTCACGAAACTTTGCTTGTAAGTTTCCTGGTTCCATCTTTCGGGTTTCGTCCGACAGTTTTGAAAATCGCGATTCTCGGAATCCAAATATTTTTGGATATTTCGTCTTTCCTTTACCGATTAACTTTTACATATTCTTCGGATTTCCAAAAAACTAAAAAACACTTTTTGGTGTCAAGCGTTTTCCTTCACATTTTCCCCTAACGTAGTTAAACGAGTGAAAAGTACATAACAATACTTTTCATCATTTTTATTTCGTCCGATTTCTGCACGTTTTTTGAGAAAAACTTTTATCGGCTTACTTAACTTTTCACGACATATTATCGTCAAATCTTTCGACGGAATGTCATTTCGACATACCGAACTCTCGGAAAGGCTTAGGTTATTCAAACCCTAACCCTTACGTTTCGTCGGATGAATAGTGCCTATTTCGTCTTTTCCCCGGAAATATTTTTGTTCCCGATTTTTTTTTATTTTCGTCTTGAAAATTCTTACTCGTTCAGTCTAGCTCGTAGCCAGAATCCTCCCGACTTATAATCATCCTAGGTTCTAGAATGATTAATAAACACATAGCACATAGTATTATTAATAAAAATTCATTTTATTAATAACTAATTCTTTAAATCTTAAATTTTGGACAATCCGAATTTCTGGGTTGTCACACGCGTGGTTGCATAGTAGCACACGATATTGTACAGTATCTTTGATTATTGATGCTTACGTGAGAAATCACTCAGTTTTATTCAATTATTACAATAGTAATTACTTCATAGTATCTCTCATATTATTGATTCAATTATTGTCACTGTATCATCTGCACAATATTTATATTATTAAGTCAATAATTGAGACAACAAAGTTATTCATATTATTATTTGTATTATTGATAATGTCTAGAAAGTTCTGTCGAGGAAAGGGGTTTGGTCACCTAATTGCGCGCTAATAGGGACAAATCCTTATCGGAATTCCCCCTCTTTCATGGGAATAATCTGGTTGTTAATATTGCAATTTATATTATTGATAAATAAATGTTGTTATATATATTTTTATTGTGTTGGGATTATTAGTGTTAGTGGAAATTGATATTTATTTCGATAATAGTTGATTTCTGGATGTTAAATTGGCCAAATGGGTAATTAATTGGATAAATGAGCAATTAATTGCTATTGGTTCACATGCAAATTACTGTTGGTTCACATGCATGTACTATTAGGGGAGGTTGTGCAAGATTGATAATACTTGAAGGACTAAATTAAAAATGGAGGTAAAGATGAAGGTACTAAACTATAATAATTCAAACCCCTAAACGTGCAATTATCGAAATTATATTTTCTTATAAATAAAAGTACATTTCTTCTTTCATTCTCACCAATTCACTAAGACTCACAAGAGCAACTATAGAGAGAGTAACTATAGAGAGGAAGAAGAAGAGTATACTGCTACTTCACTATTGCAGTATCTAGTCTTCTACTAAGGTAAGGGGTATTATTTATTTCATATTCACTTACGATATTATTTTTATTCAATATTCGTATGAAATAATATTTTCTTCCATACTCTGTAGTATATAAGTAATATTATTTCGTTTCGTATTCCTAATTCTATACTTATTTTGTTAAAGTATTACTTCTATACTTCGTGAAATTAGTAGAATATCCTTGAAATTTGTGCTTCATCTAGTATCGTTCACAAGGATACTTTTCTGAATATTTTTGTTAAATTTTAAGCTTTTCATGTCGGAGTACTATTCATAGGGTACTATTCACAAAGTACTATTCACATAGTACTATTCACAGGGTACTATTCACCCGTGGTACTATTCATAACAAAAATTGATTTCTTTCGGTCCAAATTATTTTTGATACAATATTATTCTTGAGTTTTACTCCACAAACACTACTAGAAATTTGACCTATAGCGACGGTCGGGGCGGAACCGTAGCAATAGGGTATCTAGTGACGGTCACGGGCTAATCGTCGGTATATGGCTTTAAAGGTAGTTTATTTTTTAGGTCATAATTTGGCCATCAGTATAGAGCTTTTTTTTTTGGCAAGCACAAATCCCTCCCATTTTGCCCGCAAATTAATATCAACATTTCCCCCAAATCAAATCAACATCAGCTCTCTTCTCACTCACTCGATCAGCCCTCTCTCTCCTGGTTCTCGTTGCCCTCCTTGGCGCTCGTTACCCTTTCTCACTCGATCGCTTCTCATCTCTGCCCTTTGATTGTTCACTCATCAGATTGGCCATCATGTGGGCACACATCACATTTAGGGTTTCAAAGGATCTGTTTTTGGACGATTAAGAGCCAGGCAACGCCAAATTTCTCTCATTCCTCATTGCACCTTGCCTCCTTATCGCCGCCATGACTCTTCGCTCCAAATCGTTATCGGGCATGTGAGATAAAGAAGCATTTAAAATAGGTATACATCACCCATTTTGAGTCGCCAAATATATGGTACAAAATTCAAATACAAACTTAATAATACAATATGAAGTTGTGAGTTTTAATACAAATATTGTCTTCTGGCGATGATTCAAACTCAAAATAAGTCCTCAATACATTTATTATCACACTATTTCATAGAATAGTGAGGACTACTAATACTATAATCTGGATCATCCACTGTTCCTCGACTAGTCCTCTCTTCGTTCTCATTTCACAGAGAGAACAATGAAAGCAAAAGGGTGAGCTCAACTAGCCCAAGAAGAAATATTATGACTAAGATAATGCGAATAAATTATCGTTAGCCTTCAACAAAGGTTAAACCGATCTGATATAACAAACATCAAGTTTAATCTGCGGTAGAACAAACAATCCATTAGAAGAGTCAAGTAGAGAATAAAATCTACTATCTTCTATGATTTAAAAGGTTTTCATCACTTTTATCGCTGAGACTCAGCTTAATAATAATCCACATCATCAAATCATCCCTGCACTACAGGCCAAGGATATTCTTTAGTATCACGACCACGAATTATCCATGCACTACGAGCCAAAGATAATCATGTTTTCATCAACGGTCCTAATCATGCCATAAAATAATTCATCTTTGCACCCTTGGCCGAAGAGAATCCATAGCCATAATCATACCAAAAAACATCCCATCAATGCACTACTACGCCCAATAAGGACTTTTTCCACATCATTTGTAACATTACAGTCATGATTATACCGAATAATCCCTGGTTATAATCATACCAAGTCCATCTATGCACTACAGGCCACAAATGACTTTCAACATAATATAAGCATGAGGATGATGACAATTCAATAAAACAAGTTCAAGAATAAATTTTAAAGATTTACAAATTAATTTATCCAGGAACCAATAACGTCCAAATTGTCAACATGATACTGCTTTGTGGTGTAAAATTCAAGAATGCTCAAAAGAATATTTCCATGAAAAGATATTGGATGAAGCGCAAATATCTAGGATATTCTACTAATTTCATGGAGTATAGAAGCCAAAACTTTAACCAACTAAGTATAATAGAATATATGAAATTGCAAATGGATTTTTCGCCCGCCATGCGGTAATCCACGTAGACAGATCATTTCCACAAGTTAATAAATAATGAATACAAAGGATCATTCGCCATGCATGCGGTAAATCCACATAGACAGGTTGTTCCAACAGAATAATAAGGAATGGAATAACAGAAGAATTTCACCATGTATGCGGTACTTTGTATAGACAGGTTATTCCAACATAATAATAAAGAATGGAATAACAGAAGAATTTCACCATGTGTGCGGTACTTCGCATAGACAGGTTATTCCAACATAATAATAAAGAATGGAACTAGGTCAAGCGTAATCCGTACAGATAGGATATTCTAACAGAATAATAAAGAATGGAACCAAGTCATGCGTAATCCCCACGATGGGATGTTCCAATGAATAATAAATAATGGAATAACAATGAAATCACCGTGCATGCGATAGACCATTGCATGAGACGAGTTATTCCAACGAATAATAAATAATGGAACCCGGTCATGCGTATACGCATGACGGGGATATTCCAATAGAATAATAAAGAATGGAATAACGTAAGAATTTCACCATGTATGCGGTGACTTGTGATGTATGAGTTATTCCAACATAATAATAAAGAATGGAATAACAAAAGAATTTCACCATGTATGCGGTACTTCGCATAGACAGGTTATTCCAACATAATAATAAAGAATGGAATAATAGAAGAATTTCACCATGTATGCGGTACATCGCATAGACAGGTTAATCCAACATAATAATAAAGAATGGAATAACAAAATCTCTCTTCATGAATACGAAAGAAATAATATCCTTTACGAGTACAACAAATAATATCCCTTACCTTAAAAAGAAGAGTATTCTGACTGGTAGGGCGAGGATATTCTTGAAGAAAACTTATACTGTTTTCTACGCTCAAAGCTTCTTAAAACTCTAAAGAAATACGCTCAAGATTATAGAAGAAGAATTCTCTGAATTTCTGGTGTGTTTTCAATTCTAACTAAGCATCCTATTTATAGGAGAATGGAAAGGATACTATTTAATAAAATATAATATATTCTATTTATAATATAATAAAACAAATTATTGTAGCAATAATTGAATAAAACTGAGTGACTTCTCATGTAAGCATCAATAATCAATAATGTGTGCTACTATGCAACCACGCGTATTACTGTACTTTTTCTACTGAGTAGTTCAACAGTTTTAACGGTAAAACTTCCGCCGTTATTTTCATAAAAATATTTTTGTCGTTTTCTCAATCCGACAATAATTCTATTGTGGGGTCCACCAATGATTGTACCATCATACAGATATTTCCCTACAAAAAGAATATTCCCCGACCAATCGAATATTATACAACAACTTGCATACTTTTCAAAATTTATAAATATTACCCACAACTATAACATTATCTCAAATCCACACCATAATTTTGAAAAAAATATTTCGAGAAAATTAAATCTTTATTCGTAAAATTTGGGATTTTACAATCTCCCCTCCTTATGAAATTTTGCCCTCAAAATTTACGTACGTACCTAATATGCAGAATAAATGAGGACACTTCGCCATATTCTAACTCTTGAGGTATAACCTTTGAGCGTAAAATATATTTCAAGATTTTAATAGGTACATCTTCATACGTTAAATTATCCGCTATCTCGTCTAGTTCTAAATTAATAATGTGGTTCGGATCATCCACATATTTACGTAACATCGATACGTTAAAAACGTTATGAACACGCGACATACTTGGTTGTAAAATGAGTCTATAAGCCACAGTTCCTACTCAATCGAGGATTTCAAATATGCCAATTAAATCGAGGGTTGAGATTTCCTCTCTTCAGCAACTCTTGCTTTTAAAATAACGCCCTCTTGAACCTTCTTCTTCGTATTTATTAGCTCCGGGTCTGTAGCTTTAGCAGCTTTAACATTATCGACTAAAGTCGATTCTAATCATATATTCGTTATCTTCACGTAAGTTCGTATATTCGCACTCGTAAATGCATACGATCTTCTACTCAACGCGTCAGCTACCACGTTCGCTTTTCCACGATGGTATTGAATGGTATTATCATAATCTTCAACAGCTCTAGCCATCGTCTTTGGCGCATGTTACGTTCATTTTAGCTGAAGAAATATTTAAGGGTTTTTAGAAATGTGTTTTGTACTGGGGTCAATACAAAATTCAATTTCACGCTCTGCGGTAGGCCAAGAAGTGTTCAGGAATACGTCAAGAAATTATTAACGATAGAAATATCATTCAAAACTGTGACCCTCATCCAAGACTTGGATAACACGTCACATTGATACCTATCAACTTGCCACCATTATTCATGACGTCCCCTACGAAAAGTCTGGCTTAGGTGCATTCCACACAAGGAAGTCACCAACGAAAGGTTCAGGGCTCTTTACTTATGGCTTGATATGACAATGATTGACTTCAGTGGTTTGGTTACTTGAATTCGTATAACAGGTTGGTTAGGAATATAAAAGCTAACAACCTTACGAAAATAATCAATTTTAGCACGATGAGTAGTTAACCAATTGATTCCTAAAATCACATCAAGTGAAAGTATTTTCAAAGAGATAAGATCGACAGGTAACGTGAGGGTATCGATATGAATCAAACAAGATTTATAAACAGTGGAGGTAACGAAGGTTTCTCCTAACGGAGTTTCGAAGATAAGTCAAAGTCTAATTTCTCAAGAGTCAAATTTAAACGTTGAGCGCAAGCAAGAGAGATAAAAGAATGGGTAGAACCGGTATCTAATAAGTTATAGACTTCACAATAATTTATGATTAACTTACCCGTAATAACCTCATTTGGGTTCCTCAATAAACGCTCTCACTTAAACTACCGACTTTGACTTGTCTGGGACATCTTTTGGCGTCACTATCCCAGCTGAACTTGACTTCACTACACGACAAAATCGAGCAAGGTGACCTTCTCTTCCACAATTGAAACATGCTTTGGGTTCTTTGCAGATACTTTGAACGGATGTGTCCCTCCCATCGCATTTGAAATATCTGACCAAATGGTCGTTCTTCTTCCTTTGAAATGAGTGCTGGTGCTGCTATCTTTCCATTATTATTGAACCTTCTCTTCTTGAAATTTCCACTTCTATTATCTTGGCCATGATTACCACCGAACTGGTTACCATTCTTGGCATGATAATTTCCCCCACGATGGTTATCATTGTTCCGATGGTCGTTGCCACCGGTATGATTATTATCGTGTTGTTGGTCGTTGCCTTTTGGTTGTGCTGACTCATTATCGCACTCCAATAACTGAGCCCTATTCACAATATCTGAATATAAACAAAGTTTGTGAGAAATGAGGTATTGACGTATTTCGGGTTTCAAACCTCGCAGAAACATTCGCGTCATTCTCTCCTCATTATCGACCAAATGAGATGCAAATCGGGATAACTCCGCAGATTTAGCCTCGTATTGCGTCACAGTCATATTGTTTTGCTCCAACTTGATAAACTCCACCTCCTTCATGTGACGAATACTTTCGGGAAAGTACTTGTCGTTGAACAACTCTTGGAACTTCTCCCAAGACATCTTGAGTGCGTCAGGCTGGGTACGCTTTACATATTCCCAACAATAATCTGCCTCTTCACGCAACATAAAGGTGACGAATGGAACCTTTTGCTCCTCTGAGCATTCCAAGACATCAAATATCTTGGTAATCTTCTTTATCCACATCTCTGCCTTAAGTGGTTCTGGCTTTCCCAAAAACTCCGGTGGTCCCAGCTTCTTTAACTGCTTAGCGGTGACCGACCGTGGGTTGCCATTATTTCCACCTATATTTTAAACAGGAGTCTCTCTTACCTGATGTTGCATGAATTGCATAGAGCCTTTGAACATCCCGTCGCTCATCATTTGATCGGTGTTGTTATTTACCTGAGGATTATTGTCTTCCTATTGCACATTATCCTGATTATTGATCTGTGAAGACTCAACGGTCTCCTGTGCTCTATTGCTATTCTCAACATTTTCGGATGTCATTTTCAAATACTGCCACAAAACAAGTGTTAATTAACATATCACATATTATCCCTATACTCTGACCGACCAATTAAATACCAAATAAACTTAGGTAGGTCATACTTAGTGAAGGAATTCCTCGTCTCTCCCTCCTAGTTCTTGTCTCACATCTCAGCCAGGGATCATATCCCTAAGCTTTGATACCAACTGTGACGCCCCCAAAATAGGTATACATCACCCATCTTGAGTCCCCAAATACATGGTACAAAATTCAAATACAAACTTAATAATATAACATGAGCTGTGAGTTTTAATACAAATATGTCTTCTAGACAGTATTCAAACTCAAAATATGTCCTCAATACATTTATTATCACACTATTTCATAGAATAGTGAGGACTACTAATACTATCATCCGGACCGTCACTGCTTTCCCTCGACTAGTCCACTCGCTACGTTCTCGGTTCTCAAGAGAACAATGAAAGCAAAAGGTTGAGCTCAACTAGCCCGAAGAAGAAATATTATGACTAAGATAATACGTAATAAATTATCGTTAGTCTTCAACGATGTTTAAACCGATACAATATAACAAACATCAAGTTTAATCTGCAATGAAACAAGCAATCCATTAGAAGAGTCAAGTAGAGAATAAAATCTACTATCTTCTATGATTTAAAAGGTTTTTTCATCACTTTTATCATTGAGACTCGACAAATAAATAATCCACATCATCAAATCATCCTGCACACTACGTGCCAAGGATATTCTTTAGTATCACGACCACGAATTATCCATGCACTACGGGCCAAAGATAATCATGTTTTCATCAACGGTCCTGGATCATGCCATAAAACAATTCATCTTTGCACCCTTGGCGAAGAGAATCCATAGCCATAATCATACCAAAAAGCATCCCATCAATGCAATACGGGCCAATGAGGACTTTTTTTTCACATCATTTGTAACATTACGGTCATGATTATACCGAATAATCCCTGGTTATAATCATACCAAGTCCATCTATGCACTACAGGCCACAAATGACTTTCAACATAATATAAGCATGAGGATGATGATAATTCAATAAAACAAGTTCAAGAATAAATTTTAAAGATTTACAAATTAATTTATCCAGGAACCAATAACGTCCAAATTGTCAACATAATACTGCTTTGTGGTGTAAAATTCAAGAATGCTCAGAAGAATATTTCCATGAAAAGATACTGGATGAAGCGCAAATATCCAGGATATTATACTAATTTCATGGAGTATAGAATCCAAAACTTTAACCAACTGAGTATAATAGAATATATGAAATTGCAAATGGATTTTTTGCCCGCCATGCGGTAATCCACGTAGACAGATCATTTCCACAAGTTAATAAAGAATGAATACAAAGGATCATTCACCATGCATGCGGTAAATCCACATAGACATGTTGTTCCAACAGAATAATAAAGAATGGAATAACAGAAGAATTTCACCATATATGCGGTACTTCACATAGACAGGTTATTCCAACATAATAATAAAGAATGGAATAACAGAAGAATTTCACCATGTGTGCGGTACTTCGCATAGACAGGTTATTCTAACATAATAATAATGAATGGAACTAGGTCAAGCGTAATCCGTACAGATAGGATATTCCAACAGAATAATAAAGAATGGAACCAGGTCATGTGTAATCCGCACAGACAGGATGTTCCAACAGAATAATAAATAATGGAATAACAACAGAAATCACCAGGCATGCGATAGACCGCACAGACAAGTTATTCCAACAGAATAATAAATAATGGAACCAGGTCATGCATAATACGCACAGATAGGATATTCCAACAGAATAATAAAGAATGGAATAACAGAAGAATTTCACCATGTATGCGGTATCAGCATGACGAGTTATTCCAACATAATAATAAAGAATGGAATAACAAAAGAATTTCACCATGTATGCGGTACTTCACATAGACAGGTTATTCCAACATAATAATAAAGAATGAAATAATAGAAGAATTTCACCATGTATGCGGTACTTCGCATAGACAGGTTATTCCAACATAATAATAAAGAATGGAATAACAGAAGCTCTCTTCATGAATATGAAAGAAATAATACCCCTTACGAGTACAACAAATAATATCTCTTACCTTAAAAAGAAGAGTATTCCGACTGGTAGGGCGAGGATATTCTTGAAGAAAACTTATACTGTTTTCTACGCTCAAAGCTTCTTAAAACTCTAAAGAAATACGCTCACGATTATAGAAGAAGAATTCTCTGAATTTCTGGTGTGTTTTCAATTCTAACTAAGTATCCTATTTATAGGAGAATGGAAAGGATACTATGCAATAAAATATAATATATTCTATTTATAATATAATAAAATAAATAACTTTATAAAAGTATTCTGTTTTATATAAAAAGTTTTCTGTTTTATTACATTTATAATAATAATAAAACAAAACTTATCACCTTTATTATAATTCACAATATTAATCGACCAGGTCGTTCCCAGGAAAGAGGGGACTTTCCAATAAGGATTTCTCCCTATTGGCGCGCAATTAGATGACCAAATCTCTCCTTGACAGAACTTCTAGACATTGTCAATATTGCAAATAATAATATGAATAACTTGTTATCTCAATTATTGATTTAATAATATATAAATATCGACAATAATTGAATCAAATACGTGAGATACTATGCAGCAATTACTGTAGCAATAATTGAATAAAACTGAGTGACTTCCCACATAAGCATCAATAATCAATATCGTGTCTACTATGCAACCACGCCAGACATTCTTTATTTTTTTACTACTGAAAGTAGTTCAATGGTTTTAACGGTAAAACTTCCGCCATTATTTTCATAAAAATATTTTTATCGTTTTCTCAATCCGAATAATAATTACATTGTGGGGTCCACCAATGATTGTACCGTCGTACGGATATTCCCAGACAAAAAGAATATTCCCCGACCAATCGAATATTATACAACAACTTGCATACTTTTCAAAATTTATAAATATTACCCACAACTATAACATTATCTCAAATCCACACCGTAATTTTGAAAAAAATATTTTGAGAAAATTAAATCTTTATTCGTAAAATTTGGGATTTTACATGAGATGCAGATAAACTTTAAATGTAATTGATCTTCTATGATTTAAACCGAACATAGAATTTTTAGAGTGAAGCCTATTAGATTGTACCGTTTAGTGATAGAAAGATAATTTATTGCCTCATATTTTTTTACAGAATTCGGTTAGGGTTTTGTAATAGATTAATCTGTATCCGGCAAGTGTAGTTCTATCCTTTTTTAGAATGTAATAATTTCATAGTGATTCTCTTATTGATTTTTATTTTCTTAAAGTTGTGTTCTATCCTTTTTCAGAAGGTAAGAATTTGGTGTTCTCTAATATAATTTTGGATTTTAGTTATTTTTAGCTAAAATATGCTTGGAATTAGACTTTTTTAGTTATTTGTGTCATTATTGTACTGTAAATATTTTGACTTACACTACCAAACCATCACCATTGCTTCTGATTTTTTTCTTAATTAGTTTTGAGGCTACCTATATTTCATGAATGCTTTACACTAGTATAAGATTAATATTTAGAATTAACATCATGCTATGTGTAGCGGATTGTTTCAAATAATAGACAGATGTTCAGTGCTTACACAGGTGGTAGAAAGTTTTAAATCCAAAGCTTGTCAAAGGTCCATGGTCTAAAGAGGCGAGGCAAGAATTGTTTATTGATTGTTCGAATTTCCCTATTTTGTTGAGCATTTCCTTATTCTGACTTCATTGTTGCTATTATTTTTGTAACATATGTTTAGGAGGATGAAATAATAATTCAATTGGTGGACCACTATGGGCCAAAAAAAGGGTCTACTATTGCACAACATCTACCTGGACGTATTGGTAAGCAGTGTCGAGAAACGTAAGATTGGATATGATTGCTTTAACCTCTGAATTTCAGTGCTGTGTATTTCCTTACTTAAGCTTTATGAGTACAAGTGATGCAAGATTGATTAATGCATGTCTAAACAACGCCAAAAGTTGGACTTTTTGGTGTTCACCTGTTCATGAGTCTGTATGATGTTTACTTTGCCTTTCTGTAGTTAGAAACCCTTCTCAAATGCTAGCTTGACATTTCTATAAAAGGTAAAGAAAACCTTTACCTTTTTTATAACAGATTTATTTGATACTGCTCCATTTGGTAGAAAAATGTTAGTATGTTCTCCGACAATTGAACCCGTCTTATTGTGGCTTACTGGCTTATAAAAATAAAATAGAATAACTTTGAAATGACTTGTAGTGTGGAAATGCATTGAATTAGACCATTTGTTACTAATTGTGTAATCTCAAATTCTTGTGATTTCCTTCCAACTTCAATATTTTAAAAGGAAATGTTACAAAGATTTTGATGGTTGACAAGCTCAAATATGGTTTAACTTCACTTATTTTTCTCGGTATTATATAAAAGAATCTTGCTTTGGTACATAGGAGTAGACCCACCTAAATTTGCCAAAGCAACCAGTTAACTAATATCTCTATTATCTTTGGAATTACCTTTACCTAGCATCCCCTCTAATCTGAGTTGATATTTTAATGACTGATTGACTTAAACAGACAATAGAAGACCTCCTTCATTAAGTTGATACAGCCAGAGAGAAACTAATTTGGAAATAAAAAGGAAAGGAGGTGGTGAAAAGTATTGTTTATTTTCACTTTCCTCTAAACAGTTAGTATTATCTGGGAGGAGATTTTTCATTTGTTAGAAAGAATATAAGTATAGAAAATAAAACAAAATCAATTTCTGAGCTTGGGCCCATCTTGATATTATTTATGCTGCTCTCTGTTAAATTTGGGCGACGGTAATGTACATACTTATAATTATTAATTTATATGCCTTCCTCACTAGCCAAGACTCTTGTTACTTGATCCTATTTCTTTTTATTGAGGCACATTATGATGCTGTATCCTAACTTGAACATGATATGTTCTACAGGCATGTGCCTCTGCATCGTTGATAAACAGCTCAATGATCCTGCACCATTTGAGCAGTAGAGGAACAATCTCAGCCAATGCTCTGGCTGGGGTAGTCATGCGGTTCTGTTCACTTATGTTTTTTTTTTAAAAATTTCCTCGACATCAATTTTGATAATATTGTAGACATTCATTTCATCCTCTATGCGGAATATTAATTTGCAGCCTCCTTTGTGTTTTCTTAGAAGTGATATCATTGATCGTGTGCCATTTGACCTTTTTTTAGACATTAATGAAAGAGCTCGATGAGATGGAAAAGGTAAATGCAAAACTGTCTGTTACTGTAGAGGAAGTGACATTTGAGCATTGCAAGAAGAATGAGGTAAAACTCTCTTGGATGAATGTCGATATTATCTGTAACATAGTTATTGATTATTTATATCATTGGATGATTGTCAGACCACAATGTAGAATATCTTTGGTATATGTGCTTTATCTATCATCCATTTAAGAACACAGTACATTAAAACTTTGTCTGGAAAAATGGCGAAGCGGGCTTCTCTCCTTTCCGATAGTATAGTCTTCCTCTGGTTCTTTTCCCTTTCGGCCGAGGCAGCCACCAAGAATTACTAGTTTGATGTGAGTTTATAGTAGTCATATACTTAAAATCTTATGTTTTTTATTTCCTAGTTGATACTATATAATATTGATATTTTGTTTTTATAATTTCAGATTCAAGTGAAAAATATTAGTAGGCTGTGCCATGCAAAACCAATTATAACTGTGAATGGGAGGTTCCCAGGGCCTACTATTTATGTTAGGGAAGGAGACAGAGTCCTTATCAATGTTTCCAACCATGCACAATATAACATGTCCAGTCACTGGTAGGGGTTATAAATTTAATTTTTTAAGTGTAAGTTCAGACTGAAAATTTAAATTTAGTAGTAGTTCGCAAAGTCTGCCAACATTTTAATTTTCTTGGTGAATTTTTTCAGGCATGGATTGAAACAATTTCGTAATAGTTGGGTGGATGGACCGACTTATATAACTCAATGTCCAATTCAGACTGGTGGTAGCTATGTTTATGACTTCAATGTAACTGAACAAAGGGGAACATTATGGTGGCATGCACATATTCTATGGCTCAGTCTATGGTGCAATTGTTATTATGCCAAAACAAGGAACTTTGTTTCCTTTTCCACAGCTAGCTAGGGAAGAAACTATGATATTTGGTGAGTTTGATTTGTCAGGAAAATAATCTGGTTGGAATTAGCTTAGCTATTTCATATTAAAGTCGAGGAAATGAGTGACATAATTTTGAGGGTGCAGGGGAAAAGTCTCTGTATTAGCTCTTCTTTAGGGATGAATTATTCAACTATTATATTGTAATGTTGTAATGTGAATGATTTTAAATTATTTATACAATATTTATTTTATGTTTTATTTTATGTTTTATTTTATATTGTATTTGTGTTTGTTGGATAAATGTACACAATTAATTTTCTTTAAAATTTAAAAAGTCTATAACGACAGTCATCGACCATAACTATACAGTCGCCGAGCGTCGCTATAGACATCTATAGCTACAGTCATAACCATAGCAATAACTTTCAGTGACCGTTGGTAAAGAGTAAATACACGATTTTGTCATGACCTATAGCGACGGTCGGCGACTGTCGCTATAGACCAAAAGACCGTCGCTAAAAGCTTTACCGACGGCTTCTATGGCGACGATGGGTGGTGGTCATCGCTAAAACCTTTAGCGACGGTCTTTTTGGCTTATAGCGACGATCGTGATCACGATCATCGCTATAAATGATTTTCTAGTAGTGAAATCAGTATCATGTTGATAATTTGGACATTATTTAATTATGGATAAATTAAATTATAAATCTTTAAAATTTATCCTTGCTTTCATTTAATTGAATTCTTATATCATTGTCATCATCCTCATGCTTATATTGTGATAAAAGTCATCTTTGGTCGTAGTGCATAGATGGACTGTTGATTGGTATGATTATGATCAGGGATTATTTGGTATAAAGTGTGACGACCCGGAAATTCGGATCTTCTAGAATTTAAGTTTAAAGAATTAGTTATTAATAAAATGAATTTGTATTAATAATATTATGTGCTATGTGTTTATTAATCGTTCTAAAACCTAGGATGATTATAAGTCGGGAGGATTCTGGCTACGAGCTAGACTGAACGAGTAATAATTTTCAAGACAAAAATGAAAATTTTTCGGGAACAAAAATATTTTCGGGGGAAAAGACGAAATATGCACTATTTACCCGATGAAACCTAAGGGTTAGGGTTTGAATAACCTAAGCCTTTCTGAGAGTTCGGTATGTCGAAATGATATTTTGTCGAAAGATTTGACGATAATATGTTGTGAAAAGTTAAGTAAGCCGATAAAAGTTTTTCTCGAAAAACGTGTAAAAATCGGACGAAATAAAAACGACGAAGAGTACTGTTATGTAGTTTTCATTTGTTTAGCTACGTTAGGTAAAAATGTGAAGGAAGACGCTTAACACCAAAAAGTGTTTTTCAGTTTTTCGGAAATCCGAAGAATACGTAAATGTTAATCGATAAAGGAAAGACAAAATATCCAAAAATGAACCGCAGTTTTTAAAACTCTCAGACGAAACCCGAAAGATGGGACCGTGAAACTTACAGGCTAAGTTTTGTGAATAGTAAGGAGGTTAACTTAAGGAGTAAGTAAACTTAAGGGCTAAGTAAACTTAAGGAGTAAGTAAACTTAAGGGTTAAGTAAACTTAAGGCTAAGTTAACTTAATACTTAAGTCATGAATAGTAAGGAGGTTGGGGGAGAAATGACTAAAATACCCCTAGCTTGGAAATTCTATAAATAGGAAGCTTAATTCATTTATTTGGGATTTTTAAAATCCTACACCTTAGAGAGAGAGAGAGGGAGAGGGTTCGGATGAAGAGAGAAGAAGGAAGATAATGAGTGTGGATGATTGGATCGAAGGTGAGCGTGAAATAGAAAAGGTTGCGAATCGCCAACTTTGTCTAGCGGAAGAAAAATAAAGAAGAGAGGTAACCTAAAACCTAGTCGAATAATTTCTCTTTAAGTCCTATATGTTAATAACATAACTTAATAAGAATAAGAAGTAAATGATGTTAGGAATGATTTCATATGGTTGAAATCGTAAGAAAATGAAGAAATAAGAATTAGAAGTTTATTTTATAAATTTCTTAAGGAAGTATAAGATTTGTAATGAATTAGAACGATCCAAGTGGATTATATAAATAAGTAGGTGAAATAAGTAAAGAATGATGTTCTATAACATCAAATTCCAATAAAAAGTAAAATCGTAATCCAAAATATCGATTAAAATGAAGAACGATTGAAGAACACGAAAAACATTATTGATGGACAAATTTAAAACCATCATAGGATAATTGTTGTTGATGTACAAGTTTAAAACCATCGTGTATAAGTTAGATGCTTATTTCTTGGTTAGGAACGATAGAAAAGTTCATGAAGAACGAATTAAAACTTAGCTATAACGAAGTTATGGCAAAAATTTCGTAAAAGGCAAATGAGAATTAGAAACTTAATAAATGAATCCAAACGTGTAGGGTTTCATAAGAATGTAAGATAATGTAGAAAACGTGAGTCGCAAACTCAAGAACGAATGAATTCCGAGTTCGGATGACCGAATTACGGATGAACGAACGAAGAGCGTTAAAAACATAAAATGAACGAAGGGTGAAGATTATTGATGATTGTGTTATATACCCATGAATCGGATACTTTTGGGTTTAAATTATTGTATTCTCAAGGTATTTAGGTTCATTTTTACTGTGTTTATGTGTTGCTATGCAGATTCGGGAGCTATAGGAACTCTTGGGGGAATTTGAGCTGAAAAGGGTAGAATCATAATTTTTTGCACCCCAGCGCCGGGGCACTCAACATAGTACTAATCCCAGCGCCGCGGCGTTGGGCCGGGATTTTGGTTGACCATGCAGGCGCGTTTGACTGGACGTTGACTTGCATTAAAGGCTTTAAAGAGGTGGTTATGTGACAAAATTGAGTTGGAATTGGATTGTGGTTGGACAAGTGAAGTATATAAGGATTATTTCTATTGAAGTAGGGGACTAATCTACACAATTGGGGGCTGATCAAGGAGCAAGAGGAGAATTTGAAGATTTTCACTTGGAGTTCTTCTTCTTCTTTATTCTTTCAATTTGTGTAATTCATTAAGGATGATTTTTCAAAGATTGTTTGTTTTAATTTCCGTTATGAACTAATTTCTTTAATTAAGATTCCAATTGAACCTTTTATGGCTATGAATTAATTATTTGATTTATTCCAATTATTTATGTTGAAGTGCATTGTTCATCTTGCTTTGTGCTGATTGATTAATTATCTGGCCAATAATTACCTTGTTACTCTAGAAGGAATTGAAAGAGGAATTCTAGGGTTAGAACTGGGCATGGTGACATGTGACTTAGTCATTTGCAAAGTGAATAATTAGGTTTGTGAATTGAATGGAAATATTTGTTCACCGCATGTAACACATAAGGAATTGGGATTGAAAAGAGTTTAATTCAAATGTTTTGCATAGGAATATAACAAGATTAATCTTGATTAAATAGAAGGCAATTGATCACTTGAAAAAGGACTTTTGGCACTTGAGAATTCCTGTTAACAATTCAGTAGGCATAAATATTGAGATAATTGGATAATTGATTTATAGTTCATAATTGGGGATATTGGAGTCTTAATCCTTATTTATCTGAATTCAATCAAATCTTAGTTTTGTTTATTTGCTTTCTTTTAGATTAATTTCTTTTAATTGTTTAATTTAATTTTCTTAATTCGAAAAATCACAATTTATGGTTGTTTAAATAAAATTGAATTGATATAGTGCTAGTAGTTGGAATTTATTAATTAGAATTCTCTGTGGGACCGACACTCTATTTTATCACTCTATTACTTGTTGATCGTGTATACTTACACGTTTGCTTTGATTGTGAAATCAACCAACAAGTTTTTGGCGCCGTTGCCGGGGAATTCTTTATTAGTATTAATTCCATAGTAGTTATAATCAATTCGGTCTTAATTTAAACGTTACTTATTTTTCTTCTTGTATTTGTAGGAATTTTTTGCGAGTGTATGCACACTAGATCAAGGGCGAAAAAGGAACTTTTTCCTTATACGGACGATATTGAAAGGAAGTTTCAAAAATTACAGTCGACTAGTGCAGTGTCACCTGTGGAAGAAGAACTGGCAGAACAAGAAATTCTAGCGAACATGGCAGGGAACGACCAGAAATCACTTAGGGACTATGCCATACCGAATGTCACGGATATACAGTCGAGTATTAGGAGGTCGGCGATTAATTCAAACAGTTTTGAGATTAAACCGGGAACAATTTAGATGCTACAGAATACATGTCAGTTTGGGGGTAGTTCGATAGATGATCCGAATGAGCATATCTTAAGTTTCTTGGAAGTTTGTGACACCTTCAAATTCAGCAATGTGTCGGAAGATGCTATAAGGCTGAGGATGTTCCCGTTTACCTTGAAAGATAAAGTGCGAAGTTGGCTACATTCTTTGCCTCCCGGCTCAATCACAACTTGGGATGACTTAGCTCAAAAATTTCTAGCTAAGTTTTTCCCACCAGCGAAGTCGGCAAAACTACAGAACGATATTCACACCTTTGCACAATTTGACTCAGAATCGTTATATGAGGCGTGGGAAAGATTTAAGGATATGTCTCGTAAGTGCCCACATCACGAAATTCCATGATGGATGCGATTAGGGATATTTTGTGATGGTTTGCGCTACGTCTACGAGGCGATATTGATCAAAGCGGCGGGGGGAGCGATCATGTCTAAGAGTTTTGATGAGGCATATCAGCTGTTAGAGACAATGGCCACCAACAACTATCAGTGGCCCATGACTAGGTCTAACCCTCCGAAAACACCGAGAAAGTTTGACGTAGATGCTATGACAACATTAGCAGCACAAGTGGCCACAATAGCTTAGCAAGTGGAAACATGGCGTCCACAATCCACACAGCATGTAGCAATGGTTTGTGAATTATGTGCTGGGGGTCATGCTACGGATCAATGTGCCATAAATTCTGAATCATCTCAGTTCGTAGGGAGCTATAATCGATCTACCCAACCTTACCTGAATTAAAACGCATATAATCCGGATTGGAGAAATCATCCGGGATTTTCATGGAGTAACAATCAAGCTTCAGCTCAAGCGCTGAGACAACAAAACACATCCGGATTTCAAAATCAAACTCAACAACCAGAGCGGAAAACAAGTTGGGAAGAAGCCTTGGATAGATTTATTAAAGCTTCTGAAGAAAAGAACGAGGAACATGAAAAAAAATTTAATCAAATGGAGCTGAATATACAAAGCCAAGGTGTGTCGATCAAGAATCTGGAAAATCAACTGGGGCAGATAGCACATGCACTTAATAACCGACCACTTGGAACACTTCCGAGTGACACAGAGAAAAATTCGGGTAGAGATGAGCATTGTAAGGCTGTAACTCTACGAAGTGGAAAGGATTTGCAAGAGATAGTCACAGATAGGGAAAAGAGGGACAACGCAACAAGTGAAACAGAGGAAGTGGTGGACACCGAAAAACGTCAAGATGAGACCTTAGGCGAGAAAAAATAACGGAACCAACCATCACAATGCCTCCCATCTCCGTATCCATGAGAGGTTTGAAATCCAAGTTGGATAAGCAGTTTTCACGATTCTTGTATATTTTCAAAAAATTGAATATCAACATCCCCTTTGCCGAAGCCTTAGAACAAATGCTGAGTTAAGCCAAGTTTATGAAAGAGGTTTTGTCGAGGAAGAGGAAATTGGGTGAGTTCGAAACAATGGCATTAACCGAAGAATGCAGCGCGATTATTCAGAATAAGTTACCACCGAAGCTTAAGGATCCAGGTAGCTTTAATATACCATGTAAAATTGGAAATCAGTTTTTGGGTCGAGCATTGTGTGATTTGGGGGCCAGTATAAATTTGATGCCATTATCCGTCTACAGCCAGTTTGGACTTCAGGCTCCACGACCGACAAATATTAGTTTGCAGTTGGAGGATCGATCGGTTACATATCCACGAGGTATTGTTGAGGATGTTTTAGTTAAAGTGGATAAATTCATCTTCCCCGCAGATTTCTTCATCTTGGATTGTGAAGTGGATAGAGAAATCCCAATTATTCTTGGGCGACCATTTTTAGCAACGGGGAGAACTTTGATTGATGTGCAAAAAGAAGAATTGTCGATGCGAGTTGAAGATCAACAGGTCACCTTTAATGTTTTTAAGTCAATGTCTTATTCGAAAGAAAAAGGTGAATGTTTGCGGTTGATATCATGGAGGAATTGGTTAATCACAAGATCAGTGGAAATTATTTGGAGGACCCGCTTGAATCCATTTTGCTCGGGATGGACGAAGATGGTATTGAAGATGACGTGGAATATGTCAAATGGCTAGATACATCATCTGTCTTCCAGAAAAGCAATCAATCATTCGACACCCTTGATAGGCCCGAAACGGAATGTAAAAAGTTCAAACCGTCGATAGAAGAGCCACCGGTGTTGAAATTAAAACCATTACCATCTCATCTGCAGTATGCTTATTTGGGAAAAGATGCCACCTTACCAGTGATTGTTTCGATAGAATTAACTACACGCAAAAGGAGAAACTATTATGGGTCTTGTGAGAGTTCAAAATAGCAATTGGGTGGACTATAGCGGATTTTCGAGGTATTAGCCCATCATTCTGTATGCATAAGATTTTAATGGAAGAGGGGGCAAAACCAACCATTGAGATGCAAAGAAGGCTAAACCCCATTATGAAGGATATAGTGAAAAGGAGATCATAAAATGGTTGGATGCTGACATTATTTACCCAATCTCGGATAGCTCATGGGTAAGTCTTGTACAATGTGTACCAAAGAAAGGGGGTATGACAGTGGTGAAGAATGAAGCTAATGAGCTCATCCCTACTAGAACAGTTACAGGATGGAGAGTATCTATGGACTACCGCAAGCTGAATAAAGCCACACTCAAGGATCACTTCCCTTTGCCGTTCATTGATCAGATGTTGGATAGGCTAGCGGGACATCAGTTCTATTGTCTTTGAATGGATATTCTGGGTATAATCAAATTGCCATAGCACCAGAGGATCAAGAGAAAACTACATTCACATGCCCCTACGGTACGTTTGCATTTCGGCGTATGTCTTTTGGGTTATGTAATGCACCGACAACCTTTTAACGGTGCATGATGGCAATCTTCTCTGATACGGTCGAACATAATTTGGAGGTATTTATGGATGACTTTTCTGGTTCGGTGATAGCTTTGATTTATGCTTGAAAAATCTGATTCTAGTGTTGAAACGATGCGTGGAGACTAACCTGCTCCTTTATTGGGAAAAATGCCACTTCATGGTGAAAGAAGGGATTATTTTGGGGCATAAGGTTTCTGTAGCAGGGTTAGAGGTGGACAATGCGAAGATTGAGATAATTGAGAAATTACCTCCTCCATCATCTGTGAAGGGAATCCGGAGCTTCTTGGGACATGCGGGTTTCTATAGACGCTTCATTAAAGATTTCTCCAAAATTTCAAAACTCTTATGTTCCCTGTTGGAGAAAGACGTGCCTTTCAAGATGGATCAGTCATGCATCGAGGCATTTGAGGTATTAAAGAAGAAGTTGGTCTCTGCTCTAATTATTGTGGCGCTCAATTGGTCTTTACCGTTCGAATTGATGTGTGACGCCAGCGACTACGCAGTTGGAGAAGTATTGGGACAACGTCACGACAAGATTTTTCACACAATCTACTATTCCAGCAAGACGTTGACGGATGCCCAGTTGAACTACACAACCACCAAAAAAGAATTACTTGCAGTTGTGTTTGCCTTCGACAAATTCAGAGCATATCTGATTGAGACCAAGATAATTGTCTACACGGATCATTCTGCCATCAAATATCTGATTGAGAAGAAGGACACTAAACCGCGGTTAATACGATGGGTATTGTTGCTGCAAGAATTTGATTTGGAGATTCGGGATAGAAAAGGTACTGAAAATCAGGTGGCGGATCATCTTTCTCGGTTGGAAAACATGGAGGTTCAGAATAAAGACAACATAATGATCAATGAGAAATTTTTAGATGAACAACTTCTCTGAGTAACCCCAATATTACCATGGTACGCAGATTACGTGAATTACGTGGTTGCTAAGGTGTTACCACCAGATTTGAACTCACAACAACGAAAGAAATTCCTCCACGACGTGAAGCAATACTATTGGGACGAACCATTTTACATTTTAAGGCTGCGGATCAAATGATTAGGCGTTGTACCACACCACATGAAGAGATGGACGATATCTTTGGGTCATTGCCACTCATCGATTATGGAAGCCATTATTAGGTGAATGAGCAATGACCCAAGGTGTTACAATCAGGATTTTTCTGGCCTTCTCTATTCAAGGATGCTTACCTCTATGTGCTAAAGTGTGATCAGTGCCAACGCGTAGGTAATATCTCCAAGTGCAATGAAATGCCACTCAACTCAATTTTCGAGGTAGAATTGTTCGACGTATGGGGAATCGATTTTATGGGACCTTTCCCATCATCTTTCAATAATCAGTACATTCTGTTGGCGGTCGATTATGTTTCCAAATGGGTAGAAGCCGCAACTTTACCCACCAATGATGCCAATGTTGTCCTCCGATTCTTAAAGAAAAACATCTTCACACGATTTGGGACGCCGAGGGCGATAATAAGTGATGAGGGAACTCATTTACAGAATAAACGAGTTTACTAAATTGCTTGTGAAGTATGGGGTTCGTCATAAAATTGCAGCTGTGTATCATCCCCAAACCAATGGTCAAGCGGAGGTCTCGAATAGGGAGATCAAGTGAATTCTAGAAAAGGTGGTCAATTCGTCATGAAAAGATTAGTCTTTGCATCTTGACGATGCTCTATGGGCATATCGAACATCGTACAAGAATCCGATTGGCATGTCACCTTACAAAATGGTCTACAGAAAGGCATGTCACTTCCCGGTTGAACTAGAACACAGTGCACACTGGGCCATTCGAAAACTTAACTTCGATCTACAAGCAGAAGGTGAGAAAAGGTTACTGCAACTTAATGAGATGGACGAATTCTAGTTCAATGCCTATGAGAACGCAAAACCCTACAAGGAGAAAGTCAAAGCCTGACATGATAAGAAAATTCTTGATCGAACATTTGAACCAGGCCAACAAGTCCTGCTTTTCAACTCTCAATTGCATTTATTTCCTAGGAAATTGAAATCCCGGTGGTCCGGGCCATTCGTGATTATATCTGCCGCCCCACACGGAAACATTGAGGTCAAAGAACCGAATTCAAAAGAAAAATTTAAGGTAAGCAGTCAACGACTTAAACATTACTGGAGTGGACCTATCGAACATCAATCCATGATCATGTACCTCTCCGAACCAATGGACAACTGAGCATAACAGCAAAGTCAGGCTGACGACTATAACCCAAGCGCTAGAGGGAGGCAACCCCATTTTTATTTATTTATTTTTGTTTAATTTATTATTGGTATTTTATTTTCCCATATTCAAACTAGTGTAGTTGCGGTTATTTCATTTTTATTTATTCATTTTATTATATACGCTGAATAACATTTTCCTATTTTCCAATTCAGTATAGCTGCAACGTGACCAGTCAAATACATAAGGAGTATCAAAGACAGCGCCCCGACGCTTGCAATCAAAAGTAAGCCAGCGCCTCGACCCATTCCATCAGGATCTGACAATAGCCCACAAATACCTTGTAGATTGGAGTTGAGTGTATTCATAGCGCCCGACGCTCTGACAGATCGACACAAGCTCTTCGGACCATAAATACTAACGCCGAACTTATCTTTGAGATTCCAGAGTGGAAATGGGAGCATATCACAATGGACTTTTTGGTGGGACTTCCAATGACAAGGAAAGGATACGATGCTATTTGGGTAATAGTGGATCGGTTGACGAAATTGGCTCACTTCTTACCAATAGGAGTTAGGTATAACCTAGAACAATTGGCTAAACTGTATGTCAAAGAAATTATTTCAAGACATGGAGTACCTGTTTCGATTGTGTCAGATCGTGATCCACGATTCAAATTGAATTTTTGGAGGAGTTTACAAGAGCAAATGGGAATGTAGCTGAAGTTGAGTACATCATCATCCTCAGACGGATGGGCAAAGTAAGTGAACAAATCAAACACTAGAAGATATTTTAAGATCTTGCATTATGGATTTCAAAGGGAGTTGGGATGAACATCTACCTTTGGTGGAATTCGCGTACAACAATAGTTTTCACGCTAGTATGGGCATGCCACCTTATGAAGCGTTATACGTGAGGAAGTACAGAATTCCACTATGCTGGGATGAAGTAGGAGAATGTCAGATTTTACGACCTGAGATGGTACAACAAACGGAAGATATGGTAAAGATAATACGTACTTGATTGGTAGCAGCTCAAGATAGAAAAAAGAAGTATGTAGATCCTCACCGTGAGAAGAGGGAATTTGAAGTAGGTTCGTATGTCTTTCTGAAAGTATTACCTTGGAAAGGGAAGATACCTTTTGGAAAGAAAGGAAAGTTAAGTCCAAGGTTTATAGGACCTTTTAAAATTATAAGAAGGGAAGGAGAGGTAGCTTATGAAGTAGCTTTACCTCTAGAGATGGAACGTATACACAATGTGTTCAACGTGTCAGTGTTATGTCCCTATAAACCGGACTACAGACACGTAATAAAGTATGAATCTATTCAAATAGAAAAAGACTTAACGTATAAAGAACTTCCAGTTCAAATTATTGATAGGAAGGAACAAGTCTTGAGAAATAAGATAATACCTTCGGTGAAGGTGATTTAGAGGAACCACAATGCAGAAGAAGAAATGTGAGAACTCGAGAGTAAAATGAAGGAAAATTTTCCTCATTTGTTTATGTAATTGTAGTGAGATTCTGGGGACAGAATCCTTATAAGGGGGCAGAATGTAACGCCCGAGAAAATCGATTTTTTATGAGAATTAAATTTTTATTTGATTATGTGGATTAAATGAATTTATTTGATTATTTATGTGAGTAAGCTATATGAAGGTCATTCTATGACCTAGAATGTGTAGAATTTTAGCTATGTGCTAGAATTAATTGTTTTGAATTTCCAAGACAAAAATAAAAGTTTTCCGAGAAATTTCTGTAAAAACACTATTCATCTATTTCTGCTCGGGAATTAAGTTTGAAATTCTGAAAAACCTGTAATGATAGAATTCTAAGACGAGATGGAATATCCAATAATATTTCAGTTATGGCAAACAAAGTCTTCGCTTGCGGACTTAAAACCTAAGGGTTAGGGAAAGTGATTTCTGAGAAGGAAATGAATGCGTATAATGATTTGGGTTATTATACGTATGATATATTAGTATGATACTAGTTAGTATACGAGTATAGTATGAAGATTACTATGACGTATAATATGAATATCGTACGAATATTATACCAAGAGAATACGTGAGTTATACAAGTAGAATACAATTAGTTCTTATTGGACTTTGAGTTTATGGACTTTGTAGAATCCAATTGGACTTGGATTATATCAAGCCTAAGGTTTTGTGAAATGAAGCCCGAGATTGAGTATTATCAAGGCCCAATGTTAGGTTAAATCAAGCCTGATCCAAGAAACTGAACCGCAGATCAAACCGATGGGTCACCGGATGGGTAAAACCTATGGGATGACCCATAGGGGGACCCACAAGGCCATGTGGGCCGGCTACATGGTGACCAAGTAAAGCAACTTTACTTGGTTACAAAGTAATGAATAATAAGGAGGTTACCAAATTGACCAAAATAACCTCCATTGGATTTTCTATATAAAGAAGCTTAGCTTGGTCATTTGTTTGTTTTACAAACATTGACCAACATATTTGAGAGAGAAAAAAGATCTAAAACCAAGTAATTAAGTGAGCTTAAAGCAAATCATACGAGTTTTAAGCAAGAACGCGAAGAACGTAAAGGTAATAATTCGTAAAACCTTAATTTTCGATTTGTTTTAATTTATTTTTCGTAGAGAATCATGAATTGGTCAAGCATGTCTCTTCTAGAGTAATAAGGATGGCTAATAGTGATTTAAATATTTACAAGCCATGTATAAGTAGGAATTGTAAGCGTTTACGTAAGTTTAACCGACGAAAATTCATTAAGTTTTGACTTGGTTGTTGATGGACATATTGAAAACCATCATTTATAGGGTATGTGAATATTGCTTGGTAAGGATATAGACAATGAATTAATGGATTGGTTCCATTTGATTTGGCGTAAAAATCATGAGTAACGAAGTTATGGAAAATTTTACGAAATTAATCGTTAAACGTTGAAATCGTAGAATTTCGGATTAGTAGTCAAAACTTGTCGTTTAGTTTAAAAACCCTAGTTTAAAATGGCATAGCGTAGTATAATGTATTCAAGAGTCGTGGACTCAAGAACGGTCGAATTCTGACTTATAACGAAGAAAACGAGCTATGAACGCTCACGAGCGTTTAACAAATGCTTATTAGGACGTTAATAGTGAATTCATTGTTAACCGATTTAAAAACTACTTTTGTCCAAATGAAATCATAGTACATGGAACGTGTAAGAAAACGGCTTTTGAACGAGCCAAATCCGACTTAAAATGACTAAGTTATAAGTCCGAGAAGAATAGTATTGAAAATTTGAAAAAAAATTAAGGGCTCAGGGTGGGCACCATAGCGCCACCCCAATCTTTAATCTTCGCGATGCAGCGTCGGATGAGGAACATTAGCTACTGGAGAGTGGTGCCGCAGCGCCACTAGTATAAAGGGTTGTCGCGCCATAACGCCGTGACCGGACATTGCATCTCTTAGTAGTTAGTAGCTGCATGCTTAATATATATTAATATTGATGTCCAGCTAGCCAATGCCAGGTAGTGGGAATTTGTTGACTAAGTTAGTTTTCTAATCCCAATTGATTGTAAACTAATAGTTGAACATGTATATACTTAGTATACATGATAAGATTAATCTTAAGTCACTTATATAGTGATGACTTTAGGAATTTGAACATGGATTAATTGTAATTAAACGAAGAACATGAAGTGTAAATAAGTGAATCGTATTCAATAAGGGTACTTAACCAATGATGGTTAAGTATTGGTTTAGTGACTTAAGAACGTTAATAAGCCGTAATGAAGAATAGTAAGTTGAATTGACATTTATTAATGAAATAAACTCAATTAAGACATAGAAGAGAAAGAAGCTGGTAAAAATAATGTGATTAGATTGTTTAGTAGTTAATTACAGTGTGCTATGTTAATATATCATGTAGATATTGTAAAGATCAAGAACTGTTGAATATTTTTATTTGAAGACGCTTGAAGGCAAGTTTTCTTAACGGTTTTCTAACCTTTGTGTTAGCCATGTTTTTGTGATTCATGTTATGAGATACATGAATTGTTTTACGAAAGGGTCGATGCCAGTTTTAACTTGGCTAGACTAATCTTAAGAGTTATATTGATTTGTATACAAGTCTTTCGATATAGAACTGTTTTATGAAAAGTGTTATTTAATGTTTCATAGTACTTCGTAACTACTTGTTCAGTTATTGAAGATAATCATATAATTCTCGACGTGGTATTTATATTATCTTTTGCTAGACTTAGTGAGCTAGTTATGCTCACTTCTTGCTTGAATTATATGATTTCAGCTAAGGCCAAAAGAACTTAGGATCCCAGTAGGGATAAAGGTAAAGTTAAGATGGATAAGTAGATTATCCTGTAATAGATTAGTATGTTTGTAAGAATCATATTATGATAACAAAGAATGTCTCAGTTTTAGAACTTGGGAAAGGAATGATTATTATTATTGTAATAAGAATGTAGTAATTATGCTCATGTTTATGTTGTTTCAATGGAATGAATGTATAGTGATAAGTACCGTGTAGCACCATATCTGTGGGTTGAATGTACCCGAATTTGAGGGCGTCACAGAGGTTGGGAGCTCTATTTAGGAAAACGTGATATTAGGAGCACTATAAGAGAGATACACATTTCGTTTTTTCCTCATGCCAGGCGTCATTAGCCTTTATCTCAGCCAATCACCGAGATCCCCTTGATGGGCCTAGATTGCTTTACTTTGTTAGAGGGTCCCTTCACTCAAGAGGCTTTTTACCGCTGGTGGCTCCCTCGCACCATTGGAGCTCAGACTCGTGCCATACAGTTTGTAACACCCCAACTTTATGAATAAAACTGAATTTTTCTATAAATATCATTTTTTAATATTAAGGTGTGAATTTGTTATAATGTTATAGTTGTGGGCAATATTTATAAATTTTGCAAAGTAAGCAAGTTGTTATATAATATTCGATTGGTCGGGGAATATTCATTTTAATAGGGAATATTCGTACGACAGAACAATCATTGGTGGACCCACGACGGAGTTATTGTCGGAATGAGAAAATGACAAAAATATCTTTTTATAAAAATAACAGCGAAAGTTTTACCCGTTAAACTGTTGAAATACCTGGCGGTAAAAGTACGATAATACGCATGGTTGCACAATAGCACACGACATTAATTATTGATGCTTACGTAAGAAGTCACTCAATTTTATTCAGTTATTGTTACAGTAATTGCTACATAGTATTTCACATTATTTGATTCAATTATTGTTACAATATTTTATATTATTAAATCACTAATTGAGATGACAAGTTATTCATATTATTATCTGCATAATTAACAATGTCTAGAAAGTTCTGTCGAGGAAAAGGGTTTGTCGATGTCGGGATTTTTACTGTTCCTTTTCTGTTCTTGTCTTTTGGTGTTCTCATGTTAGGTGAGATTTGTTTGAAAAAATAAGTTGTGAAGGTCCGACATTTATATGTCGACGATTGGACTATAAGAGTCGCCAGTTGGTATTTTTAAATGGTTGCACCAACTGAACCGAGAAAAGGTTTGCATATTGACCACGTGATGTAACACTATTAAACTGGTCTGTGAAATCAAGATTCGTTAGGGTCCGGGGACTTGCTTTTGCAGAGGAAAGGTGTTAGGCACCCCCCGATATCCGTGTTACCACATTGACCGCAACTTTTCAGTTAAACTGTTATATGAATGTGTGTGTGTGTGTGTGGGTCAATGTGCAATTATTTGAAAGTAGTGTTATGCCTCGTTCGCACCTATATACAAAGGGTTTGAATTTATGTAAAAATTCAGTTTTAACAAGATATATAAGTGATGTTTTGTAAAAGAGGTTTTTCAAACCCTTATGCTCAATAGTAATTGAGGCCTTTGATACTTCCATTTTCTTAAATGTTCGGCTTGTTTGCTTTTATTTACGAGATGCGAAGCTTCTTAGAGAAAATAAGATATATAGCAGTGCCCAACTCCTTGTGGGTATGAGAGCCGTCTAAGGAAATTCATACATCGTGAATAATGTACCAGCTGTCTACAGCCGAAAATGTCCATTATGGGAACCAAATCTAGATTCAGGAGACTGAATCTGTGATCACATAATTCATAGGCTCACATGATGTAGCAATTTATATGAAAGCTATAAGCAGTTATATATATAAAAGCTGTAAATATATATATATATACACACACACACACACACACAGAGACTATCAACCACCATGACGAGAACTTCATGGGGGAATGAAAATATAAATATATAAAAGTAATATATATATATATATATATATATATATATATATAGAGAGAGAGAGAGAGAGAGAGAGAGACACGATCAACCACCACGAAGCACCTCCATGGGGGATCGAAAATGCAAATAAAGCAGTAAAAATGATTAACCGCCACGAAATAAACTCCAGGTGGTAAGAAATATAAATAAAGCAGTAAAAACGATCAAATGCCACGAAGTAAATTCTAAAAGCGGAGACTAATATAAATAAAGTAGTAAAAGGTCACAAAGTAAACTCTAGGCACAAAAATGTAAATATATATATATATATATATATATATATATATATATATATATATATATATAAGCGGTAAATGCATAGAATATTTTATCCAGACTCAATCAAATAAAGTTGGATGTGTACAATATATATAAGTATTTATATATATATAAGAAATAAACGCTCCGGATGTAAAGTTTAGGCTCATCGAACAGAGTCTGATAATAGTCTATATACATATATATAAAAGCAATAAACGCTCTGGATATAAATCCAGGCTCAATCGAGGCATACCTCGATAATGTTAGTCCATATATATATATATACAAAAGAAAATAAAATCCACGGACCAAAGTCCGGGCAAACACACGCAACACGACTCTCAACGTGAAGAA
Source organism: Panax ginseng (assembly GCA_020205605.1). Taxonomy (NCBI): domain Eukaryota; kingdom Viridiplantae; phylum Streptophyta; class Magnoliopsida; order Apiales; family Araliaceae; genus Panax; species Panax ginseng. The sequence continues at coordinate 76,468,849 of CM035131.1, read as the reverse complement.
CGGTGTGTGCAAAATATGGAGAAAAGGCTTTAAAAGGTGTAAAAAGGCTTACAGTGGACTGCCAAAGAAGACTTCTATAGCTTTAAATGGATGACCACTCGGTTCCCACCGATAAAAATATAGCAATATATGAGTTCACAAGTGTTTAAAATGAGAAAGCACTCAGTTTATAGTGTGTATAGAGCAAATTGGACAGGGCTTCCTCACCATTTTCTCTTACAAAATGGCCACCCCAAGCCCTCTATTTATAAAGGGGGAGCCGCAGGTGTATCTACAGCAGCCGCAGATGCACCTGCGGCTGCCTGGGGTGCCCCAATATCTGCGGGTCCCGTCGTCTCTAAGTACGTGCACGCGTGTAACGTGATGTCCGCTCAAACTTTTAGATCTTCAATTTGGGCATCCGATCGTGGTGTATAAGATCTGTTTCGGAGTGCTGTTGTTGAGAGCTACATAAATGACATGGGATTAGAGGTTGTAAGAAGTCAAGAAGATGGGAACATGCCCTTGGTCTTCAAGCTTCAAATTACATTCGATGTGATGTCCTGTGTAATAGTCACTCGGGATTGCAGCTATTTGGTTCTTGTATGACACTGCTGTGTTGAATGTATGTTAAAATGTGTTGAGATGGCGCGCATGTGGGATCGATGTGGCAAAATGATGATTTTGTCCCTCACCGGGGTTATCTCCGATTTAATGATTAAGCGATCGTTGCTTAGGGTTATTTACGAGATTGAGGCACTACAAAGTCTTCGGATGTCCTCAGGGTTATCTCTGAGGTGTGCCTGAACTCCCGGGGTTATCTCCAGGTTTGGGACTGAGTGCCTCGGGGTTATCTCCGAGGTTGAAGCTGATTGTTGGGGGTTGAAACAAGCTTTTTTGGGGTTATCTCCAGAACTACAACTGCACTCCTTGGGGTTATCTCCGAGGTTGAGACTGAAACTCCCAGTGTTGTTTCTAGGATTGAATATCTCGGGGTTATCTCTGAGATAAAAAAGGATTCCCCAGTGGGATTTCTAGAACTAGAACTGTCTTGTCTTCCAGGGTTATCTCTGAAAGATGATTTTACCCTCCTGCAATGTTAGTCATAGGAATGCAAATTTTTTAGTGTCTACAGATGCCCCTCTTTATCATATTTATGCAATGCATTGGCATGGATAAGATATAGAATACTAGACACTTGAAATGTGGCATGATAATCATTATGCAATGTACAACAATAAGATGCAAATGTATGTGATTTGTTGGACTGTTCTCTAACATGATGGGATGACAGCCGGCTCCCATGACTTCTGTTGGGGTTTACAGTCATTACTGACAACCCTGATGAACTGTCTTAGACGTGCGATCCAAAGTCCTCAGAAACTTCCAGGATTTTGACATTAGGGTTATCACCAAAGTCCTTAATCCTTGATACAGACTTAACACTAAAGACGTATCTCTCATATACAACAGACTCTATGGGGATGTGTTTAGGAGGACGTGTATAACATATTCCATCATTGGACCTCCCCGATGAGGATGGTCCTTCCTAGTTTGTATCGCCAGGTATTTTCGCTGCTCTTTCAGAGTTACTGAGTGTTGCCAGGGTTGCTTGACTTTCGTCGACGTGTGCATCGATGGATGTTATCTCTGCTGGGCAAAGCGTCAATGATGCTTGACCTTCATTGACATGTGCATGAACAAATGAAATCCCTACTGAGGAGAAGTGTTTTGGAGCTATGAGCTTGCATTGACGGTATTAGATGGCCTGTGTCAGAGATCCGATTTATTTGACACAGATTGACAGTTTGACCTGGCAGTTGGACCGAGCACATTTCTTTATCCGGCATTTGGGTAGAGATCCTTTGGAGGCAGATACTTTTGATACTTCCAGCTCTGGTGCTGGCCCTTCAGGTGACCCATATGGCTTTGCAGGTGCAGATCCTCTATTGTATAGGCCTGATATCCCCGTTAATGGAGATCTAGTAACTCAGGAGGAGTTACATCAGGTGGACATGATTGATGATGTAGACATTGACACCATTATCTTCTTCTAATGTGTATTCTCGTTATATCTTTTGATAGTCCTCTATTATATACTGGGTGGCTATGACCCATTCTTGCTATATCTTTTGATAGGCCTCTGTTAGTTGTTGGGCATCTGTGCCCCATTTCCCTATATTTTTAGCTGTACAGAGATGTATTAGATGATGATGTACTTGGGAATGTATGTACTATTATTACCTACATCATATTGCCATGTATTGTTTATTATGCATGTATTATGTTATGCATATGTATGTATGTCCAGAGATATTCAGCATTGACCCCTGGATGGTCTTATGATACGGCCCACACAGATGTCTTCTTTGATAGTTAGCCGCATTGATCATACCCCACCAGTGTTGGTGGCATCCCGTCTGAGATCGTGGTATGATAGTATGTCACCTCCAGATATGGTGACTATAGATCAGTTATTGCAGCATTCTATGACCCTCCTGATTTTTTAGGTTCTTGCAGGCTTTGTAGAGGGTATGCTGGAGCACTAGATACTAGAGAGGCAAGTTTTTCGGTTTGGTATCCATGAGTTGACTCCTACCTTAGAGGAGTATGAACGGTTGATGGTGCTGCCCTTAGACAGACCTACATGAGCCGACAGTTTATGACCCTCTCCGGGCTGAGGCGTAGGGTTATACAGGATAAGATTACATCCGGCCATGTGATATCCCAACATTTTATGATGGACAAATTTGGCTCAGAGGACAGTTACACACGGCACTCTGGGGATTTTACCATGCTAGAGGATCATTGCATTCTAGCCAGAGTAGACATATTGTTTATGTGTTTATTATCATACGTGTACATGCAATGGTATATGGATAAGCTGGACATTAGCATCATTATGGTAGTGAGATCTCTCCGGGAGGGTCACACCATTGGTTCATGTTAGGTGTGGTTCATGTCACACCTAAGACCGATTGACACTTTCCGATGACACGGGTATTGTTTTACCAATGAGATAGTTATTCTTACTCCTTCAAGCTAGCGGAGTGTATATATGCTATATCTTGGTCGATATTCTTGGTAGGGATTGCAGATCTGTTTTACATTCTGCCGTGTACAAGTCTTAGTTCACCCTACAGCTTCATTACTCATGCTCCGGGCATGGATTTTCTCCCTATGGCTAGTATGAGTGGTATGCCGACTTACCACCCACTGGCTGTGATGTCATAGTTTGACCATCTACATGACTTCCATCCTTTTGAGGGGGCATTGAGTCAGTGCTTGGCTTCTCACCACTTGTTAGTAGAGGATAGATCCAGGGTGTATGCCTGTTGGGATTAACGTGAGCTAGCTACATTTTCTGTTAGTCATCCGGGCTGTTCGACAGAGTATTCTACATGGATGGAGACAGAGACATCATCGGTTACGGAAGTATCCATAGTGCCAGAGATTAATTCTGATGATGGGGAGCTCATCGAGGACCTTGATTTTCCCACCGAGGAGGAGCTATTCACTGGGTTGACAGTAACTCTTGTAGATTCTATTAGTATGAGTGTTATTGTAATCTAGCATTCAGCACAGTATTTAGAGCAAAGTCTTCATCTGATGACCTTTGAGAGAGACCAGGCTAGGGCCTTGATGTTGACAGCTCTTGATGGGAGAGATACCACTCTATTGGAGAGAGAGGAGGCTGTAGCTCATAGAGACACCGCTATTGTTGAGCAGGATGAGGCCAGATCATCCAGAGATTCATTGATTGTTGAGCGGGATGCTGCCATATCTGCCTGGGATGTGGCCATTAAGATAGTACTACAGTGAGATCCCTTATTACTGGCATGCTTGCCAATACGAGTGCATATATTGATGAGCATCATGCTACCACGCAATTGGCTGTGGATCTGTTAGCTCGTGTAGATACCCTTGGGCAAGAGCTTGCAGCGTTGCCTCCTTCTTCGGAGAGAGATGCCATGTTAGACTTGATAGTTCGTATATCCACGGGATTGTAGATAGACTTGTATTTTCATACACAGACTATCTTAGCCATTTTGTCATGTACAACACATATTATATATATCAAACAACATTATATATGGCAGGGAAATATATTTTGATTCACTTCCTTCTAATTGTGCCTTGCTACTTTCTTGATATTTGCCTGTTTCTTCAGAGCTTGTGATCTTGATGTATTCTGAACTCATCCTTGATGTGTGGACATTGAAATGTCGCAGGATCGTTCTGAATGGATCGTTGATTTATGTATATCCCTACCCTCTTTGGTGTCTTGGGACTGGTTTCTGTATGTAGAGGTGGAGATGAGTGTGACTTTTCCTCTCTGAGATTCACCACACCACAGATGGTTGTCGGTACTCCTATTGAAGAGGAGATCCCAACTAGTTCCATCTTTTATGGATTGGTGTTGCTCTTCAAGGAATCAACCACAACTTAGATGGTCGCCAACTATCCCATTTATGGGGAGGCCAGGTAGTTCCATCCCTTTGGTCTGAAGCCGATGAAATGTGATGGATTGAAGGTTGATCCCAGTACCACGTGATAAGTATTTGTTTTTGTAGGGGGTAAGACTGAACCATAAATGGCTGCCTACATACTCCTATTGAAGAGGAGATCAGGTCAGCGTAGTTCGAACCTGGTGTAAGAGGTTCAATGCTGTATGTGAAGGGGTAGAAAGTGTAGGAATGTTTTTATGATTTTTGTTTGTATAGAAGGGCGTATAATTGTTTTTGTTGTTTTTGTTTTTTTTATTGCGACCGGGCCATATAAAATGGTTGCCTACGTACTCCCAGGTATCGGGGAGATCAGGTCAACGTAGTTAGCCCTATGTTCAGGACAATTTGCAGCCGAAAAAGTTTGATCCCATATTCAGGACAAACTACGGGGGAAAAGTTTGATCCCATGTTCAGGAAAAACTGCAAGTGTGAAAAGTTTTATCCGTAGTGGGACAAAACTACGGGTGTGAAAGGTCCAATCCCTGGTGGGATAACCTGAAATGTTTGAAATGAAGTTGAGTGAATGATCTGATAATCTGAAAACCAGGCTACTGGCTTGAAGAGTGCGTTTCCCTTATGGGGAAAATGGGTATGAAGAAACGGTTGTATGTAGAAAGGGGTTAAAAAACCTGAAGTGACTGGTGATTTGGTGATCCAAAACCAGGATGTTTGCTTGATGGTAACTTCAGACATCGAACCGTTTCATGGTGTCTGAGTTGATGAACTGTGGAAATTCATCGTCGTCCATTTCCTGTAATCTGAGAGCACCTCCTGTCAATACCTCCTTGACAATAAATGGGCCTTCCCAATTTGGAGAAAATTTCCCCTTAGACTGATCTTGGTTGTCAATGATCTTCTTCAAAACCAAGTCATATTGTTTAAACTGTCGTAGCTGAACTTTTCTGTTGTAGGATCTGGCGATCCTCTGTTGGTATAACTGACCATGGAAGATAGCATCACTTCGCCTTCCGTCTATTAGAGACAATTGGTGATACTTGTCTTGTAACCATTGGTCTTCATCTAGCTGAGCGTCTATCAACAGTCTAAGGGATTCCATTTCCACCTCTATGGGGAGCACTGCTTCCATCCGATAGGTCAATGAGTAGGGGGTTGCCCAGTGGAAGTACGCATTGAAGTTCTATAAGATAATAGAGTCAAAGGCAAGAGGTCAGGGCATCCTTTATGATTGGTGGACATCTATTGTATGATCTTCTTGATGTTCTTATTAGTCGCTTCAACAACACCATTCATCTTTGGACGGTAGATGACAGAGTTAAGGTGTTTGATGTGGAATTTACTGCATAACTCCTCCATCATTTTGTTGTTGAGGTTCTTAGCATTATCTGACATAATTACCTCTGGTTGTCCATACCGACAAATGGCATTATTTCTGATGAAAGCAATGATGACTTCTTTGGTAACTGTAACACCCCAGAAAATCGAACCTTTGTAAATACTTTTAATAATGAATAAAATAATATTATTTATTATTATTGTGTGTTGATAAGATGAATGTCGGTCTATAACCTAGAAACGTCGTAAAGCCGTAGTATTTTAACTACGTGGGAGAATTAAAGTGTATGAATTTCTAAAACGAAAATAAAAGTTTTCCGAGAAATTTTCTGAAAAACACTATTCATCGATTTCTACTCGGGAATTATTTTTGAACTTCCAAGAAATATGTAATGTTATAATATCAAGGTGAGATTGATTATGTAATAATAATCTAAGTATGGAAAACGTAATATTTCGCATGCGGACTTAATTTGGGAATGTTAGGTTTATTAAGCATTAAGGAAAGAAAGTTGTAATCGTATGATGCGTATGCATTATACGAGGTAATGAACGTAAGTATAATACGACGTATTATACTATTAAGAATGGAGAATGAAATAATGTATATTACGAATAAATATAAGAGCTAACATATGAGAATTATACGTGATGTATATATGTTAAGTTGTTAATTAAATGTAATGAACTTATAGGATAATTAGCTTAACGATAGAAGTCTAATAGAATGTAATACTCAAGCCCAAGTGTTTGATATGTCATGAGTCCAAACTATTGTATTGTAAGCCCAATAAGGAATTAGCTAGATTAATTAGTAAGCCCAATGTGATTAAGCCATGATCTATGCGGCAAACCAAGTGAGAAATGGGTAGACTTGATGGGCAAACATTTTGTGTGGTGACCAAGTGTTGTGATGATCAAGTAATAGAAGTGGCTAGCAAGTAGACTTGGTTGATAAGCAATGAATAGTAAGGAGGTGTATTAAGGAGGTGATTAAAGGAGGTGGAATGTCCAATTGACTAAAGTGCCCTAACTTTGGGTTGCCTATAAATAGAGAGCTCTCAATTCATTTAATTGCTTGATTAAAATTACTCTCAACTCCTCTCAAGATTAAGCAACTTATTTGGTAAGGAAAATAAGTCACATAAGCACTTATAAGACACTTCAACCTTTGCTAGATTTTCCAAAGTGAAGTGAAGTAATAGTCTTCAAGGGTAAGACTCATATCTATTATCTTCATCTCTTCTATGATATGATTGATAGAGAAGGGGGATTGTTTGTTAAGAACATGTAATAAGTTATTTATGAATGAACTTAAGCCGAATAAGTTGAATAAGAAACTTGAACCTAAATAAGTTAATAAACTTGTATAGAACTTGTCATATGATGTTAGTATGTTCAATATAGTATAAGAACATTGATTGATGGACTTAAGTTCATAGTAAGTCATAAGCATAAAAATTTGTAGTTAATAAGTTGATTAAGTCATTGACTTATGAGAATAAGTCAAAACCTACTTTGATAATAAGTTGGTATGATAAGTAACTTGAATTGTTCATGTGTTGATTAAAATCCATTTAGAACGTTTAGTAATGAAGCTTTGCCGGAATTCACACGATTGGACGATTATCGTCGGATTCGTGAATTTCTCGGAATGGAAGTCGTATTTTGTGTTTGAAGTCAAAAACGTTGGTTTTCGATGGAGATAAGTCATATTTGGCATTATAGAGTTGCGAACTCGAAAATGACAGAATTCCGACTTAGAACAAAGAAACGAGCGTTGAACGTTTATCGTTTTCGTTAAAAATGAACTAATAGGTGAAATTTTAGCAAATGAAGTCAAATAGATAAAATTCTTGTATGAACGCATAGAGTATGAAATTTGTGAACCGTAGGCTTTTGAACGAGCCAATTCGGACTTATAACGAAGAAGTTATGCGTCCGGGAGTTTCGTAAAATATTCAAATTTTGCAAATCAGATAAGGCACTGAGTTGGTAGCCATGCCATGGTACAACCCAAGGCCAAATGAGTGGCGCGCAGCAGGGTGATGCATGTCTCGAAAGCACATTGCTAACTTCCATGCATGCAATGCGACCTATAAATAAGGACTCGTCTGCCGTAGCGCCAAAGTCCGGACTTCTCTTCGTTAACTCGTGTAAAGTAGTAACGGCTTTTAAGAGTAATGGGTGGCGCCACAGCGCCAACCCTAGGATGTGGACAGTAATGAATGCTTTCTGATATAAAGTGAAAGAGAACTTATTAGTAATGAACTAAGGTGTGAACATAACATTGTTAAGGCACTATTAGACACCTAATTGTATGATGATTAAGAGTTATTAATCAATTGAATGTGAACGTAATATGAATGACGTAATGAAAAGCCGAAAACCATTATAACATATCTAAGTCAGGATTTAGATTGAGATGAAGGGTAAGATATAATAATATACCTACTTGATTATATAAGACCTAATGTGGTACGTTATATGATCATGTATTGTAGAAACTTTGAGACCTAAAGTGTACGTGTGATAATCAGTAAGCAGACGCTGAAGGCAAGTATTCTAACCCTTGTTCTAGTTCAGTCTGGACAAGCTTTGTAATTGATGTATCCTTTCGCATGAAGTTTTGTATGAGGAAGTCAAAGCCAATTCTTTTGGCTAGACTTAGATTATGTTTCTATCAATACATGAAACAATGTTCACCAAGTTATATCGGTGTAGTTTTCAATCAAAGAATGAGTATGCTAAAATGTTTTCATCGTTTAACGACTGGCACGTGAGGTTGCCACAACTTAAACGTATACACGTTTAATGAATGTAGTGTTGATTAACATAGAGTACTATGGGATGATCACCTATAAGTGCTCGTAAGCTATGTCGGACTTACGAACATAGTGCCGGGTTGTCCTTTTCAAAAGCAATAATGAACTGCTCAAGGTCTTGGACCGGAACTGATGTTTTACTGAATATTATTGTTGTAAAATGTTTTGAATGAAAAGAAGTGCTATTTTGAATTATCGATAGTACTTCATAACTATTGTTCAGTTATTGAAGATATACGAGTTCTATGTTTCAAGCATGTTGGTTATTAAAATTGTAGTACTTGCTGAGCTAGTCATGCTCACTCTTGCTTGAACCATATGAACACAGCTAAGATTGAACGGACTTAGACAGGAAGTACATTCAACTGAGTGTTCCGCCGTGGGGAGCACCGATACTATTTGTCAAGAAGAAGGACGGATCGTTAAGACTGTGTATCGACTATCGAGAGTTGAACAAGTTAATGATAAAGAATAAATACCCATTGCCTAGGATCGATGATCTATTTGATCAGTTGAAAGGGGCTAAGTATTTTTCAAAAATAGATTTAAGAACGGGGTATCACCAGCTTAAGGTTAGGAAGGAGTATGTACCAAAGACAGCATTCAGGACTCGTTATGGTCATTACGAGTTTCTGGTGATGTCATTTGGGTTGACAAATGCAACGGCTGCATTTATGGATATGATGAACAGAGTGTTCATACAATATTTGGACAAGTTCATCGTGGTGTGTATAGATGATATTCTAGTCTATTCTAAGACGCCAGAAGATCATGCTGAACACCTAAGATTAGTGTTGGAGACACTAAGAAATGAGAAGTTGTACGCAAAATTTACTAAGTGTGAATTTTGGTTGGAGAATGTACAATTTTTAGGTCATGTCATTGACCATGAGGGGATTTCAGTAGATCCAGCGAAGGTGGAAGCCGTACTGAATTGGGAACAACCAAAAACGCCGACTGAGGTATGGAGTTTCCTAGGGTTAGCGGGTTACTATCGGAGATTCATCCAGGATTTTTCAAAGATAGCTACTCCATTGACTAACTTGATGAGGAAGATGGTGAAATACGCTTGGACTGACAAATGTGAGGAAAGTTCTCAAGAACTGAAGAAGAGGTTCAGTGAAGCGCCTGTTTTGTCATTGCCTGATGACACAGGAAATTTTGTAGTTTATAGCGACGCTTCGCATAGAGGACTTGGTTGCGTGCTCATGCAACATGGCAAGGTCATTACGTATGCATCTAGGCAGTTGAAGGATTATGAGAAAGTTTACCCTACTCAGGATCTGGAACTGGCCGCAATAGTTTTTGCTCTAAAGAAATGGCGAAATTATCTTTATGGGGAAAAATGTGAGATATACACGGACCACAAGAGTCTAAAATATATCTTCCCACAAAATGAGTTGAATATGAGGCAGAGGAGATGGTTGGAGTTGATAAAGGATTAAGACTGTGAAATCCTGTATCACCCTGGAAAAGCCAATGTAGTTGTCGACGCCTTAAGTAGGAAGGGTCGGGAAAAGTTGTCTTTGTTAATGGCTCAAATTGAGTTAATGACAGAGATGGCTAGGATGGAGTTGGAAGTGAATTGCCAAGTGAAGGAGGGCAAATTCTGTTTATGACGGAGATGCAATCTACTATCGTAGAAAGAATCAAGGAGGTGCAGCTCAAAACTGATGAGTATGACCGAGTAAAGGAGCGGTTAACCAATGAAAAAGAGACTAAGTACAGTCTTGATAATGAGGGATTATTGAGATTTGAAGGAAGAATTTGGGTTCCGAATGAGACAGAATTAAAGGAGCAGGTATTGCAAGAGGCTCATAGTTCGAGGTTTTTGATTCATCCTGGTAGCACTAAGATGTATCAAGACCTTCGACAGAGTTTTTGGTGGCCGAACATGAAGAAAGAGATGAGTACGTTAGTAGGTGCTTAACTTGCCAGAAAGTTAAGGCCGAACATCAACGACCAGTTGGCTTGCTACAGTCGTTAAAAATTCCGTAGTGGAAATGGGAGAATATCACGATGGATTTTGTGGTAGGACTTCCGACTACTCAGAAAGGATATGATGCGATTTGGGTAATAGTGGACCGGTTGACGAAGTTGATAAATTTTTTCCAATTAGGGTCAAGTATAACTTAGACCAATTAGCTAGAATTTATATTAAGGAAATAATTTCTAGACATGGAGCACCAGTATCGATTGTGTCAGATCATGACCCACGATTCACATCGAACTTTTGGAGGAGTCTACAAGAACAGTTGGGAATGCAGTTGAAGCTGAGTACGACGTATCATCCATAAACGGATGGACAAAGTGAGAGAACAATTCAGACGTTAGAAGATATGTTAAGATCTTGCGTCATGGATTTCAAGAGTAGTTGCGATGATCATCTACCATTAGTAGAGTTTACGTATAACAATAGTTATCATGCAAGCATAGGTATGCCACCTTACGAAGCTTTGTATGGGAGGAAATGCAGAACACCACTGTATTGGGATGAGGTAGGAGAACGTCGAATGTTGGGGACAGAATTGGTGCAACAGACAGCAGATATTGTCAAGAAGATACAAATGCGTCTTCTAGCAGCTCAAGATAGATAGAAGAAGTTTACGGATTTGCATAGAGAAAATAGAGAATTTGAAGTAGGTTCGTACATATTTCTAAAAGTATCTCCCTAGAAAGGAAAGATACGTTTTGGAAAGAAAGGAAAGTTAAGTCCGAGGTTTATAGGACCTTTTGAGGTATTAAAACGGGTGGGAGAGGTAGTATATATGATAGCATTACCTCAAGACCTATAACGAATACATAATATATTTCACGTATTACGTCCTTATAAGCCAGATTATAAGCACATGATAGAATATGAATCTATTCATATCGAGAAGGACTTAACGTACGAGGAAATGCCGATTCAAATTGTTGATAGAAAAGAACAAGTTTTGCGGAATAAAGTTATACCTTCCGTGAAAGTGATATGGAAGAACCACGATGCATAAGAAGCAACGTGGGAGTTAGAAGAAATGATGAAAAAAAATTACCCTCAATTATTTGTGTAATTTTTTTTATAGCGAGATTCTGGGGATAGAATCCTTATAAGGAGGAGAGAGTGTAACACCCCGAAAAATCGAACCTTTTTAAATACTTTTAATAATGAATAAAATAATATTATTTATTATTATTGTGTGTTGATAAGATGAATGTCGTTCTATAATCTAAAAACGTCGTAAAGCCGTAGTATTTTAACTACGTGGGAGAATTAAAGTGTTTGAATTTCTAAAACCAAAATAAAAGTTTTTCGAGAAATTTTCTGAAAAACACTATTCATCGATTTTAGCTCGGGAATTATTTTTGAACTTCCAAGAAATACGTAACGTTATAATATCAAGGTGAGATTGATTATGTAATAATAATCTAAGTATGGAAAACGTAATATTTCGCATGCAGACTTAATTTGGGAACGTTAGGTTTATTAAGCGTTAAGGAAAGAAAGTTGTATTCGTATGATGTGTATGCATTATACGAGGTAATGAACGTAAGTATAATACGATGTATTATACTATTAAGAATGGAGAATGAAATAATGTATATTACGAATAAATATACGAGCTAGCATATGAGAATTATACGTGGTGTATATATGTTAAGTTGTTAATTAAATGTAATGGACTTGTAGGATTATTAGCTTAACGATAGAAGTCCAATAGAATGTAATACTCAAGCCCAAGTGTTTGATATGTCATGAGTCTAAACTATTATAGTGTAAGCCCAATAAGGAATTAGCTAGATTAATTAGTAAGCCCAATGTGATTAAGCCATGATCCATGGGGAAAACCAAGTGAGAAATGGGTAGACTTGATAGGCAAACATTTTGTGTGGTGACCAAGTGTTGTGATAATCAAGTAATAGAAGTGGCTAGCAAGGAGACTTGGTTGATAAGCAATGAATAGTAAGGAGGTGTTTTAAGGAGGTGATTAAAGGAGGTGGAATGTCCTATTGACTAAAGTGCCCTAACTTTGGGTTGCCTATAAATAGAGAGTTCTCAATTCATTTGATTGCTTGATTAAAATTCCTCTCAACTCCTCTCAAGATTAAGCAACTTATTTGGTAGAGAGAATAAGTCAAATAAGCACTTATAAGCCACTTCAACCTTTGCTAGATTTTCCAAAGTGAAGTAAAGTGAAGTAATAGTCTTCAAGGGTAAGACTCATATCTATTATCTTCATATCTTCTATGATAGGATTGATAGAGAAGGGGGATTGTTTGTTAGGAACATGTAATAAGTTATTAATGAATGAACTTAAGCTGAATAAGTTGAATAAGCAACTTGAACCTAAATAAGTTGATAAACTTGTGAAGAACTTGTCATATGTTTGTCATATGATGTTAGTATATTCAATATAGTATGAGAACATTGATTGATGGACTTAAGTTCATAGTAAGTCATAAGCATGAGAATTTGTAGTTAATAAGTTGATTAAGTCATTGACTTATGAGAATAAGTCAAAACCTACTTTGATAATAAGTTGGTGTGATAAGTAACATGAATTGTTCATGTGCTGATTAAAATCCATTTAGAACGTTTAGTAATTAAGCTTTGCCGGAATTCACATGATTGGACGATTATCGTAGAATTCGTGAAATTCTCAGAATGGAAGTCGTATTTTGTGTTTGAAGTCGAAAACGTTGGTTTTCGATGGAGATAAGTCATATTTGGCATTATAGAGTTGTGAACTCGAAAATGACCAAATTCCGACTTAGAACGAAGAAACGAGCGTTGAACGTTCACGAACGTTTATCTTTTTCGTTAAAAATGAACTAATAGGTGAAATTTTAGCAAACGATGTCAAATAGATTAAATTTTTACATAAACGTATAGAGTATGAAATTTGTTAACCGTAGGCTTTTGAACAAGCCAATTCAGACTTATAACGAAGAAGTTATGCGTTCGGAAGTTTCGTAAAATTTTTAAATTTTGCAAACTGTCTGAGGCACGGAGTTGGCGTCGTGGCGCCAACCCAATGCCAAATGAGTGGCGCCAAGTCATGCTCAGACAAAGATGTCTCGAAAGCACACTGCTAACTCGCCTCGCAAAGATGACCTATATAGTAAGGACTTGCGCCATGTGCCAGTCCGGACTTGCTTATCGTTAACTTCAACTGTGCGCATTGACAAGAGTAATGGGTGGCATAAGTGGCATGAAGAAGAGTAATGGGTGGCGCCAGCATTTGAACCCTAGGATGTGGACAGTAATGAATGCTTTCTGATATAAAGTGCAAGAGAACTTATTAATAATGAACTAAGGTATAAACATAACATTGTTAAGGCACCATTAGACACCTAATTGTATGATGATTAAGAGATATTAATCAATTGAAAGTGAATGTAATATGAATGACATAATGAAAAGCCGGAAACCATAATAACATATCTAAGTCAAGATTTAGATTGAGATGAAGGGTAAGATATATTAATATACCTACTTAATTATATAAGACCTAATGTGGTACGTTATATGATCATGTATTGTAGTAACTTAGAGACCTAAAGTGTACGTGTGATAATCAGTAAGCAGACGCTGAAGGAAAGTATTCTAACCCTTGTTCCAGTTCAGTCTAGACAAGCTTTGTAATTCATGTATCCTTTCGCATGAAGTTTTGTATGAGGAAGTCAAAGCCAATTCTTTCGGCTAGACTTAGATTCTGTTTCTATCAAGCATGTACAATGTTCACCAAGTTATATTGGTGTAGTTTTCAATCAAAGAATGAGTATGCTAAAATGTTTTTGTCGTTTAACGACTGGCACGTGAGGTTGCCACAACTTAAATGTATACACGTTTAATGAATGTAGTGTTGATCAAAATATAGTAAAATGGGATGATCACCCAGAAGTGCTCGTAAGCTATGCCGGACTTATGGACTTAGTGCCAGGTTGTCCTTTTCAAAAGCACTAATGAACTGCTTAAGGTCTTGGACCAGAACTGATGTTTTACTGAATATTGTTGTTGTAAAACGTTTTGAACGAAAAGAAGTGCTATTTTGAATTATCGATCGTACTTCGTAACTATTGTTTAGTTATTGAAGATATACGAGTTCTATGTTTCAAGCATGTTGGTTATTAAAATTTTAGTATTTGTTGAGCTAGTTATGCTCACTCTTGCTTGAACCATATGAACACAGCTAAGATCGAACGGACCGAAGGCTCCGGCAAGGATAAGGGCAAGGCGAAGACGAATCCATAGAATACTGTTGTAATAGTATAGGATGACCGTTTGTAATATATTGAATATTATGACAAGAGTGAATGAATGGGTTATAAGGAACCTGGGAAATGTAATATTATTTGGAATATATAGAAGATATATTAGTCCTTTTGAGACTATTCAATTGAATGAATGAATGAATGGTAGTACCGTGTAGCACCATCTTTCGGGTTAGAAAATACCCGAATTTGGGGGCGTAACAGTAACCCTGGGGAAGGAGGTTGCTTATACCCATTTGGTGAAGTAGTCGATAATGGTGAAGATAAATCAATGCTCATTACTGGCTTTGGGCTCAATGGGCTCGATCACGTCCATTCCCCACATTAAGAAGGGCCAAGGTGAACTAATGTTGTGGAGATCCCTCGGAGGGGCGTGGATAGCATTCCCATGAATTTTGCATTGAAAATATCTCTTGACGTGATCATCACAGTCAGCCTTAAGCGAGAGCCAATAATACCTTGTTCTCAGGATCTTTTTAACAAGTAGAGGGCCACTCATGTGTGGGCCACATACTCCACTATGTATTTCATCCATGAGCCTCTAAGCTTAGTCCTTGTCCAGACATCTGAGGAGACCTAGTCCTGCATCCCTTTTGTAGAGTGCATCTCCGCTCAGGTAGATTTCATAGCCAGTCGATGGATCTGCCTTCTCTCAGTCGGGCTCGCCTCAGCGGGTGTAGATCCATCTCACAGGTACTCCTTGATGTACTAATACCAATGGTGTTGGATGGGAGGTAGCTCATTCGATACTTCTCCGATTTAATTTCCATAGGCTAGAGCCTTTTGTAGGGCAAATGGGATGCTTGACATGTTTTCCTTGTTAGGTATTTGATCCGTGACGCCCCCAAATTCGGACCTCCACTTGGTCACTCAAATTTGGGTCATCACGTTCTCATGGTAAAACCATAATAACTAAAATAACACATTCACAACGGAAAATCTAAATTAGAATAATATACAATGATTTATTATCACTATTCCCCCAAGTCTCGCAACCTACAATACTTAATAGATTACATAATATTATCGAATAAAGACCTATTACATAATCCTACTTACGTTTAAACATTGTCTGAAAATAGTCTTAACATAACATAATAGTTTAAACATAAAAGGAACAAGCTAGTCGGTAGCATTGCCCTTGCCCTTGCCCTTGTCTGTTCCAAAGACACCTCTCAGTTCCTCCTTAACTGAAAGGTTTTAGATAAGCAAGGATGAGCATAAATTGCCCAGCAAGTAATATACAACAAGGGTAAAGAGTTTCATAACACGAGTTTGAAATATCGAAGTATCATCTCTAAGATAGTTCAGAGTTTTAGAATAATATCATGAGCAATGAATATCAATAATTCTTGGAATAAGAACGATAATTCAATATAAATCAGCAGAGATATATGAATTCAACGACTATCAATGTATCCAACTGAATAAACAATTTATATTGAGTAGCCACTAAGGACTATTGAACTTCCACTAGAGTTACCAATATTAAACTGATAACCCAAAAATATCGAGTACTATAGATGATCAGTCTACAATACTTTACGTTATGCATAACACCACCATAATATTCAATAACGTGTTGGGGTTTCCAACGACATCCACTCCCCTTACCAAAAGGGTTGTCCAACTCAGTTTTCAAGATTTCTACACCAATCATTTGGTTTGGACAGCTTTTATAAACATGCATATAGTCTAGCTGAATTAAATGGCATCGACTCTTTCATAATATTCAAGAACAATACCAAGTTTAACATGAATAATAACTTTCACGAGGGTTTAAACATACTAGATCATTTAAACGAGAAAGTAATATAACTTGTATTCAAAGAGATAAGCTAACGGTATTCGTTGAATAAAGAATGCAAAGACACTTGCACAATAAGAGTAAAGGTCAAGGAAACTCGCTCAATAATAATTAGAATAAGTTTAGGGAACTTGCCTTAAGCGTAGTTTATCCACTTCAAGAAATCAACACTTTCGAATCCTATTTATAACGTATTATATGTTCAAGATGTTCATTAGCTAACACATATAGGTAAGTTCAATGTACACATAAACGTTTAACTTAGATATAACTTCATACACATCGCTTACCCTATATTTTTCATAGCACAATTCAGTTTGTAAGTCATCATAAATATCACAACGTCTTGATTACCTTTATTTCTTGAAAATATTCTTTGGACTTAACATTTGGAATTCATGAGAAACATTTTGTCTCTATCACATAGCATGCTTCTTAACACATTACATAGCATTTTGTTCATGTAAGATAAGTTAAAGTAATCATATAGGCATGCTTCAAAACATCGCTTCAAAAAATGTAATGCAAATCTTGATTCGGATCAAGCCAATTGCCATGGCTAAGCTTAGGACCCAAGACAAATTGCTCAAGTCCTCCTGCCAAGCCAAGAATTAGTCATTTGCTTGTGGTTTCTGTTCGGCTTGCTCAAAACAATCATACATGATATACTTGTCATGTTAAGGGTCTTTTCATGCTCCTTAAGTTAATCTAGTTTCCTTCTTACATAATAGAATTCTAAATTAATCATTTCAACCATTTAAGGCCATTCGAGGTTATGAAACCACAAAGTCTACCATTCTTGCTCTCTAAACATATAAGATAGTTACAAAACTCATATTAGGCATGCTTGTGAGTATTCATAATACATATGTGAAATGAACACCGCTTTAGTTGAAAATATGCTTCGTTCATGCTTTATTTTAAATATGATACATAAGCATGGTATATATACGTTTATGATACATGAGTCAGTCTAAGAGTGTCATCAAACATGATCACAAATATCAGATTTTAGTCCTCATGGTAGCTTGACAATATTCACATTCAAAGCGTACTAGTAGGTTCAACATGCTCATGTTTGCTTACTAATCATATAAACACAATCTAAAGGTTTATTCATGCATTTCTAAGCCATACTGCCATGCTTGCAAAGTTAGAATATACATCATGTAGTGGTCATGCATATTAGCTCACTAGGCTAAGCGTTTTCTTGAAAACCTTCATAACACAAAGCCTAATAAGTTTGGTCTTGCTCAATTAATTATGTACACTATAAAAAGCTCATCTATGTGTATAATCAGTCATGTATAGCTTACTGGGTTCAAAATTTGCAGAACATGATCTATAACATAGTTTGTTCTCAAAATATAATGTTTACATCTCCATCTAAACCATATGCTTTCGTTAATCATGCAAATATATTAAAACATGCTCCACTTAGCATAATATACTTACACATACACATACACATTACACATACTTGCATGCTAATATTAGTCACAGTACTATAATATATTGCAAAACAGAAGCTCAAAACTTAATTCAAAGAATCAAGCAATTGCTGCTCCACCTCAAGATATATGGCGCATGCAACATTGCATACGCCTAGTTCGAGCCAGAACGATGCAGCCCAAAGAATCGTTTAGCCCAAATACATAATTTACCCACGAAATTGATTCTAAACAATTATGTATCAGTGTAAACATTCTCATAAGGCCATATAACAACTATATGAACATTACCCACCCTCATTAACATCCAATCCTACAAAATAAAAAAATTGAATTTCCATACATGCTAACTCTGTTTAACAGAACTGAAAATAGAAAACAAGGAAGAGGAGCTATACCTTTGCAAATGTGAAAGGAACTTGCTCCAATGAACTCCTAAGATCTAAAAATGCTTGTATGCTTTCAACTCTCACTTAGCAACTCTTAGACAATTTCCAAGCAACACCAAAAATCTGAACTCAAGCTTGTATTTATAGAAAAATCATGGAATATGCATTGTCATTACACAATTTTGGAATCCATGGTGTTTTGGGAAGAAACAATGGTTCATGAATGGTGGTTTAACAACTCCATACCAACTACATAGCTAGCAATGATCATCTAGGATTTAGCCTTGTGGAGAATACGTATTCTAGCTTTAGCTACTGTTCATTGTACTTGTGCCACTCATTTTGGGATAAAAGTGAAAATCTCAGCAACAAGCTTAGTTCAATCCCATTTATTTACTTTGTTCTCCAAAAATAGTTTTAATGTCCAAGTGTCACTATATTAGGAGAATTTAGGGTTATCTATATACTCACATCATATAGTCCATGTACATTAAATATACGCAATAAAATAATGCAGTCAGGTATTATTGTCCGGGTAGTTCCATAATTATCTCTACCACTCATATAACCATATTATAACCTTATCATATTAATAACTTATTTATTTATGTTAAATATATAAATTTATTCCTTCCCTTAATTAACTACCACTTAATATTATATAGTTTTATAAAACTTAATATATAGTCACACAATGTCACACTACACTATATAGTATAGTTGTATTATTGCTCATATGCACATAACTATCAATATAATATTATTATATTACTAACTTACTTATTTATGTCAAGTAAATAATTTATTCACTTCCTTGATTAATTAACATCAATATTAATTAATCCAACCATCATTGATTAATGTATTTATGGATTTCCATAACCATTATTTATCTATATAATTTTATTATATACTTTTATAGTTATATTGCAAACAATAATAATCACATATTATTAATTAATTACCAAGTAATCAATTTTCTACCACAACCATTATCAATTAATTAATATAATAATTAATAATTAATATTAGTTATTTGCGCACTTTATTTCATAGTTTATTAATATCACACACAACATAGAATTGTTCCATTTAATTTTCAAAGTGGAAAAATAAATTTTCTCCAACTGACCACTGGCGCAGCTGCGCCAGTTTGTACTGCTGGGACGGCGCAGCTGCGTCGTGCCCTGACAGTGCCAAGACTGGTTTAGCTTCAGCCCGTGTCAATTTTCATTACTAAACTCGTTTTATACGACATGAATTAATGTCCACAAGAGTGTTACTACAAGTCTAAAAGCATATTTACTACTTATTTGAAATCACCTGATCAACACGATTAATCTCTTTAACTCTCGTTTTAATTTTCTTAACGGATTTCTTCATTTCACATTATGCCACACAAGGCATTTCACAATCCTCATCGTCACTTCACACATCTTAATACGTATTGATCTAATACGAATCAATTGAATTAACCGACTCTCAAAACACCATCACTTATTTTCACATAAATGTCATTTCCATTAATATTTTCATTTAATAATACGGGAAATTCTCGGGTATTACATCATCCCCCCCCTTATAAAAATTCCATCTCGGAATTGCTACAAGGTTACACAAATAGATGGGGATAATCCCTCATCATCCTATCTTCTAACTCCCACGTTGCCTCCTCGACATCATGGTTACGCCAAAGCACTTTTACAGAAGAAATAACTTTATTCCTTAATGTTTGTTCTTTCCTATCAAGGATTTGGACAAGAATTTCTTTGTACACTAAATTCTTCTCCTCTTGAATAAGTTCATAAGAAATCACGTGTTTGTAGTCAGGCTTGTACGGACGCAACACGGATATGTGAAACACGTTATGGATGTGATCCAACTTAGGTGGTAGTGCAACTTTATATGTTACTTCGCCCACTCACTTTAGTATCTCGAACGGTCCTATGAATCTTGGACTCAGTTTTCCTTTCTTGCAGAAACAGATCTTTTCCTTCCACGAAGATACCTTTAAGAATACGAAACTGCCTACTTCAAAATCTTTATCTTGCCGATGCAAATCTGCATAGTTTTTCTGGCGATCTTGAGCTGCTACTAGTCTGGCTCTTATTACTACAACCACGTCTGTGGTTTGTTATACTAACTTTGGTCCGAGTATTAGTCGTTCTCCGACTTTGTCCCATCATAATGGTGTTCTGCACTTCCTTCCGTAAAGAGCTTCATACGGTGGCATGCCGATACTTGCATGGAAACTATTATTATACGCAAATTCGACTAAGGGTAGGTGGTCGTCCCAATTTCCCTTGAAGTCCATCACACAAATACTAAGCATATCCTCTAGCGTTTGTATTGTTCGCTCACTTTGTCTGTCTGACTGAGAATGATAAGTAGTACTTAACCGTAACTGTGTTCCCATCCTCTCTTGTAAGGTTTTCCAGAATTTTGAAGTGACACGCGGGTCTCGGTCAAAAATAATTGACATCGACACTCCATGTCGTGAAACAATTTCCTTTACGTACAGACTCGCTAATTGATATAAACTGTAACAAATTTTGATAGGTAGAAAATATGTGGTCTTCGTAAGTCGATCCACTATAACCCAAATGGCATCCAAACCTTTCTGCGTGACTGGAAGTCCTACCACGAAATCCATCGTAATATGCTCCCATTTCCACTCTAGTATTTCTAATGGTTGTAATAAACCACTCGCCCGCTGATGCTCTACTTTTACGCGTTGACACGTAAGACATCTACTAACGTACTCTGCGATTTCTCTTTTCAGATTTGGCCACCAAAAATGTTGCTTCAAGTCCCGGTACATCTTTGTGCCTCCCGGATGAACAAAATATGTCATATTGTGTGCCTCGCGCAAAATCTCCCCTCTTAACTCGGCCACTGCCGGTACCCACACTCTCCCTTCAAATCTTAAGATACTGTCTTTATCTATTCAAAATTTTTCTACCTCATTTTTCGTAATCCTTTTCCTCATTTTCTCACATTTTCCATCTTTCTCCTATGCTTCCTTTACTCTATCCAACAATGTCGGACAAGCTTCCATTAAAAATAACTTCTCTTCAGACCTCTCGGGTCCCTTCACCTCTATTTCCAACTTCTGTATATCTCTTATTAACTCTTCCTGATTTGTTAGTCGAAACAATTTCTCCCTTCCTTTCCTGCTCAGAGCGTTGGCAACTACATTTGCCTTCCCCGGGTGAAAAAGAATCTCACAGTCATAATCTTTGATTAATTCTAACAACCTTCTCTGACGCATATTCAACTCCTTCCGTGTGAAGATATATTTCAGACTTTTGTGGTCTGTGTATATCTCACATTTCTCCCCGTATAAATAATGCCTCCATATCTTTAACGCAAAAATTATTGTTGCTAACTCTAAGTTATGAGTAGGGTATCACTTTTTTTAATCCTTCAATTATCATGACGCACACGCAATGACTTTGCCATGTTGCATTAGCACACAACCCAATCCTCTATGCGATGCATCACTATACACCACAAATCCTCCCGTATCATCTGGTAAGGATAATACAGGCGCCTCACTTAATCTCTTCTTCAACTCTTGAAAACTTTCTTCAGATTTATCGGTCCATACAAATTTCATTGTCTTCCTCGTCAAATTAGTTAACGGGGTCGCTATCTTAGAAAAATCCTTGATAAATCTTCGATAGTACCCAGCTAACCTTAAGAAACTTCTTACCTCCATCGGAGTTCTTAGTTGTTCCAAGTTGCTTACTGCATTAACTTTTTTGAGATCTACTGAGATTCCATTCTCATCCACCACGTGGCCTAAGAATTGAACCTTCTTCATCCAAAATTCGCACTTAGAAAATTTCGCATACATCTTCTCCCTTCGTAGTGCCTCCAAAGCAATCTTTAGATGTTCGGCGTGTTCTTCCTCCGTCTTCGAGTAGATTAAAATATTGTCGATGAAAACTACTACGAATTTATCCAAGTATGGCTTGAAAACTCGATTCATCAAGTCCAAGAATGCTGCCGGAGAATTAGTTAAACCAAATGACATTACTAAAAACTCGTAATGTCTATATCGGGTTCAAAACCCAGTCTTTGGTATGTCCTCATCCCATACTTTCAGTTGATGATATCCCGTCCGTAGGTCGATCTTTGAGAAATACTTTGCTCCCTTTAGTTGATCAAATAAGTCATCTATCCTCGGTAATGGATATCTGTTCTTAATCGTTACTCTATTAAATTCTCGATAATCAATACAGAGCCTCATCGATCCGTTCTTTTTCTTAACGAATAACACTGGTGCTCCCCAAGGGGATACACTTGGTCGAATTTAACCTTTATCCAATAACTCTTGAAGTTGTATCATTAATTCCTTCATTTCTACTGGCACCATACGATATGCAGCTTTCGAAATTGGTGTCGTTCCCGATGCTAAGTCTATTACGAATTCGATTTCTCTATCTGGCGGAAGGCCAAACAAATCGTCCGAAAATACATCCTGAAATTCACTCACTACGGGTATCTCTTTAATCTCTACTCCCTTTTTCTGAGTATCCACGATGTAAGCTAAATAACCTATACATCCTTTCTTTAACAATTTCTTGGCCTGCATCATCGTAACGTAATACGATTGCTTAAGCGATGAGCTACCATAAAACACTACCTTAGACTTACTCGGAGTTTGAGGGTTCACACATTTGTTCTGACAGTCAATTACTACTGCATGGTTGTATAACCAATCCATCCCTAGTATTACTTCAAATTCTCCTAATCTAATAGGAATCAAGTCAATGCTTAGTTCATGTTCTCTAATGTTTGCGAGACAATTTTGATAGACGTATTCTACAGGGATTTTTTTCTTATTTGCAACTTCTATGTTCAAAGGATCTTCTAAACGTTCTTGGGGTGTACTAAGTCTACTAGCGAATTCTTCAGATACAAATGAACAGTTGGCACCCGAATCAAATAATACATAAGCATTTATATTATTTATTGGGATTATACATGACACCACATCCTTCCCAGCTACGACATCTTGGACAGTCATGTTAAAGGTTCGAGCGGTTGATCGGTTGGGTTATGCAGGTCCACCAATCATTAACTTACTTCCTCCTCCATGGCTTCCGCCAGCTCCACTGCTTCCTTTCTTTGGACAATCCTTTATCTGATGCACTGTTGATCCACAAGCAAAACATCCTGTGATCTTCTTCTACTTTGGGCAATTTGGCGATATGTGCCCCTCTTGACCGTAATTATAGCAAGAGATTTTCCTCTTCCAGCATTCTCCCTGATGAATTCTTCCACATTTGTTGCAAGCTTCGGTCCTCTTCTTGAAGTTTCCCTGGTGACTTCCACCTTGGTTATTGTTTTTGTTGCTGTTGTTTTCCCATTTCCTCTTTCCAGAGTTACTTCCTCTGCTGCTGTTCCCTCCACAATGCTCACTACCAGCGTTCTTATTCTTCTTCTCTTAAGGCCTCACTGCCACCTTCCGCAATTATTGCCTTCTCTAACAATGTTGTAAAGGAATCAGTCTTTTATGAATTCGATTTCTCTGTCTGGCGGAAGGCCAGCCAAATCGTCCGGAAACACATCCTGAAATTCACTCACTATGGGTATCTCTTTAATCTCTACTCCCTTTTTCTGAGTATCCACGATGTAAGCTAAATAACCTACACATCCTTTCTTTAACAATTTCTTGGCCTACATCATCGTAACGCAACACGATTCCTTAAGCGATGAGCTACCATAAAACACTACCTTAGACTTACTCTCTGAGTCCGGGTTCACACATTTATTCTCGACAAATTCTTATCACGCATGGTTGTATAACCAATCCATCCCCAGTACTATGTCAAATTCTCCTAGTCTAATAGGAATCAAGTCACGCTCAGTTCATGTTCTCTAATGTTTGCGCGGCAATTTCGCTAGACATATTTTGCAAGGATTATTTCCTTTTCGTAACTTCTATGTTCAAAGGATCTTCTAAACGTTCTCGGGGTGTACTAAGTCTACTAGCAAATTCTTCAGATACAAATGTACAGGTGGCACCTGAATCAAATAATACATAAGCATTTGTATTATGGATTGGGATTATACCTGACACCACGTCCTTCGCAGCTACGACGTCTTGGACAGTCATATTAAAGGTTCGAGCGGTTGATCGGTTGGGTTGCGTAGGTCCACCCATCATTAACTTACTTCCTCATCCCTGGCTTCTGCCAGCTCCACTGCTTCTTTTCTTTGGGCAATCGTTTATCTGATGCTCTATTGATCCACAAGCAAAACATCTTCTGATCTTCTTCGGCTTTGGGTAATTTGGTAATATGTGCCCCTCTTGACCGCAATTATAGCAAGTGCTTTTCCTCTTCCAGCATTCTCCCTGATGACTTCTTCCATATTTGTTGCAAGCTTCGGTCCTCTTCTTGAAGTTTCCCTAGTGACTTCCTCCTTGGTTATTGTTTCTATTGTTGTTATTTTCCCATTTCCTCTTTTTGGAGTTACTTCCTCCACTGCTGCTCCCTCCACGATGCTCACTACTAGCGTTCTTATTCTTTTTCTCCTTATGATATAGACTTAAGGACTCACTGCCATCTTCTGCAATGATTACCTTCTCCAACAATGTTGTAAAGGAATCAATCGGGAAGACCGATACCTTATTATACAACCACGGCTTCAACCCTTGCTCAAAACATCTCGCCTTCCTTTCCTCATCCACAACTTGGTGCTCTGCAAATCGCGCTAGTTCATTGAACTTAGCTGCGTATTGTGGCACCTTCATATCACCTTGTTTCAACTCTAGGAATTTTACTTCCATCCTACACTTCATACTCTTCGGGAAATAGTTCTCGAAGAACAATGTAGTAAACCTCTCCCATGATATTGTTCCTTTCCCCACTCTCTGCTGATTAGTTTCCCACCAATAGTTTACCTCACCCCTCATCATGTATGTGGCAAATATTGTCTTCTAGTCTTCACCAATGCGAGCAATAGTGAAGGCCTTCTCGATCTCCTTGATCCATGTTTGCGCAACTATCGGGTCAGTGGTTTCTGTGAACTCTGGGGGTCCTACACTCTTAAAATCTTTGAAGGTTGTTACTGGGAAAGCTTGGGGAACGAGTGGTACGGGTTCGTTTCTTCCCCACAGAGCTTCTCCCAATAAATCTACCAGTCTCTGTATTGGATCTACAAGACCTTTCTCATCATTAACTGACTCTTCTGGGACAGTTATTTTACGTCTGGGCGGCATTTTCTGCATCACAAAATTTTCATTTTATTATCTAGTTATAATACTTAGACATTTCTTAATAGAAAAGAACTACATGTTTATAACATGTTTTTGAAATTAGATCATTTATATTCATATGCCAAATGGTTACATCACATGTTCTTTTCTAGCATACTGCTATAAATGATATTGCATATCCCCTATTATCACAAAAGACGGGGGACATACTAACATACTACCCCTCTAACACTTTTCAGAAGTTTGGGGGTTTACCACTATCTCACATCTTACACAAAAGACTGAGATTACAACAACATAATAATAACACATAAATAAAAATATTACAATACTGAGCTTTTCCCTTTAGACTCAATCTAACATCCCACACTCTACGACGCTCTGATATTCCTTCTGTGTGATGTGCACCACCATGTCTCGTCTTATGGTATGTCGGGTCTGTCCTTGCTCAATTGGGTAGTGATTTGCCCCATCGATCAATCTCTCCATGGGCGTGCATAAAGCATAACCCACTTGTTCATCTTCCTCCTCTTGCATCGCACCTCATTTTCTAGATCATCTGCCCTATCATTGGCTTCCTCCCACTTCTCTTCAAAGTGAATCCTATCCATCACCTCCGTCTCTAACTTAGTTCGAAGAGCCTCCTTCTCCGCCCTCTCACTCAAAACCTTCTGCTCTAATTCCTCCAGCTTTCCTGCCACCTCAACATTCCTCGCCACCGCTCGGTGAAACAAAGCTCCCATCTGGATCCCAACTTCCTTACGTTGAGCAATTTCCACCTCCATCTCCTGCATCACTAGTTGCCTCTGATGGTCCTCGTCCCTCAACTTCTGGAATATCGACTCCCTCTCCCTAGCCTCAGCCTCTAACTCCTCCACTCTACACCCTAACTCTAAAATCTGTTCTTCATACTCTCATAACATCTGATCCTCAAAAGTAGCCTCGTCAAAGTCCTCCATTGGCTCGGGTTCCTCGTCCAAAGGTTCCTCTTCCGGATCAAACTCCCCCTCATGTGACAACCCGAGAACTTAGAAAATTTTAAAAATCATAATTGATGGATTTAAGGTTCAATATTAGAACCTAGATAGAAAATAAGTGTATGCGTTTGATATTTTTGGGAAGGAATTTTGAGGATTTCAAAATTCTGGGAAGGATTTAGGTGAATTATTCAGGATTAAGTGTACATGTGTATATGTTCTGTGAGTATGGTCATTTATGTGTTCAGTATGTGGTTAAATATCAAGGGTTGACCAGATAAATTTTATCAGTGTCAAACCCTAATATTATTGTCGAATGTCAACGTTCAGTTAGAAAACCCTAACGACTGATAAGAAACCTTACAACCGATTATGGAAACCCTAATTTCAATTTTGGGAATTCGAAACCCTAATTCGGATATTGAAAACCCTAATTTGGAGATTTAAATATAAGGTATAAGGTTTTTGTGTATTAATCACAAATCTAATTAGAAAACCTAATTTATAAATTAGAAAGATTATTTAAAACCCTAATTCGGGATATTAGAACCCTAATATGGGAATTTAAATGTTATGAATAAGATTTCTGTGTATTAATTTCAAACCTAATTAGGGATAACCCTAATTAATTAATTAAAAATTCTAATAATTAGAAACCCTAATTATTAGGAACCCTAATTTGTAAATTTGAAACCTTAATTGCTAATTAGGTAATTTTAATTTTTAATCAGAAAATATTAATCCAATTTTTTTTAAGTCCTAATGTGATTAGGAAATTATAATATAATTTGGAAGCCCTGGTTATAATTTAGAAATCATGATTTTCTATTTTAAAATCTAATTAGAAAATCTTTGAAATTTAACTTGCTAAATCTTTAGTGTTAAACCCTAAACCCTAAAGGTTAAACCCTAAATCCTAAGGGTTTGGACAATTGTAAAGTTGGCCATTAAAATTGTATACAAAATGATCCATTTACCCTTATTGCATTATTTGGTAGATTGCTTGTAGATCTTGCCAAATATGGAGTTGGTAAACAACTAGATATCAGCCATGACTTAAATTAAACTGACCAGCCATCTAGATTGCTATATATATTGTATCATATCATTTATATTGATTATAGAGAGAGAAAAGGGCCACTTTACTCTCATTTTCTCCCAAGACTTTCTCTCTCCAAAATTTTCGAATTGAAGAGTGATAGTGAGTGATTAAATCAGCCATGATCAGGTGTTAGCATGACAAGATCAGATCATCAAGATCAGAATCAAAAAATGGAGCATCAAAGTGGTATAAACCCTAATCTTAGAAATTTTATGGTTTGATGTTAAATGTTGTTAATAATTGGTTAGATGTGTGTTATAGTGTGTCTTTTAGTGATCTGGGTTGTTAGATCCCAGATCCATAGCATAAAAGTGCTCGAATTTAAAGATTTATCAAATCTGGAAAAGTTGGAAAAAGTCATCTGAAATCCATATGTCAGACCTCATAGATCTGTGTGTGTTTGATGTTTGGTGTATTTTATGTTATAGATTTGTTCTTTGTTGTTAGGGCTTTGATCTAAGACTTGAATCAAGCTTATATCGTGTGTATATTGCAAGATATGATCGGTCAAAGAGCGTTGACCGAGCACGGATTCTAGAAATCTGGGCAAACCCTGAAACCTAGAATTTATGACAACGATTTGTAGACCTTAGATCTTGCAGTGTTTTATGTTTTTGGTCATGTTGTTGGTTGAAGGTTGTAGACTGGTATATTAACTGCAAATACATGTCCTTAGATCGCCCAGATCCTTAACAAAATCCTAGATAATCCTGGTCAAAGTAGGCTTGACCGACCGGCTCATGAATGTTTTCTGGAAAACCCAGATCTTCATTAGTCAAAATTTCTGACAAAGTTTGACTACCTTGGATCTTATGATTTGGATGTTGTTATGTTGATCTGATGTTCTAGAATCATACACTGACATATCCACTACATATTTGAACCTTTATAACACATTAACAAAGCCTGGACATCAAGATTAAAATTAAAGCTGCAAAATAGGTACCTTTAAATCTGGAAAACCCAGAATTCTAATAACAGTGTCTGAAAACGATTTTGAGAGCTTAGATCTCTTTAATCTGATGTTGTATGACCATGAATTCAATTTGTGGTTGTAGTACTACATCAGTACTACAATCCTAACACCATTAGCTGCCCAGAAAGCAACAAGAACACTGATTAAATTGTAGTCAAAGTAAGCCCTCGGCCTCTGATAAGAAATCTGGGAAAATGCTCAAGAACACCAAGAACACCTATAGCGACGGTTTCGTCGTTATAGGGCCCTTTTAGCGACATTTTATTTAGAAAATTAATTATTTTAATTAATAAATAGATAAAAATAGTTTTTAATTATTAAAAATACAAAATAAATGTCTAAGAATTATTTTAAAGCATAAAAATTAGTTTTTAATTATTTTGAGTATATTTCATAAATATTTAATATTTTTGGAATATAAATGGTATTTAATTTATTTAATTATAATATTAAATAAATTACTTAAAAATGATTTTAATATTTAAAAAAATCATTTAAAAATATATTATGGTGTTAGAAAATATTTTAAGTTATTTTAATAACTTTTGATATTTTTGATGAATTTCATTAATAAATTATTATTAATGGTAATTGATTTATTTAATGAATATGTTAAATAAATTATTGAAAATAGAATTAATGATTTAAAAATCATATAAAAATAATTTAAGTGTTATAAAATATTTGAAGTTATAAAATATAACTTTTGATATTTTGTCATGGAAATATTAATATTTTAATATTAATAATTATCGGATAATGGATTATAAATCGATAATGAGAAATTAAAGTATTAAAAATACTATGAGATATTATAAATATATAATAATATTTTGTCATATATTTCATTAGTATTTAATATTAAATAAATATTAATGATATTAGAATATTGTGGTATTTAAATCATATAATACGATTTTAATGATTGAAAAATCAAGATAAATGATAATAATTATTTGAAAATTATTATGAGACTTGGAAAATTATTTTGACTGATAATATGATTATCTAAGATATTGTTAAGTGTTAAGGCAGAGTTTAATTGAACTTAAACTCGTGAATAGTCCGACTAGACCGTAGGGATGTCAGATTTGTGTCGGGTTTAACTCAGACTGCAATAGTTTGACTTGATACCGAGTTTTATGTGTGTTGTAGACTGATAGGGTTATGTGTTAACTGTTTATGTTATTTTATGTGTATATATATATAATAGTATTATATTGTGATGATATAATTCTAATTTATATGTCGATATTATTTAAATATTAGGTCTTAAGACAAAGCTTATTAAATTTGCGTAACAGTAATCGACCGGACATGCATGTTTTTCTTAACTCTACTAAGAGTTGTTTCATTCAGATATGCTTATGATTAATCATTGTTGATTGCCATGGTAGAATTGTACTTTGTACATATTGCATGTATAAGTCAGGTATGAAAGGCTGATCACCTTCTTTACCATTTGGTCCAGGTATATTTGTTCATGTTTAATACTTGTTCAGTTAAAAGTTTGTTCATGCTAATTCACAACTATATTGTCAAATTATAGCCAATTTATTATTCAGACTCTTTCAATCATGATATATCCTTAAATAAATTTAAACTTGATGGGCAACTTTCATGCTCACCCTTGCTATATCATGATAAAACATTTCAGATTAAGGCGAATGCTTCGGATACAAGGAAAAGGTTAAAGACAGTTCCAGCTTAAAGTCAATGTGCGCGATTAGATTTGTAATAGTGTTGTATGATAATAATGTTATGTGTTAGATAAGTTATGAATTGTGTATAAGTTAAGGTTACTCGACCTTGGGGAAAAGTGTGTAAGTTTAATGTATAAACAATTTATGTTTATATCTTTCGCAATAGTTATAGAATGATTGTACCAGATCCATGGTGATTTGGGACCCGGAATTGGGGCTCTCACAGTTGGTATCAGAGTTATTGGTTATGAACCTTAGGTAGGAATACCTGAGACCAGTAACCGCAATGATTAGGGTAACATCTAACTCACATAGAGTTAGTTGGTCGGTAAGATTTAAAGACGAATCTCGGCGAGTTGTAAAGATACAAAGTTCCCTAACTCTGATAATAAAGGTGAACAATAGTGATGAGTAGATCGAGTCTAAAAGACTAAAAGATTGGAATAGAAGATCGTAAAACAAAATGATCATATTACAGAAATGAGTCGTAATATATACGATGAGATCACCTCATGATATGATAAAGTGATAACAGGGAAAAGAATCAATCTGATGATTGGAAAGTTTACAGCAAGATTATTGTGTGAATTGGTACAGAATCAGGAAAGGATTATGAATACGAGTTAAATTAAATTCGTATTGAGAAGGGAGTTAAGATTAGGTGGGGATTTCAATTGAGGACTCATGTTAGCAGCTGAGTTGTATGATTCCTTGTATGGATAAGGAATTGTACTTGGTGTAAAAACTACTTAGTTTATGGCGCTGATAATCATTGAAATGTTTGTGTCGCGCTATTTTCTATATGCATGTTAAGAGGGTGATTTATTTCTCATGTGTATAACAGGTAGATAGGTTATAGGTAGAGAATATAAGGTTAAGTACAAGTTCTTAAAACTCATACTTATGTGACATTCTTGACTCATAGTTATATGAAATATTTATGAACCCCTCAGCGAATGGACGCCAAAGGTCTGACTAGGGTAAGTTCCTAAACTCATATGATTGTGGCAAGTTTATGAACTCATAAGTATGGTTTGACAAACTGGGTATAGTTGTGTGTGAATGGAGTATTAAGGACTATAGGAATAGATAGACTGTTTAAGCAAATGATTATTAGTGGAGGCATAAGTTTTCCAAAACTCCTAGCTATGTTAGACTTCGAAATTTTGACATCAAGCTAAATACGCACTATGTGCTTTTGAAAAAAAAAATATATAGACTCGTAATAATTTTTGGAACGATTTAAATTATAGTCTATGCTACTTATTTAAGCTAGTCGCAAATGATTTGAAGTATAAATATTTATTTTATTTATCACTTATGTACCATGTAACCTGGTGCAGAGATGATAAAAGTTGATGGAGTTGTAAATACATGAATACTTAGTGTGAATTCGATCTAAAAATAATTGTTCCACTATTGTATGATGTGTTATGACAAAGTCATACGATGATGACATCCTCAAACGGACTGTTAATACAGTACGACATTATGACAATATTCTCAAAAATATTTTCAAGATTTTAATTTGCCAACGGGGTTTGGCTACCCCTAAATAATTCGATTGAATTGAATTATTGATATGAGTCTAAGCTATTCGATTCAGCTAGACTAATGTTTATGAAAACTCTAAGTGTTCATTGAAAGAAATTTCCTGAACCAAATTATTTTGGTGCTGAATCCAATAAGACTGAGGTAAGATTTTGTGCCTATGGCAGTGACGAGAAATTGATAAAAAGCAGTACTTGATTAGTACAGGGCATAACAGGCTAATCACCCTCTATGTCCGTAAGTTATGACGGTTTGCGGATGAATTTCAATATACCCTTTGCGAAAATGATAGAAAAATAGTCTATATGACTCCTCAACAAAATTTGAAAATTTTTACTCTTGTGAGTGGTGTATTGGGTAGCATGTGATGATGTGTATGAATGATGTATGGTGCATGGTATAAGGAGTAAGGTGTAAGGAAAATTTAAGGGATTAAATTTTTAGAAGAAGGGGTGAATGTGACAACCCGAGAATTTAGAAAATTTTAAAAATGATAATTGATGGATTTAAGGTTCAATATTAGAACCTAGACAGAAAATAAGTGTATGCGTTCGATATTTTTGGGAAGGAATTTTGAGGATTTCAAAATTCTATGAAGGAATTAGGTGAATTATTCAGGATTAAGTGTATATTTATATATGTTCTTTGACTATGGTCATTTATGTGTTCAGTATGTGGTTAAGGGTCAAGGGTTGACCAGATAAATTTTATCAGTGTCAAACCCTAATATTATAGTCGAATGTCAACGTTCAGTTAGAAAACCCTAACGACCGATAAGAAACCCTAAAACTGGTTCTAGAAACCCTAATTTTAGTTCTGAGAATCTGAAACCCTAATTCGGATATTGAAAACCATAATTTGGAGATTTAAATACAAGGTATAAGGTTTTTGTGTATTAATCACAAATCTAATTAGAAAACCTAATTTCTAAATTAGAAAGATTATTTAAAACCCTAATTCGGGATATTATAACTCTAATATGGGAATTTAAATGCCATGAAAAAGATTTATGTGTATTAATTTCAAACCTAATTAAGGATAACCCTAATTGATTAATTAGAAATTCTAATAATTAGAAACCCTAATTATTAGGTGTAGGTAAAAAAATCGTACCTTACTAGGGTTAGGGTTTCATGTTGACTGAGGAGGAGAGAAATCCACAAAGAGTATGGTCTTGATTGAGTGGTTGAAGAGGGGAGAAGAACAGGTAAGCAATTGCTCGAGTAACACGTGGCAGAACTCTTAGAATTCAAGAGCCTTCTTCAAAGTCTTCAGTTCAGAGAGAATCCAAAAGTCCCCTTCTATTGAAATGAAGGGGGTATTTATAGTGTTTCCTGGAAAATGGTCACGTGCCTGGTACATGTCTGGGTCTTATGCATGGCATGTGATTTCAGCAGAAATTCCAAAAATACCCTTAGTTACTTAAGTAATGCCTAAATCATCATGTCCTTCTAGCCACCAATCCAATCCCTCAATCAATTCCCAAAATGAGTCATCCCCATGAGCCTTCTGCCTCAGGACACGTGGAGACTTCTCCGGTTCATTTAATTCTTTAGATCACATGTGAGCCCTAATTTTGTACTCGGACTCACATTTTCCCCCTGTACGTGAGTCACGCCTTCGGAGTGACGATCGTGCAAAAATATTTTGAGTCTTTGAATCCTTCTTCAAATTTTTTGAACAATCCACAGAGCTCTATCTTGCAAGCCTCGTAAAAAACAACAACAAAAAAAATCATATGAGAATCATTTATCAAATTTGTTTCCAAATTTTGGTCAATCAAATTAATTCTAAAAAACTTGTCCATCAAAGAATTAGTTGCAACAATTAATAATATATATATATAAATTATTCATAATTCATAAATGAAGATGCATAATAGAATACTTAACAATATGCATTAATTAGAAAGGCAAACGTAACAGTAAAATATGCCTCAAGAAGAATTTAGTTTTGTGGGTATAAAATTAGTGACATCACATAAATAAAATATTAGAATATATAGGTATATATTCTATTAACGACTGTACTTAACACGTTTATATATTGATATTTTTTACAATGAACATCTCATCCATTTTTTAATGAGCATCTGAGAGTAAGAAAAGTTATTTTAATGTTAATGGCATGAAGTTTTGGAATATATATAATTCCCATCCACTTTTTTTTTTAAGTATAATATTTATTTATTTTGAAATTGGTTCAAACTTCAAACACCCATAATTAGAGTTCTAAAACACAACAATTTCTTGAGAGAGATTGATTCTTATAGAATAACAAGTTTATTAGGATACTTTGTGTTCTATCACTATTTGTGTATATATAGAAAGGAAAGGCTGAGCTTTTTCTTTGTGATTGATGAGGTAATACAATATCAGTAGTATTGTATTGAAGAGAAGATTGAAGAAACTTAAAAATTGTGTGATTAAAGAGATTCGCTTTCAAGTTTAGGTAATACCGATTTGAATTTATCAGTTCTCGCCATGTGAACATTCGCAGAATTGCAGTTGGTTTTTTTTCTTTGTTGTTGCGCCAGATTCGTAAGAACCGATGTCAGTGTAAAGCTTTAATTCTATGATCATAGCTTTCTAATTACGCCACTTTCATGAATAATGCTATGCACAAATTTTTCCTCTTTTTTTTAATGCAGGTTCAATTCATATAACTTAAGGAGACAACGCAACCTGCAAATTGAAATCTAGCTTATTAGCCTGGAAGCTTGTTAACTCCTTTTTTTTTAAATATAAAAGAAAGACTTACTTTTAAGGAATTTCAAGTGGTACTTTATTCCGATCAACAGATCAAGATAGGAAGTAAGGTACCATAGTTGGATCATCCTAGGCAGGAGAACCCTAGTAAGGACTGAATCCCAAGGTGGTTGAACCTTAAAAGGTTGAATCTCAACGTGGTCGAATCCCGAGGTGACCGAACCCTAGAGGGCTTTCCGTTGTTTGATAATTTTGTTCCTTCCTCCTTTTTAGGTGTACTTAATCTCTCTTTTTTTCGGCTACATCTTCTTCCTCGAGTTCAAACTTTTTCACATCGGACATTATCAAAAGGAGATTGTTTTCAAGGCGACCTCGTTTGTTTGGTATTCATAATTTCTCCTTTACCATGGTAAGTACTATATTTTTAATGCTTTCCACTTCGTTTTCCTATTTCATAGAATTCTCATATTAAATCGCCCTCATTGTAGGCTAATTTTGACGAACATTCTGCGGAGCCGAAAACCACTAAGGAAATCCCCTTCATTAGCAAGTGGGGAAAAGCTCCCTTCTTTGGGCCTTTTGACGATTTCTGGGAACGAACGAAGAATTTTTATCGTGCAACTTTTCATCCACCTGACAAAGGGGGTTTATTTCTATATGCTGCAGGTAGCAAAAGTGCGGATAACTTTCCTTGCTCTGCTCACATTCTTCGCATGTGCATCGAAAAATAGGAGTATCCTTTCAGTCCCGTTCGCTTCCTATCCGACTCATCTAGTCGCCTTCAGGGATGGAAACCTTGGACCGAATTTAGATCCTCTGAATTTCGATTATGTGAAGTTGTTGGATAAAGCTGGGATTCTGCGTTGTGTTCAACTATGTAGGGATCTTCGTATCCAACAGGACTATGACGCCCTTACTTTATTTATTTCACGTTGGTGCTCTTCTACATGTACATTTGTCACCGCTTGGGGGGAGTTCACCCCTACTCTAGAGGATGTTTATGCCATTTACCAGTAATTCTTTCTTCTGTTTTGTATATTCATACTCATTTTTCTTGGATTATGTATTTATTTTGAACTATATCTTGTAGCCTTCCTGCTGTTGCTTCAGCTTCTTATGGTTCATCCAGCATGTCCTCTAGGGATACCGAATGTGTCGCGTATTTGACAAAATCTTTTAAGCGGGCTTCCAATTACACCACGAGGTTCAAAGGCAATATAATCCTTTCAGACTTTGAGACGCCCAACCATCCGGAGACTTCCTGGCTATCTTGGGTCCGTTATTTCTTTTGGGATTACAAGCCTGGCCACTGGAATAGTTCTGTTTATAGAGAGTCCGTTCTTGCTCTTCATAAGGAAAATTGTCCTTTTCCTTTAGCTTCTTATCTGGCTATGTGGTTGTCCCACTTTATCTTCCCTGGGTTACCTATGGACGGTCCCTCGACCCGTATGTTTAGCTTAGCGGCTTTATTGTCTCGGGGTCTGTAGGTTCCCCTTGCTGCTCTCATTTTGGGGACCTTGTATCATCGCTTGGATGAAACTGTCCTCGCCATGAGAGAATCTGTCGGAAGGTACCCTTTTCAATTTCACTCATTTATTATATATATATATTGCTTATCAATATTTCTTTCATTTATTCAGGTATGATGTGAATTGCTTCATTCCATGTTCCTTTCTTCAAATCTTCCTCTTCGAGCACTTTTGGGGCCATTCTACATCTGTGCACTTGTCTCAGAAATGAAGGAAATATCCATCCCCTTTTTCATCGCCCAATATTGTTCCCCGCAACGCTTGCTGGATTGATCATATGATTACTTCAGATTTGCTACTTTATATTGATAACTTTTTCTATTTCACTGCCCGTCCATACACCATTATTCCAGAGGGAGGTTCTATGCCTCGTTTATATAAGAGGGACTTCCGTTATTTTTCAAATGTCAGGGAATTGACTGGTTCTTCACTTTCTTGGTTCATATTCCTCCGAGCTGCGGAACTTCCCTATCTTGTTGAAAACGATGGTTTTGGCATCGTACTTTACTCTCCTCATAGAGTCATGAGGCAGTTTGGATTTGACCAGAATCGACCTTTCGGCCGCTCTTGCCAGAGGGATTACGAGAGTGCTCTCCTCAATTTTGTCCCAACATCATCCTCATTTGCATGGGAGTTTCCAAAACCATCCACTGCTCCTTATGACCCTATTCATTTTGTTATACCAGATGATTCTCGGTAAGGGCGCTATACTACTTTTGAACGTAGCTACTGGCTTATCAACCTTAAAAAATGGCAGGATGATACTATGATTTGTTCGCCGCTAATTTCTCCTCCTGAATGTCTTCAATGGGCTAGAATGTTGTGTTCTCCTAGAACTAATACTCATTCGGAGCGTTGGCCAACCAGTAGTCAGCTTCTTGAGCTTAAGGCTTTAATGTCTGAGTCTCTTCCTCCTTAGTCAGCAGACCCAGACGTTCCTCCTATACAGGTCCCTACTACTTCCTTGAATCTTCCATCACGGGTTTCATCTCGGATACCTCCTCCAGTTCCTCCCCAAGGATCCTTTGTTGCCGAGGAAATCAAAGTTACTTCTTCTAAAATGAGAGCATCTGCTATTACTAACTCAGAGGTGATGCCCCTACAGATTCTATAGTGGTTCTTGCTAGTCGTTCTGTCACTAGACGAATGCCAAATGGGCAAACACTTAACTTAAAGCCTTTGGCAAAGCGCCCTCTTGATAACGTTAGCTCTAGTATGTTGGCAGCTGAGGATCCGGTCAAGAAACAACGTAAAATTTTGGTAAAATTTGTAGCATTTTCATTTGTCTTTCAACCATTCATATAGTTGTTTTCGTGTTTCCCTATGTCATTATTTCCTTATTTTTCAGACTTCCGATGCTGATGAAGAAAATGATGATGTTCCTATTGGGTTTCCTGCGGGTGCTGTAAGTGAGACGGTCACGGCTTCCACTACTTGTGAGCCTCCTCAACCTATCACTGTTGCTATCGAATCTCCTTCACCGCTTGATGATCGCGTTAGTCTTGATGCTGAGGATTCTTTATCGGATGTGAGTTCGGGTCACGTTGTGGGTTGTACAACTCTCTCTTCACGTCCTCTTATAGCACCTCCACATGAAAGTCTAGAAGGTACCGGTGAAGCTCCTATTTTCTCGAAGGGGAATCCGTCTAAGCTTATTGCTAATATTCCGCTTTCAGCGGCATCTCACATCTCTTTATCCATCAGTGTGAGTATTTTCTTTTGTTGACATATACATATTTTCTTATAATATATTATGTTTTATCATTTTTCTTCTTCTCTTTTTTTAGAGTGAGAAGAAAGATTTGCCCTTATCTGTCGAGTCACTTACTTTATTTGATGCTCTCAATCCGGGTGTTGCCACCTTGCCGTCTAGTGATGACCTTGGTTATCCTCCTACTGACCAATGCTTGATTGATTTATCAGCAACACAACAGTCACCTATTTCTTCATCCTTTGTTAAGGAGTTATCAGCAGCACATCAACCACCTGTGTCTTAATCTTTTGTCCCAAGTGATTTTATGGTGGCTTCTAAAGTGGCTCCTACTAGAGCTTCCTTCAATCCAAGTGGAGATCTTTTTTCTTGGAGGGGTTTTCAGATATCTTCTTCCAGTCAGGAAATTCTCGATCGTCTCTTAACTCGATTTCCACAAACACTTGACCATCTAACTATCTGCATAGCCCCCATCTAGACTTTCTTTTTGGATCGACTTACTAGCCTTATTCTTGAGTTGCACAGTCTTTCTTTCTATTCTTTGCGAGCCGAAGACTTAGATAGGTTTAGAAGTGAGCTTAATGACTTCTCCATTGTTGGCTTTGATATGTCCCCCTTTCGGGCTCGGTTGGATCTTCTCAGTTCCATTTTTCAGATCATTGCACTACGGTCAGAGGTTACTATGTATCAATGTGAGAATAACTCATTTTCAGAACAACTTTCGGATCTTGAGAAAACCACAAATGAACTTGAGACCCAACTTCAAGGTTTAAAGCCAAATATCCAAACTTTTCAGAAGCTGAAAGCCGCCAATATAAAGGCTCACGACGCTGCCATTGCTAAATTGGAGGCCCTAGCTTTGCCCCCGCTTCAGTTTGATATGTCATGGCCTTTAGATCATGACTTTTTGTAGTTTTTTTTTTATTCATGTATCAAAAAACACATTTACGTATATTCCTTTTATCGGAATAAAGTTTCTTTAGCCTTATTAATTGTCTTTAATTTGAATTTCTTTTTTAAGACTCAATGCTTAACATTGAATCTCAAGTTATTCAAATTAATATTCTAACAAAATAATTTGAATAATAAAAAGGCAAACATGAATGTGAATTTTGAAATAAAACATGTTTTTTTTCGCAAACAAACACTTGAATCCATACTTTTAAAATCAGAAAAATATTCAAGTATAAGTGAATGCTTGACATTGTATTGATAATTATGTTGCTTTTAATGAAAAGCATAACGTTTTAGATTGTCATAATAATAAATCTTGCTTTTATCGGTGAAAGCATAACGTTCGCCACTTTTAGAGATAAAGTGTAACTTTCTTGGATTTAAGGACTTAAACTCAGGTGCCTTAATTACTTTTAAAGTTGAAAGTATAACTTTTCTGTGATGACTATCTCATGTATAATATTTCTTTACCCATTTTAGGTTCAATGGGCCCGAGATAGCATCTGATCCCACACGAGATATTTTGCAATATCCGCTTTCGGAGATCTCTCGCACCCTATACGGGCCTTCCCATATGGGAAAAAAATTGGTGGTTGGTGTTCCTCTCATGACTTGATTCGCTGTCTTGAGCACCAAGTCCCCCACCAGAATTTGTCGAGGTACCACTGCAGTATTGTATTGTTGTTACAGTTTTTCATGGTACCGTTCTAATTTTTCTTTAGCTTTGTCTCGGAAGTCAGCTAAGGCTTCTAGAGCAGCTGGTCGGTTTTCTTCCTCAACTAAGCTTCGGAGTCTCATCCTTGCCGAAGGGATCTCTATTTCAGCAGGCAAGACAGCTTCTTCACCATATACTAGCGTGTATGGGGTTTTACCCGTAGGCTTTCTTTTTGACGTTCGATAGGCCCATAGTGCTA
Organism: Panax ginseng; assembly: GCA_020205605.1. Taxonomy (NCBI): domain Eukaryota; kingdom Viridiplantae; phylum Streptophyta; class Magnoliopsida; order Apiales; family Araliaceae; genus Panax; species Panax ginseng. The sequence goes on along the minus strand of CM035131.1, from coordinate 76,428,986 downwards.
TTGGTAACTATTCTGCCCATGTTTTCGGGTGATCATCCAAGGTTTTTGAGCGAATCTTGATCAAAGTTTTGTTTATGGCCTCTGCTTGTCTGTTGCCTTTCGGGTAGTAAGGAGATGATTTGTAATGTTTTACCATGTATCTATCTATCAGGCTCTTGACGTCCCTATTGATGAAAGGAGTTCCATTGACTGATAAAATGACATTCGGGATCCCAAAACGACAAATAATATGCTTCTTGATGAAATTTGCCACTGCTGGTCATGTATCCCTCTTTAAGGGTATTGCTTCTACCCACTTTGTGTACATCTCAGTGGCGGTCAAGATCCAGATGTTACCCTTTGAATTGGGATGAATAGGACCTATAAGATCCATTCCCCATGTATGAAAGGGCTATAGTGTTGCTAAAGTCCGCAAATCCATTGCGGGAGCATGAATCAAGTTTCCATGAATTTGGCAAACGTGGCACTTCTTGGCAAACTCTAAGCAATCCCCTTCCATTCTAGGCCAGTAGTAACCATGATCAATCAACTGTTTATACAACTTGGCTCCTCCTTGGTGTTCATCTTTATGCATTTGGTAGACCAAATCCTTGGCATCTCCTAATTCCAAACACCGTAAGGGCTTGCTGTTAAACCCTCTTCTAAACAACTCTCCGTTTTGTAAGAAGAATCATTGTGCTTTCTTCTTTATCACGACCGCATCCTTCTTTTTGACAGGAAGACCACCGCTTTGTAAAAACTCCATGTATGGGCTTCGCCAGTCTGCTATGTCATCAATAAAGGCACATTTCTCCTCCCCAGAGTATTCTTGGCACGGAAGACATTTTTGTTGAAGTGCATCTGCTTCTTTCTTTATTTTGGGCCAATAATACCCTTGGCGTTGCAACCTTCGATACAATCCAATATCTTCCAATCCGCAGTTTTCTTCATGTACCTGATATAAAATCCTATTTCCTTCATCCTTCCCCAAGCATCTTGTCAAAACACCATCTGCTTCTTTATGGTACAATACTCCTTTAATGATGCGGTATTTCTGAAGCTCCGTCAGTGATATATTCCCTTCCTTTGTTTGTAATTAATGAGAGATGGCATGTCTCCAATCTTCTGTCAAATCTTTGGGGAATAATTCTATCACCATGGTTGGGAGGATTCTTTTGATTACCTTCACATCCAAGTCTTCTCCTTTGACATACACTCTAGATGCTACTGTGGCTAATGCATCAGGTTGTCTATTTTGTACTCTCGGCACGTACTCAATCACTACCTTCTTGAAGGCTTCCACGACTTTTTGTGCTATAGTTCTGTATGGTGCCAAGATAGGTTCCTTTACTGCGAATTGACCTCTTATTTGTTGAACTATCAGATTTGAATCTCCCTTTACTTTGAGGCACTTGGCTCCCAATTCTCTAGCCGCTAATAATCCCAATATGAATGCTTCATATTCTGCTTCATTGTTCGTGCAAGGGAAATCCAGTTTGTATGACAAGGCCACTTCATTTCCTTCGTTGGTAGTTAATACCACACCTGCTCCTCCTTTTCCTTCTGTGGATGACCCGTCAAAGGCCAAGTTCCACCACTCCGAATCTTCATCCACCACATTAATTTTTTCTATTTCCCCCCCTGGAAGATCCTCTGAAGGAGGTTCATATTCTCCATGCGAAAACTGAGAGAGCAGGTCTGCTAATGCCTGACATCTAATTGCCTTTGGTGTTACACACTTGATGTCATATTCTGAAAGGACCATCATCCAACTTGCAGGTCTTCCTACCAACACTGGCCTAGTTAGCAAGTATCTAATCGGGTCAGTTCTCATTGCAAGTTTCACTTCGTGTGCCAAAAAATAATGACGCATTTTTTGTGCGACAAACACCAGTGCCAAACAATGTCTCTCCAACTATGAGTACCTGGTCTCTGGTCCTCTGATTATTCGGCTGATGTAATACACAGGCTTTTCTTCCCCATCTATCTCTTGCGTGATCAATCCTCCTACAGACTTTACGGTAGAAGTGATATACAGCTGCAATGGTATTCCTCTCTATGGTACTACCATCATTTTTGCCGAGTCCAAAATTTCTTTTACTTTCACAAAGGCTTGTTGCTGGTCCTTCCCCCAGTCCCATTTTGCCTTTCCCTTTAACAACTTTCTGAAAGGTTCCGTGAATTCTGCTAATGCTGGCATGAATCTCCTCACGTAGGAAACTTTCCCTAGAAAGCTCTTCAACTGTTTCTACGTTTTTGGTGGGGGCATATCCGTAATAGCCTTTGCCTTGTTTGGGTCTACCTCCAAACCTCTGTTGTTCACCAAGAAGCCCAAAAAATTTTCCAGCTGTCATCCCAAAGGCGCACTTTTTCGGGTTCATCTTTAACTTATACCTGCGACAACGTTCAAACACCTTTCTTAAATCCTCTATGTGGGTTGTCTCCTTTTTAGATTTCACCACTATGTCATCCATATAGTCTTCCACAATGTCATGAATCATGTCGTTAAAGATGGCGTGCATTGCCCTTTGGTAAGTTGCTCCCGCGTTCTTCAACCCGAATGGCATTACTATATAGTAGAAATTCCCAAACGGGGTATGAAAGGTTGTCATCTCCGCATCCTCTATTGACATTTTTATCTGATTGTACCCTACAAACCCATCCATGAATGACATCATCTCATGATTTGCTGTTGCATCCACCAAAGTGTCTATATTGGGTAGCAGATACATGTCTTTAGGGCACACCTTGTTCAAGTCTCTGAAATCCACGCATATTCGCAACTGCCCATTAGATTTCTTTACTGGTACTATGCTGGATAACCATACTGGATGTTGAATTGGTTTGATGAATCATACATCTAACAACTTCTTTATCTCTTCTTTTATTTGTGTTTCAACTTCTGGTGCATAGGTACGAGGCGCTTGCTTCACTGGTTTAGTTTACAGGCTTAAGTTCAGATTATGCTCTACCAACTCCTTGTCAATCCCCGACATCTCATTATAGTTCCAAGCAAACACATCCACATACTCTCGTAGTAGCTTCATTAGCTCTTCCTTTTGGTTGGCGTCCAGCTCCTTGTTAATATAAGTTGCACTTTGGCATTCCTTCTCCTGTTGCCAGATCAACTTCCTCCAATTCATTTTGTTGAGGTTTAGGCAGGTCCTCGAAACATTCCGGAGCTGGTTCCACCTTCTGCTGCATGATTTCTTCCTTTTTGTTGCTACTGGAGTGGGGGGCCCCTCATGAGCCCTCAAGTTTGGGTGTACCTTCGAGATCCTCCCCCTTACACCGTCACAAGCGAAATACTATCTTTCCATCTGGTCTGATTACTCTTTCCCACTTTGTCTTCTGTTCTTCTTTTCTTTTATTTACTCACGCTTCGATTGGGTGTCTGTCTTTGGCATTGATTATATTTCGGGCATCCTCCGAGTCTGCTGCCCGCTTCCTTGGGTCTTTTTCTTCATTCTCTACATCTACTAATATATGTTTATTATTTTTGAAACATTTACCTTATTCTAAGGTCTGCTTCTTTTCCTTTTTCACAGGCACAAACTTGTCCTCTTGTACCTCCTCCCAGCTTGCTTGCTTCAGAGAATCAGGCTTGGCAATATGGTTTTCTCCTTCTTCGGCGACATCATCGAAGAAAGCTGCTTCGGTGATATGTGCCTCCTCTGGCCCAAAAGGGTTCCTTGTCACTGGTACCTTGACCTCCTTGCCTTTCCAAATTGCCTTCATGCACTGATGAAAAACTGATGGTACCACCCCATAATCATTCTGCCAAGCTCTTCCTAGCAACACATGATATGTTGCGTCAACTTCTGCTACATGGAACATCACAGGTCCTCGGATCTTCCCCACTTGCATATCCACCTTGATGTATCCGAGGGTTCTCGTGCTTTGATTAGCGAACCCCGTGATATTTTTCTTTTCCTTCACGATCTTCTTCTCTGGCATACCTAACTTTTTAAAGACGGTGTAAAGCATGATATTTACAGATGCTCCATTATCGATGAACGCTCTCCGCATTTCTATGCCGTTAATTATTGCTGTCACATATAGTGGTCTATTATGTGGATATCTCACCTCTCTATCAGCCTTAGAAAAAGTTATTTTGTTCTCTTCCTCTTCTACCGTCCTCACAAACCCTTTGCTGACTGCAATGCAAGTCTCTTATGCTTCGGCAACTTTGATGATTGCCTTGGTCGCTTCTATCCTTACTTCCTTGGTCAATCCGATCTGATCAAAAAATTTCCTGAACTTAGCTTCGTTCATCAATGTGATCACCTGCAGACCTGGATCAGAATCGTCCTCCATCCTTTTTGTGTTCTCCATCATCTCCACCTCTCTTCCCTCTGGTGATTCACTATGAATAATAGTGTTGCACGTTTCTTTCCCCTTGTGGTTAGGAAGTTGCTTGTCCAGCACGTTGTTTCCTCCTTCCTGTTCGATTTCTCCTGCCGCCAATTTCTCATGGTAGATCCTTCGTAGACTATAACAATCTATAGTGAAATGTCCGGCGTACTGGTGATATACATAGAAGTCTGGTCTCCTCTTCATCTCTTCTGTTACAACAAATATGGGCCTTGGAGGTTTTACAACTCCATGTTCTACCCATTGCTCGTACAAATCTCTGAATGCCTTCTCACTGCACATAATAGCCCCTGGGATTGGCAATCTAGAAAACTTGTCTCCTGGTTTTCCATGGTTCCTTTCATTCTTTCCACTCTTTTCCCTTTTGCCCCCTTGTGGTTTTTGCTGAGAATCTGCTAAAGCCATAGTAGCAGTTCTTTTACCCTTCCACGTAATAGTCGCATGGCTTGCGGGCAAAGTCATAATTCCTCCCAAGTCTTGTGCAAATGTTGATAATGTTGCAAAGGAATGACATGCTTTAGTGACCAAGTGGGGCTTAAAGGTATCTAGGGCACTATTGTTGTATATGCTCACTAGATTCTTCTCCTCAATTGGCTCCACACATTTTTATGCTTGAGCCCTGAATCTATCCACGTAATCTGACAGCTCCTCATTTGACTTTTATTTGAATCTCATTAACTCCACGATAGTCACCTATTTCTGCATATAGAAAAACTTCTTAAAAAATTGTAACTTCAAATCATCCCAATCTTGGACTGACCCTTTCTCTAGATTATAGTACCAACTGAAGGCACTATCTGTTAACATTTTACTGAACTCACGGAGCAAAAGGTTATGGTTGATTACTTCATAATAACCCAACCACGGAGACATTGACTCTACAAACCTGGCTATATGTTCTCTCGCATTCCTTTTCTCTCCGTTGTACTTCGGGAATTGTGGCGGGTGCTCAATATACCCTGATGGGTAAGGCTATCTCTATATATGTGTCGGGTATGGTGGAGTGAAGTCCAATTCTGATGGTCTAGTTTGTCTGTCTTTGGAGTTGATTGATTACGTCAAGCATATCATCCTTTGTCACATACTGACTTGTTGTATGGACTTTCTGAGGGGTTGTAATATATTGTTGCGCTGGCGGTGTATATGGTAAGGAGATCTACTAGTGTACACTAGCATCATGCAAAGCTTGCATTGCTTGTACTTGTTGGCTTGTTTGTTGGGCGTGGCTCGGTATAGTCGGTATCTGCACTTGTGAAAAAGCTGGGAGTGTGGTGGGAATGACGATTGGTTGAGGCTGACTTGTTTCCACTCTGAGTTGTGGTACATCACCACTGGTTTGGGGCTCTAAATGGATGATTGGAATCAGCTGACTCTCCGTTGCTGGAGGCGTAGTCTGATTGTCGTTGTTGACATCCACTCCTGCTCGTTCTACCTGCGAACTTCCTAGAAACATAGCTTTAATGGTTGGAATCTGCATTAACTATTGACGAAAATTTCCCATCTCCTCCTGTTGCTTTCGCATTTCTGACATCATGGCCATCATCATCCCTTGTCCTTCTCTTGCCTCCTTTAAGGCCTCGAGCATCTCCAACTGCAAAGCATTCATGGTTATTTATTCTCCATTTGCTTCCTCACCTTGTCTTCCTGTGCCCATCTGCCTGACATTGGTTTGTTATTGATCAGCCATATGTGGTGATGTTGAACTTCCTTCAGAAGCGTCTTCTACGAGGGGTTGATCGAGATCCAGATTCGTGCCTTAAAAATGTTGATTTGTTTGCCTCTGAACCGGATCCGGTGAAGTAATGCTAGGTGTCGATAACTCTTCCTATAGTTCTCCCGCTTCGAGTTGTGGGCATACCCTTCACGAATTCTACACCTCCCCAGCAGAGTCGCCAAATAAATGTAGGTAAAAAAACCGTACCTTACTAGGGTTAGGGTTTCGTGTTGACTGAGGAGGAGAGAAATCCACAAAGAGTATGGTCTTGATTGAGTGGTTGAAGAGGGGAGAAGAACAGGTATGCAATTGCTCGAGTAACACGTGGCAGAACTCTAAGAATTCAAAAGCCTTCTTCAAAGTCTTCAGTTCAGAGAGAATCCAAAAGTTCCCTTCTATTGAAATGAAGGGGGTATTTATAGAGTTTCCTGTAAAATGGTCACGTGCCTGGCACATGTCTGGGTCTTGTGTATGGCATGTGATTTCAGCAGAAATTCCAGAAATACCCTTAGTTACTTAAGTAATGCCTAAATCATCCTGTCCTTCTAGCCACCAATCCAATCCCTCAATCAATTCCCAAAATGAGTCGTCCTCACGAGCCTTCTGACTCGGGACACGTGGAGACTTCTCCGGTTCATTTAATTCTTTAGATCACACATGAGCCCTAATTTTATACTCGGACTCACATTAGGAACCCTAATTTGTAAATTTGAAACCCTAATTGTTAATTAGGTAATTTTATTTTTTAATTAGGAAATATTAATCCTATTTTTTTTAAGTCCTAATGTGATTAGGAAATTATAATATAATTAGGAAGCCCTAATTATAATTTAGAATTCATGATTTTCTATTTTAAAATCTAATTAGAAAATCTTAGAAATATATTTTGCTAAATATTTAGGGTTAAACCCTAAACCCTAAGGGCTAAACCCTAAACCCTAAGGGTTTAGACAATTGACAAGTTAGCCATTAAAATTATATGCAAAATGACCCATTTACCCTTATTGCATTATTTAGTAGATTGCTTGTAGATCTTGCCAAATATGACGTTGGTAAACAGCTAGATATCAGCCATGTGACTTAAATTAAACTGATCAGCCATCTAGATTGATATATACATTGTATCATATCATTTATATTGATTAAAGAGAGAGAAAAGGGCCACTTTACTCTGATTTTTTCCCAAGACCTTCTCTCTCCAAAATTTTTGAAATGAAGAGTGAGAGTGAGTGATTAGATCAGCCATGATCAGGTGTTAGCATTACAAGATCAGATCATCAAGATTAGAATCAAAAATGGAGCATCAAAGTGGTATAAACCCTAATCTTAGAAATTTTATGATTTGATATTAAATGTTGTTAATGATTGGTTAGATGTGTGTTATAGTGTGTCTTTTAGTGACTTGGGTACATAAGTGATAAATAAAAATATATTTGATATTTCAAATCATTTTTGTCTAGCTGAAATAAGTAACATAGACTATACTTTAAACCATTTCAAAAATGATTACGAGTCTACATTTTTTTTAAAGCACATAGTGCGTATTTAGCTTGATGTCAAAATTTTGAAATCTAGCATAGCTAGGAGTTTTGGAAAACTTATGTCTCCACTAATAATCATTTGTTTAGTAATCTATCTATTCCTATTATCCCCAATACTCCATTTACACAAAATTATACCCAGTTTGTCAAACTTACCACACTTATGAGTACAGGAACTTGCCACAATCATATGAGTTTAAGAACATGTCCTAGTCAGACCTTTCACGTCCATTTGCTGAGGGGTTCATAGACATTTCATATAATCATGAGTCACGAATGTACCATAAGTAAGAGTTTTAAGAACTCATACATAACCTAATATTCTCTAATTAGAACCTATCTATCTGTTATACACCTTAGAAAGGAATCACCCTCTCAACATGCATATAGCAAATAGCGCGACACAAACATTTCAATGAGTATCAGTGCCAGAAACTAAGTGGTTGTTACACCAAGTACAATTCAACTCTCATACGAAGAATCATACAACTTAGCTGCTAACATGTGTCCTCAATTGAAATCCCCACCTAATACTAACTCCCTTCTCAATACGAGTTTCATTCAACTCATATTCATAAACCTTTCCTGAATATGTACCAATTCATAATACCACTGACACACAGAAATCTTGTTGTAAACTTTTCAATCATTCGATTGATCCACGACAGATCACGGGGTGATCTCATCGTATATATTACGATTCATTTCTATACTATGATTATTTTGTTTGACGATCTCCTATCCCTGTACCTTTAGTCTTTTAGACTCTATCTATTCATCACTACTATTCAATTTTATTATCAGAGTTAGGAAACTCTGTATCTTATAACTCGTTGAGATTCGTCTTTGAATCTTATCGACACACTAACTCTATTTGAGTTAGTACTTATCTTAATCACAACGGTTATTAGACTAAGGTATCACTACCCTAGGTTTATTACCAACAACTTTGATACCAACTATAGCATCCCCAAATCCGGGTCCCAAATCACCGCGGATCTGGTATACTAAATCTATAACTATTGCGGAAGATATAAACATAAATTGTTTATACACTAAACATACACATTTTCCCCCAAGTTCGAGTAACCTTAACTTATTACATAATTCATAACTTGTCTAACATCTAACGTTACTATCACACTATACTATTACAATTAAGCTGCACATTTTATCCCAAGTTGAACTTGGCATTATCCTTTTCCTGTATTCGAGTGCATTCGCCTTATCTACAATATTTATCATGATATAGCAAGGGTGAGCATGGAAGTTGCCCAGCAAGTTTAAGTTTATTAAGATATATCATGATTGAAAGAGTCTGAATAATAAGCTTGATATAATTCATCAATATAGTTGTGAATTAGCACGAACAAAATTTTGACTGAACAAGTATTGAACATGAACAAATATATCTATACCAACTGGTAATGAAGGTGATCAGCCTTTCATAACTGACTTATACATGCAATATGTATTGAGTACAATTCTACAGTGGCAATCAGCAATGATTAACCATAAGCATATCTAAATGAAACAACTCTTAGTAGAGTTAAGTAAAAACTTGCTTGAACCGTTGATTACCGCTAAGCAATTTAATAAGTTTCGTCTGAAGACCTAATATTAATAATATAGATATACAAATTAGAATAATATCATCACAATATAATACTATTATATATATATATATATATATATATATATATATATATATATATATATATAACTTAAACACATAACACATAACCCTATCGATACTATACATCACATAACACTTAGCATCAAGTCGGACTATTTAAGTCCGAAATTTGAATCCAACAAAATTCTAACATCCCGACTTGATTAGTGGGATAATACTCGAGTTTAAGTTTAATTAAACTCTGCTTAAACACTTAACAATTATCTTCGATAATCATATTATCGATCAAAATAATTTTCAAAGACTTGAAATAATTTTCGGATAATTAATATCATTTATCATAATTTTTAATCATTAATATCGTAATTAATTAATATAAATACCACATAATTCCTTAATTGTTAATATTTATTTAATATTAAATATTAATGAAAATCATAACATAATATTATAATATATTTATAATATCACAAAGTATTTTTAATACCTTAAAATTATATTTATATGATTTTAAACACTTAAATCCATTATCCGATAATTGATATTAATATTAAAATATTAATATTTTCATGACAAAATATCAAAAGTTATATTTTATAACTTAAAATATTTTTATAACACTTAAATCACTTTTATACGATTTTTAAATCATTAATTCTATTTTTCCATAATTTATTTAATATATTTATTAAATAAACTAATTACAATTAATATTAATTTATTAATGAATTTCATCACAAAATATCATAAGTTATTAAAAATAAATTAAAATATTTTCTTATACCATAATATAATTTTTCATGATTTTTAAAGTATTAAAATCATTTTAAATAATTTATTTAATATTGTAAATAAATAAATTAAATACCATTTATATTCCAAAAATATTAAATATTTATGAAATATACTCAAAATAATTAAAAACTAATTTTTGTACTTTAAAATAATTTTTCATAATTTATTTTGTATTTTTAATAATTAAAAACCTATTTTATAATTTTATTAATTAAAACAATTAATTTCTTAAATAAACTGTCGCTAAAAGGGCCCTATAGCAACAGACTTGTCTTTATAGGTGTTCTTGGTGTTCATCAGCCCAAACCCAGATCTTCATGTCAGACTTCGAGGTTACCACTTTGACCAGAAATAAATTCATGTTTCTATTATAATCTTGGCAGCTAATGGTACCTAAAATGTAGTATAAATGTAATACTATGATTATCAATCGATAGCATGGCCATCCAACAACAAAACAACAAGATCTGGGAAATCAAACACCTTGTCAGACGTTACCTGGGTTCTTCGGAAACCCAGGTAGTCCGAGTAGCCATCTTGTCACTCGATTAATTTAATGTTCCGGTCATGTTTCATGTAATGTTAAGGTTCCAATATGTAGAGGATATGTCAGACTACAATTCTATACCATCAGAGCATCACCAAAACATCACAAATAACAAATATTGGCTGGTCAAACCTTGTCAGAATTATTACTCAACCATTTTCTAGGTTTTCCAGAAACGGTAAACATGATCAATCTGCCTAGTTTGACCAACTACCACACCCGATCTGTTGATTACTTGTGGGTCTAAAGCCATAACTTTAAAGTACATATACTAGGCTACAAGTTGGTTATAACAAAAACATTAAAACACCTTAAATCTGTCAGATCTGGGCCGTTCAAAAGGCTGTCAAACGATGTTCATGTTGTTCTGGGTTGCCCAGATTTTCATAAGGTCAGTTGGTCAATGGTGGTTTGACCACAATTATCTACGATCCTGTTGTTAATAAAGGTGATCTGATGGCATGTATTAATAGTTCATGTACCAGCCTACAACATCCGACCAACAACACGACCAAAATCATAAAACACTAGCAAGAACAGAAGTCATCAAAACCTTGTCAGAGATAAACTATAAATCAGGGAATTTTTTGGGTTTTCCAGAAACAGTCTTACATGGTCAGTCAACCATGTTTGACTGATCATAACTTCAAATCTAGACACGATCCAACCCTGATTCAAGTTTCAGATGAAAGCCTGCATGACATAGAACATATCTATAACATAAAACATAATAATCAAACAACAGTGAAGGATCTAAGGCCTCTGACATATGGCTGTCAGGCCATATTTTTTTAAGTTTTCCAGATTTTTAAAATCTTCAAAATCGTGCATCTTGATGTTATAGATCTATGATCTATCAACCCAGATCACTCAAAGTCACCCTAAAACACATATCTAACCAAAGATTTACAACATATAACATAGAATCATAGGATTTCTAAGATTTAGGGTTTTTATACGTTTAAGTGAGCAAATCTTTGATTCCTTGACTGCTGATTTGTTATGTGAGTTGGTGGGGCTGATTTTAGTGACTGAAATGCTATAAGAATTCATGGATTTGATCTTAGAGAGAGTATGGCTAAGTGTGGGTTGCACAAATGAATTAATAATACACTTTCTATATCTTAATCTTTGCAATTAATTGATGCAATGAACTTGTATGCTAATAGCTGATGTGCTGGTGTAACGACCGAGAAATTCGAATCTTATTGTAAAATGATTTTATTAAATGAAAAAATAATAATAAAATTATATTCTATATGTTATCAAGATGGTTGTCATCCTATAACTTATTGATATTGGAATGTCGTAGTATTTGAGCTACGTGAAGGAATTAATGTGTTTGAATTTCTAAGACGAAAATGAAAGTTTTCCGAAAAACACTATTCATCGTTATTTACTCGGGAGATATGCTCACTCTTGCTTGAACCATATGAATGCAACTAAGACTGAACGTCCCGAAGGATCGAAAAAGGATAAAGGAAAAACTAAGGCAGATTATTAAGCTGTCTTGTAATAGTATAGGTCTATTGTTGTAATGTAATGAATATTATGACAAAGAACCTTTGTAACGGGTATCGAACCTAGGAAATGTAAATATTACTTTTAATATATAGACGTTATGTTCGTTCTTTGAGATTTTTCAATGGAATGAATGTATGAAAGTTTGTATAGTATAGCACCATCTGTCGGGTTGGAAGATACCCAGATTTGGGGGCTCTACAGCTGGTGTTGTAGCCCATATCTAGGTTAGGGAAATGATGACTTGCAAGATATGGTAGGATTTGCTAGCAATAATTCACCAAATGGGACAAAAAGGGTAAATTAGACTTTTAGCTTCCTAAATTTAAGGGCATATTAGACATTGGCTATAACCCTTAGGGTTTGACCCTTAAAGTTTAATCCTTAGGGTTAAAACCTAAGGTTCCCAAAGATCAATTTTCTAATATTTTTAATTTAGGTTTTCTAAATAGAAAATTTATATCTCTAAATTATAATTAGGATTTCTAATTATATTCTAATTTATAAATCAACCTTGACAATTAGGATTAAAAATTCCTAATTAAAATTGCTAATTTAGCAATTTAGTCCATTAGGGTTTCAAACAGAATAATTAGGGTTTTAAACTTTAAAATTAGGGTTTCCTAAATAGTCAATTAGGGTTATCCCTAATTATATTTATAATCGAAAAGACTAATACCATTACATTTAGCCTTTAAATTCTCAAATTAGGGTTTCATATTTTGAATTAAGGTTTCGGATTCCCAAAACTGAATTTATGGTTTTCAGAACCGATTTCTAGGGTTTTCTTATAAATTGTAAGAATTTTCTAACTGAATGTCTAAATATATACATAGGGTTTGGACACTGATAAAATTTATCTGGTCAACCCTTGACCCTTAACCACATTTTGTACACATATAATACCATATTCACATAACATATACACATATACCCTTAATCCTAAATAATTCACCACAAAAATTTTAAATTCACAAAATTCCTTACCAGAAAACTCAAATCCATTCACCTATTTTCTGTCTAAGTTTATTATTTAACTTAAATTTAAGATTTAATAATTTTCTAAATTCTCGGGTCGTCACATTCACCCCTTCATCTAAGAATTTCATCCCCAAAATTCAACTTAGATCGTATACCATCCTGCTTACACCATTCATACACATCATCACATGCGACCCAATATACCACTCACAAGAGTAATACTTTAAAATTGTGCTGAGGAGTTACATAGACTATTTGTCTGTCATTTTCGCAAAGGTTTTATGGAAATTCATCCATGAAACCGTCATAACTTACTTTACATAGAGGGTAATTAGCTCTTAGTATGCCTGTCTTGACCGCCAAGTACTACTACTCTAATCTGTTTCTCATCATTACCATAGGCACAAAATTTTACCTCAGTCTTATTATAGGATTCCGTACCAAAACAATTTGGTTCGGGAAATTTTTCTCAATGAACAGTTAAAGTTTTCATAACATTAGTCTAGCTGAATTGAATAGCGTAGACTCATATCAATAATTCAATTCAATCGAATTATTTAAGTGTAGCCAAACCCCGTTGGCAAATTAAAATTTTTAAAAAAAATTTCAAGAATGACGTCATGATGCCGTACTGTATTAACAGTCCGATTAATGATGCCGTCATCGTATGACTTTGTCATAGGACATCATACAATACTGGAATAACGATTTTAGATCAAATTCACACTATGTATTCTTGTATTTATAACTCCATCACCTTTTTATCATCTCTACACCAGGTTACATGGTACATAAGTGATAAATAAAAATATATTTTGATATTTCAAATCATTTGTGTCTAGCAGAAATAAGTAGCATAGACTATACTTTAAACCGTTTCAAAAATGATTACGAGTCTACATTTTTTTAAAACCACATAGTGCGTATTTAGCTTAATGTCAAAATTTCAAAATCTAGCATAGCTAGGAGTTTCGGAAAACTTATGTCTTCACTAATAATCATTCGCTTAGTAATCTATCTATTCCAATTATCCTCAATACTCCATTCACACAAAACTATACCTAGTTCGTCAAACTTACCACACTTATGAGTTCAGGAACTTGCCACAATCATATGAGTTTAAGAACTTGTCCTAGTCAGACCTTTCACGTCCATTCGCTGAGGGGTTCATAAACATTTCATATTATCATAAGTATGAGTTTTAAGAACTCATACTTAACCTAATATTCTCTACTTAGAACCTATCTATCTGTTATACACCTGATACAGGAATCACCCTCTCAACATGCATATAGCAAATAACGCGACAAAAACATTTCAATGATTATCAGTGCCAGAAACTAAGTGGTTGTTAAACCAAGTACAATTCAACTCCTATACGAAGAATCATACAACTTAGCTGCTAACATGAGTCCTCAATTGAAATCCCCACCTAATACTAACTCCCTTCTTAATACGAGTTTCATTCAACTCATATTCATAAACCTTTCCTGAATCTGTACCAATTCATAGTACCACTAACACACAAGAAATCTTGCTGTAAACTTTTCAATCATTCGATTGATCCACATCAAATCACGGTGTGATCTCATCGTATATATTACGATTCATTTCTATACTATGATTGTTTTGTTTGACGATCTCCTATCCCTGAACCTTTAGTCTTTTAGACTCTATCTATTCATCACTACTGTTCAATTTTATTATCAGAGTTAGGAAACTCTATATCTTATAACTCACCGAGATTCGTCTTTGAATCTTATCGACACACTAACTTTATTTGAGTTAGTACTTATCTTAATCACTGTGGTTATTAGACTAAGGTATCACTACCCTAGGTTTATAACCAACAACTTTGATACCAACTGTAGCATCCCAAAATTCGGGTCCCAAATCACCGCGGATCTGGTATGCCAAATCTATAACTATTGCGAAAGATATAAACATAAATTGTTTATACACTAAACACACACATTTTTCCCCAAGTTCGAGTAACCTTAACTTATTACACAATTCATAACCTGTCTAATATCTAATGTTACTATCACACTATACTATTACAATTAAGCTGCACATTTTATCCCAAGTTGAACTTGGCATTATCCTTTTCCTGTATCCGAGTGCATTCGCCTTATCTGCAATATTTATCATGATATAGCAAGGGTGAGCATGAAAGTTGCCCAGCAAGTTTAAATTTATTAAGATATATCATGATTGAAAGAGTCTGAATAATAAGATGGCTATAATTCATCAATATAGTTGTGAATTAGCACGAACAAAATTTTGATTGAACAAGTATTGAACATGAACAAATATATCTGTACCAACTGGTAATGAAGGTGATCAGCCTTTCATACCTGACTTATACATACAATATGTATTGAGTACAATTCTACAGTGGCAATTAGCAATGATTAACCATAAACATATCTGAATGAAACAACTCTTAGTACAGTTAAGTAAAAACTTGCTTGAACTATTTGATTCTCCGCTAAGCAATTTAATAAGTTTAGATTCACGAAGACCTAATATTAATAATATAGATATACAAATTAGAATAATATCATCACAATATAATACTATTATATATATATATATATATATATATATATTTACATAGAATAACTTAAACAAATAACACATAACCCTATCAGTCTATACATCACATAACACTTATCATCAAGTTAGACTATTTAAGTCCGAGCTAAATCCGACAAAATTCTAACATCCCGACGGTCTAGTAGGATAATACTCGAGTTTAAGTTTAATTAAACTCTGCCTAAACACTTAACAATTATCTTAGATAATCATATTATCAGTTAAAATAATTTTCAAAGACTTGAAATAATTTTCAGATAATTAATATCATTTATCATAATTTTTCAATCATTAATATCATAATTAATTAATATAAATACCACATAATTCCTTAATCGTTAATATTTATTTCATATTAAATATTAATGAAAATCATAACATAATATTATAATATATTTATAATATCACAAAGTATTTTTAATACCTTAAAATCATATTTATATGATTTTTAAACGCTTAAATCCATTATCCGATAATTGATATTAATATTAAAATATTAATAATTTCATGACAAAATATCAAAAGTTATATTTTATAACTTAAAATATTTTTATAACACTTAAATCACTTTTATACGATTTTTAAATCATTAATTCTATTTTTCCATAATTTATTTAATATATTTATTAAATAAACTAATTACCATTAATATTAATTTATTAATGAATTTCATCACAAAATATCAAAAGTTATTAAAAATAACTTAAAATATTTTCTTATACCATAATATAATTTTTCATGATTTTTAAAGTATTAAAATCCTTTTTAAATAATTTATTTAATATTGTAATTAAATAAATTAAATACCATTTTTATTCCAAATAATATTAAATATTTATGAAATATTCTCAAAATAATTAAAAATTAATTTTTGGACTTTAAAATAATTTTTAATAATTTATTTTGTATTTTTAATAATTAAAAACTATTTTTATAATTTTATTAATTAAAATAATTAATTTCGAAAATAAATTATCGCTAAAAGGGCCCTATAGCGACAAACCCGTTGCTATAGGTGTTCATCAGCCCAAACCCAGAGATCTTCATATCGAGACTTGAGGTTACCATTTTGACCGTAAAATAAATTCATGTTTACATTATAATCAAGGCGGTAATGGTTCTTAAAATGTAGTATAAATGTAATACTATGATTATCAATCGATAACATGGCCATCCAACAACAAAACAGCAAGATCTCGATAATCAAAAACCTTGTCGACGCGTTACAGGTTCTTGAAACCTAAGCGGTCGAGTAGCCATCTTGTCACTCGATTAATTTAATGTTCCGGGTATGTTTCATGTAATGTTAAGGTTCCAATATATAGAGGATATGTCAGACTACATTTTTATACCATCAGAGCATCACCACAACATCACAAATAACAAATATTGGCTGGTCAAACCTTGTCAGAATTATTACTCAACCATTTTCTAGGTTTTCCAGAAACGATAAACATGATCAATCTGTCTAGTTTGACCAACTACCACGCCCGATCTGTTGATTACTTGTGGGATCTAAAGCCATAACTTTAAAGTACATATACTAGGCTACAAGTTGGTTATAACAAAAACATTAAAACACCTTAATTCTGTCAGATCTGGGCCGTTCAAAAGGCTGTCAGACGATGTTCATGTTGTTCTGGGTTACCCAGATTTTCATAAGGCCAGTTGCTTAATGGTGGTTTGACCACAATTATCTACGATCCTGTTGTTAATCAAGGTGATCTGATGGCATGTATTAGTAGTTCATGTACCAGCCTACAACATCTGACCAACAACACGACCAAAATCATAAAACACTAGCAAGAATAGAAGCCATCAAAACCTTGTCAGAGATAAACTGGAAATCTGGGAATTTTCTGGGTTTTCCAGAAACAGCCTTACATGGTCAATCAACCATGTTTGACTGATCATAACTTCAAATCTAGACACGATCCAACCCTGATTCAAGTTTGAGATGAAAGCCTACATGGCATAGAACATATCCATAACATAAAACACAATAAACAAACAAAAATGAAGGATCTAAGGCCTCTGACATATGGCTGTCAGGCCATATTATTTCAAGTTTTCCAGATTTTTAAAATCTTCAAAATCGTGCATCTAGATGTTATAGATCTATGATCTATCAACCCAGATCACTCAAAGTCACTCTAAAACACATATCTTACCAAAGATTTACAACATATAACATAGAATCATAGGATTTCTAAGATTTAGGGTTTTTATACCTTTAAGTGAGCAAATCTTTGATTCCTTGACTGCTGATTTGTTATGTGAGTTGGTGGGGCTGATTTTAGTGACTGAAATGCTATAAGAATTCGTGGGTTTGAGCTTAAAGAGAGTATGGCTAAGTGTGGGTTGTACAAATGAAGTAATAATACACTTTCTCTCTCTTAATCTTTGCAATTAATTGATGCAATGAACTTGTATGCTAATAGTTGAAGTGCTGGTGTTGTAGCCCATATCTAGGTTAGGGAAATGATGACTTGCAAGATATGACAGGATTTTCTAGCAATAATTCACCAAATGGGACAAAGAATATTATTACATAATCAATATCACCTTGATATTATAACATTACATATTTCTCTGAAGTTCAAAATTAATTCCCGAGTGGAAATCAATGAATAGTGTTTTTCAGAAATTTCTTAGAAAACTTTTATTTTCGTTTTAGAAATTCAAACACTTTAATTCACCCACGTAGTTAAAATACTACAACGTTCTGACGTTTCTAGGTTATAGAATGACATTCATCTTATCAACACGCAATAATAATAAATAATATTATTTTATTCATTATTAAAAGTATTTACAAAGGTTCAATTTTCTGGGGCGTTACACTCTCTCCCCCTTATAAGGATTTCGTCCCCAGAATCTCGCTATATATAAAAAAAAAATTACAAAAATAATTGAGGGTAATTATTTTTCATCATTTCTTCTAACTCCCACGTTGCTTCTTTTGCATCGTGGTTCTTCCATATCACCTTCACGAAAGGTATGACTTTATTCCGCAGAACTTGTTCTTTTCTATCGATAATTTGAATCGGTGTTTCCTCGTACGTTATGTCCTTCTCGATATGAATAGGTTCATATTCTATCACATGCTTATAATCTGCCTTATAAGGACGTAATACCGATACATGAAATACATTATGTATTCGTTCTAGGTCTGGAGGTAAGGCTATCATGTATGCTACCTCACCCACCCATTTTAATACCTCAAAAGGTCCTATGAACCTCAGACTTAACTTTCCCTTCTTTCCAAAATGTATCTTTCCTTTCCAGGGAGATACTTTTAGAAATACGTACGAACCTACTTCAAATGCTCTATTCTCTCTATGCGGATCCGTAAACTTCTTCTGTCTGTTTTGAGCTGCTAGAAGACACATTTGTATCATCTTGACAATGTCCGCTGTCTGTTGTACCAATTCTGGTCCCAACATTTGGCGTTATATTACCTCATCCCAATACAGTGGTGTTCTGCATTTCCTCCCATACAAAGCTTTGTAAGGCGGCATACATATGCTTGCATGATAGCTATTGTTATACGCAAACTCCACTAATGGTAGATGATCATCCCAACTACCCTTGAAATCCATGACGCAAGATCTTAGCATATCTTCTAACGTCTGAATTGTCCTCTCGCTCTGTCCATCCGTTTGTGGATGATATGCCGTACTCAGCTTCAACTGCGTTCTTATCTGCTCTTGTAGACTCCTCTAAAAGTTCGATGTGAATTGTGGATCATGAACTGACATAATCGATACTGGTACTCTATATCTGGAAATTATTTCCTTAATATAGAGTCTAACTAACTGATCTAAGTTATACTTAACCCTAATTGGCAAAAAGTGAGCCAACTTCCTCAATCGATCCACTATTACCCAAATCACATCATACCCCTTCTGAGTAGTCGGAAGTCCCACCACAAAATCCATCGTGATAGTCTCCCATTTCCACTCCAAAATTCCTAATGACTGTAGCAAGCCACTAGGTCGTTGATGTTCGGCCTTAACTCTCTGACAAGTCAAGCACCTACTTACATACTCAGCTATTTCTCTCTTCATGTTCGGCTACCAGAAACTCTGTCGAAGATCTTGATACATCTTAGTGCTACCAGGATGAATCGAAAATCTCAAACTATGAGCCTCTTGTAGAACCTGCTCCTTTAATTCCATCTCATTTGGAACCCAAATTCTTCCTTCAAATCTCAATAACCCCTCGTTATCAAGACTGTACTTAATATCTTTTTCATTGGCCAGTCGCTCCTTCATCCGGTCACACTCATTAGTTTTGAGTTGTACCTCCTTAACTCTCTCTACAATGGTATATTTCATCTCAGTCGTAAACAACATTTGTCCTACTTCACTTGGCAGCTTCACTTCCAATTCCATTCTAGCCATCTCTGTTATTAACTCAGTTTGAGCCGTTAACAAAGACAACTTTTCCCGACCCTTCCTACTTAAGGCGTTGGCAACTACATTGGCTTTTCCTGGGTGATACAGGATTTCACAGTCGTAATCCTTTATCAACTCCAGCCATCTCCTTTGCCTCATATTCAACTCCTTCTGTGTGAAGATATATTTTAGACTATTGTGGTCCTTGTATATCTCACATTTTTCTCCATAAAGATAATGTCTCCATATCTTTAGTGCAAAAACTACTGCGGCCAGTTCCAGATCATGAGTAGGATAAACTTTCTCATAATCCTTCAACTGCCTAGATGCATACGCAATGACCTTGCCATGCTGCATGAGCACACAACCAAGTCCTCTATGCGAAACATCGCTATAAACTACAAAATTTCCCGTGTCATCGGGCAATGAAAAAACAGGCACTTCACTCAACTTCTTCTTCAGTTCTTAAAAGTTGTCTTCACACTTATCAGTCCATGCGTATTTCACCGTCTCCCTGGTCAAGTTTGTCAACGGAGTAGCTATCTTCGAAAAATCCTTGATGCATCTCTGATAGTAACCCGCTAACCCTAGGAAACTCCGCACCTCAGTCGCTATTTTTGGTTGTTCCCAATTCATCACGGCTTCTACCTTCGCTAGATCTACTGAAATCCCTTCTTGATCAATGACATGACCTAAAAACTGTACCTTCTCCAACCAAAATTCACACTTAGTGCATTTTGCATACAACTTCTCCTTTCTTAATGTCTCCAACACCAATCTTAGGTGTTCAACATGATCTTCTGGCGTCTTTGAGTAGAATAGAATATCATCTATAAACACCACGACGAACTTGTCCAAATATTGTTTGAACACTTTGTTCATCATATCCATAAATGCAGCTGGTACATTAGTCAACCCAAATGACATTACTAGAAACTCGTAATGACCATAACGAGTCCTAAATGATGTCTTTGGCACATCCTCCTTCCTAACCTTCAACTGATGATACCCCGTTCTCAAATCTATTTTAGAAAAATACTTAGCCCCTTTCAACTGATCAAAGAGATCATCGATCCTGGGAAATGGGTATTTATTCTTTATCGTTAACTTGTTCAACTCTCTATAGTCGATACAAAGTCTTAACGATCCGTCATTCTTCTTGATAAACAATACTGGTGCTCCCCACGGCAAAACACTCGGTTGAATGAACTTTTTGTCCAACAGTTCTTGTAACTGCACCATCAACTCCTTCATCTCTACAAGTGTCATACGATACGGTGCCCTGGAAACTGGTGCTGCTCCTGGTACAATGTCTATTACCAACTCAGTCTCCCTATCTGGCGGAAGACTCGGTAATGCACTCGGAAATACATCGGCAAATTCTCTCACTATAGGTATTTGTTCCATGGTTGCTACCACTCTCTGGGTATCAACAACATGGCACAGGTAACCTACACATCCCTTCCTTAGTAATTTCCTAGTTTGTGTCATGGTTAGATAACACGAACGTCCCATCGATCTATTCCCATAAAATACTACATGAGGTTGTCTTAACGTTTTAATGTTCACACATTTCTTTTGACAATCTATAATTGCCCCATGGTTCACTGGCAAATCCATTCTGAGAATTACGTCGAATTCTCCTAACTTTATCGGTATCAAATCTACCAATAATTTACAACCCCGTATAACTATGCAATAACTCCTATGAACATCTTCAACAGGAATTATTTCTTCATTTGCTACCTTAATGTTTAAAGGTATAGGCAACGTTTCGGGAAGTAATCCTAATCGTCTAGCAAAATTGCATGCTATAAACGAACAAGTATCACCCGAATCAAATAGCACGTAGGCATTTATGTCATTGATAGGAATAATACATGCGACAACGTCCCCTGATGCAACTGCATCTTGGACTGTCATGTTAACGGCACGGCCCATTGGCCTACCAGACTGCGCTGGACCACTAATAGCTAACTTACCGCTATTAGTGCCCCGGTTCCTATCCGTTCCCTTCTTCAGGCAGTTCTTTGCCATGTGGTTGGTTGACCCACACATAAATCATCCGTGATTCTTCTTTGGACTGGGACAGTTAGGCGCAATGTGCCCCTCCTGTCCACAATTGTTATAGACGACCTTCCCCTTGAGACAAACACCTAAATGAGTCTTCCCACAGGTCTTGCAGGCCTCCATTCTCCTCTTCAGATCTCTTAACTTCACTTCGATATTCCCCGAGGTAAACGTCTTCTTCTTTTGTCCTTCGCCACTACCGCTGGCTCTTTCGATCTTTACTCCCCCATCTACTTTCCCCTTACTCTTCTTGTCCTTGTGGTATTGACTCAGAGCCTCACTACAACCCTCGGTGATTATCGCCTTCTCTAAAATGGTTCCAAAAGAAGTACTTTGGAACACCGAAATACGGTTATAGAGCCAGGGTTTCAAGCCCTGCTCGAACCGTCGCGCCTTCCTAACCTCGATATCCACTTGGTGTGGAGCAAACCTTGCCAGTTCATTACACTTGGCGGCGTATTGGGGAACCGACATGTCCCCTTGTTTCAACTCGAGAAACCGCATCTCCATCCTCCCTTGCATGCTCGTGGGAAAGTAGTTCTCGAAGAATATCTCCTTGAACCTCTCACACGTCAGATTTGCTATCCCGACCCTAGCCTGATTGGCTTCCCACCAAAAGTCGGCATCTCCCTTCATCATATAGGTTGCAAAGGCAACCTTTTGGGCCTCGTCGACATTTGCTTTCACAAATGTCTTCTCTATTTCCTTAACCCACGTTTGGGCTTCAATAGGGTCCATAGTTCCTTTGAACTCCGGCGGACCTACGCTCTTGAAATCCTTAAAGGTAGTAGCTCGTGCTTCTCCAGTTCTGAGGATATTAGCCTCTGCTTCTATTTAAAGCGATTATTAATAAATTAACAAACTCCTGCATTGGGTTAACCGGACCTCCCTCTGGCTGATTCGCGTTAACACCTTGATTACATTGCACTCTTCTCGACGGCATTTTGGTGATACAATAAACACATTTCGTTATTATTCCTTTCTTTATTAGTTATCATTTAATATTAAACAATAACTTCAACATCCATTACTCATTACTTTGCATAAAAAGGACTTATATTCATTCTTCGTAGTATAATACTGCATCGATTACATTACACAGCCTAAGCTGATTACATTACTTTCCCGCTATCGCTTTCCAAAAATTGGTATTTACAAAAGACTACCCTTTACTATACAAAAAGGGCTTTATGTCACTACTAGTTTCAAAATATTTACATACTGAAACTACTCTAGCTACTACTAATCTACATCTGCCTCAAGGCGTTATTGAAATCTACCTTGGCAAGACTGGTAATAATATCACGGCTTATAGTATGCCGCGTCTACCCCACCTCTACAGGATAACCAGCTACCTACTGCTGGAAATCTATGTGAGAACTCCTATGGATATAGGACATTCTCCTTATCTTCTGCAGTTTAGTCTTTAGCTACTCCTTGAGCCCAAAGACCTCATGCTGCAATTCGTGGACTTTATCCTTAGCCAAAATCCTCTCATCATGCTCCTGCTCCCACATGGACTCGACATCAGTCTTGTCCTCTATAACAGTTTAGAGCTCTGCCTTCAGCTCCTTAACCTCCTGACATTAATGGATATTTCTATCCAATACTGACATAAACAGAGATATCATTGACCCCCAAGGAGCTATCTACGTTGCTATAGCTACTGGATTAAAGGACACTGTCTCTACTTCCTCCTCTATCATCCCATCAAATACTGATATGTAGTCAGCTTTATCCGAGTCTCCAGACTCAATAATCACTACATCAGGATTTGCTGCTATAGGGTTCGGTAAAACCTCTGTTTGGTTCACCGATTCTTCACTAATGGCTTGACCATCTACATACATTTTGTTTACTCCTGACATCTACACAAAACAATTAAGTTGATTAGTACACGTCAGTAGAATAATAAAAACACATAACGCAATCATAATGCATTTTTATAAGGTTATTTTCTTCTTGTACTTCTTTGACTTCTCTTAAGGTTATGACTTAAGGTTTTTAATCCCCCCCCCCTTAAGTTTTATAATCTAATGCTTTGATACCAACCTTTGACGCCCCCAAATCTGGGTATCTTCCAACCCAACAGATGGTGCTACACGGTACTATCATTCATTCATTCATTCAATTGACATTCTCAAAAGGACTAATATAACTTCTATATATTCAAAATAATATTACATTTCCCAGGTTCTTTATAACCCATTCATTCGTTCTTATCATAATATTCAATATATTACAAACATACTCCTATTCTATTACATAGGTAAGCTAAGGGTTCGTCTTCGCCTTGCCCTTGTCCTTCCCGGAGCCTTCGGTTCGCTCGATCTTAGATGTGTTCATATGGTTCAAGCAAGAGTGAGCATGACTAGCTCAACAAGTACTACGATTCTAATAAACAATATGCTTGAAACATAGAACTCGTATATCTTCAATAACTGAACAATAGTTATGTAGTACTATTGATAATTCAAAATAGCACTTCTTTTCATTCATAATGTTCTACAACAACAATATTCAGTAAAACATCAGTTCCGGTCCAAGACCTTGAGCATTTCATAAGTTCTTTTGAAAAGGACATCCCAACACTAAGTCCGTAAGTCCGACATTTCTTACGAGCACTTCTGGGTGATCAGCCCATAGTACTATACGTTTAAGTTGTGGCAACCTCACGTGCCTGTTGTTAAATGACAAAAACATTTTAGCATACTCAGTCTTTGATTGAAAACTATACCAATATAACTCGATAAACATTAATCATGCTTGACAGATTCATAATACAAGTCTAGCCGAAATAATTGGCTTTGACTTCATCATTCAAGACTTCATGCGAAAGAATACATGAATTACAAAGCTTGTCCAGACCGAACTGGAACAAGGGTTAGAATACTTGCCTTCAGCGTCTGCTTACTAATTATCACACGTACACTTTAAGTCTCTAAGTCTCTACAATACATGATCATATAACGTACCGCATTAGGTCTTATATAATCAAGTAGATATATTATTATATCTTTCCCTTCATCTCAATCTTATTCTGACTTAGATATGTTATTATGGTTTCCGGCTTTTCATTACATCATTCACATTACATTCATATTCAATTGGTTATCAACTTTTAATTATCATACATTAAGTGTCTAACAATGCCTTAACAATGTTATGATTATACCTTAGTTCATTACTAATGAATTCTCTTTCATTCTATATTTGTAAATATTCTTGTCTGCCAAAACTCTAGGACTAGCGCCGCGGCGTCACACTTAACTCTTCATCTCGCGTCATGGCGTGATTTAGCAGTATACCCTAACACTGTTATGGCGCTGCTGCACCACACATTTGGCCTTGGTTTGGCGCCGCGGCGCCAACTCTGTGCCTTAGAAAATTTTTGCATATTTTAAATTTTACGAAATTCCTGGACGCATAACTTCTTCGTTATAAGTCCGATTTGGCTCATTCAAAAGCCTATGGTTCACAAATTACATACTCTACGCGTTCATGCAAGAATTTTATCTATTTGACTTCGTGTGCTAAAATTTCACCTATTAGTTCATTTTCAACGAAAACGATAAACGCTCGTGAACGTTCAACGCTCGTTTCTTCGTTCTAAGTTGGAATTTGGTCATTTTCGAGTCCGTAACTCTATAATGCCAAATATGACTTGTCTCCATCGAAAACCAACGTTTCCAACTTCAAACACAAAATACGACTTCCATTCTGAGAATTTCACGAATTCGACGATTATCGTCTAATCGTGTGAATTCCGGCAAAGCTTCATTACTAAACATTCTAAATGGATTTTAACCAACACATGAACATTTCCAGTTACTTATTACACCAACTTATTATAAAATTAAGTTTTGACTTATTCTCATAAGTCAATGACTTAATCAACTTATGAACTACAAATTCTCATGCTTATGACTTACTATGAACTTAAGTCCATCAATCAATGTTCTCTTGCTATATTGAACATCCTAAAATCCTATGACAAACATATGACAAGTTCTTCACAAGTTTATAAATTTCTTTAGGTTCAAGTTACTTATTCAACTTATTCGGCTTAATTTCATTCATCAATGACTTCTTATATGTTCTTAGCATACAATCCCACTTCTCTATCAATCCAATTATGGTAGAGATAAAGATATAATAGACAAGAGTCTTACCCTTGAAGACTATTACTTCACTTCTCTTTCAAAAATCTAGCAAAGGTTGAATGACTTATAAGTGCTTATGTGGCTTATTTTCTCTAACAAATAAGTTACTTAACTTGAGAGGAGTTTAGATAATTTTAATCAAGTAATCAAATGAATTGAGAGCTCTCTATTTATAGGCAACCCAAAGTTAGGGTAGAATGGTCAATTAGGCATTGCACCTCCTCAACTAACCTCCTTAATCCCACCTCCTTATTATTCATTACTTTACAGCTAAGTTAACTTGTCTAGCACTCACTTTTCTTGCTCATCGCAACATGGTTTGCTCCATGGATCATGGCTAATTCATTGGGCTTGCTAATTAATCTAGCTAATTCCTTGTTGGGCTTATACTACAATAGTTTGGACTCATGACATATCAAACATTTGGCTTGAGTATCACTTTCCTTTGGACTTCTACCATTATACTAATAATCTTACAAGTCCATTACATTTAATTAAACAACTTAACATAAATACCCCACGTATAATTCTCTTATGCTAACTCGTATACTAAATTATAATATACGTTATTCCATTCTTCATAACTAATAGTATAATATGTCGTATTATACTTACGTTCATTACTTTGTTCAATGCATACGTATCATACGATTACAACTTTCTTTCCTTAACGCCTAATAAACCTAACGTTCCCAAATTAAGTCTGCATGCCAAATATTATGTTTTCCATACTTAGATTATTATTACATAATTAATATCACCTTGATATTATAACGTTACGTATTTCTCAGAAGTTCAAAATTAATTCCTGAGCAGAAATCGATGAGTAGTGTTTTTTAAAAATTTCTCAGAAAACTTTTATTTTTGTTTTAGAAATTCAAACACTTTAATTCACCCACGTAGTTAAAATACTACGACATTCCGATGATTCTAGGTTATAGAACGACATTCATCTTATCAACACACAATAATAATAAATAATATTATTTTATTCATTATTAAAAGTATTTACAAAGGTTCAATTTTCCAGGGCGTTACAGTTACCTCCAGACCTAGAACGAATACATAACGTATTTCAAGTATCGGTATTGCATCCTTATATACCGTATTATAAGCACGTAATAGAATATGAGCCTATTCATATCGAGAAGGACTTAACGTACGAAGGAATGCCAATTCAAATTATCGATAGAAAATATCAAGTTTTGCGGAACAAAGTCATACATTCCGTGAAGGTGTTATGGAAGAACTACGATGCAGAAGAAGCAACGTGGAAACTTGAAGAAAAGATGAAAAAGAATTACCCTCACTTGTTTGTGTAATTTTTTTTTAGCGAGATTCTAGGGACAAAATCCTTATAAGGGGGAGAGAGTGTAACGCCCCAGAAAATCTAACCCTTTTGTAAATACTTTTATAATGAATAAAATAATATTATTTGTTGTTATTATGTGTTAGTAAGATGAATGTTGTTCTATAACCTAGAAACGTCGGAACGTCGTAGTATTTTAACTACGTGAAGGAATTAAAGTGTTTGAATTTCCAAGACGAAAAATAAAAGCTTTACGAGAAATTCTTTGAAAAAAATTATTCATCGATTTCTGCTCGGGATTTATTTTTGAACTTCTGAGAAATACGTAACGTTATAATATCAAGGTGAGATGGACTATGTAATAATAATCTAAGTATGGAAAACGTAATATTTCGCATGCGGACTTAATTAGAGAACGTTAGGAATATCAAGCGTTAAGAAGATAATGTAATGATCGTATGATATGTATGTATTGTGCGAGGTACTGTATAAGAGTATGATACGAAGTATTATACGAGTATATAGGAATGATGGTATTCCGTATATTATGAATAAGTATACGAGTTAGAATACGAGAATTATACGTATAGTATATGTGATAAGGTTTTTAATTAAATGACATGGACTACTAGGATTGTGTAAACAATTGAATAGTCCAATAAACATTAAGGTGTAAGCCTAAGTGGTGGTTAATATGAATCCCAAAAAAAATTAATGCAAGCCCACATGAATAAGCTATGTAATTAAACTAGGCCCAAATGTATGATCCAATGGGTAAAGCTAGATCCACGGGGCAACCCATGGGTGATCTTGGTGCCCAAGTGTTGTGATGACCAAGAACTTTATGTGGTGGCCAAGTATCTTGTGTAGGGAGTAAGTTTTTGTTATGAATGGAATAGTAAGGAGGTTAGTAAAGGAGGTGGATGTCTTAATGACCCATTTACCCTAAATTTTGGAAGCTCTATAAATAGCAAGCTTACAATTCATTATTTGCTTGTTCAAAATTATCCAACAACTTTCCTTACAAAAATAACTTAATTAGTAGAGAGAATAAGCACTTTTAAAAGTCAACTTCCATTCCAAGAAGAGGAATGCTAGTCATCAAGGGTAATACTCTTGTCCTATAATCTTCCATCTCTTCCATGATATCTCCTTGTGTCATGTTTGCTATGTAAGATGATGAATAAAGGACTTATATTATCATAAGTCATGAGAATATAAACTATAAGTAGTTTATACTTTGATAAGTTATAAACTCATGAAGAATAAGCCATAAGTTATCATGTAATAAGTTGATGTAATATGTAGTTTGAAATGTTCATATGATGGATAGAATTCATTTAAAATGATGAACAAATCCTAAGTAACGAAGTTTTGCCGGAATTCACACGATTGGACGATAATCATCGAATTCGTGAAATTCTCGGAATGGAAGTCAGATTTTGTGTTTGAACTCGGAAACATTGTTTTTCGATGGAGACAAGTCTTATTTGGTATTATAGAGTTGCGGAATCAAAAATGGCCGAATTCCAACTTAGAACGAAGAAACGAGCGTCGAACGTTCGCGAACGTTTATCCTTTTCGTTAAAAATGAACTAATAGGTGGATTCTTAGTAAATGAAGTTGAAAATAAATTTTTTTTTCATGAACATGTAGAATATGTGATTTGTGAGCTAATGGCTTTTGAACTAGCCAATTCGGACTTACAATGAAAAAATTTGGAGTCTGGGAAGTTCTGTGTGCAAAACAAAACTGTCAACTATCTGGTGCACAGAGCTGGTGCCGCGGCGCCATGTGAAGTGCCCGGACCTTCTATAGTCTCATGCCGCGGCTCTACTTGAAGAGTTAAGTGTGACATCGCAGCATCGTGCATAGTGTAATAACTCTCTTGGAAAGTGGTATTTAAACGAGTCTCGATAATGAGAATGGTGCTTGCCGCCACAAGACAAGATGGTAGATCTTTGGTAACTTCATGCTTTGCAACGCCAATTGTATAGGGATGATTAGTATTTGCAGATGCTAGCCTTAAGGATACATAGTGAAGAAGGTTTGAATGTAGAGAATGAATGGTAATTGTTTCACATATGAAATGAAGCTTAATTTATAATATTGTAAGGCATTGTTAAACCTTAATTATGATACATAAAGGTTGAAGATAAGTAATTGAACATGAACATAATAACAATGTAAACTAAATCGGAAAGCCAGAACTCATAGTAACAAATCTAAGTCACGATTAGATTGAGAAGAAGGGTAAGATATAGTTGTACTCATACTTGATTATATATTACCTAATGTGGTACGTTATGTGATCATGTATTGTAGAGACTTTAAAGACTCAAATAGAAAGTAATTAAGATAGTAGCAAACGCTAAAGGCAAGTATTCTAACCCTTGTTTCAATTTAATCTAGACAAGCTTTGTGATTCATGTATTCTTACGCATGAATTGATGTATGATAAAGTCAAAGCCAATTCTTTCAGCTAGACTTAAGATGTTTTGGATTTTTTATAATCTATCAAAGTATGGTCAATGTTTTACCAAGTTATATTGGTGTTGTTTTCAAGTGAAACTGAGTATGCTAAAATGTTTTGTCGTCAAACGACATGCACGTGAGGTTGCCACAACTTAAACGTACATACGTTTAATGATTGTAGTGTTGATCAGCATAGAGTACTATAGGCTAATCACCTAGACGTGCTCATAAGAAATGTCGAACTTACGGACTTTGTGTCGGGATGTCCTTTTCAAAGAAAGTATGAAATGCTCAAGGTCTTGGATCGGAATTGATGTTTTACTAAATATTGTTGTTGTAAAACGTTTTAAATGAAAAGAAGTGCTATTTTAAATTATCAATATTACTTCGTAACTATTGTTCAGTTATTGAAGATATATGATTCGTATGTTTCAAGCATGTTTTTTATTGGAATTGTCATACCTGATGAGCTAGTCATGCTCACTCTTGCTTGAACCATATGAATGCAGCTAAAAATCAATGTCCTGAAGGATCCTCTAAGGATAAAGGAAAGACTAAGGCAGACCGTTGAACTATTGATGTAATAGTATAGGTTTAATGATGTAATATATTTGATATTATGAAAAGAACAAATGTAATGGTTATTAAGAACTTGGAAAATGTTAATATTACTTTGAATATATAGAAGAGATATTCGTTCTTTTGAGGCTTTTCAATTGAATGTATGTGTGAATGGTAGTACCGTGTAGCACCATCTGCCAGGTTGGAAGATACCCGGATTTAGGGTCATAACAAGTTGGTATCAAAGCCTTAGGTTATAAAACTTAGGGGGGGGGGAAATTAAAACCTTAAGTCATAACCTTAAGAGAAGTCAAAGAAGTAAAAGAAGAAAATAACCTTATAAAAATGCATTATGTATATGTTATATGTTTTTATTATTATACTGACGTGTACTAATCAAACTTAATTGTATTGTGTAGATGTCAGGTGGAAATGGAATACATAGATATGTTCAGGAAATTAGTGACGAATCGATTAACCAGATAGAGGTTATACCAAACCCTATAGTAGAGGAACCAAAGATAGTAGTCATTGAGTCTGAAGACTCAAAGGACCCCGATCTTATGTGAGTATTTGACGACATGATAGAAGAGGAGGTGGAGGTAGTGTCCTTCAACCCAGTAGAAATAGCAGCAGAGATGGCTCCGGGGGAGTGAATGATGTAACTTTTTATGTCATTGTTGGATAAAAATATCCATTACTGTCAGGGGGTTAAAGAGCTAAAAGCAGAGCTCCAGGCTATCATAGAGGATAACACAGACGTGGAGTCCATGTGGGAATAGGAGCACGATGAGAGGGTTTTGGCTACGAACAAGGTCCATAAGCTAAAGCATGAGGTTTTTGAGCTCAAGGAGGAGCTAAAGACCAAAAAGTAGAAGATAGGGAGAATGTCCTATATTCATTTGAGTTCTCATCACGGACTTCCAAATGGCAGTAAAGTGGATATCCCATAGAGGCGTAGGCGGATATGCATCTACTATCGGTAGTGATATTATCGCCATTCTTGCCAAAGAGGATTTTGATAATGCCTTGGGGCAGATGTAATCTATTAGTGAATAGAGTAGTGTAGGTATGTAAATATTGTGTACCTAGTAGTGACGTAAAACCTTCTTTTGTATAACAAAGGGTAGTCTTTTGTAATTCCCAATTTTTGGAAAACAATAGCGGGATAGTAATGTAATCATCTTAGGCTATGTAATGAAACGATGTAGTATTATACCACAATGAATGAATCAATATAAGCCTTTTGTAGAACATATTGAGTAATGGATGTTGAAGTTATTGTTTAATATTGAATAATAACTAACTAATAAGAAGGAAATAATAACAAAATGTGTTGTTTATTGTATCAGCAAAATGCCGCCAAGAAGAGGGCAACGAAACCAAGGCGCTAACTTAAATCAACCGGAAGGAGGTTCGCTTAACCCAATGCAGGAATTTGTTAATTTATTAATAGTCGCGTTTAATAGAAATGGGGCTAATATCCCCCTAAATCCGGGAGTAGCACGAGCTACTACCTTCAAGGATTTTAAAAGTGTTGGTCCATCGGAGTTCAAAGGAACTACGGATCCTATCAAAGCCCAAACGTGGGTGAAGGAAATCAAGAAGGAATTTGTTATAGCAAATGTCGATGAGGGCTAGAAGGTTTCCTTTGCAACCTACATGATGAAAGGTGAAACCAATTTTTGGTGGGAAGCTAACCAGGCCAGAGCTGATATTGAGAATGTTACGTGGGTGAGGTTCAAGGAGATATTCTTCAAGAACTAGTTCCCACAAGTATGCAGGGAAGGATGGAGATGCGATTTTTGGACTTGAAATAAGGGGACATGACGGTTCCCTAATACGCTGCCAAGTTTAATGAATTGGCGAGGATTACTCCACACCAATTGGATACCGAGGTTAGAAAAGCTTGATGGTTTGAGCAGGGCTTGAAACCCTGGCTCTATAACCGTATATCGGTGTTCCAAAGTACTACATTTGTGACTATTTTAGAGAAGGCGATAATCGCTGAAGGTGGTAGCGAGGCTCTAAGCCAGTACCACAAAGATAAGAAGAATAAGGGGATGGTTGATGGGGGAGTAAAAATAGAAGGAGCCAGTGGGAGTGGTGAGAGACAGAAGAGGAAAGTGTTCAACTCTGGGAATATCGGAGTGAAGCAAGGAGATCCGAAAAGAAGGATGGAGGCCTACAAAACCTGTGGGAAGACTCATTTAGGAGTTTGTCTCAAGGGGAAGGCCGTATGTTACAATTGTGGATAGGAGGGGAACATTTCGCCTAATTTTCCAAGTCCGAAGAAGAACCATGGATGCTTTACGTGTGGGTCAACTGACCAAATGGCAAAGAACTGCCCAAAGAAGGGTACAGACGGGAATCGGGGCACTAATAGCGGTAAGTTAGCTATTAGTGGTCCAGCGCAGCCAGGTAGGTCGATGGGCCATACCTTTAACATGATAGTCCAAGATGCAGTTGCATCAGGGAACGTAGTCGTAGGTATTATTCGGATAAACGACATAAATGCTTATGTGTTGTTTGATTCAGGTGCTACTTGTTCATTTATAGCATATGATTTTGCTGGACGATTAGGATTACTTCCCGAAAAGTTGCCTATACCTTTAAATATTAAGGTAGCAAACGAAGAGCTAATTCATGTTGAAAATATTCATAGGAGTTGTCAGAAGAAATGTGTGAATATTAGAACGTTAACACAATCTCAGGTAGTATTTTATGGGAATAGATCGCCGGGGCATTCGTGTTGTCTAACCATGACACAAACTAGGAAATTATTGAGGAAGGGATGTGTGACGCCCCCAAAATAGGTATACATTACCCATTCTGAGTTATCAATACATGGTACAGAAACAACTACAACTTTATTATTACAACAGTAAAACTATGAGTTTAAATACAGATATTGCCATCTAAACAATATCCACATACAAATAAATCCTCATCATAATTATTGATACATTATTTTACAAAATGGTGAGGACTACTAAACAACTCTCTAAAACCATCATTCCATACCCAGGCTAAACTACTCTACATTCTCGCCTCCCGAGAAGAAAAATGGAACAAAAGGAAAAGGGTGAGCTCAACTAGCCCAAAGAAAGAATATTATGACTAAGATAATACGAACAAATTATGGTTAGTCTTCAATAGGAAAAATTTAATAGAATAAAATAGACAACAAGTTTTAAATCAATACTGCAATGAAAAAAATATTAATTCATAGAAGAGTTACGTAGAGGATGAAATCTACTAATATCTATGAATTTAACGATCCATCATCAATATTTTTATCCTCAGTAACATCAATCAATATATATACCGGAATCATATATTCATCCTTGCACTACGAGCCGAAGGACATTCACCAACCGGTCATATTCATCTAAACACTGCTCATCTTTTGCACTACGGGCCAAAGATATTCATCGAAATCATTCATCTTTGCACTACAGCCAAAGATATTCATCGAAATCAATCATCTTTTTGCACTACGAATGAAAGATATTCAATAATATCATCATTTAAGGCGAGGATGATGAAAAATAATTTTTTTTTAAGAAACGAATCCAATGAAACAAAATGACAAGCATTAAGGATTAAGGATTCGTACTTTGTTTTATCCACGTCCAAAAATACCTCAAAAATAATCATAGTGGTGTAAAATTCAAGAATGATCAAAACATGGATACAATCAAAACTAGTATCCACAATAGATATTTTGACGAAAAGGAAAATTTTCATTTTTCGATGAATAGTCTTAGTATTCGTGAATAATCTGCAGATATCGAAATAAAGCCGTATCGTGAGTAAAGAACTCAGACACCAAAAGTTCCAAATTTGATAAAAAGTTCCAACCAATATTTCAAAGATAATGATATTGAAGAAATAATATCATTTGAGAAGAAAATAACATCCCTTACCTCGAAAGACAAGATTCTAGTTGAAACACCTTCGATATAGGCTATGACTTGAACTTTCACCGGATAGCAATACTCAAAGTATACTCAAAATACTCACAAAAATACGCTCGATAATAGAGAGAGAAAACTTCATTTACGGTGTAATCTTCAATTCTAACCTAAGCACCCTATTTATAGGAAATTGCTTAGAACACCAAAGTTATAAAAATTTAATATAATAATAATATATATAATAAATCTTCTACGCACACTTGAAATCTGATTTCAGTTCAATAACCACATGCCACCTTCTAGAAAAAGTAATAAAAACGTTTTTCTAATTTAAAATAATTTAAACTTCCAAAATCAATTATTTCAGTAGCTTCGGAACTTCAATAATTCACAATAAATAGCCCTTTTGTCAGAAAATTTAAATCTCGCGAGTTTTTATAGGAAATTCAATTCTATACAACTTTGCAGAAGGAAGTTTTTCCAAATTCCAAACAGAAATTAACCGAAATCCACAAACGGGCGATTTTACAAACTATAATCAAATTTCAGTCAAGAAATGGGGTCCACCGACATGAAAAACATGTTTTAAATATTTTTGGTAACAAAAATACTCCTCCTCCACATATACTCATATATCCCACATTCATCGTAAAAATATCATCATTATTATATTATTAAAATATAATAATATATATATTTAAATGAATTATTTTATCAGAAAAAGATAAAATTTCAATTTTCAACAATTGTCACATTAAAAATTTTCTCCATCTATATCCAACTCTTTTAATGTAAATGATTCTATATTTACCTTCCAATGCAAATCAAAAATAAAATTTCTTCTAACAAAACTTATAATGTTAATGTGCACGCCTATAGTTGCAAGCTTACTGTACCAATTGTTTCTTTTATTTTATTATTATTATTTTTTATTTTATGAGAAATAGGCAAGCACAAACTGGTCGCCTAGCCTGGTCTGTCCATTGACCAGACCCAGATAAGTTAGTTAACAACTTGGCCTTCAGCCTAAGCTAGGCCCAGGCCAGTCCAAGCTTTTCTATGTTGTACCTCTTGCATGAAATTTTTTGTCATGAACTCTTCTCTATTTATAAAAAAAAAGTAGGACAAGTTAACATTGGTAAACAATGTCGGACTATCCTGAAGCCTATGGCCAAGCCCAGAACAACAATTTCCATTCCATTCACAACCTTGACACGGGACATATTGTCATGCATACAACGCACAATTGCACACAAGTATCACAATTGCACTCAAAGCCTAGCAGAGTCTGATTTACAATACACCAATACTCTCACCACCCCACAAAAATCACATAAATTTTAGTTTCCTTAAAGGTTATATACCTAACTTAAAAACTTGTGAATTTTTATTTTTTAAAATCACTTGAAACTCTAAGGTGGGAATTCAACTAAAACCCGCTTGTTGACTTTGTCATATTCCATCCTTAAGTTTTGATGATGAAATATTCAAGTACTAAATTGTTTTATGGTGTTTCAGGTATTCGTTGATTAAAGAACAAATTGTGGGATTTTTCACTGGATGAAGAAATTTTCTCTTTCTAGGAGACAAATATAAGGTCAATTGTATAATATTTGATTTTTCATTTAAAGGCTCTAGGACATTATTATTTACATTCTTATTATATGTCTTATATGAAAAATGTTTCTAAAATCTTATGAAAAAGGTTTTTGAGGAGTAATACACGCAATAATGCTACACGTGGATATTTAGAGATGACAGCTAGACTTTATTGAGATTTGTTGCATGTGCAGTTTTCAAGGAGTGATTATTTCTCATGCATAAATAATTGATATCCGGTTATGATATGAATTCTTTATATATTCATGCTAGCTAACCATTTATTGTGATAAGATGTATGTGAGAGTTTCAAGGAAAAGCAATTATGATTATCTTGGAATTTTAAAGATCTTGAGTCTTGGAAAGGGTAAGTGTTGTTGCGAACCACTTCTACACGTTATTTCATGATTGAGATAAAGTCAAAGTTGTTTAAGTGATTTATCCTTTTAATGGGTCTTTTATTTATCCAAACTGTATAAGAGAGTGATTTGCTAATCTAGATAAATACTGACTTTTATTTCCTTTCCGTTGTGAGTATTCCTTGATATTTTAATACCGTTTGACTTGGACAAATTGAACATATCTATAATTAACGGTAATATATTGTTGGCTATAAAAGTAGTATTTTCATGAATGGAAATTACACAACACATGAAATTATTTTCTGCATCAATTATTGATTATATTGAGCAATGTGTTTAATTGGTGTAAATCTCGATCAGCTAAGTAAATAAATTTCTGGTATTCTTTGAGCTGATATTGGGTAAGAAATTAATTGCTTATTTATTTTGTGCTAATTGATCATTGCATATAGTTGAGCCTTTAATTGTTAAATTGAATATTCTTGCATTGATCATAGACCTCTATATTTATTGAATTTTCTTTTTAGACTAAATGTAGTCTAAAGGTGTTAATCCTAGTGGATTAGGGAAAGACTTACAAATAGGTTCAAGGAAGCAAAGGTGCTTGAAGAATGCATATGTGCACAAGGAGTAAGAGAGCTCAAGGGAAATTAATTGTTAATTAATTTTTGTAAGAATCTGTTTTGTAATCTGTGATTGTTTATAAAGAAATAAATAAAGTGAGTCTCCAATACTAGTTGGTATTAGACGTGGACTAGGCTATTATTATAGAGGGTAATAGTTGAACCATATAAAAAATCTTGGTGTTGATTTTATTATTTGCTTTACTTTAAAATCACATAAGCTATTTAATTATCTTAATAATTAAAATTTGAATACTTGCATTATATTAAGATAATTCTTTAACATCAAGTGTTTTATTTAAAATATAAATTCAGCAGAATATTTTCTAAATAGAATATATTAATTCAGTAAGCTGATTTCAATTATCAAAGTAGCCTAAATTTAATAGTTTAGTTTAAAGTTTAAAAATTGGTCATAGATTGCTCCCACACTTATTCAACCCCCCCTTCTAAGTGTTCCTAGATAAATTTCATTTAGTATCAGAGCTTGACTCTACTTATCTTGGTCTTAAAGGTGACTTGTAGGGAAAGATTCTGACATGGCACAGTTCGGGAACAACAATCAAGAAGGACAATCAACCAATAGACCTCCTTTGCTGTTCGGAATGGAAAATTACAACTTCTGGAAGTTCAGAATGAGGATCTATCTTAAAAGAGATCCTTGGGAATGGTGGGTTGTGGAGAACGGAGCAGTTATTCCACGAAGAGATGATGGGACACCAAAGATTCTACTAGATATGGATTCAACCGAAATCTACATGGTCTCATATAATTCAAAGGCAATGAACACGCTTCTCAGTGGCATGGTACAATTCGAGATAGACAAAGTTTCCTCATGCAACACAGCTAAAGAAATTTGGGACACTCTTGTGGTAAGTCATGAAGGTACTTCCAAGGTATGAGAAGTCAAGCTAAGCATGCTTATGCATGATTATGAAATGTTCAAGCTCGAAGATGAAACCATTAAGCTAGCTCAAGCAAGATTTCTAGTCCTTATAAACTCCTTGAAATTACTGGACAAGACTATTCCTCAAAGTGAGATCAACCGTAAGTTGCTTCGGGCTATGCCCAAAAGGTTTTCTTCTAAAATCACTACTCTTCAAGATTCTATAACTATTTCTTCCATGGATACTTTAACTTTGTTTGGTGAATTAGAAGAATATGAACATCAGTTAAAGAGATATGATGATGAGGAAGAAACTCCTCGAAGAAAGGTTTTAGCTCTTAATGTAGATAACGAAAAGGAGCTTGATGATGACTCGGGTGAAGAAATAGCAATGATATCAAGAAGACTCAAGGGGCTACTACAAAGGAAGAATAAAAGAAGAAATACTTTCAATTCAAATAAGTTCAAAGGAAAGCAAATTGAAGAGACGTGCTTCGAATGTGGACGTCCTGATCACTTCAAGAAAGATTGTTTTCAATTGAAGAACAAAGGAAAGACAAACTACAAAGATAACAAGAAGAACAAAGCCCTTGTGACTTGGAGTGATGAGGAATCCGAAGTGGAGATCGATGCTATAGATGAGATAGCACAAGTATGCTTCGTGGGAATTGAAGGTGAATCTAATCAGGTATCTTTTAATGAAATGAACTTATTAGAACAAGAAAATAAGAAGTTAAAAGAAAAGAATGCATGCTTAAGAGATTTAGTTAATACTTTTATGAATGAAGTGGATTCACTAATAGATGAAAAGAAAGAAATTGAAAAGGAATCAACTTGTAAAGAAGAAAAGGTTTTGATCGTTAAGATTGATTATTTAGATAATTATAACAAAATACTTTTTAATAAGGTAAATTTCTTGAATAATGAAGTCCAAAAATTGACTAATGAGCTAAAAATGAGAGATGTGTGTATTGATGCATTTAGTGATAAATCTTCTATTAAAACTCTTCCTAACAATGAGCTTCAAAAAGAAATAGCTTCACTAAAATTATCTCTTGCTAAATTTGTCCAAGGTGAAGAAAATTTGAATGTCATATTAGGTAAACAAAGACCTAGTTTTGGAAGACAAGGAATTGGTTATGATCCTATGCATAAAAAGAGTAATATAAAAATGCTAAAATCAAAGTCCCGATTTAGTCTAAATTATTGCTCTCCTTTCACGACTTGCAAGCATTGTGGTATTAAAGGTCATTTAGATATAAATTATTTTAAGAAATGAAATAAGGTTAAACAAGTATGGATTAAAAAGAATGATTTACTTGCTACTAACATAAGTGGACCCAAAAAGATATGGGTACCAAAAGGATAAATTATTCTTTCTTGACAGGTATGTTTAAAGGCAAGAGTTCCATCTCAAAAATGGATTCTTGATAGCGGATGTTCTCGGCACATGACAGGTGATAAATCAAAATTCGTTGAACTAAATATCAAAAAGAAGAATGGAACGGTCACGTTTGGAGACAATAAAACCTGCGAGATAATTGGAAAAGGTAAAATTGGTAATGGCAAGGTAAGTATAAATAATGTGCACCTTGTTAATGGTCTTGAATTCAATTTAATTAGTATTAGCCAATTAATGGATAACGGCCATCAAGTCAATTTTGAAAAAGATAAATGCACAATATTTCATGGTACTAACAATACTACTCTAGTTGCACAAAGAGAAGGAAATATATATACTCTTGATTTTGAGCAACAGGAGGAAGAACTATGTCTTACTTCAGTACAAGATGAAGCTTATTTATGGCATAAAAGGATGGGACATGTTCACATGGACTTAATCAAGAAACTATCTTCAAAGAATCTCGTCAAAGGATTACCAAGAATCAGGTTTGAAAAGAAAGGAATATGTATTCCTTGCCAACTGGGAAAACAAGTAAGAACTTCTTTTTCAGCAAAGAATATGGTATGAACCTCTTCTCCTTTGCAACTACTTCATCTTGATTTATTTGGACCAGAAAGACATTCTAGTATTAATGGTAAATTTTATGCATTTGTAATTGTTGATGATTTTTTAAGATACACATGGGTATTATTTTTGAGAACTAAGGATGAAGCATTTAAAGAGTTTGAAAAATTAATAAGGAATCTTGAAACTAAGTATAGCTACAAACTCATTAGAATTAGAAGTGATCATGGTAATGCAAGAATTTCAAAAGATTTTATAACCTTTTGTGATCAAAGGGTATTAGCCATGAATTTTCAAATTTCAAGGACTCCTCAACAAAATGGGGTGGTGGAAAGGAAGAATAGAACTCTACAAGACACGGCAAGAACTCTACTACAAGAAAGTAAGCTTACAAAGAAATTTTGGCCCGAAGCAGTAAGTACATCATGTTATGTTTTAAATAGAGTACTCATTCGTCCTATTATTTGGAAAACACCTTATGAGCTTCTAAATAATAAAATCCCAAACATAAGTTATTTCAAAGTATTTGGTTCTAAATGTTTCATCTTAAATATAAGTGATAATTTGGGAAAATTTGATGCTAAGTCATATGAAGGAATTTTCATCGGTTATTCTCAAAATAGTAAGGCTTATCGTATTTTCAATATTAGAAAGTTATGTGTAGAAGAATCTGTTCATATCACTTTCAATGAGACTAACAATGATGTTCCAAGAGAAAGTGAAGATGATGCAGGAAATTTAGAGACAATCGAAATTTCAAAGAAAAAATGATCAAAACAGAGACCTAATGAATGGGCCCTCGAGCTGAAATTGACAACCAGCAGGAATGTGAACCTGAAAATTTGCAAGATGCTGAAGATGAATCTCATGATCAAGAAGAAGTTTTACATGATATTCAAATGCCAAAAATAACTAGATATGTCAAGAATCATCCTCCGGAGAATATCATTGGAGATATCAACAAAGGTGTAACCATACGAAGAGGTTTACAAAATCATTATGCATTCTCTGCATTTTTGTCACAGGTTGAGCCAAAGAATGCAAAGGATGCAATTCTTAATGAAAACTGGTTACTGGCAATGCAAGAAGAACTTCAACAATTTGAAAGATGCCAAGTATGGGAACTTATGCCTCCTCCAAAAGATGCTTCTATCATTGGTACGAAATGGGTATTCAAAAACAAGCTAGATGAGCACGGAACAATCACTCGTAACAAAGAAAGGCTAGTAGCTCAAGGGTATAACCAACAAGAGGGGATCGACTATGAAGAAACCTATGCACTAGTGGCTAGGCTAGAATTAATTCAAATTTTGTTGGCATTTGCATGCTACAAAAAGTTTAAGCTCTATCAAATGGACGTAAAGAGTGCTTTCCTCAACGGATACATTAACGAAGAGGTCTATGTGAAACAACCTCCTGGGTTCGAGCATGAAAAGTATCCTAATCATGTCTACAAATTAAAGAAAGCACTTTATGGCTTGAAACAAGCTCCAAGGGCATGGTACGAAAGGTTAAGTAAGTATCTCTTGTCAAATGGATTTATTAGAGGTAAAATAGATTCTACATTATTTATTAAGCATAAAAATATAGATATCATTATTGTTCAAATATATGTAGATGATATAATTTTTGGTGCTACTAATAATCATCTTTGTGAGTGGTTTTCCAAGTGCATGCATAAAGAATTTGATATGAGCTTAATGGGAGAACTCAACTACTTTTTGGGACTTCAAATCAAGCAAACAAAGGATGAAATTTACATCCATCAAACCAAATACACAAAAGAATTACTCAAGCGATTTGGCTTTGAAGGATCTAACTCAAAAGGTACACCGATGAGCACATCAATAAAGCTCACTAC
The DNA here is from genome assembly GCA_020205605.1 of Panax ginseng. NCBI lineage: Eukaryota > Viridiplantae > Streptophyta > Magnoliopsida > Apiales > Araliaceae > Panax > Panax ginseng. Next base: position 76,387,102 of record CM035131.1, on the reverse strand, counting down.
TGATGAAAAAGGTATTGATGTTGATATAACAAAATATCGAGGTATGATTGGATGCTTACTATATTTAACTGCTTCTAGACCCGATATAATGTACAGTGTTTGTTTATGTGCAAGATTTCAGGCAAACCCCAAGGAGTCACATTTAAATGCTGTTAAAAGAATTTTGAAGTGGTACAATAAACTTAGGGTTATTTTATCCAATTTGTAATCACTTTGAACTAATAGGCTATTCAGATCTTTGACTATCTCTGGTGTCAAATCGATAGAAAAAAGTAATCGAGTGGTGCTTGTACTTTCTTGGGACAAAGTCTTGTATCATGGCATAGTAAAAAAGCAAACCTCGCTTGCTCTTTCAACTACTCGAGGGTGAATACCTAGGCTGCGCAGGAAGTTCTTTGTTCTCGGATATTATGGATGCGTTAAACTCTATGTGATTTTGATATATTATGTGATTGTGTGCCTATTTATTGCGATAATTCTAGTGCTATAGATATATCTAAAAATCCTGTGTTACATTCACGTACAAAACACATAGAAGTAAGGCATCATTTTTTAAGAGACAATGTGTCAAAAGGATTAATTAAATTGATTTTTATTCCAACTAAAAATCAAATTGCAGATATTTTTACTAAACCTTTAAGTGAAGATAGATTTTGCATGCTACGAAAAGAACTTGGGATGTGTATGACATGATTTTAAACTCTCTGCTAATATTATCCTAGCTTGCATGTATATCTCATTAATTAATAAAATTAGGATAATTATATGTTTTAAAATTTTTGGCTGCTCATTTAAGTCTTTTACTCATGCACGCCATATCTGTCATAATTTGAAAACTAAAAATACGGGACTGCGAGGGTTTCTTGGGAGACGTAAGTATACATACACGCATCCGTTCTTGTTCTTATATTCTGTATCTTTCCATTTTCTTTATAACTTATATCTCTTCTGATTCTCTCTTACCTTCTCATCTTTTTCTTCCTCTACACACCTAACTCACCTTGAGAACTCGTACGCGCAAGAGATCGCTTATCGATTCTGATGACAATCAGACGACGGTTCCACCTCAATCTACCGGACCTTCACGCAAGCAACGCAAACTGAAGAAGGTCGTATCTGAGGAAACAGAGTATGTGGACTCTTCATCTTCTGATGAGTCAAGTTTCAGTCCATCCCTGCCAAAATCTACTGGACCCTCTCGACGACATCAACCAACGACTCCATCTTTTTAGCCGGAAGTTACACCCCCACCCCACCTATTTTGGTAAACCCTAACCTTTCATTTGATCTGCCTGAAAACTACTTTCACAGTAATGCGTATGAGGTGCGTTTTAAAACAGTCATTTTTCCAAAATAATTTGTCTATGAAAAGTCTGTTGATTAGATCTATTTTTAACAATCTCCTTTGAAACCATTGTTTGAGTCTTGTGGTATTTCTTCAATGCTTTTTCCTCCATCTGTGGTATACCCTAGACTTGTCCAACAATTTTACACAAATCTCGAAAGTTATGGTGATTTTTATACCACTTTTGTCAAAGGAAAATCGTTATATTTTACAGTCATGGATTTTGGTAGTATTTTGAATATTCCATCTTCTGGTGTGTCCTTTTACAAAGAAAGGTGTTGTTCATTTTCCATTCACTCCTCTTGAACAGTTACAAATTGTGATGAACAACAATTTATTAAATGATATTTTTACTCCTAAAATAGTGGATGTCTCTCCTATCTCTTGTGTCCTCCATCATCTTGTTAGATACAATCTGTTGCCTCGTTTAGGTGGAGGAGCAGATTTTACCTATCAAGACTTGATAATTGTTGCCATGATTTTAAAAGGTGTTTCTTTTAACTTGTCTCAAATGATGCTTCATCATATGACCACCTGTTTACGAAAAACCAAGACTTGTTCGCCTTACAGTGCTATTCTCACTACCTTGCTTAATCATTGTAAAATTTCTTTTGACAATGAAAATTCTGTTTCTGTTATTGATTCCATAAGTGTTGTGTTCCTGAAAATGTCACGTATCAGTTTACTTAATGGTATGTTTGTTCGCATCACTTCTGAAAATTCTGCTCCTCCAATCTCAATTCCATCTTCTTCTGTTTAGCCCCCCACTCAATCTTCTTCTGAGATCATTGACATGTTGAAATTGGTCCTTAGTAATCAAGACAAAATGCAGACTGAAATGTCTGGCCTTCACTGTGATGCCCCCAAAATAGGTCCAATCCATCCAACCTATTCTGAGTCGCCAAATACATGGTACAGAAAACAACTACAACTTTATTACTACAATTGTCGTGCAAAATACAACAACACATATACTGTGAGTTTTAATACCAACTGTGACTCATGTCCCAACTATGGACATCACCTCACAGTGATACCTTACATAAAGGTACAATCTAGAACTGTTTTAGAAATTAAAATCTTTGGGAAGTGCTCAAGGAAACCTTCGTACATAGGAGGCCATGAATCTAAGTTATGATAGATATCATATGTCCAGAGAATTATCCTTGGTTGATCCAATAGACCCCAAAGAAAAATGAGAAGGTTACTATCATGTTCCTTCCAATGGTGAGTCTTCTCTAGACATATAACTATCTCCACCGTCTGCGATTGAACATTATGTTTCAACCCAACTCCAAGATCATATAGGTAGTGCTCGTAGATATACTCAGCAAGTGAATGTGCACAACCCTTTCTTATGATAACACGAGATTATATGTCATTAGACATCTTGTATGATAATGGCAAAACACCCTTCCAAAGTTGGGTTCACCTCACCCTATTGTTGTTCACCAAAATCAATTATTAAGTGATGTATAATATACGACACACACATCTTAGGTCCTCAATACAATTATATATTGTATGTCATGCCGTTTTATAATGTGTTGAGAAACTTTGATAATCTCGGACCACCATACTATTCCCCTATTATCCCCGCTCGACCCAGCTACACTTTTATTACCTGAAAGGAGTTGTGAAGCAAAAGGGGTGAGCACAACTAGCCCAGTAAAGAATATCATAAATAAAGATAATTAAATTATCAATAGCCTTCATCAGTAATAAATCAGAGATTTAGAACATATGGTAGATGATAAAACTTTTCAACCATAGTTGCAAATGAACGAACGAGCAATCCATTAGAAGAGTCAAATAGACCATAAAGTCTATTATCTTCTCCATGTTAAAAGTCCACCAACAATGCTTTAACCTCCGTAACATTAATCAATGAGATCCTGCTCACAGTCATGTGAATAACTCATAATCATATTTGTAATTCTAAATTCCTCTTCTCATCTAGGACGAAGATAATTTTCATCATATGTCTTTACCTGAAACATCAAAGATCATGGTTATACCAAATCACAGTTCCTGTTCATAATCATACTAATAAATTCATCTTTGCACTACGGGCCAAAGATATTCATCAACCGTTCATCTTTGCACTACAGGCCAAAGATATTCAACAACATGACATCTTTACACTACAAGCCAAAGATATTCAACAACATGACATCTTTGCACTACGAGTCAAAGATATTCATCAACAGTTCATCTTTGCACTACAGACAAAAGATATTCAATCAACAAGTCATCTTTGCACTACGGGCCAAAGATATGCAATAACAGGTCATCTTTGCACTACGGGCCAAAGATATTCATCAATAATTGATCTTTGCACTACAGGCCAAAGATATTCATATCTCAAAGAAACATACAATCATTTCAGAATTTATATAAACCATAATTATAATCATGTTGATCAATTTACCTTTGCACTTAAGCTAAAAATATTCAATTGTAAATTCAATGGTCATGATCATACCAGTCAACAATTCATCTTTGCACTACTGGCCAAAGAGAACCCATAGTCACGATCACACCAATAATCTACCCATCTTTACACTTAAGTCAAAGAGAAATTTCATCACCGGGATTATAAAAATGTTATATATGATAATAAAAATAATATGATCAACAACTGCATTTAATTTCAAGAGTAAGAATCATAAATCAACGATTTCATAACACCTTAATCCAAATGTTATAAATCACTTAATAATCTCATAATCTAATATTATTAATATTACCACAATATTTTAATCATTTCTTAAACTTATAAATAATTTATTTTAATTGTTTACACTTTACTAATTAATGTATTTAATCATACTAAAATTCCAAACTCATAGGTTTTATCACCAAATAACCAACAACCTCATCAAAAATCTGCATATACCATATATAGGATTCCTAAGCCATAAAATCCTATTTTCCAATTTTGTTACTTCACATAACATATTTAATTTATTTACTCATAACTAGAATATTTTCATGAAAAATACCAAATCTGTACAAACAAATTTTCTTTTATGGGATTTAGCAGAACATAGTCCCATATTGAACATATATTTTTCTCGAAATTTTTAAAATTCATTTACTATTTTTCATATGGCCAAAACTGCCGAATATTTAGACATTTATCATAAATTGTACTTTTATCCAAAAATTCCAAAATTTATAGGATATACTAATGTTATATAAATGTACTCCCAATAAAAATTTTATCAATTTTGGAGTTAACCACAAGGAGTTATAAGGGTTTACTTTTAAAATAGTCTTTTTTCATAAAATCTATAACTCCTAATCTATACCTCCAAAAATCGCTATTTTTGGACACAATCAATAAAACTCATCAAATTATCATTTCAAAGTTTTCCAGAATTTTTGAAGGTCGGAAAAATTACGAAACATGAAAAAACATAACCCTTAAAATCCCTTACCCCGAAAGAGCAGTATTTCTGACCGGAATGTAAAGCCGAAGGAACCTTGTACTGAATAGCAACTCTCAAAGCATCTAAATACTCACAAAATATGCTTGATAATATAGAGAGAGAAAGAGAGAAAGCTTATGTTTCTGGTGTGATTTTCAATTCTAACTTAGCCCTCTATTTATAGGAAAATATTAGCACGCCGTAGCAGACTTGACCTGCTATGTAAGACCCCGAATTTTATGAAATAAAAGTATTCAATTTTCTTATAATTACAATTCAGTAAATGGTTAAATTGATAAAAAGTTAAAGTTAAGGGTGATATATGAAATTTTTTAAAAATACGCAAGTGGTTATAAAATATTCATTGTTGTCGGGGAATATTCGTTGGGTCGTGGAATATTCTTTCTGTTGGGAATATTCGTACGACGACGCAGTCTTTTGTGGGCCCCATAACGGAAAGCGATTGGAGGAAGAAAACGACAAGAATAAGTTGTTTATAAATAACACGTAGTTGTTATCGCCAATACTTGTTGGAATACCCGTGGTTAAAACACAAGATGTACTGCTGTTGTTGCACAAAGAGTACACACAGTATTGTACCAATTATTGATTCTTACATAAGAAGGCACTACTCAATAATTGTTACGATAATTACTATTCAATATTTTATTGATTCAATAATTCTTTGCGTTGATATTTTATTTTATTTCAATAATTGTCACTATACAAATATCTTCCATTATCGAAGCAATAATTCATATTATCCTAATAATATTATTAGAAAACATTATTAGCAATGTCTAGAAAGTTCTGCCTAAGGAGAGGTTTGGTCACCTAATTGCGCTACCAAGAAGGAGAAATTCTTATTGAAAGCCCCTGCTCTCGAACCGCCTCGTTGTCAATAATGTGTTTCGTAATATTATTTGTGAATAATTAATTATTGATTTATATGATGAGGATAATATTGATTTTATGAGGATATAGATGGAGAAAATTTTTAATGTGACAATTGTTGAAAATTAATATTTTATCTTTTTCCGATAAAATAATTCAATTAAATATATTATTTTAATAATATATTAATGATGATATTTTTACGATGAATGTGGGATATATGAGTATATGTGGAGGAGGAGTATTTTGTTACCAAAAATATTTAAAACATGTTTTTCATGTGTTTGGTGGACCCATTTCTTGACCGAAATTTGATTATAGTCAGAAAATCGCCTGGATTGTGGATTTCTTTTGAATTTCATTTGGAATTTGGAAAAACTTTCTTCTGCAAAGTTGTAGAGAATTGAATTTCCTATAAAAATTCGTGAGATTTGAATTTTCTGACAAAAAGGCTATTTATTGTCAATTATTGAAGTTCCGAAGCTTCGAAATAATTGATTTTTGGAAGTTTAAAATAATTTAAATAAGAAAAACGTTTTTGGCATTAATGGTGGGTCTTGCATGTGATGTTAATGACTGATTTTAGTTCTTCAAATGTTGGCGTAGGAATATTAATTAATATATTATTAATTTATTAAATTTTCTGCTTTGGTGTTCTAAGCAATTTCCTATAAATAGGGTGCTTAGGTTAGAATTGAAAATCACACCAGAAACTGAAGTTTTCTCTCTCTATATTGTCGAGCGTATTCTTGTGAGTATTTTGAGTATACTTTGAGTATTGCTATACGGTGAAAGTTCAAGTTATAGCCTATATCCAGTATTCCAGTTAGAAGTACTGTCTTTCCGAGGTAAGGGATATTATTTTTTTAATGATATTATTTATTCTAATATCATTATGCCGAAGTATTGATCTGAACTTTTTAATCAAATTTGGAACTTTTAGTGTCGGGGTTACTATTCACGATACAAAGACTATTCACGATACTCACAGACTATTCACGAATCTGGCTATTCATCGAAAAATGAAAATTTTCCCTTTTCGTCTAAAATATCTATTGTGGATACTAGCTTTGATTGTATCCATGTTTTGATCATTCTTGAATTTTACTCCACTCTGATTACTTATGAAGTATTTTTGAACTTGGATTGTTTAAAATACGAATCCTTAATATTTGTTCTTTTGTTTCACTGGATTCGTTTTCTTTAAAAATATTTGTCATCATCCTCGCCTTTAAATGATGATATTATTGAATATCTTTGGCCTGTAGTGCAAAGATGAATGATTTCTGATGTATATCTTTGGCCCGTAGTGCAAAGATGATGAGCAGTGTTTAGATGAACATGACCAATCGATGAATATCCATGGCACAGAAGTGCAAGGATGAATATATGATTCAAGAGGTGCATTGATTGATGTTACAGGGATAAAAATATTGATGATGGACTGTTAAATTCATAGATATTAGTAGATTTCATCCTCTACGTAACTCTTCTATGAATTAATATTTTCCGCTGCGAGTATTGATTTAAAACTTGTTGTCTATTGTATTATATTAGATTTTTCCCTGTTGAAGACTAATGATAATTTGTTCTGTATTATCTTAGTCATAATATTCTTCACTGGGCTAGTTGAGCTCACTCTTTTCCTTTTTGTTCCATTTTTCTTCTCAGGAGGCGAGAATATAGCGAGTACGAGTCGGGGTATGGAATGATGGTTTTAGAGAGTTGTTTAGTAGTCCTCACTATTTTTGTAAAATAATGTATCAATAATTATGATGAGGATTTATTTGTATGTGGATATTGTCTAGATGGCAATATCTGTATTTAAACTCACAGTTTATATGTTGTAATAATAAAGTTGTAGTTATTTCTGTACCATGTTATTGGCGACTCGTAATGGATGATGTATACCTATTTTGGGGGCGTCGTACGGTTGGTATCGAGCTTAGGATATGATCTCCATGGCGGAGATCGGGAATAGAACTAGGAGGAGAGACGAGTAAATCCTTCGCTAGCTAGTGTGTCTTACCTAAGCTTATTTGTTGGTCACCATAATATCGTGGATATTATATGATATGTTAATTTGTTTAATTAACCCTTGTTTTGAAGTCAGATTCTAAAATGATATCCAAATACGAGGAGATGAGCATTGGAGAAATTATGATGACAGGGAAGATGGAATCTGAAATGAAATCAAGGTATTCTCAACTCTTTGAAATACCAAGTACGTAAATTTCGGGGATGAAATTTCATAAGGAGGGGAGATTGTAAGACTCCGAATTTTATGAAATAAAAGTATTCAATTTTTCTTATAATTACAATTCAGTAAATGGTTAAATTGATAAAAAGTTAAATTTAAGGGTGATATATGAAATTTTTTCAAAAATACGCAAGTGGTTATAAAATATTCATTGTTGTTGGGGAATATTCGTTGGGTCGTGGAATATTCTTTCTGTTGGGAATATTCGTACGACGGAGCAGTCCTTTGTGGGCCCCATAACGGAAAGCGATTGGAGGAAGAAAACGATGTTAATAAGTTGTTTATAAATAACTTGCAGTAGTTGTTATCGTCAATACTGTTGGAATACCCGTGGTTAAAACACACGAATACACGCGTTGTTGCCAAGAAGAGCACGCCTGTATTTCACCAATTATTGATTCTTACATAAGAAGACACTACTCAATAATTGTTACAAAGAATTACTATTCAAGATTTTATTGATTCAATAATTCTTTGCGTTGATATTTTATTTTATTTCAATAATTGTCACTATACAAAGATCTTCCATTATCGAAGCAATAATTCATATTATCTAATAATATTATTAGAAAACATTATTGGCAATGTCTAGAAAGTTCTCATCTAAGGAGAGGTTTGGTCACCTAATCAAGCGCCAAGAAGGAGAAATTCTTATTGAAAGCCCCTCTTCCTGAACCTACCTGGTTGTCAATAATGTGTTTCTGTAATATTATTTGTGAATAATTAATTATTGATTTATATGATGAGGATAATATTGATTTTATGAGGATATAGATGGAGAAAATTTTTAATGTGACAATTGTTGAAAATTAATATTTTATCTTTTTCTGATAAAATAATTCAATTAAATATATTATTTTAATAATATATTAATGATGATATTTTTACGATGAATGTGGGATATATGAGTATATGTGGAGGAGGAGTATTTTGTTACCAAAAATATTTAAAACATGTTTTTCATGTCGGTGGACCCCATTTCTTGATCGAAATTTGATTATAATCGTAAAATCGCCTGCTTGTGGATTTCTTTAAATTTCTTTTGGAATTTGGAAAAACTTCCTTCTGCAAAGTTGTAGAAAATTGAATTTCCTACAAAAATCCGCGAGATTTGAATTTTCTGATAAAAGGGCTATTTATTGTCAATTATTGAAGTTCTGAAGCTCCGAAATAATTGATTTGTGGAAGTTTAAAATAATTTAAATAAGAAAAACGTTTTTGGCATTAATGGTGGGTCTTGCATGTGATGTTAATGACTGATTTCAGTTCTTCAAATGTTGGCATAGGAATATTAATTAATATATTATTAATTTATTAAATTTTCTGCTTTGGTGTTCTAAGCAATTTCCTATAAATAGGGTGCTTAGGTTAGAATTGAAAATCACACCGTAAACCTCAAGTTTTCTCTGCTCATATTGTCGAGCGTATTCTTGTGAGTATTTTGAGTATACTTTGAGTATTGCTATACTCAAGTGAAAGTTCGTTATAGCCTATATCCAAATATTCCAGTTAAAGTCTTTCTTTTTCCGAGGTAAGGGATATTATTTTTTTAATGATATTATTTATTCTAATATCATTATGTCAAGTATTGATCTGAACTTTTAATCAAATTTGGAACTTTTAGTGCTTGGGGTTACTATTCACGATATCTGACTATTCACGATACTCTGATTATTCACGAATACGACACTATTCATCGAAAATGAAAATTTTCCTTTTTCGCCTAAAATATCTATTGTGGATACTAGCTTGATTGTATCCATGTTTTGATCATTCTTGAATTTTACTCCACTCGATTACTTATGAAGTATTTTTGAACTTGGATTGTTTAAAATACGAATCCTTAATATTTGTTCTTTTGTTTCACTGGATTCGTTTTCTTTAAAAATATTTTTCATCATCCTCAGTCTTAAATGATGATATTATTGAATATCTTTGTCCTGTAGTGCAAAGATGAATGATTTCTGATGAATATCTTTGGCCCGTAGTGCAAAGATGAACAGGTGTTTAGATGAACATGACCAATTGATGAATATCCTTGGCCTGTAGTGCAAGGATGAATATATGATTCAAGAGGTGTATTGATTGATGTTACAGGAATAAAAATATTGATGATGGACTGTTAAATTCATAGATATTAGTAGATTTCATCCTCTACGTAACTCTTCTATGAATTAATATTTTTCGCTGCGAGTATTGATTTAAAACTTGTTGTCTATTGTATTATATTAGATTTTTCCCTGTTGAAGACTAACGATAATTTGTTCTGTATTATCTTAGTCATAATATTCTTCACTGGGCTAGTTGAGCTCACTCTTTTCCTTTTTGTTCCATTTTTCTTCTCAGGAGGCGAGAATGTAGCGAGTACGAGTCGGGGTATGGAATGATGGTTTTAGAGAGTTGTTTAGTAGTCCTCACCATTTTTGTAAAATAATGTATCAATAATTATGATGAGGATTTATTTGTATGTGGATATTATCTAGATGGCAATATCTGTATTTAAACTCACAGTTTATATGTTGTAACAATAAAGTTGTAGTTATTTCTGTACCATGTTATTGGCGACTCAGAATGGGTGATGTATACCTATTTTTGGGGCGTCACATGCTACCTGATGGCTTTACCTGCTACTATTGCCACCCACCACATTTGAATTAGAATTTTAGCACATTTCTTCACCAACCATAGGTGGGGCCCACGCATTTTAGAATTTTCCACCAAAATGATAAATTCCCAAACTTTAACAATTTCTGAACCAGTCACCTCTTAAAATTCATAACAAATTATACGTTCGTTTTTAACGGTTCAAAATTTGTGGACTTATACTCAACTTATATATGTATAACATATCCAAAAATTACAATGATCCAACGGTCGGATTAAAAATTATAACTCACATAATATATCACAAAAACACTTGTTTGATTTTTAATACCTCATTTCTGACAAAATACTGATAAAACACCTCAACATTAATTCCTTCATTTATAACCACATAAATAAATCCATCATTTATATCCGCATCAAATAAATATTTCCTTATCATATAAATCAATAATTAATTATTCACAAATAATATTACAGAATCACAATTATGACAACCAGGACGTTCCTAGGAATGAGGGGGCTTTCCGATAAGGATTTCTCCTTACTGGCGCGCAATTAGGTGACCAAACATCTCCTTGATTGAACTTTCTAGACATTGCCAATAATGCTATCTAATAATATTATTCAAATAATATGAATTATTGATCTGATAATGGAAAATACTGTGTCGTGACAATTATTGAAACAACAATAATATAAAATATCAACGCAACAATTATTGAATCAATAAAATAAAATATTGAACAGTAATTACTGTAACATTTATTGAGTAGTGCCTTCTTACGTAAGAATCAATAATTCAAAAATACTGTGTAATACCGTGTGCTACTGTGCAACCACGCAGATTACTATATTTTAACCATCGGATATTCCAACAGTGATAACGGTAACTGTGACACCCCCAAAATAGGTCCAATCCATCCAACCTATTCTGAGTCGCCAACAATATGGTACAAAAAATAACTACAACTTTATTACTACAATTATCGTGCAAAATACAACAACACATATACTGTGAGTTTTAATACCAACTGTGACTCATGTCCCAACTATGGACAACACATCACAGTGATACCTTACATAAAGGTACAATCTAGAACTATTTTAGAAATTAAAATCTTTGGGAAGTGCTTAAGGAAACCTTCGTACATAGGAGACCATAAATCTAAGTTATGATAGATATCATATGTCCAGAGAATTATCCTTGGTTGATCCAATAGACCCCAAAGAAAAACGAGAAGATTACTATCATGTTCCTTCCAATGGTGAGTCTTCTCTTGATATATAACTATCTCCACCGTCTGCGATTGAACATTATGTTTCAACCAAATTCCAAGATCATATAGGTAGTGCTAGTAAATATACTCAACAAGTGGATGTGCACAACCTTGTCTAATGATAACACGAGGATATATGTCATTAGACATCTTGTATGATAGTGGCAAAACACCCTTCCAAAGTTGGGTTCACCTCACCCTATTCGGTTCACCAAAATTAAATATCAAATGACGTATACAATATGACACACTTATCTAAAGTTCTCAATAAAATTATTTCCATACTATTTAGGGAGAACCTCAACAAACTATATGACCACCGATTCTATTCCCTTTTATCCCCGGGCTTCACCCAAATACACACTCTTATTACCTGAAAGGAATTGTGAAGCAAAAGGGGTGAGCACAACTAGCCCAGTAAAGAATATCATAACTAAAGAAAATTAAATTATCAATAGCCTTCATCAGTAATAAATCAGAGATTTAGAACATATGGTAGATGATAAAAATTTTCAACCATAGTTGCAGCGAAACGAGCAATCCATTAAAAGAGTCAAATATACCATAATGTCTATTATCTTCTATATGTTAAAAGTCCACCAACAATGTTTTATCCCTGTAACATCAATCAACAGCTCCTGTCCACAATCATATGAATAACTCATAATCATAATTGTGATTCTAAATTCCTCTTCTCATCTAGGACGAAGATAATTTTTATCACCTGTCTTTACCTGAAACATCAAAGATCATGGTTATACCAAATCACAGTTCCTGTTCATAATCATACTAATAAATTCATCTTTGCACTACGGGCCAAAGATATTCAACAACAGTCATCTTTGCACTACGGGCCAAAGATATTCATCAACACTTCATCTTTGCACTACGGGCCAAAGATATTCAACAACATGTCATCTTTGCACTACGGGCCAAAGATATTAATATCTCAAAGAAATATATAATCATTTCAGAATTTACATAAACAATAATCATAACCATGTTGATCAATTTACCTTTGCACTTAAGCTAAAGATATTTAATTATAAATTCAATGGTCATGATCATACCAGTCAACAATTCATCTTTTGCACTCATCGGCCAAAGAGAACCCATAGTCACGATCATACCAATAATCTACCCATCTTTACACTCAAGTCAAAGAGAAATTTCTTCACTAGGATTATAAAAAATGTTATATATGATAATAAAAACAATATGATCAAAACATGGATTTAATTTAAAGAGTAAGATTCATAAATCAAAAATAACTTGGTCAGAAAAAGAAACCAATTTTGTTGTGAATAGTATCCCGTGAATAGTAGCTCGTGAATAGTAATTCATGAATAGTAACCCCGACATGAAAGAAATAGAAATTCCACAATAAAATCCATACCAATATTTCGGTATAATGACATTGGAAGAATAACATTTCTTAAACATATAAACAATTTATTTTAATTATTTACACTTTACTAATTAATGCATTTAATCATCCTAAAATGTCAAACTCATAAGATTTCATCACCAATAACCAACAACCTCATCAAAAATCTGCATATATCATATATAGGATTCCCAAGCCATAAAATCCTATTTTTCAATTTTGTTACTTCACATAACATATTTAATTCATTTACATATAACTAGTCCATTTTCATGAAAAATACCAAATCAGTTCTAAAAATATTTCTTTTCTGGGATTTAGCAGAATATAGTCCCATATTGAACATATATTTTTCTTGGAATTTTTAAAATTCATTTACTATTTTTCACATGGCCAAAACTGCAAAATATTTAGTCATTTATCATAAATTATACTTTTGTCCAAAAATTCCAAAATTTACAGAATATACTGATGTTATATAGATGTACTCCCAATAAATTTTTTTACCAATTTTGGAGTTAACCACAAGGAGTTATAAGTGTTTACTTTTAAAATAGTTTTTTCTCATAAAATCCACAACTCGTAATCTATACATCCAAAAATCGCCATTTTTGGACACAAACGAGAAAACTCATCAAAATATCATTTCAAATTTTTCCAGAATTTTTGAAGGTCAGAAAAATTACTGGCCGAAGAAACATAATAACCCTTAAAATCCCGCATATATAATAACGATAATATCCCTTACATCAAAAGAGCAAGATTTCGATTGAAATACTAGGATATAGTGTCAAGAAACTTGCAATCAGATAGCAACACTCAAAGTATCAAAATACTCACAAGAATACGCTCGATAATATAGAAAGAGAAAGAGAGAAAGTTTATGTTTCTGGTGTGATTTTCAATTCTAATTTAGCCCTCTATTTATAGCAAAATGTTAGCACGCCGTAGCAGACTTGACCTGCTACCTGATGGCTTTACCTGCTACTATTTCCACCCACCACATTTGAAATAAAAATCAGCATATTTCTTCACCAACCACGGGTGGGGCCCACTCATTCTAGAATTTTCTACCAAAAATCATTTATAAACCTAATTTCCGAATCAGTCACCTATTAAAATTTATAACAATTCATACGTTCATTTTAATGGTTCAAAATTTGTGGACATATACTCAACTTATATATGTATAACATATCCAAAAATCACAACGATCCAACTATTTGATTAAAATTATAACTCACGTTAATAGAGCTTTAAGAACACCGATTTGATCTTCTAATACCTCTAATCCGACAAAATACTGATAAAACACCTCAACATTAATTCCTTCATTTATAACCACATAAATAAATCCATCATTTATATCTGCATCAAATAAATATTTCCTTATCATATAAATCAATAATTAATTATTCACAAATAATATTACAGAATCACAATTATGACAACCAGGTGGTTCCCAGGAAAGAGGGGGCTTTTTGATAAGGATTTCTCCTTACTGACGCAAAATTAGGTGACCAAACCTCTCCTTGACAGAACTTTCTAGACATTGCCAATAATATTATCTAATAATATTATTCAAATAATATGAATTATTGATCTGATAATGGGAAATACTATGTCGTGACAATTATTGAAATAACAATAATATAAAATATCAACGCAACAATTATTGAATCAATAAAATAAAATATTGAATAGTAATTTCTGTAACAATTATTGAGTAGTGCCTTCTTACGTAAGAATCAATAATTTAAAAATACTGTGCAATACCAAAATTACCAGTTGTGCAACCACGCCAGACATCAGATTTTTAACCATCGCTTATTCCAACAAAGGTTAATTCGTAATAATTACGCCACTATTTATAAAAACTCAAACTTTGTCATTTTTTTCTTCATCCGACAATTATCCTCAAGTATGGGGCCCATGAATGATCACACTGTCATAATGGATATTCCTAACAAAAAGAATATTCCATGACCAACCGAATATTCCCCGACAAAAGGAATATTTTATAACCACTTGCTTATTTTGAAAAATTTCATATATATCACCCTTAACTTTAGCTTTTATCAATTTAACCATTTACTGAATAATAATTATAAGAAAAATTGAATACTTTTATTTCATAAAATCCGGGGTGTTATAGTAACTACTACGCCGTTATTTATAAAAACTCAAACTTGTCGTTTTCTTCATCCGACAGTTATTACATTATAGGGCCCATGAAATGATTGCGTAGTTGTATGAATATTCTAAACAACAAGAATATTCCATTCCACCAAAATAATCGATGTAATGAGTATTTTATAACCACTTGCATATTTTTAAAATTTTACATATATTACCCTTAACTTTAAACTTTTATCAATTTAACCATTTACCGAATAATAATTATAAGAAAAATTGAATACTTTTATTTCATAAAATCTGAGGTCTTACATTCACACCCGTATTACTATGTTGGAAAAAGGCAAATTGCCTTTGGGTGCCCCTGAAATTAACAAACTATACAATAATATTGAAGATGAATTCATTGACTTACAAGCAGGTTTTGAACTGCAAACCACTGCTTTGGCAGAGGTTATGCAGAGAAGGCTTAATCGAAATTCCTGTCAGTTGAGTCAAGAGATGAAGTTTGTTAGTAATCAAATAGGGGAGTTGACTGAGTTCATTTCTACTCGTTTCAATGATGTGGGAGCTAAACTCCATATGCAGCGTAAGCATTCAACGGTTCCGGAGTGGGTGCATTGCAATTGGTTGGCCGAGTATCAAGGAGAATTTCTTGACGTCCCTCTACTGTAAGACCCCGAATTTTATGAAATAAATTATTCAATTTTTCTTATAATTATTATTTAGTAAATGGTTAAATTGAAAGAAAAAGTTTAAGTTAAGGGTGATATATGTAAAATTTTCAAAATACGCAAGTGGTTATGAAATACTCATTTCTGTCGGGAATATTCGTTTGGTCGTAGAATATTCTTGTTGTCGTGAATATTCGTATTTACGGCAAGCAGCCATTTGTGGGGACCCATAATGTAATAACCGCTTGATGAAGAAAACGACAAGTTTGAGTTTTTATAAATAATGGCGTAGTAGTTACCGTAACAATCGCTGGAATACCGTGTGTTAAAAATATAGTAATACGCGCGGGTCGCACAAAGAGAACACTGGTATTGCATGCAAAGATTTTTGAATTATTGATTCTTACGTAAGAAGACACTACTCAATAATTGTTACAAGAATTATCGCTCAATATTTTATTTTATTGATTCAATAATTGTTGCGTTGATATTTTATATTATTGTTATTTGAATAATTGTCACGGTATAGTATTTCCCATTATCAGATCAATAATTCATATTATTTGAATAATATTATTAGATAGCATTATTGGCAATGTCTAGAAATTTCTATCAAGGAGAGGTTTGGTCACCTAATTGCGCGCCAGTAAGGAGAAATCCTTATCGAAAAGCCCCCACTTTCCTGGGAACCACCAGGTTGTCATAATTATGATTTTGTAATATTATTTGTGAATAATTAATTATTGATTTATATGATAAGGAAATATTTATTTGATGCGGATATAAATGATGGATTTATTTATGTGGTTATAAATGAAGGAATTAATGTTGAGGTGTTTTATCAAGATTTTGCCTGATCGGAGGTATTAGAAGATCAAATCGTGTTCTTAAAGCTCTATCAGTGAGTTATAATTTTTAATCCAACCGCTGATCGTTGTGATTTTTGGATATGTTATACATAGATAAGTTGAGTATATGTCCACAATTTTTGAACCATTAAAAATGAACGTATGAATTGTTATGAATTTTAAGAGGTGACTGATTCGGAAATTAGGTTTATAAATGATTTTTTATTGGAAAATTCTAGAATGAGTGGGCCCCACTCGTGGTTGGTGAAACAATGTGCTGAATTTTATTTCAAATGTTGTGGGTGGCAATAGTAGCAGTAAAAAGCCATCGTGTAAAGGTGTCAAGTCTTCTACTACAAGTACAACATTTTCCTATAAATAGAGGCTAAGTTAGAATTGAAAATCACACCAGAAACATAAGCTTTCTCTCTTTCTCTCTCTATATTATCGAGTGTATTTTTGTGAGTATTTTGATACTTTGAGTGTTGCTATACGGTGCAAGTTCCTTCAAAGACTATATCCTAGATTCCAAATGTAAGTACCGCTTTTTGAGGTAAGGGATATTGTCGTTATTATGTAAGGGATTTTAAGAGTTATTATGTTTCTTCAGTTTCGTAATTTTTCTGACCTTCAAAAAATTTTGGAAAAATTTGAAATGATATTTTGATGAGTTTTCTCGATTGTGTCCAAAAATGGGGATTTTTGGATGTATAGATTAGGAGTTATGAATTTTATGAGAAAAGACTATTTTAAAAGTAAACGCTTATAACTCCTTATAGTTAACTCCAAAATTGGTGAAATTTTTATTGGGAGTACATCTATATAACATCAGCATATTTTGTAAATTTCGAAATTTTTGGACAAAAGTGCAATTTATGATAAATATCTAAATATTTGGCAGTTTTGGCCATGTGAAAAATAGTAAATGAATTTTAAAAATTCCAAGAAAAATATATGTTCAATATGGGACTATATTCTACTAAATTCCAGAAAAGAAATATTTTTAGAACTGATTTGGTATTTTTCATGAAAATAGACTAGTTATGAGTAAATGAATTAAATATGTTACGTGAAGTTACAAAATTGAAAAATAGGATTTTATGGCTTGGGAATCCTATATATGGTATATGCAAATTTTTGATGAGGTTGTTGGTTATTGATGATGAAATCTTATGAGTTTGGCATTTTAGGATGATTAAATGCATTAATTAGTAAAGTGTAAATAATTAAAACAAATTATTTATATGTTTAAGAAATGTTATTCTTTCAATATCATTATACCGAAATATTGGTATGAATTTTATTGTAGAATTTCTATTTCTTTCATGTCGGGGTTACTATTCATGAATTACTATTCATGAGTTACTATTCACTTAGGATACTATTCACTTACTATTCACGCATAAAAATTGGTTTCTTTTTCTGACCAAGTTATTTTTGATTTATGAATCTTACTCTTTAAATTAAATCCATGTTTTGATCATATTGTTTTTATTATCATATATAACATTTTTTATAATTATGGTGAAGAAATTTCTCTTTGACTTGAGTGTAAAGATGGGTAGATTATTTGTATGATCGTGACTATGGGTTCTCTTTGGCCAGTAGTGCAAAGATGAATTGTTGACTGTTCTGATCATGAATATTGAATTTATAATTAAATATCTTTAGCTTAAGTGCAAAGGTGAGTTGATCAACATGGTTATGATTATTGTTTATATAAATTCTGAAATGATTATATATTTCTTTGAGATATTAATATCTTTGGCCCGTAGTGCAAAGATGACATGTTGTTGAATATCTTTTGCTTGTAGTGCAAAGATGAAGTGTTGATGAATATCTTTGGCCCGTAGTGCAAAGATGACCTGTTGTTGAATATATTTGGCCCGTAGTGCAAAGATGACATGTTGCTGAATATCTTTGGCATGTAGTGCAAAGATGAACTGTTAATGAATATCTTTGGCCCGTAGTGCAAAGATGACATGTTGTTGAATATCTTTTGCTTGTAGTGCAAAGATGAAGTGTTGATGAATATCTTTGGCCCGTAGTGCAAAGATGACCTGTTGTTGAATATATTTGGCCCGTAGTGCAAAGATGAATTTATTAGTATGATTATGAACATGAACTGTGATTTGGTATAACCATGATCTTTGATGTTTCGTAAAGACAGTGATGAAAATTATCTTCGTCCCCGGATGAGAAGAGGAATTTAGAATCACAATTATGATTATGAGTTATTCATATGATTGTGGATGAGAGCTATTGATTGATGTTACAGGATAAAATATTGTTGGTGGACTTTTAACATAGAGAAGATAATAGACATTATGGTCTATTCGACTCTTTTAATGGATCGCTTCGTTCACCGCAACTATGGTTGAAAAGTTTTATCATCTACCATATGTTCTAAATCTCCGATTTATTATCGATGAAGGCTATTGATAATTTAATTATCTTTAGTTATGATATTCTTTATCGGGCTAGTTGTTCACCCCTTTGCTTCACAATTCCCTTTCGTGTAATAAGAGTGTAAATGGGTCGAGCTGGATAAAAGGGGAATAGAATCTATGGTCTATAGTCATTGAGGTTCTCCCTAAATAGTATGGAAATAATTTTATCGAGAACTTTAGATAAGTGTGTCATATTGTATACGCCATTTGATATTTAATTTTGGTGAACCAAATAGGTGAGGTGAACCCAACTTTGAAGGGTGTTTTGCCACTATCATACAAGATGTCTAATGACATATATCCTCGTGTTATCATAAGACAAGGTTGTGTACATCCACCACTTGCCGAGTATATCTACGAGCACTACGATATGATCTTGAGTTGGGTTAAAACAAAATGTTCAATCGCAGACGGTGGAGATAGTTAGTTATATGTCAAGAGAAGACTCACCATTGGAAGGAACATATGATAGTAATCTTCTCATTTTTCTTTGGGGTTTATTGATCAACCAAGGATAATTCTCCGACATATGATATCTATCATAACTTAGATTCATGGCCTCCTATGTAATGGTTGTTTCTCGAGCACTTCCCAAAGATTTTAATTTCTAAAATGTTCTAGATTGTACCTTTTATGTAAGGTATCACCGTGAGGTGTTTTCCATAGTTGGGACATGAGTCACAATTTGTATTAAAACTCACAAGATATATGTGTTGTTGTATTTTGCACTCGACAATTGTAGTAATAAAGTTGTAGTTATTTTATGTACCATGTATTTGGCGACTCGTAATAGGTTGGATGGATTGACCTATTTTGGGGCGCCACATCTACCACTTCGCAAGAATCGCTATTCCTGTGCCTCCCCAATTTGTCACCGACCGAGCATTGCTTTGAAGGTCCATCGTGGCAAATCATCGTCCCTATTTCACTCAATGCAGGTACCAAATGCTGCAACCATGGTAGAGCTCGACGAATGAACTGCTTCCTTTTTGTTTGATGACAAAAGGGGAGAGTTTTTATGATTATTTCTACTTTTTTTTGGATGTTTAAAAATATTGGTTTTGGTTTGGTGTGCATCACCAAAAGACTTATGTTTAATTTGGGATTTAAATTTTAATATTTGATATATTTAGCAGTAAATATTTTGATATTTGATGAACTAACAATTACTGCAGGTTATTTACAAAAATCAAGGTTTTGTAACTTTACTGAAAATTGAATTTCAGTATCTGAAATAATTTTATTGCATGAATTTAGGGGGAGT
This sequence comes from Panax ginseng, assembly GCA_020205605.1. Taxonomy (NCBI): domain Eukaryota; kingdom Viridiplantae; phylum Streptophyta; class Magnoliopsida; order Apiales; family Araliaceae; genus Panax; species Panax ginseng. The sequence continues at coordinate 76,366,526 of CM035131.1, read as the reverse complement.
TAATTTTGTTATGCATATATTCAGGGGGAGTTTATGAGAGTTAAACAATTTTGGGTTGTTATCATCAAGAAAGGGGAGAATGTTGACTTTGTCATATTCCATCTTTAAGTTTTGATGATGAAATGTTCAAGTACTAAATTGTTTTATGGTGTTTCAGGTATTCGTTGATTAAAGAATAAATTGTGGGGTTTTTCACTGGATGAAGAAATTTTCTCTTTCTAGGAGACAAATGTAAGGTCAATTGCATAATATTTGATTTTTTATTTAAAGGCTCTAGGACATATTATTATTTGCATTCTTATTATATGTCTTAAATGAAAAATATTTTTAAAATCTTATGAAAAAGGTTTTTGAGGAGTAATACACGCAATAATGCTACACGTGGATATTTAGAGATAGCAGTTAGACTTTATTGAGATTTGTTGCATGTGCAGTTTTCAAGGAGTGATTATTTCTCATGCATAAATAATTGATATCAGGTTATGATATGAATTCTTTATATATTCATGCTAGCTAACCATTTATTGTGATAAGATGTATGTGAGAGTTTCAAGGAAAAGAAATTATGATTATCTTGGAATTTTAAAGATCTTGAGTCTTGGAAAGGGTAAGTGTTGTTGCAAACCACTTCTACACGTTATTTCATGATTGAGATAAAGTCAAAGTTGTTTAAGTGGTTTATCCTTTTAATGGGTCTTTTATTTATCCAAACTGTATAAGAGAGTGATTTGCTAATCTAGATAAATACTGACTTTTATTTCCTTTCCGTTGTGAGTATTCCTTGATATTTTAATACCGTTTGACTTGGACAAATTGATCATATCTATAATTAACTCAGAATATATTGTTGGCTATAAAAACAAGATTTTTTCATGAATGGAAATTACACAACACATGAAATTATTTTCTGCATCAATTATTGATTATATTGAGCAACGTGTTTAATTGGTGTAAATCTCGATCAGCTAAGTAAATAAATTTCTGGTATTCTTTGAGCTGATATTGGGTAAGAAATTAATTTCTTATTTATTTTGTGATAATTGATCATTGCATATAGTTGAGCCTTTAATTGTTAAATTGAATATTCTTGCATTGATCATAGACCTATATATTTATTGAATTTTCTTTTTAGACTAAGTGTAGTCTAAAAGTGTTAATCCTAGTGGATTAGGGAAAGACTTACAAACAGGTTCAAGGAAGCAAATGTGCTTGAAGAGTGCATAGGTGCACAAGGAGCAAGAGAGCTCAAGGGAAATTAATTGTTAATTAATTTTTGTAAGAATCTGTTTTGTAATCTGTGATTGTTTATAAAGAAATAAATAAAGTGAGTCTCCAATACTAGTTGGTATTGGACGTGACTAAGCTATTATTATAGAGGTAATAAATTTGAACCACGTAAAAAAATTTTGGTGTTGATTTTATTATTTGCTTTACTTTAAAATCACATAAGCTATTTAATTATCTTAATAATTAAAATTTGAATACTTGCATTATATTAAGATAATTCTTTAACATCAAGTATTTTATTTAAAATATAAATTCAGCAGAATATTTTCTAAATAGAATATATTAATTCAGTAAGCTGATTTCAATTATCATAGTAGCCTGAATTTAATAGTTTAGTTTAAAGTTTAAAAATTGGTCATAAATTGCTACCACACTTATTCAACCCCCTTCTAAGTGTGCCTAGATAAATTTCACCGCTAATCTAGTATCACTCTAAAGCAACAAGTCAAATGTATTGGTATCAAATTTCAACAAGAAACTGCAAAATTTAAATGATAATGCGAAACCAAAGAATGTAACAAATTTACCAATGTCTATAATGATAGCCTGAATTCCCTCCGCGTTTAATAGAAAGAGACTAAAAGAAACAAATTGGAAGAGAAATGTTTCTGATCTACTAACTATGTGAAGGATGGGCTAACCCATTTAGGGGATTCATCACAACGTAATTGAGAGGGAGAATGACATCCAGCTTCATCCATAAAATAAAGAATAAATAATATTTATACCTATTTCTAGTTCCCAAAGAATTTGACGAAGTGTAAAAGATTTGAAATGGTACATCCTTAATCTAAACTGAAAATGATTATTTGGTGTTTGTAATTGAGGATGAAGACTTCTGAATAATTGAATCGCAACAATGGTTCAGTTAGAGCAGTTTTTGAGACGAACACTTGAAAAACATGAAGGTCGAATAAGATAAAGTTTGAACGTGATGAAGATTACAAGAAAGAGATGGAGGAGATTACAAGGAGTTGGTGGGTTATTGGATGTAAGATTGCACATAATAACTAATCTAAATCCTACATTGTTTACTGAGAAAAGTGTTAAAGGTAACTTTCTTAGTAAAATGGACTCTCCTCAACTTGCAACAATTTGTGAGCTAGTAATTGTTTGTTTGTTACGTTATTTTTATTTGGATAAATATATTGGTGAGAGAAAGACATAGGAAGGGGACTATATATATATTGCCACATGGCCACTTACTATTTTTAAAGTATCCACACATGGCCACTTACTCTCTTTTTTTTTCCACCCGCATGCGGTACGCATAAGATATATGTAAATTATGAATTAATAAATATAAGTTATTAATGAATGTAAGTTATTAATAAATAATTATATAATTATATATATATGTATAAATTATTAATACATATATATATATATAGGGATTTAATCCACAAAGAAATCTGGTCATATATAAAGACCGCTCAAAGAACCAAATTTACATCTGTTGATTCATATATTTAATGGCTGAGATTGATTGAATTCTCCCCCTGCCGGTTCAGCTTGTAGCGGCAGTCCACTGCCTTCCATTCCCATTAACAATTTATGTTACTGCACCTAGCAATCTACTAGAATTATATTATTATATTCTTCTATGGGTATTGAAATAAAACTTGTCTCAATGAGTTGGTTTTCTAGGCCCAACCATGGTAAGGGAAGCTAAAAATTATTATTATAAAATAATTCAGGGAACTTATATATCATCTTGATTCATTAATCACAACTAAATTATGACTTTTTAACATTGTTTTAAATATTAATTTTTTTTAGTATAAAGTATTAGGCTCATGATTGTTAATTCAATTTCTCTTTTTTTATAAGTATTTAATTTGAGTCTTGTGACAAAATATTGACTCGTATTGTACTAACATTTTGTCCGTAAATTAATACAATTGGACATCTTTACAAGGGGTTGTTTTTTTGATACAATTTTTTAAGTAATTATTTTTATTAACATACTATGAAAATGAGGTTTATTTGTTCTTGAATCATTTATCATTAAATGATCCCATTTTTTGTGCAACTATTAATTCATTTTTTGTACCAAATTTATTACATATATCATTTATCTATAATAGTTGCACAAAAAATGGGATCATTTTAATATTTAAAACAATGTTAAAAAGTCATATAATTTAGTTGTGATTAATGAATCAAGATTATATATAAGTTCCCTGAATTATTTTATAATAATAATTTTTAGCTTCCCTTACCATGGTTGGGTCTAGAAAACCAACCCATTGGGACAAGTTTTATTTCAATACCCATAGAAGAATATAATAATATAATTCTAGTAGATTGTTAGGGGCAGTAACATAAATTGTTAATGGGAATGGAAGGCTGTAGCGGCAGGGGAAAAATTCAACCAATCTCAGCCATTAAATGTATGAATCAACGAATGTAAATTTGGTTGTTTGATAGTGTCTATGACAACCATTTGCTATGGATTAAATCTCATTTATATATATATATATATATATATATATATATATATATATATATATATATATATATATACATGGCACACGCTTGCTTTCAAGCACTGCTCAAAGAAACAAGTTTATATTCGTTGATCCTTACAATAAAAGGCTCAGATTGGTTGGTTTTTATCCTCCTAGCTAAAAGTCAGAATGGCAAATTCATCCGCCATGTAAAATGATGATTTATTACATTACTGCCCCTAATAATTTAATCTAAGCCTACCGTTACAAGCTCCTACGGTAGGCATTAAAAATATATTGACCACCTTTTCAACTTTATGACAAAGGTGACAGGCTTTTTGACCACTTTTTAACTTTATGACAAAAAGGTAACCGGTTTTTATGATAATTTGAAAGCTTTTCATCTTTCACGAAATTTGATGGATCGCCACCATGTCAGAAGCAGGGGACATTTTTTTTTAAAATACCATGCTCACTTCTTCCGTTCTTGAATTATCTCTCTAACCTTTCCTCTCACAGATATCATGTCTTAGTTTCCTCTCGATATTTCTTTCTTTTTTTACAGCTTTGGTTTTTTTTTTGTTGATGTAGTTGCCCACTTTTAATCTCAAGTCCAAACTGAAATTTTTATCCGGCGTTTCTTCCTTCTTATTTCAGAATGACACACAACATACCTGCTCATAAAAGTTTTGTATCAAGTTCTTCAAATTCTATTGCTAGCTTAAATTATGAAAATACATCTGAGTTTGTAAGTGAAGTTGAAAGTAGTAAATCTGAATTGGTGCCATACGCTGGTCAATTATTTTCTAAGTTGGAAGAAGTTGACTTTTTTTATAGGTCGTATGCTAAAAAAATGGTTTTGAGATTAGAATTGCAACTAGTCATAAACATGTTGGTACTAATAATGTGTCGTCTAGGTTGTATGTTTGTAAAAAAGCCGGTACACCAAATTCTGTAAAGAGTTTGCCTGATGATGAAGATGGTAGTAAGAAAATAACTTGGCAGCGAGACTCTATAGGGCACACAGTATGCAAAGCTAGAATATTTGTTGTTCATAATAAGAAAGAAGACAGTTGGCGTATTTCTACTAAATTAGAGTATAATCATCACCTAGTGACCCCTACCAAGGTAGATTTGATTGAGACACATAGAAATATTACTCCGGTTGCAAGAAAATTAATTGACACTTTAAATAAGTCTGGTATTGGACCTAGTAGGATGATGAACGTTTTGAGCACAATGGGTGGCGGGTTGCAAAATGTTCCTTTTTCTAATGTTAATGTTCAGAATGTGGTGAGGGATTTAAGACGTGATTCTGCAGATGAAAATAATGCACAAGCTGCTGTAAATTATTTGCAAAAACTTGCATCCAAGAGTTTGAGTAAATTTTTTTATCGTGTCAAACCAGATGCAACAAATCGCATAGCATGCATTTTGTGGGTTGACGCCCGATTAAGGTCTATGTATCAACATTTCAGAGATGTTGTGACATTTGGCAGTACGTGCATGACAAATAAGTATGACATGCCGTTTGTTCCTTTTACCGGGGTTAACCACCATTTTCAGTCTATATTGTTTGGATTTGCATTGTTAAGGGATGAGACAGAGGACACTTTCGTTTGGCTATTAGAGACATGGCTCGAAGCCATGGATTACAAGATGCCTATAACCATCATCACTGACCAAGACAAATCTATGAGTAATGCTATTGCCACGGTACTCCCTTCTATTAATCACTTATGTGTTCTTGGCATATTAGCAACAAATTTCCTGAGAAATTGCATCATGTTTATTCTGAGCACCCATCCTTCAAAGAGCATTTTAACTATTGTGTGTATAATTCATTATCCATTAGGGAGTTTGAAGAGCGTTGGCAGATTCTGTTGAGGAATTATGAATTGTATAACAATGAGTGGATTAGAAGTTTGTATGATGTACGAGAGAAATGGATTCCAACATATATAAAGAGATATTTTTCCGCGGGAATGACAACCACTGGAAGAAGCGAGATCATGAATCATTTTTTTGATGAGTTTGTCAATGCTTCAACGAGCATGAAAGAATTTGTAGCACAGAGTCAGAAGGCTATAGCAAAACAATTTATCAGAAAGAGGAAGACCGACTACATAACACAACATCGAAAAACAATCAAGGTTAAAGAGTGCATTCGAAAAAATGGTAAGTTCTAAACCGCATCGAAAATGTGCAATTTGTGGCTTTGAAACCGACCATGATAAGCGCAATCACTATCGAGTGTTAGGGATTCTTGAGCCTAAAAAATAGATCTCGGTTGTATTATTTAAGCGATGTAGGGAATTCTGCTCAGTTGTATTATGTTTGTATTTATGCTTGGTTGTATTATGTAAGCTATGTTTGTATTAATGCTCAGTTGTATTATGTAAGATATGTTTTTATTTATTGTTGTTGTTGTTGTTGTTGTTGTTATTATTATTATTTTATTATTATTATTATATTAAACATAATAATTATAATAATAAGCATAATAATAATAAAAATAATAATAAATACACTAACAATTGATAAAATAATAATAGACATCTAAAGAGTTCCCAATAATAAGTGCACCAATAATGTAGCTAAATATCATCCGCAGAAAGAAGTCTAGCTTGACATCTAAAGAGTTCCCTCGCAATTCTGTATCGAAATACCATTAAATCTTCTGAGGACCATTTTTCTCGACGAATATTAACACTGCTCCTGACAAAGTAGTCAACATATTTGCAGACAAAAATACCACAGTCATAATTGTTTGGCTACACAGGTCTATTTTTTAGTATTAGCACACGCGGATCCTGTGTTGGCCACTCACGCTGTGGATCACCAATTCTCAAACAAACTAGTATCAATTTGACCTGCGTGCACAAAGTAATATTAATAAAGGATATACATATATAAAAGTACAACACTAACAATTAATATACATACCGCAACTTTAACAAATTCTCTATACATTTGTTGGGTGGTCATATATGGGGTATCATCGTATAGAGGGTCAAAGATAGTGACTGCCCATTCGGGCACCGAGAATACAAACAGGATAAAATGCTTGGTCCCTTGAGTACACACTGGCATTAATATATACGTGCATTCGTGTAATGCCGGGCCCACATCTGCGTGGACATAAGGGTGACAAAAACTCTCTGCCGCATTCGCCTGGCTTGGGGATACAACGTTCTTGCCAAGATGCATGAAGAATGATTCCATGAAGCCAAAATTTGCCCACCTTCAAATTCCCTGCGTCCTGTAGTACTCCTCTCTATGCCGCAATAATAGCATATACGCGTCCAATGAATGCTCGAAAATCCAAGATGCAGGGCTTAAGGCCTCAAATGCGTTGTGATGCAGCGTGTACAAGTTTTGCGGATGTATGACATGAAATATTGGTGGATTCAAAAGTTGGTTCCCAAACAAGTAATTATTTATAAACTCTATCTTGTATTCCCTCAGCTTTTTGGTCGGAGACTTTTTTGCACCATAAGCGATGTTTAATATATTGATAAACATAAAAAAAGTAGCATTAATAATTACTAATAGCAATATTTTTAAGTAATGTAATTAAGAGGGATTTCATAGTACCTGTTTACCCGCCTGCTCTATGAAGCCAGTCTCGAATGCCTGGATGGTGGAACTGGAACTTTTGCCGGGGTTAGAACATAAGCCAGTTATGTCTTGGGCCTGAAAATAATAATAATAATAATAATAATAATAATAATAATAATAATAATAATAATATTAATAATAATAATAGCAATATTAATTGCCTTTTTACAACATAAAATTTAAAGAGAATAATACCTGTAATTCTGTATACTCTATGAAGCCAGACTCGAATGAGTAAGAGGGTACATAAGCTTGGGTGGTGGGGATATACCCTTCCGCTATATCTTGAGCCTGAATAATATTAAGCATGACTTCAGAGTTACTAATATTACAATTATTAAGACATAAAATTAATATTAACATTCATACTCTAATGACCTGAACTTTTGCCTTCTCTGTGAAGTCAGACTCGAATGACAAAGAGGGAACATAAGTTTGGGTCGTGGGGATGTAACTCTCTTGTACCGCAACATTACTTGGCTCCTCTCGCTCTTCACCATTGTTCCCTCTGACTTCAGAGTTGTATACACCGTAAAGATGATCCCATACTTGTTTCTCAACTACATAGTCTGGAGGCATCTCAGTAAAAGTAAAGCACTTATCAAGTAAGGACTTTGCACTCTCAACTTGTCATGTAAGTTAAAAGTACAATATTAGTATTATTAATAAACAAGATTGTATGTAAATGGCAATATCTTGTATGTAAATGCAAATGTTAGTGTACCATTTGTATAAGATGATGTTGCTGGCTGTAAGCAGTCAAGGGCTCGTATGTAGGGTCTGGGTCCCCTTCCCGTCGTGGGCGATGCAGTTTCCTATGTGTAATTTTCCTATACCAAGCCATGTATGAATCAATTTTCATATAGTTGGAAATTTCGTACTGCTGTCCCTTCAAATGCTCCATGTAAGCCTCCCAATGTGCAATGTACACTTGCCTCAAGGCCATGCAATCAACGACGACAAATCTATCTTCTTTTTCCTTTCTAAGTTCTTTGTGATTTTCTGTCGGAGATGGTATACCTTGTAAGAACCCATACTATCTCATCACCTTGTCTGGCATCTGGTATTCTACAATATCAAAATGGATCAAGGGGATTCTACCAGATCCCAACAATCTTCCTTCAAAATTAAATCCACCCATGTTGTCATCCCACCTCATGTAAGGGCGCCAAACTACTTGCCATTTAGGCTGGACATCTAACTCCCCTTGATAAAATTTTAAATGATGATGGAGATTTGGTCGTCTATCAGGGTAGCTGTGATTTTCTGAGTATGCCCATGCTAGGGCCCTAGGTAACCATAACTGTGATTGAGGCCAGGGGTTAGGTCTGCCAATTATTAAACGCTCGTATGCCCAAATTTATAAAAGAGTGACACAACCATTAATATATTTTGCTCCTTTCCTAGTGGCAGTATACAAAGACCTATACAAATAGCCCAACACAACCGCACCCCAAGAATACGTTACACAATTTTCAAATATTAGCAATAAAATACATATACTTGGGATGAATAAAGTTTTTTATTCCTAGTGGCGAACAATATTGCCCCACACAACCAAAGAATATAGGCCTGTGTGCATCGACCAACAATTTCCTTACTTGCTTTAGGGGGACAATTATTAAAATGTTGTTGCAACCATAGTAATGAAATAGAGCCGCATTTTTTTGATTCCTGATATTCAGCAACTAATTCAATACCAAAACATTCTTTAAAATGAGCAAATGGAGTGTCAAATAACGGACAAGTTAAGGGTTTGCAAACCACTGGCAACCCAAGAATGAAGTGTACATCCTCTAAAGTGATTATAATTTCCCCACAATTTAAGTGAAAACTATTAGTCTCCGGCCGCCATCTCTCTACCAAGGCGGAAACGAGCCCAATGTCAGTTTTTGGTACAAGTGCCGAATAGCAAAAAATCTCAAATCCACATTTTTTCAGAAGAGTTTTTTGAGCTTTTGTTAATATCCATTGATCGTATTTTTTTCAGTTAATTGACATGAGAGTAGTCTTCCCCTGCCTTTCCGGCCATATATATCATCCGGCCACATGATTTTGTTGGTCGTTATGACACTTGGGTCAATTGGTCCATAAATCCAACTGTCCATCTAGTACCTAAAAAAATAACAACCACATGTTTTTTATATTGTTTAATAACTATGTAACGCAATTATATCTATATCCTATTAATAAAAAAAAACTTCATACTTAAATAATTTTAATAATTCTTTTTTTGTTGTTGCATATTTTCATAATAATTAATCATTATTAGTCACAATACTCACATGCATATTATATCCCACATAACTCACAATATTTTATCAAAATAAACATTCATAATAAAATAAAACACTACTCCATTACAACTATTAAGCAAATAATTTAATCATAAGTCAAAAATTATAATAACTACTTCACCACATAGTTATATAATTATCCAACACGTATACATAAATTACAATTTTTTTAAAAAAATTCACATGCATATATGTAAACATAGAAATAATTGATCATTTTCCTTCAAAGTTTAAACATCTATTTTTTTATAAATACATGTTAAAAAAATAATTATATTATTTGAAAAGTAAATCTTACCAAAATAATATCTGAATCTGAAAATTTGTAGGCTTAACCGGCTGTTGATCTTCAATTTTTACTGATAGCAAATTGTTGCAAGCTTTCTCTTCATGTAAATCAATTCTGTTTTGATGCTTGAATGGAGGTTTTTTCAAGTTGGGAGGGTATATGTGTAGTGGCAGTGTAAGTCGGTATGAGAAGCATGAAGGATAAGGGAGCGGCAGATGGTTAAAAAGGGTGTGGAGCTTCTTGCCACAAATTCAGAGCAAAGAAGGCGTGTTTAGGCTCTCTATCAATATCGCTTTTCCTTTTTGGCTTCCGTGCAGTCAATTTTGGATTCCGTGCGTTAGTCAAAATAATATTAATGGCCTGCCGCATGAGCCTCTAAGCGGCAGGGTTGACACATTTATCAGGGGCAAATCTGTAACTTGGCTTGCATTTCCTTTTTATATTGGCTGCCGCTACAGCCTGTAGCGGTAAGTTATAAAATGATTTAATCTGAGCCTTTCATTGCAAGGATCAACGGATATAAACGTGTTTGCTGAACAGTGCTTCGAGCAAACGTGTGCCATGGATTAATTCCATATATATATATATATACACACACACACACATACACACATATATATATAGTAAAATGCAAAAATGATCACTATACTTTTTAATTGTTGGTCAATGTAAAACAAACCTACGTGGCAATGATGACATGTAAGCCAAATTAAGACTAAAAATACATGGCAATGATGACATGTAAGCTAAATTAAGACTAAAAATTCTGCTCCGGTCAAGATTTGAACTCAAAACCTCAACCTCATAACTTTAAGTACTATCCAACTAAGCTACATGATATAATTATAAAAAAGATAACATAAAATTTATTTATACAAGCTTCTACATTATAAATTATATACGTCCAATTAACATTTTTATTACAATTAAAAAAGAAAAGGTTAATATTGAATATTTTAAGTAAACATTTTCAACTTTATTTGGCCAAAAATAATATTTTATTTTTATAATAATTAAGATGTTTTAATAAAGGCGCCAAATAGTATTTTCCGATTTGATGAATATATAGTGTAAACTAAACTAGTAAATAAATTAAAAATTGCATTACAATACTATAACTTAATAAAATGGACATCTGCTTATTACACTATTACTCTATTACTCCACACACATAAAATTGTATTATTAAACTATTACTCCAACATAATCATACAATTGCATTATTACACTATTACTCCACACACATAAAATGGACATCTATTTATTAATGGATATATAAATATTAATAAGTAGAGCATTCATTTTAAATTTATGATTTCAAAATGATGAAAACTTATTTGAATTATAATTTAATTAGAGCATTCATTTTAAATATTAAACCATTAAAATTATTTGAATTGTAATTTATGATTTCAAAAATGATGAAAACTTATTTTAATTGTAATTTATAATTTCAAAATGATGAAAATTTATTTAATTGTAATTTATAGCATTGATTATTTTATTTATTAAAAATATATAAATTAACACTCATTCATTAATGAACTATACTTCAATTATTATTTTTCTTATTCTAGTTATAGTTGTAATAAGAGCATTCATTTTGAAATTTAAATTTAGGATTTCAAAATAATAAAACTTATTTGAATTGTAATTTAGAGTATTGATTATTGTATTTAGTAAAAATAAATAAATTAATATTCATTCATTAATGAACTATACTGTAAGACCCCAACTTATTATAAACAAAATTGAATTTCCTCTATTCATTATCTTGAAATAATAAGGAGTTAATTTAATATAATGCGGGTAAAATGCAAATGTGACTACTGAACTTTAGGGATTTTTGGTATTGAGCAATTTTCTTTTGGTCAACGCATTTTGAGCCCTTTTCTATTAAAAAATTTGGACTTCGAGCCCATGTTGCCAGATATGCGTTGACTTGCTCACGTGGCGCCTACGTGGCACACGTGGCATATCTGACGTGGATATTTTTATTTTTTATTTTACATGTGGCTGCTCAAATTCTATCTCTAGACCTCCAACTTGAAACTTCAACCCAATGACCATCCGAGCACCACGGGTTAGCTGTTTTATTTTTGCAAGGATTATGATTTATAACTGAACAAAGAATTTCCCCCAAATTAAAACAAAACAAAACCCCTCTGAAGATTAATCAAAGTCAACCAAGAACCAAAAACCATTTTGTAAACAAAAAAAAAACAGAACAGTGTCCATGAAAGACAAATTACAATTCAGGACTGAAATCAAAAGCTTCATTGAACTTTCTCCCAAGAACCTCAATAAAATTTCACTAGTACATAATTTAAAGTAATGACGAGATGACATGAAAATTTTAAGATGCAAGCCAATAGGTATAACGTAATTATCTACTCTTTTAGCAGTTTACACCATTCAAAAATCACGAGCTCCCACATGAACATAGCTCCAGAAAAAGATCAAGAATAAAATATCAGAACAATGATAACAATATTACTTCACAAGAAAATGTACCAGTACACTACAGAACACAAGCTTACTTGCTTAAACTCGCCTTTCTATCCCCCTAATATTCTATTACCACAAGGGAAAAAAATGCGCCAAAAGAAAGTCAAGAGAATCCCTCAATAAAATTTCAAACAGCTCTATTTGAAAGGATCAGAAGCTGTTCACAATAAAACTAAAATCTTTGTTTTCTTCTTTTGTTTTGCTGGTTGGTCGCCGACAACTTAATCACTACAATGATGAGAAAAGAAAACTAAAATCTCTCACTAATAATTTCTATCATAGGTTCCTCAAGCAGAAGCAGGTACCCGTTCCGCTACCAGTCAGCCCACCAACACGGTTCACTCGGCCACCATTGGTGCCTCCACTCTCACTCTCAGGCCTCTGATATCCATCACCACCACGGTTGATAAACCTCCTCGATTGTTGCCTCTGTTACTAAAATCAGTCCTGCCATTGAATTCTCCTCGGTCGAACCCTCTGCTGCTACCCACATAGAACCCACGTCCTCTCATTCAATCGTTCCTGAATCCAACCTCGTTCCTGAACCCAGGCCCTCTTCCAGCTGGGAACCTTCCCCGATTGTTCCCTGCATTAATTTGGGGGTTTATTTGGGTAAATCACCTGAGACAACAAATCTAAGAAAAGGGGTTTTGTTTTGTTTTAATTTGGGGAATTTCTTTATTCAATTATAAATCATAATCCTTGCGAAAATAAAACAGCTAACCCATGGTGCTCGGATGGTCATTGGGTTTAAGTTTCAAGTTGGAGATCGAATTTGAGCAGCAACAAATTTTTTACCCACGTCAGATATGCCACGTGTGCCACGTATCAGTGGTCACATTTGCATTTTACCCGATATAATACTTTGATTATTGGTGAAATGTGCAAATTTTATAAAATAAGCAAGTGGTTATAAAATATTCATTTTTGTTGGGGAATATTCGTTTGGTCGTGGAATATTCTTGTTGTCGGAGAATATTCGTACGACGACGCAGCCATTTGTGGGCCCCACAACAGAATAACTATCGGATGAAGAAAATGACAAGTTTGAATTTTTATAAATAACGGCGTAATTGTTACCGTTAATATTGTTGGATTACCTGGTGGTTAAAATACAGTAATACGCGTGGTTGCACAGTAACACACGGTAATGCACTATATTTTTGAAGTATTGATTCATACGTAAAAAGGAACTACTCAATAATTGTTATAGTAATTACTGTTCAATATTTTATTTTATTGATTCAATAATTGCTGCGTTGATATTTTATATTATTGTTGTTTTAATAATTGTCACTGCACAATATTTCCCATTATCAGATCAATAATTCATATTATTTGAATAATATTATTAGATAACATTATTGGCAATGTCTAAGGAAGTTCTGTCTAAGAAAGGAGTTTGGTCACTTAATTACGCTCCAGTAAGGAGAAATCCTTATCGGAAAGCCCCCTCTTTCTTGGGAACGACCTGGTTGTCATAATTGTGATTCTGTAATATTATTTGTGAATAATTAATTATTGATTTATATGATAAGGAAATATTTATTTTATGTGGATATAAATGAAGGATAGGAAAATATTTATTTTATGTGATTATAAATGATGGAATTAATGCTGAGGTGTTTTATCAGTATTTTGTCGGAATGGAGGTATTAAAAATCGTCCGTATGTGGATTTCGGGCATTTTTCGTTTGGAATTTAGAAAAACTTAAATCTACTAAGTTGTAGAGAATTCGATTTCCTATGGAATCGACATAAAATTCGTATTTTTCTGATAAAAGGGCTATTTATTATAAATTATTGAAGTTTCGAAAATAAATATTTTTATTTAGAAACATGGTGGGCCCCACTTTTGGTTGGTATAGAAAATCTGATCTTGGTGGGCCCCACTAGAGGTGTGCTGAGTTTTGGGCAAAGATGGTGGGCGTAGAAATTTTTTAATAAATTAATATTTTATTAATTTAGTCTCCTTTGGCGTTCTAGCATTTTCCTATAAATAGGGTGCTTAGTTAGAATTGAAAAGCAGAACGTATTTTGTGAGTATTTAGATACTTTGAGAGTTGCTATTCAGTGCAAGTTTCCTTCAGCAGTACATCCGATATTCCAGTTAGAAGTACTGTTCTTTTGAGGTAAGGGATGTTAATTTCTTCATAAATGATATTAGTTCTTTCAATTTCATTATGCTGAAATATTGATATGAATTTTATTGTGGAATTTATATCTTTTTGTGTCGGGGTTACTATTCACATATACGATACTATTCATCAAAAAATAAAATTTTCACTTCTTTGTCCCAGATGTCTATTATGGTTACTATCTTTGATTGTATCCATGTTTTGATCTTCATTCTCGAATTTTACTCCATTATGGTTTATTATGAAGTATTTTTAAACTTGAATTATCTAAAGTACGAATCTCTAATCTTTGCCCTTTTATCTCACTGGATTCGTTCTCTAAAATATTTTTCATCATCCTCAGTCTTTAATGGTGATACTTGATGAATATCTTTGGCCTGTAGTGCAAAGATGAATGATTACCTGATGAATATCTTTGGCCCGTAGTGTAAAGATGAACATGTGTTGAGATGAACATGACCAACTGGTGATACAAATGAATATCTTAGGCCCGTAGTGCAAAGATGAATATTTGATACAAGATGTATATTGATTAATGTTACAGGGATAAAATATTGATGATGGACTTTTAAATTCATAGATGATAGCAGATTTCATTCTCTACTTAACTCATCTAATGAATTGTTATTTCCGCTGCGAATATTTGTGATGCCCCCAAAATAGGTATACATCACCCATTCTGAGTCGCCAAATACATGGTACAGAATACAAATACAAACTTAAATATACAACATGAGCTGTGAGTTTTAATACAAATATTATCTTCTAGACAATATTCAAACTCAAAATAAGTCCTCAATATATTTATTATCACACTATTTCACAGAATATTGAGGACTACTAATGCAAATATTTGGACCGTCACTCCGTTCCCCGACTAGTCACAGCTATATTCTCATTTCCTGAAGAGAACAATGAAAGCAAAGGGTGAGCTCAACTAGCCCAGTAAGAAATATTATGACTAAGATAATGCAGAATAAATTATCGTTAGCCTTCAACAATGTTAAACTGATAAAATACAATAGACATCAAGTTTAACTGAAGCGGAACAAGCAATCCATTAGAAGAGTCAAGTAGAGCATGATATCTACTATCTTCTATGATTTTAAAGATTTTATCATCAATTTTATCGCTGAGACTCAACTTAATAAATAATCCATATCATCAAATCACCCATGCACTACGCCCAAGGATATTCATTAGTATCACGACCACAAATTATCCATGCACTACGGGCCAAGGATATTCATGTTTTCATCAATGATCATGATCATGCCAACAACTGTCCATCAATGCACTACGGGCCAATGAGGACTTTTACCACATCATTTGTAATATTACGGTCATAATTATACCGAATAATTTCTAATCATAATCATACCAAGTCCATCTATGCACTACGGGCCAAAGATGACTTTCATAACAATATAAGCATGAGGATGATGACAATGATATAAGAATTCAATTAAAAGAAAGCAAATGATAAATTTTTAAAGAATTATAATTTAATTTATCCAGAATTCAATAATGTCCAAATTGTCAACATGATACTGCTTTGTGGAGTAAAATTCAAGAATAATATTGTATCAAAAATGATTTGAATCGAAAAAATTTAATTTTTATCATGAATAGTACCTCAGATGAATAGTAACTGAGTGAATAATATCCCATGAATAGTAACTTTGGGAATAGTAACCCCATGAATAGTACTCCGGCATGAAAAAGTTAAAACTTATCAAGAATGCTCAGAATAATATTTCCATGCAAAGATACTGGATGAAGCGCAAATATCAAGGATATTCTACTAATTTCATGGAGTATAGAAGCCAAAATTTTAACAAAATGAGTATAGAATTCAGAATCTGAAATGAAATAATATTACTTACATACTAAAGAGTATGGAAGAAAATATTATTTCATATGAGTATTGAACAAAAATAATACCCCTTACAACTGTTGAACGAAAATAATATTGCTTACAAATATTAAACGAATATAATATTCCTTACGAATATTAAACGAATATAATATTTCTTGCGAATATTGAACGATATAAAATTTCTTACGAATACGAAAAAATAATATCGTAAGCGAATATGAAATAAATAATACCCCTTACCTTGAAAAGAAGAGTATTCCAACTGGTATAGCGGGGATATTCTTGAAGAAAAACTTTCACTGTTTTCTATGCTTAAAGCTTTCTAAAACTCGAAAGAAATACGCTTAATATTATAGAAGAAGAATTCTCTGATTCTGGTGTGATTTTCAATTCCAACTAAGCATTCTATTTATAGGAGAATGGAAAGGATACTATTTAAAATTTATTCACGGACGCACAGTAATTTTGAACGAAATAATCACGGTTCCAATGTATCAGTATTTCTTTTCAAGGAGTTGGCCAATGAGAAAAACAAACACATGCGCATATAAAAGCCTTGACCAATTAGAAGGCACCCTAATTCACAAGTTATCAATAATAATGCATAATTTAAAAAGTTTGGCCAATAATGTCTAAGCTTTGAAAAATCATCACATAACCTTCCAAATAAAGCTAATAGATGACATTCTTTGAAAATGATTGAGGGCCCCCCTTCATAATTTAATCTATATACTTAAAAATCAAATAGAACAAATACCAGTTTAACAAAATAATTGAACAAACATCTTCCACTCATCAATTATTATTCTTATCTTTAATCAACACAATTTTTCAACAATTAATCATTATTAATACTATAACTCACAATATTAACAACCAGATCATTCCCAGGAAAGAGGGGGCTTTCCGATAAGGATTTTTCCTTATTGGCGCGCAATTAGGTGACCAAACCTCTCCTCGACAGAACTTTCTAGACATCATCAATATTAAAAATAATAATATGAATAACTGTATAGTCTCAATTATTGATTTAATAATATATAATATATTGACACCAATTGAATCAAATAATGTGAGATAATATGCAGCAATTACTGTAGTAATAATTGAGTATAACTGAGTGACTTCTCACATAAGCATCAATAATCAATACCGTGTGCTACTATGCAACCATGCGTATTACTGTTCTTTTAACACCGGGTATTTCAACAGTTAACGGTAAAACTTTTGCCGTTATTTTTATAAAAAGATATTTTTGTCATTTTCTCATTCCGACAATAATTTCGTTGCGGGGTCCACAAATGATTGTGCCATCGTACGAATATTCCCTGTTAAAACGAATATTCTCCGACCAATTGAATATTATATAACAACTTGCGTACTTTGTAAAATTTATAAATATTACCCACAACTATAACATTATATCAAATTTTCTCCTTAATATTCAAAAATGATATTTATAGAGAATTCATCTTTACTCATAAAAGCTAGGGTCTTACAACCTCCCGTTCTTATGAAATTTCGCCCTCGAAATTATGGTACATACCTGGTATGACTAAGAGGTGAGGATACCTTGATCTCATTTAAGATTCTAACTCCCAGGTCATTTCCTCAACATCGTGGTTTCTCCACAAAACTTTGACTTGAGGTATAACCTTGGAGTATAGAATATGTTCCTTCTTATCCAAGATTTTAACAAGTACCTCTTCATATGTTAAATCTTCCGCTATTTCATCCGGTTCTAACTCAATAATGTGGTTCGGGTCTTCCACATATTTACGTAACATGGATATGTGAAAAACGTTATGAACATGAGACATACTTGGCAGTAACGCGAGTCTATAGGCCACAATTCTTACTCGATCAAGGATTTCAAATGGGCCAATGAATCAAGGATTGAGCTTTCCTCTCTTCCCAAATCTTGTAACTCCCTTCCATGGAGTAACACGTAACAACACATGCTCTCCAACATTGAATTCCACGTCCTTCTGATGAAGATCAACATAACTCTTTTGATGATCTTGTGAGATTTTTATACGTTGCTGGATCATTTGAATCTTTTTTTATAGTCATGCGTACCAATTCCGGTCCCAACAACGTTGCTTCACCCACCTCATCCCAGCATACTGGAGAACGACACTTGCGTCCATACAACGCCTCAAATGGAGCCATGCCGATACTTGCTTGATAACTGTTGTTGTAGGAGAATTTCACTAATGGCAAGAACTTGTCCCAACTTCCTTTGAAGTCAAGGACATAGAGTCTTAATAGATCCTCAAGAGTTTGAATAGTCTTCTCTAACTGCCCGTCCATTTGAGGATGATAAGTCGGACTGAATCATAAATCCGTGCCCATAGCTTTTTGCAAACTAACCCAAAATCATGAAGTGAATCTTGGGTCTCTATCATAAACAATGGATATTGGCATACCATACAGTCTTACAATCTCATTTATGTACATATGAGCAAGACGTTCAAGTGAATAAGTTTCTTGTATAGGTAAGAAATGAGAAGACTTGGTCAATCTATCAACAATGACCCAAATTGCATCTATTCCATGAGAAACCTTGGGAAGAGTAGTAACGAATTCCATGGTAATGTGCTTTCACTTCCATTTTATAATTTTAAGTGGTTGCAATGGACCTTTTGGCACTTGATGCTCTACCTTGACACGTTGACAAGTTAAACATCTTGAGATAAACTCTGCGATCTCTCTCTTTATATTTCTCCACCAAAATGTATGTCAAAGATCACGATACATTTTGGTAATCCCAGGATGGATTGCAAACGGTGTGTTGTGCGCCTCTATCATGATTTTAAACTTTAAATCTGGGTCGTTAGGAACAAAAAGTCTAGAGTTGACTCATAGTATTCCTTCTTCATCGATTCTTACTTTCGGGATAGCACCTTCTTGTACTTTCTTCCTCATAAAGCATCACTCCCAGTCTTTAACTTGAGTAGCTTTTTACTTTATCGATTAAAGTCGGTTCTACTCGTATGTTTGCCATCATCACGTGGGTCCCTGGAGTCTTTAACTCTATCTCCATCCTTTGCAAGTCATACAAAATGGGCCTTTGCGTTAACAATAAAGCACTCATAGCTGCATATGATCTTCTACTCAATGCGTCAGCTACCACGTTTGCTTTTCTAGGGTGGTATTGAATGGTATGATCATAATCTTTCAACAGTTCAAGCCAACGCGTCATTGCGCGATATTGAGTTCCTTTTGGGTGAAAAAATATTTGAGGCTTTTATGATCCATATAGATCTCCACTTTCTCCCCATATAGTAATGCTTCCAAATTTTAAGTGCGAAGACAACAACCGCCAACTCTAGATCATGAGTAGGATAATTCCTCTCATATTCTTTGAGTTGTCGAGAGGCATAGGCTATAAATTTCCCATGTTGCATGAGAACACATACTAACCTTTTGCCCAAGCATCACTATAGATGACAAATCCCTCTAGCCGGATGGTATTGTCGTAATAAAATAAAATGAGTCTCCTCTTGAGTTCTTAAAACTCTTCTCACATTCCTCGCTCCAATCGAATTTTGTATCTTTTCGAGTCACCGAGTTAATGGAGTAGCGATTCAAGAAAACCCTTCTACGAATCTCCATATAATAACCAAATAAGTTCGAGAAAGCTACGATTTTGGTCATCGATTTAGGTTGCTCCCAGCTTTGAATTGCTTCAATCTTTGCCGGGTCAATAGATATTCCATGACTTGATATTACGTGCCCAAGGAATGATACTTCCTCAAGCCAGAACTCACATTTCCTCAACTTGGCATAAAGCTTGTTTCACGAAGCTTTTGGAGTATCAGCCTCAAGTGTTGCTCATGATCTTCACGGCTTTTGGAGTATATGAGGATGTCATCAATAAAGACAACCACAAAATGATCCAATTATTCCTTGAATACTCGGTTCATCATATCCATGAAAGCAGCAGGAGCATTAGTCAATCCAAAAGACATGACTAGGAATTCATAATGCCCGTACTGAGTTTTGAAATCCGTCTGTGGAATGTCATCAGTTTTAATCTTCAATTGGTGATATCCGGAAAGAAGATCAATCTTTGAAAAGAATTTGGCGCCTTTCAATTGGTCAAATAGGTCATCAATGCGAGGCAGCGGGTATTTATTTTTGACATTGACATGGTTCAACTCCCGATAATCAATACAAAGTCGCATACTTCCATCTTTCTTCTTCACAAATAGAACAGGAGCACCCCAAGGAGACGTATTATGACGAATGAAATCGAGGTCTAACAATTCCTGCAGTTGGGTCTTTAACTCCTGTAGTTCAATAGGAGCCATTCGATATGGGGCTTTGGAAATGGGTTTTGTACCAGGTTCAAAGTCGATACGAAATTCAATTTCACGCTCTAGGGGTAGGCCAAGAAGTTCTTCAGGGAATACGTCAGAAAATTTATTAACAATAGAAATATCATTCAAAAATGACGTATTTTTATTTAAATCAATGACATGAGCTAAGAAAGCTTGACATCCATTTTTAATAAACGAATAACTTTATAGCTTGAGATGACAATGATTGATTTTAATGGTTTGGTTTTTTGAATTAGCATAATAGGTTGGTTAGGAATATGAAAGCTAACAACCTTACGAAAATAATCAATTTTTGCATGATGAGTAGTTAACCAATCAATCCCTAGAATTACGTCAAATGCAAGTATTTTCAATGAAATAAGATCAACAAGTAATGTGAGGGTACCAATTTGAACCAATCAAGACTTATAAACAGTGTATGTAATGAAGGTTTCTCCCAACGGAGTTTCAATAGATAAGTCAAAGTTTAATTTCTCTGGAGTAAAATTTAAACGTTGAACGCAAGTAGGAGAAATAAAAGAATGGGTAGAACCGGTATCAAATAAGGTGTAGACTTCGCTAGATTTTATGATTTGCTTACCCGTGATAACCTCATTCGGGTTCCTTACTTTCTGGGAGGTTATGAAAAACGCTCTCCCTTGAACTACTAGTTTTGACTTTTCTGGAACGGCCTTCGGTGCCTCCATCCCAGCTGGACTTGGCTTCCATGAACGATAAAATCAAGCTAGGTGACATTCTCTTCCATAATTGTAACACGTTTTGGACTGCTGCGCAGAGTTTGGACTGATATGTCCCTCCCCTCCGCATTTGAAGCATATGATAGGTGTTCGTTCTCCTTTCTTAACAACGGGTGCTGGTGTTGATGTCTTTCCATCTTTGTTGAATCTCCTTTTCTTGAAATGTCCACTTTTATTATCTTGGCCATGATTACCATCGAAGTGGTTACAATTTCTAGCATGTTGATTCCCTCCACGTTTGTTGCCACCGCTTCGATGACTGCTACCATTGGTATTATCGACTTGTTGGCTGCTCTCTCTTGGTTGGGTTGATTCATTATCGCACTCCAATAACTGAGCCCTATTTACAACATCTTAATACAAACATAGTTTATGAGAGATAAGGTATTGACGTATCTTAGGTTTCAAACCTCTTAGAAACGTCCACGTCATTCTCTCCTCGTTATCAACTAAGTGGGACGCAAACCGGGACAACTCGGCAAACTTTGGTTTCGTCTTTGCACACGGTCCATATTGTTTTGCTCCAGCTTGATGAACTCTACCTCTTTCATGTGATGAATACTTTTGGGAAAGTACTTATCGTTGAACAGTTCTTAGAACTTCTCCCAAGACATTTTGAGTGCGGCAGACTGGGTACGCTTTACAGATTCCCACCAGTAATCTGCCTCTCCTCGCAACATGAAGGTGGCAAAGGGAACCTTTTGCTCCTCGAAGCATCCCAAGACATCAAATATCTTGGTGATCTGCTTTATCCACGTCTCCACCTTAAGTGGTTTTGGCTCTCCCAAAAACTTTGGTGGTCCTAGCTCCTTGAACTGCTTAGCGATGACCATCCGAGAGTTGCTAGTGTTTCCACCTGCATTTTGGATAGGAGCCGCTCTCGCCTAATGTTGCATTAATTGCATGAAGCCTCTGAACATCCCATCGTTCATCATTTGATCGGTGTTTTTGTTTACCTGAGGATTATTATCTTCCTGTTGCACATTATCCTGGATATTGATCTGTGGTGACTCAATGGTCTCCTGTGCTCCATTGCTATTCTTAACATTCTCGGATGTCATTTTCAAATACTGCCACAAAACAAGGGTTAATTGACACACCACGTATTATCCCTATATTATGACCGACCAATTAAATAATAAATAAACTTAGGTAGGTCATACTAGCGAAGGAATTACCCATCTCTCCCCCCTTGTTCTAGTCTCATATCTAAGCCATGGATCATATCCCTAAGCTTTGATACCAAATGTGACACCCCCAAAATAGGTATACATCACCCATTCTGAGTCGCCAAATATAAGGTACATAATACAAATACAAACTTAAATATACAATATGAGCTGTGAGTTTTAATACAAATATTGTCTTCTAGACAGTATTCAAACTAAAAATAAGTCCTCAATACATTTATTATTACACTATTTCACAGAATAGTGAGGACTACTAATGCAAACATTTGGACCGTCACTCCGTTCCCCGACTAGTCCCAGCTATATTTTCATTTCCTGAAGAGAACATTGAAAGCAAAGGGTGAGCTCAATTAGCCTAGTAAGAAATATTATGACTATGATAATGCAAAATAAATTATGGTTAGCCTTTAACATTGTTAAACTTATAAAATACAATAGACATCAAGTTTAACTACAGCGGAACAAGCAATCCATTAGAAGAGTCAAGTAGAGCATGATATCTACTATCTTCTATGATTTTAAAAAATTTATCATCAATTTTATCGCTAAGACTCATCTTAATAAATAATCCACATCATCGAATCACCCCTGCACTACGACCAAGGATATTCATTAGTATCACAACCACAAATTATCCATGCACTACGGGTCAAGGATATTCGTGTTTTCATCAATGGTCATGATCATGCCAACAACTGTCCATCAATGCACTACGGGCCAATGAGGACTTTTACCACATCATTTGTAACATTACGGTCATGATTATACCGAATAATCCCTAGTCATAATCATACCAAGTCCATCTATGCACTACGGGCCAAAGATGACTTTCATAACAGTATAAGCATGAGGATGATGACAATGATATAAGAATTCAATTAAAAGAAAGCAAAAGATAAATTTTTATAGAATTATAATTTAATTTATCCAGAATTCAATAATGTCCAAATTGTCAACATGATACTGCTTTGTGGAGTAAAATTCAAGAATAATATTGTATCAAAAATGATTTGAACCGAAAAAAATCAATTTTTATCATGAATAGTACCCCGGGTGAATAGTAACTGAGTAAATAGTACCCCGTGAATAGTAACTTCGGGAATAGTAACCCTGTGAATAGTACTCTGGCATGAAAAAATTAAAGCTTATCAAGAATACTCAAAATAATATTTCCATGAAAAGATACTGGATGAAGCACAAATATCAAGGATATTCTACTAATTTCATGGAGTATAGAAGCCAAAACTTTAACAAAATGAGTATAGAATTCGGAATCTAAAACGAAATAATATTACTTATATACTAAAGAGTATGGAAGAAAATATTATTTCATATGAATATTGAACAAAAATAATATCCCTTACAACTGTTGAATGAAAATAATATTCCTTACGAATATTAAACGAATATAATATCCCTTACGAATATTAAACGAATATAATATTCCTTACGAATATTAAATGAATATAATATTTCTTGCGAATATTGAACGATATAAAATTTCTTACGAAGACGAAAAATAATATCGTAAGCGAATATGAAATAAATAATATCCCTTAACTTGAAAAGAAGAGTATTCCAACTGGTATAACGGGGATATTCTTAAAGAAAACTTTCACTGTTTTCTATGCTCAAAGCTTTCTAAAACTCGAAAGAAATACGCTTAATATTATAGAAGAAGAATTCTTTGATTCTGGTGTGATTTTCAATTCTAACTAAGCATCCTATTTATAGGAGAATGGAAAGGATATTATTTAAAATTTATTCACTTGACGCACGAAATTTCGAATCGAAATAATCACTTGCCCAATGTATCAAGATTTCTTTTCAAGGAGTTGGCCAATGAGAAAAACTAACACATGCCAATATAAAAGCCTTGGCCAATTAGAAGGCACCCTAATTCACAAGTTATCAATAATAATGCATAATTTGAAAAGTTTGGCCAATAATGTCCAAGCTTTGAAAAATCATCACATAACCTGCCAAATAAAGCTAATAGATGACATTCTTTAAAAATGATTGAGGGCCCCCCTTCATAATTTAATCTGCATACTTAAAAATCAAATAGAACAAATACCAGTTTAACAAAATAATTGAACAAACATCTTCCACTCATTAATTATTATTCTTATCTTTAATCAACATAATTTTTCAATAATTAATCATTATTAATACTATAACTCACAATATTAACAACCAGATCATTCCCAGGAAAGAGGGGGCTTTCCGATAAGGATTTCTCCTTATTGGCGCGCAATTAGGTGACTAAACCTCTCTTCGACAGAACTTTCTAGACATCGTCAATATTGCAAATAATAATATGAATAACTGTATCGTCTCAATTATTGATTTAATAATATATAATATATTGACAATAATTGAATCAAATAACGTGAGATACTATGTAGCAATTACTGTAGTAATAATTGAGTATAACTGAGTGACTTCTCACGTAAACATCAATAATCAATACCGTGTGCTACTATGCAACCACGCGTATTACTTTACTTTTAACACCGGGTATTTCAACAGTTAACGGTAAAACTTTCGCCGTTATTTTTATAAAAAGATATTTTTGTCGTTTTCTCATTCCGACAATAATTTCGTTGTGGGGTCCACCAATGATTGTGCCGTCGTACGAATATTCCCTGTTAAAATGAATATTCCCCGACCAATTGAATATTATATAATAACTTGCGTACTTTGTAAAATTTATTACCCACAACTATAACATTATATCAAATTTACTCCTTAATATTCAAAAACGATATTTATAGAAAATTCATCTTTATTCATAAAAGTTGGGGTATTACAATATTGATCTAAAACTGGTTGTCCATTATATTTTATCTGATTTGTTGAAGGCTAACGATAAATTATTTTTCTTTATCTTAGTTATAATATTCTTTACTGGGCTAGTTGATTTCACCCTTTTCCTTTTTATTCCATTTTTCTTCCCAGGAAGCGAGAATATAGCAGGAAACAATCGGGGTGTAGAGTGATGGTCCTAGATAGTTGTTTTAGCAATCCTCACTATTTTTGTAAAATAGTGTATCAATACTTGTAATGAGGACTTTATTTGAGTGTGGATATTGTCTAGAAGACAATATTTGTATTTAAACTCATAATATATATGTTGTCATATTTTGCACGACAATTGTATTAATGAATTTGTAGTTGTTTCTGTACCATGTATTTAGCGACTCAGAATGAGTGATGTATACCTATTTTTTGGGGCGCCACCGCTGGTATCGTATCGAGCTTAGGGATATGGTCTTTGGCGAGATCGGGGAATAGAACTAGGAGGGGAGACGAGTAAATCCTTCGCTAGGTGTCCTACCTAAGCTTATTTGTTGGTCTGTTGTAATATAGGGTATTATGTGATATGTCAATTTCTTTAATTAACCCTTGTTTTGTGACAGTATTTGAAAATGGCAGTTGAGAACGTTATCAATGGAGTGTATGAGACTGTGGAGACACCTTCAATCACCAACCAGGAGAACGTGAAACATGAAGGCAATATTCCTCCTGTAAAACAACACTCACCGAGCAAATGATGAATGATGGATGTTTAGAAGCTTTTTGCGCTCATGCAAAATCGATTTAGGAGACTCGTGTACAAAATACAGTGGAAATGATAAGAACGCATTTATTTGTCACAAACCAAGCGCTTCAAGGAGTTGGGACCACCAAAATTCGGGAAAGCCAAATCCGATTAAGGCAGAAATGTGGGTCAAGCAAATTACCAAGATATTCGATGTCTTGGGATGCACAGAAGAACAGAAGGTTCCATTCGCCACCTTTATGTTCCTTGGTGAGGCAGATTACTGGTGGGAATTTGTGAAGCGTACCCAGCCAGCCACACTCAACATGTCTTGGGAAAGATTTCAAAAACTGTTCAATGATAAGTACTTTCCTGAAAGTATTCGTCATATGAAGGAGGTAGAGTTTATTAGACTGGAACAGAACCACATGACGATGTCCCAATACGAGGCGAAGTTCGCGGAGTTATCCAAGTTTGCACCTCATTTGGTAGAGAATGAGGAACGTATGACACAGATGTTTCTCAGAGGTCTAAAACCCGAGATTTATCAATACCTTATCTCTCACAAATTTTCTCTGTATTCAGATGTTATCAACAGGGCTCAATTATTAGAGAGATATAATGAGTATATTCAACTGAGGGACCACAACCAGGGTCATACCGGTGACAGTAGTTATCGGAGCGATGATAACTAGCGAGGAGGGAAAAATACGGACAAAAGAGGTAACCACTCGGGTGGTAATCGTGGCCATGATAATAGGAGAGGTGAGTTAAGTGGAAATTTCAAAAAGAGAAGATTCAACAATGACGGGAAGACATCAGCAACATCACCAGCACCAACAACAAATTCTAGGGGAGGAGAACGACCGCCAGTTAGATCCAAACTGTTCACAGCCTTCCAAGGTGTGTTTCAATTGTGGAAAAGATGGTCATATAGCCCGATTTTGTCCGATAGCGAAGTCAAGTCCAACTGGGATGGCAGCACCAAAGGCGACTACGGACAAAACAAAGTCGATGGTTCAAGGGAGAGCGTTTATCGTGACTGGTCAAAACGTGAAAAAACTGAATGAGGTGATCACGGGTAAGCTAATCTTGAACTCTTGCGAAGTTTATACCTTACTAGATACTGGATCTACCCATTCTTTTATCTCTCCTGTTTGTGCTCAACGTTTAAACTTGACTCCGGAGAAATTAGACTTTGACTTATCTGTGGAGACTCCGTTAGGAGAAACTTTCATTACATTCACTATTTATAAATCTTGCTTGATCCAAGTTGGCACCATCACATTACCTATTGGTCTTATCTCTTTAAAGATACTTACATTTGATGTGATTTTAGGGATTGATTGGTTAACCACTCATTATGCTAAAATTGATTATTTTTGTAAGGTTGTTAGTTTTCATATTCCTTACCAACCTGTTATGCAAATTCAAGCAACCAAACCACTAAAGTCAATCACTGTCATATCAAGCCATAAAGCCATTCGTTTATTAAAAAATGGATGTCAAGCTTTCTTAGCCCATGTTATGGACTTGAACAAAAACACGCCGATTTGAATAATATTTCATTGTCGCGAATTTCCGACGATTTCAAGAACTTCCCGGTCTACCCCGTAACGTGAAGTTGAATTCTTTATTGATCTTGAACCGCACAAAGCCCATTTCTAAAACCCCATATCGAATGGATCCTATTGAACTTCAGGAGTTAAATCCAACTACAGGAATTGTTAGACATCGGTTTCATTCGTCCTAGTACATCTCCTTGGGGTGCTCCTATTTTATTTGTAAAGAAAAAAGATGGGAGTATGCGACTTTGTATTGACTACCGAAAATTGAACCATGTCACCATCAATAATAGGTATCCCCTACCTCACATTGATAACCTGTTCGACCAGTTACAAGGAGCATAATTCTTTTTAAAGATCGATCTTTGTTCTGGATATCATCAGCTGAGGATTAAAACTGAGGATATTCCGAAGACTGCCTTTAGAACTCGGTACGGGCATTATGAATTCTTAGTCATGTCTTTTGGATAGACTAATGCTCCTGCTACTTTCATGGATATGATGAACCGTGTATTCAAGGAATATTTGGCCAGTTCGTTGTTGTCTTTATTGATAACATCCTTATCTATTCCAAAAGCTATGAAGATCATGAGCACCATTTGAAGCTGGTACTTCAAAGGATTTGTGATAACAAGCTATATGCCAAGCTGAAGAAATGCGAGTTTTGGCTTGAGAAAGTAGCATTTCTTGGGCACATGGTGTCAAAACATGGAGTATCTGTTGACCCATCGAAGATTGAAGCAATACAAATTTGGGAGCAACCGAAGTCGGTGACCAAAGTACGTAGCTTTCTAGGCTTAGCTGGTTATTATCGGAGATTTGTGGAAGGATTTTCTCGAATTGCTACTCCGTTAACTCAACTGACTCGGAAAGATACAAAATTCGTATGGAGCAAAGAATGCGAGAAGAGTTTCCAAGAGCTCAAGAGGAGACTCATTTCGGCACCTGTTCTAACAATACCATCTGGTTCGGATGGATTTGTTATCTACAACGATGCTTCAGGAAAAGGGTGTGTTCTCATGCAACATGGGAAAGTCATAGCCTATGCCTCACGATAACTCAAAGAATATGAGAGGAATTATCCTACTCATGATTTGGAGTTGGTAGCAGTCGTTTTTGCGTTGAAAATCTGGAGACACTACCTGTATGGGGAGAAAGGGGAGATTTATACGGATCATAAAAGCCTTAAATATTTCTTCACCCAAAAGGAACTCAACATGAGGCAACAACATTGGCTCGAGCTGTTGAAAGATTACGACCATAGCATTCAATATTATCCTGGAAAAACAAACGTTATAGCTGACGCATTGAGTAGAAGATTATATGCGGGTACAAGTGCAATGTTGTTAACACAAAGACCCATTTTGTATGACTTGCAAAGGATGGAGATAGAGGTAAAGTCTCCAAGTACCCACGTGATGATATCAAACATACGAGTAGAACTGACTTTAATCGATAAAGTTAAAGCTGCTCAAGCTACAGACCCAGAGATGATACGTATGAAGAAGAAAGTACAAGAAGGTGTTATTCCTAATGATGATACGTATAAAGAAGCAAGAATTGATGAAGAAGGAATACTTCGAGTCAACTCCAGACTTTGCATTCCTAACGATTCTGACTTGAAGCATAGAATCATGATGGAGGCACACAACACACCATTTGCAATTCATCCTGGGAGTACCAAAATGTATCATGATCTTCGACATACATTTTGGTAGAGGAATATGAAGAGAGAGATCGCGGAGTTTATCTCAAGGTGTTTAACCTGTCAACGTGTAAAGACGGAGCATCAAGTGCCAAAGGGTCCATTGCAACCACTTGAGATTCCATAATGGAAGTGGGAACACATTACTATGGATTTTGGTATGGGTCTTCCCAAGGTTTCTCAAGGTATAGATGCGATTTGGGTTATTATTGATAAATTAACCAAGTCTGCTCATTTCTTGCCTATACGTGAGACTTATTCCCTTGAACGTCTTACTCGTATGTATGTAAATGAGATTGTGAGATTGCATGGCATGCCAGTATCCATAGTTTCAGATCGTGACCCAAGATTCACTTCACAATTTCGGGTTAGTTTACAGAAAGCTATGGGCACAGATTTATGATTCAGTTCGGCACACCATCCTCAAACGGACGGGAAATTAGAATGGACTATTTAAACTCTTGAAGATCTATTAAGACTCTATATCCTATATTTTAAAGGGATTTGGGATAAGTACTTACCATTGGTGAAATTCTCCTACAACAACAGTTATCAAGCAAGTATAGGCATGGCTCCATTCGAGGCGTTGTATGGACAAAAGTGTCGTTCTCCAGTATGTTGGGACAAGGTGGGTGAAGCAACGTTGTTGGGACCAGAATTAGTACACATGACTACAAAAAAGATTCAAATGATCCAAAGAACGATAAAGACCTCTCACAAGATCGACAAAAGAGTTATGCTGATCTTCATCGAAAGGACGTATAATTTAATATTGCAGATCATGTACTGTTACGTATTTCTCCATGGAAGGGAGTTACAAGATTCGGGAAGAGAGGAAAGCTCAATTCATGATTTGTTGGTCCATTTAAGATTCTTAACCGAATAGGAAATGTGGCCTATAGACTCGCATTACCTCCAAGCATGTCTCGTGTTCATAATGTTTTTCATATATCTATGCTTCATAAATATGTTAAAGACCTAAACCACATTATCAAGTTAGAACTGCATTTAGATAGTCAAGATTTAACGTACGAGGAGGTACCTATCAAGATCTTGGATAGGAAAGTGCATGTCCTATAAACAAAGGTTATACCACAAGTCAAGGTTTTGTGGAGGAACCATGCTATGGAGGAAATGACCTGGGAGTTGGAATCAGAAATAAAAGCGAGGTACCCTCACCTTTTCGAAACACCAGGTACGTACGTCAATTTTGAGGACGAAATTTTATAAGGAGGGGAGGTTGTAAGACCCCAACTTATTATAATTAAAATTGAATTTTCTCTATTCATTATCTTGATATAATAAGGAGTTAATTTGATATAATGCTTTGGTTATGGGTGAAATGTGCAAATTTTGCAAAATAAGCAAGTGGTTATAAAATATTCATTTTTGTCGGGGAATATTCGTTTGGTCGTGGAATATTCTTGTTGTTTGGGAATATTCGCATTTACCACAAGCAAACCATTTGTGGGCCCCATAACAGAATAACCGTCGGATAAAGAAAACGACAAGTTTGAGTTTTTATAAATAACGACGTAATTATTACCGTTAACACTGTTGGATTACCTGGTGGTTAAAATACAGTAATACACGTGGTTGCACAGTAGCACACGGTATTGCACAATATTTTTGAATTATTGATTGTTACGTAAGAAGACACTACTCAATAATTGTTATAGTAATTACTGTTCAATATTTTATTTTATTGATTCAATAATTGCTATGTTGATATTTTATATTATTGTTGGTTTAATAATTGTCACTGCACAGTATTTTCTATTATCAGATCAATAATTCATATTCTTTGAATAATATTATTAGATAGCATTATTGACAATGTCTAAGGAAGTTCTATCTAGAAAAGGGGTTTGGTCACCTAATTGCGAGCCAGTAAGGAGAAATCCTTATCGGAAAGCCCCCTCTTTCTTGAGAACGACCTGGTTGTCATAATTGTGATTCTGTAATATTATTTATGAATAATTAATTATTGATTTATATGATAAGGAAATATTTATTTTATGCGGATATAAATGA
The DNA here is from genome assembly GCA_020205605.1 of Panax ginseng. Classification (NCBI taxonomy): domain Eukaryota; kingdom Viridiplantae; phylum Streptophyta; class Magnoliopsida; order Apiales; family Araliaceae; genus Panax; species Panax ginseng. The sequence goes on along the minus strand of CM035131.1, from coordinate 76,334,936 downwards.
AGGATAGGAAAATATTTATTTTATGTGATTATAAATGAAGGAATTAATGCTGGGGTATTTTATCAGTATTTTGTCAGAATGGAGGTACTAAAAATTGTCCGTATGTGGATTTCGGGCATTTTTTGTTTGGAATTTGAAAAAACTTAAATCTACAAAGTTGTAGAGAATTCAATTTCCTATGGAATGGACATAAAATTCGTATTTTTTTGATAAAAGGGCTATTTATTATGAATTATTAAAGTTTCAGAAATAAATGTTTTTATTTAAAAATATGTTGGGCCCCACTTTTGGTTGGTGTAGAAAATCTAATCTTGGTGGGCCCTACTAGAGGTGTGCTGAGTTTTGGGCAAAGATGGTGGGCATAGAAATTTTTTAATAAATTAATATTTTATTAATTTAGTCTCCTTTGGCGTTCTAGGATTTTCCTAAAAATTGGGTGCTTAGTTAGAATTGAAAATCACACTAGAAACAAGTTTTTTTTTCTTTCTCTCTCTCTCTCTATATATATATATATATATATATATATATATATATATATATATTATCGAGCTTATTTGTGAGTATTTAGATACTTTGAGAGTTGCTATTCAGTGCAAGTTTCCTTCAACATTACATCCGATATTCCAGTCAGAAGTATTGTTCTTTTGAGGTAAGGGATGTTATTTTCTTCGTAAATGATATTATTTCTTTCAATAACATTATGCTGAAATATTGGTATGAATTTTATTGTAGAATTTCTACCTTTTTGTGTCGGGGTTACTATTCACGATATATTTACACTATTCACGATATCTGACAATTATTTACGAATCATTTACACTATTCAATTTAAAAATAAAATTTTCTCTTATTTGTCCTGATTTCTATTATGATTACTATCTTTGATTGTATTCATGTTTTGATCTTCATTCTTAAATTTTACTCCATTATGGTTTATTATGGAGTATTTTTAAACTTGAATTATCTAAAGTAATGCTTAATATCTAATCTTTTTCCTTTTATCTTCATCGGATTCGTTCTCTAAAATGTTCTTCATCATCCTCGGTCTTTAATGGTGATATTTGATGAATATCTTTGGCCTCAGTGCAAAGATGAATGATTACTCGATGAATATCTTTGGCCCGTAGTAGTGCAAAGATGAACAGGTGTTGAGATGAACATGACCAACTGGTGATACAAATGAATATCTTTGGCCCGTAGTGCAAAGATAAATATTTGATACAAGATATATATTGATTGATGTTACAGGGATAAGATATTGATGATGGAATTTTAAATTCATAGATGATAGTTGATTTCATTCTCTACTTAACTCTTCTAATGAATTGTTATTTTCGCTGCGAATATTGATCTAAAACTGGTTGTCCATTATATTTTATCTGATTTGTTGAAGGCTAACGATAAATTGTTGTTCTTTATCTTAGTCATAATATTCTTTACTGGGCTAGTTGAGCTCACCTTTTTCCTTTTTGTTCCATTTTTCTTCTCAGGAAGCGAGAATATAGCAGGAACCAGTCGGGGTGTAGATTGATGGTCCTAGACAGTTGTTTTAGCAGTCCTCACTATTTTTGTAAAATAGTGCATCAATAATTGTAATGAGAACTTTATCTGAGTGTGGATATTGTCTAGAAGACAATATTTGTATTTAAACTCATAGTATATGTGTTGTCATATTTTGCATGACAATTGTATTAATAAATTTGTAGTTGTTTCTATACCATGTATTTGGTGACTCAGAATGGGTGATGTATACCTATTTTGGGGGCGTCACATATACTTTAATTATTATTTTTTCTTAATTTAATTATTACTGTAATTAGAGCATTCATTTTGATATTCAAATTTAGTATTTCGAAAATGATGAAAAATTATTTGAATTGTAATTTATAGTATTGATTATTGTATTTATTAAAAATAAATAAATTAATATTCATTCATTAATGAATCGTACTTTAATATTTATTCATTAGAAGGGATGATTGAATAGATTAAAGCACATTTATGAATTTTCGGGTGGAGGGAGTATTTACCACTTTCATTTGCCCATTATTAAGAAACTAGAAGTTCAAATATTTAAAGTTAGCACAAGGTCAATTTTGGATCAAGTTGAATTAATTAGTTGTCACACATACATTATAATTCACACTCTTTATAAATATAATAATAAAATAAATTTCTAATAACTATGTAATTTATGTATTGAGGATAAATAATAGACCACTTCTATGCGAACATGATAATTGGACACGAGTGCTTTACAATTTCATCTATTTATATTTTTACTCATGTCTAATTTTTATGTTCAATTATCATGTCTGCATAGAGTTTTTGTAAATAATAAATAAAAATTGCCGTAAATATATTATTAAATTTCTAATCAAGTATTTGAAAAAATAATAATTAAATAGTCAATGTAAACTTTTGAATCTAATTATAGATTATAAATATTCATACACACTATAGTATTACACTATTACTCCACACATATAAAATGGACATTTATCTATTAACAGACATCTAAATATTAATAAGTAGAGCATTAATTTTGAAATTTAGAATTTCAAAAATGATGAAAAATTATTTGAATTGTAATTTAGAGTATTGATTATTGTATTTATTAAAAATAAATAAATTTACATTCATTCATTAATGAACTATACTTTAAAATTCATTTTTTCTATTATTCTAATAAATAAATTAACATTCATTCATTAATGATCTTTTTATGTTGTTTCTACCCTTTGTTTCCATCATGTTGATTTTATTTATCTTTCTTAAAGGGCGAGTTTTAGAAAAGACCGACATACATGTCGATGATTTGAAAAGGTTGATTTTAATGATTGAGTCGAATTAGATAAAGCCGCTAGTGGGTATGAGTTCAAAAGGATGTACTAACTCATCCGGAGTTTGAAAGATTTTCGCAGTATGGCCCAATATGTGACTCCATTTAATTGGTCTGGAACCTGAGATTCATAGAGTTCGAGGGTTTGCTTAAGCATGGGGAATGTGTTAGACACCCCCGACTTCCGTAAAACACGGTTATCGCGTCTTTTCATTCCCTATACATTTAATATGTGTTGAAAATATATTTAGTGCTTTATTTGAAAGTAGTGTTGTGCCTCTTTAGAACTATGTACAAAGGGTTTGATTTACATAAAAATTCATTTTTTCATTTAAAGTATATGAAAGTGAGGTTTTGAAAAGCTGTTATCAAACCCTTCTGCCAATTAGGAATTGAGGCCCGTTGATACTTCCATTTTAACTAGATTCGACTTGATTTGATTTTATTAAGATATGAAACAACTTTGACAGTAAATTGAAACTATATACCAGTGTCGGACTCCTTGTGGGTATGAAAGCCATCTAAGTAGCCCGAGCACCACAAATCATGATTTCACTATTTCAGGGTCTTAAATCTGAATAACCGTTTTAAGGCCTAAGGATTACATATACAATGGGTTACAAGCTGGCTGCACAACTTAAATAAGTCCATCACGGGAACTGAGTTTCAGATTCATTATTTGAATCTTTACCTTAATGGTTCCTAGGCTCACATCATATCATTTAAAAGCTTGCATGGAATGGACATCGCAATAAAACGTATATATGTGACAACCCAAAAATTCATAAGATCTTAAAAGATTAAATTAAAGGTTAAAGAATAAACCCTAGAGTGCAAATAGAGGAATAATTTAAATATTTTAAAGAAAAACCTATATGGTTTGCTATTTGAATAGAATTGAGGAAATAAGGGCTACAAAATTCAAAACCTAGAATAAAATTATATTTGGAAGTATGTTAAGAATAAGGTATTATGTTACCTTTAATTTTATGTGAATTAATGAAAGAAATTATGAAAATGATTGAAATTTTTAAAAGAAAGAAATAGATTATGAATGTGAAAAATTTATTAAGGAAATAAATTTTAATAAAGAGATATAATAAGGATAAATGCTTTTTGACTTATGTGATATATATATATGATTAAATAAATAAATATATTAAGTATATATTTATTTATTATATAAAGAAAAATTAAATAGAAAGTTACATAACCTAATTATAAATTAGGTATTGGAATTAAATAACCTAAATGGTTGTCTTTATTTAGTGGTCCTAGTATTTTATTATATACTAGTGACGTAATATATCTAAGAGATTGGTGGATCATGTCTCCACCTACTAAATTAATTTGTGTGAATATGTGAGTAAATGAATATGAATATTATGTGTTTGTTTTTATTTGTTTATTATATAAACAAATAAAAGAAACTAAGGTAACCTAATTATATATTAGGAATGAAAAAAATGAATAACTTAAGAGTTATGGTATGGGAGGATAATAGTATTTAAAATATATACTAATTCTAAGGGATTTATTTTATACATCTCAATTAATTAATTTTATAACCTAATTATAGCAAGTCTAATTGGGTTAAGAAATTAAGTGTACACGAGTAAGGATTTAAATTACAATTGAGTGAATGAAAATCCTAATTATATGATTAGGGTAGAATAAAATTAAAAGTATGGACTATGTTAATTTACATGGCCCAATGAATTATTTAGGAAGCCAAAAAGAATTAATTGGGAGCCCAATCTTTAGCCCATTTGTTAAGGGACTTTTTAGTCATTTGATTAAGTAAATTTATCAAATAAAAGAAAGCAAAAATTAGTCAATTATTGGAGAGAGGTGCGGCCAACCAGGGATAAAAAGGAGGGACCATGTGATTTAATCATTGCTAAGTTGTTTATTTTCTAAATTACTAACTCTCATCAACCCTCCTTATGTGTCATTGTTTTGTTCAACCAACACTTTAAGTGTACAAGCAACACTAAAATGATTAAGGAATAGGAAGCAAGAGAGATATTAGGTGAAATGTTTATTAGATATACATAATATATCTCTATATTTTTACAAATAAAAAAATCCATTTCCTTTCTCTCTCATCTGTTACTTCCTAAGTTAGCAAAAAGAAACTAGAGAGAGAGGAGAGGGACGGCTGGAGTAAGGGAGAAAGGGGAAGAGGCTTTGATCTTCTTTCTACCCAAAATCATCTTTCACTTTAGAAGAATAAGGAATGGTAGCCACAAATTAAAGGTATGAACCCCTTTTGTTTATGTATTTTTGATTATTCTTAGTTGTTTAAATCAAAAACTTGGATTGATGATTTCAAACTTCAAAACTCTAGATCTACATGATCTAGAGTGTGTTATGTGTGGATCTATCCATCTCGTGTGTTAAAAGTTAGATCTAAAGTATGAAATGGAAACTAGGTTTTTCAAAATGTAGAAAATCCTAATTTTCTTAGCCTTGATGGTGTTTAATCTTGTGTTTGATGATTGTTTGATGAAATAAGAATCTATGTTTCTAAACTCAAAAATTTTGTATCTACTTGTTGATGAGTGTTTTATGTTTAGGTCTACCCATTTTGGGTGTTGATTTGTTTGGAAATCGAAAGAAAAGAAAAGTAATTTTTCTAGTTTATAAGCTATAAATTTTTATATACTTTGGATTTCCATCATTTTTTGATCTACACCTTTTTTTTATGACCCGCCAAAGAGAGGTGCTAAATATATAAGTTAACTACTAAACCCAAGTGGTAGCACTCAAAAATGTTGAGTTCTCAGTCCATAGTGGCTGTTTTAGCTAAAATAGTTTTGTTTTTAGAAAGAAAAACATACTATTTTTGGCCAGTCACTGCCAGGGGCAGTTTTGTCATTTTTTTGTCATTTAAAATTTTTGGAAACATTTGGAATGATAATATGATGAGTTTTCTAACATTTCCAAGTTGAATCACTAAAAAAGGAGTTGTAAATTTCCGTATGGACTGTTTTTGGCAAAGTAGACAAAAGTCAATTTTTCCAAAAACCTACTGCCCAAATTTTTGCAAGGGCAGTTTCGGCCACTTAATTTGTGAAATAAATTCCGGCCTTTTGTGACATAAAAATATATGATATAAAGTAGCTCCTGTCCAAAAATGATCTCATTTCGACTTAAATTTTCCAAGTTATGGTCATTTCAATTTTTGGGATTTTTTGACAAAAATGGCTATAACCGGAGTTCTATAACTCCGATGGACACGAAATTTAAACTGGAGGTTCACGTTAACACGAGTAAGAATATGTCAAGATATGGGAATTTCTGGAGTTGATCATGATAGAGCTAATTTCTTAAGCTACATACTAAAAATGATTTTTGAAAAATACTAAAGGGAGTTGAAAAGTTACAGAAAAATTCTTTTTGTGTATAAAATATATGTATATATGTTTGGTCAAAGGATAGAGAAATAATAACTTGATTTACTATTTTTGTGAAAAGAATTATTGAATCCAGCTTGCTGGATTAAAAATCAGTTGAATCCAGTTTACTAGTTTGGAAATTAATGAATCCAGGCTTGCTAGATTGGAAGTCAGTTGAATCCAGGCTTCCTGGATTGGCCATCTGGTTGCTGTAATTGGAATCCAGTTTGCTAGATTGCAATTTAGTTTGATGGATTGGCCATCTGGTTGCTGGATTTGGAATCTGGTTTACTGGATTGCAATCTAGGTTGCTGGATTGATATGTTTGGATAATCCAGGTTGCTGGATTAGTATTTGACTTATTAGATTTTAAAGAAGAACTTATAAAATGAAAGATTAAAGTGTTAAATCATAAAGTATATGATAAAGTGATTTAAAAATTATCAAAGGACGATAATAATAATGATGTTTTAAGGAGTAATCTAATATTTGATTATGTGGTTAAGTGTTAGCTAATTTGTTGAAAGAGTAGTTGTATTATGAGATAATGTATATTATGCTAATCGAAAGATCAATCTTATAAATGATAGGTCTTTTATGAGAGATTAAATTATATTTCTTAACAAGTAATCGACAGTACATGCAAGTTCTCGAATTATACTTTTTATTAAGAAAGTTCTCTAACTCAAACATGAGTTATGATTTTTTAAGAATGCTAGTGGTTAATCATTGTGGATTACACCACATCTTTGATTATTGATTCGCACGTTGTGCATGTTGCATATGTTCATCAGGTATGAAAGGCTGATCACCTTCATTACCATTTGGTTCAGATAAATTTATTCATGTTCATTATTGGCCATTCATCATTATCGACTCGGTCATTCAGTTATGAACATTGATTCATATTCTTTCAGAATTATTATATTATTGAAAGTTTGTCAGCTTATTATTCATTCTTTCAATCATGATATATTTTTCTTGTATTTACAACTTGCTGGGCAAACTTATTTCTCACCCTTGCAATATCATGATAAACATTTCAGATTAAGACGAAAACTTCGGATACAGACACAGGCAAAGACAAATTCCAGTATTGGATTATTGTGCAGTTAAAACTTGTAACAGTATTGTATGATAATGACATTGTATGTGTAGTAGGATTTTGAATTCAGGTATTAAGTTAAGGTTATCGACCTTGGGGATTATGTGTAAGGGTTATTATATAAACAATTTATGTTTATATCTTTCGCAACAGTTATAGAAATGTTGTATAGTAACGTACCAGATCTGAGGTAAAAAGTACCCGAATTTGGGAATGTTACAGTTGGTATCAAAGCTGTAGGTTATAAACCTTAGGCAGGGTTACCTTAGGATATAACCGCAGGGATAAGGATAAGGAATAAACTCAAATAGAGTTTAAATTATAAACGATGAATTTGGGGAAGGTATTGGTAAGTCAATAAGATTTAAAGAATAATCCTGACAAGTAATTAAGATCCAGAGTTACTTAACTCTGATAATAAAGATGAACAGTAGTAATGAATAGATAGAGTCTAAAAGACTAAAAGTATAAAGGGAAAGGAGATCGTAAAACAAAACGATCTTAACATAGGAAAGAATCGTAATATAATACGATTATAATATGAGATCACACCGTGATCTGATAAGGTCGTGGCAGGGAGCAGGATCAATCAAATGATTGAAAATGTTATAGCAGAATTGTTGTATGTAAGTTATACTTTGAATTAGTACTATTTAAACTCAGAAAAGAGTTGTGGATGATAAGATACAGATTAAATAAAATTCATATGGAGTAAGGGAAAGCTAGGATTATGTGGGATTTCAATTGAGGACTCATGTCAGCAACTAAGTTGTATGATTCCTTGTATGGGTGGGGAATTTGTACTTGGTTTGAGAACCACTTAGCTTCCTATATCGGTATAGTGGTTGAGTCAAACAATTCTTTGTATGGGCGGGGAATTGTCCTTGGTGTAACAACCGCTTAGCATCCTATATTGATTAGTGGCCAAGTTGACCAATTACTTGTATGGGAAAGGGATTGTGTTTGGTTCGACAACCACTTGACTTCTGGTATTGATAATCATTGAAATGTTTGTGTCACGCTATCTGCTATATATATGTTGAGAAGGTGATTCTTTTCTCATGTGTATAACAGATAGGTAGAGAATATAGGGTTAAGTGCGATTTCTTAAAACTCATACTTATGGTAAGTTTGTAACTCATAATCGTATGGTATGTTTTTGAACCCCTAAGCATATGGACAGTTCCTGATTGGTTCTTGAACTACGTATTGCTAGGATAAGTTCCTAAACTCATATTATTGTGGAAAGTTCCTGAACTCATAACGTGTGGTAAGTTTGATGAATTGGGGTATAGATAAGTTATGAATGGAGTATTAAGAATGATAGGAATATGTCAGGAATAAGCATGTGAATGATATTCCTATTTTTATATGATTTGATTATGATATAAATGAATGAATATGCAAGTTGCTTGCCCTAAGAAAAGCTGTAAAGTCCTTTGATAAATAATAGAAATATATGTACATGGACTTAGAAAGAATTGATCAAATATGTTATGTTTATCCTACATAAGCAAAACAACTTTGTAAAGTCCTTAAGAAGAAATAATGTACAAGGACTATAAATATAAAAAGATCAAACTTGTTAGGTTGATCTTATAATATAATAGATAGGAATGTCTGATCGTCGAGCACTGCACCAGAAATCGTAGTCTGTCAGGAGAGTCAAGGAAAGCTCGAGAACTATCAAGGCGGAATCATAGTCTACAAGATAGTAGATCTCGGAGTTTGTAGACTGCCAGGAGAGACGAGGAAAGATCGTAGTGTGTCGAGAAGAACTTCCTCAAAGTCGTAGTCTGTTGAGGAAGTCATGTTCAGAATCATAGAGACAGCCTGTCCATGAGCCGACCGAGCATCTGCCAAAGCCAAGTTAAGAATCGTAGACCACACTCGGAGTTGTAGAGTCTACTGATCAAATAAGAGGCAGAGATCGTAGTTGAGCCAGATCAGATGAAGACAAAAAGCTGAAAGGCAAAAATCATAGAGTGTCAAGATCTGATCTCGGAGTCGTAGTGTCTGCAGAACCCAAGAAAAATCGTAGAGTGCAGAACTAAGACTTCAACAGAAGTGCTCACAACGCTAAGGCAGAATCGTAGAGTAAACACAATTCTCAACAAATGAGCACTCCCAAAATATCCAAAGGATGAAGCTTCTGGTCAGAGCTACAAAGTTACACTCCACCTAAAGGAAACCAGAGAGCACTCAACGAATGGCTTGTAAGCTAACAGAAGATCTAAGTACCAACCCAATCAACATCCATATTGAGTTGTAAAGCCATTCAAGATGAAGTCTTCTACAAGTAGATCAAAAGAAGACTTCAATAAAAGTGACTGACTAAGGAAAAGTCAGCAAGTGCAGTAGCTGTCAAATGAATAGAAGACAACGATCTTGGGGTCAACCAGGATCATAGTGTTTGCCAAGCAAAGAAGGAACTGATATAGTTTACACAGAGATACTGGCCAGCTTCTAAAGAACAATGCTAAAGTGATTAAGCATGGGTAAGTCCATTAATGATAAGTGAACGGGAGATCACAAGGAGAAAGCGAGCTGGGCATGCCATAAATCTAAGGTGTCTTGATATTCAGAAAAGACTAGAACAAGGAGTCAATCTATCAGTTCTTGAGATCAGTCAAAGGAAAACAGAAGTGTTGAAGAACAACATAAATGAAGAAAGAGGTGTTCTACAATGAAGATCCAATAAACACTCTTCAGGATCATAGTGTTGTCTCAACTAGTCAATGAGCAACATTCAATGAGTCACACTACGATAAGGACATATGCATCAGAATCATAGAGTTCGGTCATCTGAAGATTGAAGCATTGACAACAGTTCAATCTGAAGACTGATATTTGAACATTGCTGTTTGAGAGCATCGATGAAAAAAGATAACTCCTAATGTTCTGATCGAGAAATCAGAAAGGAGAAATAAATTCGACTACCTGCCTGACATGGAAAGGTGACAACTCTAAGGCAGTAGGTGAGGTAGCGCATCACCGTGTCGAAGAAAGTCGTAAAAAGGTCATCACATCACATCAAACAGTCTGCACCAAATAACTCGAGATCTGCGAAGTAATGCAAATGTATCTTTCAATGGATATATTCCAACGGGAAGATTGGGAAGGACTATATATCAACCAAAGCTTCAAAGATAAAAAAAAGCTGAGTTGAAAGATCGTTGAGTTGTTGGAATGCTATACTGTTGACTCTACGAGTCTCAATGACAATGAGACTACAAAGGTGGAAGCGAAGTAGCTTTGAAGAAGGAATTAAACAGACAAAAGCTTCACTCAACAAGGATGAGAATACCACTGAAGATGACATCTAAGCTAAGAGCCGAGAAGGCCAAGAAGATAGCATTCAGAAAAGTGGCAGAACATAAAGAAGATCCAGAGAGCCACTCTACAAATCACCATGAACCAAAAGATGAAACAAAACAGATATAGAACCATGTCTACAAATCATTCAAGAAGGGTTCAGGGATTGCTAAGTTCCAGATGAAGTCTACCAAAAACTCAAACACTTAGCAAACCTAAATGGTGATGGTGCACAGCTGACATCAGATGAAGATGAGCATAACATAATAAAGATTAGCTGCACCAAAGTAGAAGTAGTCCAATCTCTATGTAGAATACAAAGAGGACCACGCCAAGTTGCTAAGTATAAAAGATGTTCAAGCTTAAAGACATCTTAGCAGTAAGGCAACAAAAACAACAACAACTACAACAACAAGTAGCCAGGGCCTGAGGGGTCCTTGTCCGAAAGGACTAAATAAAGATCCAAGCCTGCTGGGCTTGAAGAGTTCCTAGGGAACTAGAGGAGTTCCAATCCTGCTAGGCTTGAAGAGTTCTTAGTGAATCAAAGTTCAAAGGTCACGGCCTTGAAAGAATCTTAGTGATTCGTGGTCTTTGCCTTTCCTTAGTGGAATTCTCATAGTTAAAGCGTAAGAGTGGATTAGAGCTTGAGTCTCTCAACCACTTAAAATCCTTGTGTCTTTTACATTCTGTCATTTACTTTATGTACCTAACTGTTATAAATGATATGTATGAACTGACTGCTTACAACTGAACTAACTCTACGAACAATATATGAATGTTTATGAATATATCAATGAAGAGGATCTTTTACTTAATCCACTGTGCTTGAAAATATTTTTATGTTTGTCATATGTTGATTCGTTAGCAATACAAACTAAACAGGAAAAGTATTTAAAAAGAAAAAAGGATCTATTCAACCCCCCTTCTAGATCTATTGTGTGCCTACTGGGAACTAATAATTGGTATCAGAGCAGGTTCTTATGCTATATTCAAAAGCTAATCACTTTGAGTCTGATCCTAGACACAAACATTGTTCTAAACTTAGTTTAGTAGTAAGTCACTTATAAGTGCAGATGAGCTCACACGTTGGAAATATTGTGTACAGGTAAATGTATACACCTGAAGCTGCTCAGATTGGTCCATGATCTTAAATGCCATAACAACAAGACCAATCCTTGCCCATAGTCAATCTTGTAGTCTAAAGATTAGATATGGGAGCTCAAGAGGCATCAACAGCAAAGAGCCAAGCATTCACCAGACTGAAAGATGAAAATGCCATATATGCTAAGAAATTTAGAGAAGAAAGAAGAATTTGTCAAATCTATATTTGGCCAACCAGTAGCTGGATGTGAACTCTGAGGACTCAAGGTTGTCAAAGAACTAAAGATGCCAAGATTCTCTGAGCCTACATCTTCAAGACTATGACTAATTGATCAAAGGACAACTAGAGCAACAAGCTGTCAGAAGTGGAGGAAAAAGTATGCACATCAATGCCTAACCTTAGTATATCAAGATAAATGTGTAGGGTTTCGGCACATAAAATGCAGCAAAAATAAACAATTAAAAGACAATTGCAAAACCCTAAAACAGGATCCGTGCAAAAAAACAAATTAATTTAGTGGTTAGAAACTATACCGATTATTAAAGGTAGAATCGATGCGGTCGAATCTCCAACGCAATTCAAATGAACTACGTCTCTACGGTATCCACACGAACGCCCCGCGAATCGTCGTATGATCTGCAAAAAAAGGATCCACGGTACTAGCCACCAAGGATGAGGATTTTTTCGAAACTGTTTTCTCTAGTCTCTCTCTAAGAGCGACTAGGGTTTTTGTTTTTGATGTAATCCCTAAAATGGCTGATATATATCATATATATAGCAGTTAGGAGGACTTAATCAAAACTTAATATAATTAAAATCCGAATTTTTATATATATATATATATATCTTAATTATGTCTTACTTAATTAATATACATATATACAAATTATCCTTTTAATTTAAATTCGTGATTTAAAATACTATCAATCATATTGATATATTTAAATCCTTACAATTTAAATTAATTCCCTTTTAAATTACGTTCTATGTGTGTTACCATATAAGTTATTATTACATTGGCAATAATTTTAAAATCATATTATAAAATTATAAATAGGGAGCGGCATCTAGTAATGCATCACTGCTACCCAAGTAATAATAAGATTGATGATTCGATGCAACCTTTTCGTGACCAATGTTTCAATGTAATTTAATCCTTTTAACCTTAATATCCTAGATTAAACTTGAGTCATGGAATGTGTCATACTCTTCATAATTCAATCTGAGTTTTTCTTGATCAATGAGTAGACTATATGAAACAAATCACTATTTAAGCATGGCCATGCAATTCATAGTCTTACTCAATCAAGAGGCCTATGGTTATCACCCCTAATACATAGGAGGGTTAAATTCCATATAGATCACTCATATTCCTCACACAATTCATGATGTACCCAATAATAACCTTTAAAGTCCACCCTATTAAAGGTGACCTTTGATGATATCAAAGCACATAAATTCTCGTGTAGTAATATAGTGATTTCAGGTCGGAGGATCATTACATCATTGTCACTATGAGAATCGCTAATGACACTTCGCATAATGCTCCACATAGAATTCTCATGGTGGGTCTATCCAGTACATCGTTTTCTAATATGTACCTATGCATTGACTTAATATCTCATATATTTATGACCAATGAGATTTGGTCATTAGTTAATCCACATATTAGTCTCAATGCATCATTGACAATGATACTCGACTAGGGACTTTTAAGAATAATGATACTAATTATAATTATATAATCTCATGTTCAAGTCACATACTTGAAACTATATAATTTGTATCACTATTATAAGGAATTTTATTATGTTAACATTTATATAACGTAATAAATAAATCCATAATAAAATCATTCATTTATTCAATTAAATATAATATCAAAATGTTAAGCAATTATATCAAATAATTGGCCTCTAGGGCACAAACTGTAATAGTCTCCCACTTGCACTCGAGCCAATCACTCATGTATCTAATACCCATGGAACTAGTGTGACCTTTGTGCTTCTGCTGCGACAAAGCCTTGGTCAGTGGATCTGCAACATTATCATCTGATGGCACTCTTCCTATATGTACATCTCCTCTATCAATGATTTCACGGATGAGATGGTACTGCCTAAGTATATGCTTGGATCCTTGGTGAGATCTGGGTTCCTTAGCCTGTGCAATGGCTCCAATATTATCACAGTATAGCTTAACCGGATCAACAATGGTTGGAACAACACCAAGTTCAGTGATGAACTTTTTAATCCATACAGCCTCCCTGGCCACACTAAAAGAAGCAATATACTCAACCTCTATTGTACAATCGGCTACTGTCTCTTACTTCAAACTCTTCCAGCTAATAGCACCACCATTAAGGCAAAACACAAAACCTGACTGAGACTTATAGTCATCATTGTCAGTCTATTCTAGCAACTAACATCCGTGGTAACCCTTTTGCCAGCCATTCTTTACCTCCATATACCAAGAATGAATCCTTAGTCCTTTTTAGGTACTTGAGGATATTCTTAACTGCTGTCTAGTGACCTTCACCTAGATTCGACTGTTATCTGCTTGTCATGCTCAAAGCATACGAGACATCCGGACGAGTACATATTATTGCATACATGATAGATCCAATTGCCGAAGCATATGGGATCTTTCTCATACCCTCCTCATCATCTTGTGATTTAGGACGTTGGGCCTTAGAGATCTTTACACCATGAGTCATGGGTAAGTGTCCTCTTTTTGCCTCTTACATGCTGAACCATTTCAGCACTTTATCAATATATGTACTCTGACTTAGGCCGAGCATTTTTCTTGATCTATCTCGATAGATCCTGATACCTAAAATATAGGCTGCATCACCTAAATCTTTCATAGAGAAATATTTTCCTAACCATGTTTTTATAGCTTGTAATGAAGGAATGTCATTCCCAATAATTAATATGTCGTCAACATATAATACCAAGAATATAATGCGACTCCCACTAACCTTCATATATACACAAGGTTCATCTTCATTTTTAATAAAGCCAAACTCTTTGACTGCTTCATCAAATTGAAGATTCCAACTCCGAGATGCTTGCTTCAATCCATAAATGGATCGTTGTAGCTTACATACCTTTTCAACATTCTTTGGATTGAAAAAACCCTCAGGTTGTGTCATGTACACATCCCCAAGGAGATTTCCGTTAAGGAAAGCAATTTTGACATCCATCTGCCAGATTTTGTAATCATAAAAAGCTGCAATAGCAAGTAAGATCTTGATGGATTTAACCATTGCCACTGGAGAGAAGGTTTCATCATAGTTAACACCTTGAATTTGTTTGAAACCTTTTGCTACTAGTCGGCCTTTATAGGTTTGTACATTACCATCCATGTCAATTTTTTTCTTGAAAATCCACTTGCACCCGATTGGTTTTACCCCTTTGGGTGGATCAACCAAAGTCCATACTTGGTTAGTATACATGGAGTCCATCTCAAATTTCATGGCTTCAAGCCATTTCTCAGAATCTGGTCCATTCATAACTTCTGGGTAGGAAGCAGGCTCATCCTGATCTATGAGCATCATATCGCCATTTTGAGTTACAAGATATCTATAATATCTCTCAAGCTCTTGGCTTGTCCTACCAGATCTACGAATGCCTCGTGTAATATGAGCAGGTTCACTTTCCACAATATCTTGTGGTTCCTGCTCACGTTCCAACTCAGGTTCAATGATATTTTGTGGTTCTTGAGTTTCTTCGAGTTCTACTTTCCTCCCACTGTTTCCTTTAGAGACAAATTCTCTTTCTAGAAAAATACCAGTTTGAGCAATAAACACTTTATTCTTTGAAGGTTTGTAGAAATAATACCCTTTCGTTTCTTTTGGGTATCCCACAAAATTACATTTGTCAGATTTGGGTCCGAGCTTGTCAGAATCCAGACGTTTTACAAATGCCTCGTAACCCCAAATCTTCATGAACGATATACTAGGACGTTTCCCAGTCCATATCTCATATGGTGTCTTCTAAACCGTCTTTGTAGGAACACGGTTAAGTGTGAATGCAACTGTCTCTAGGGCATGACCCCAGAAGCTTATTGGAAGATCTGCATGACTCATCATTGATCGTACCATGTCCAACAAGGTGCAATTTCTCCTCTTAGATACACCATTCCATTGTGGTGTTCCAGGTGGAGTGAGCTGTGATATAATACCACACTCTTTTAGAAGGTCATCAAAGTCTTGGCTTAAGTATTCACCTCCTCGATCGGATCGAAGGGCTTTTATGCTTTTGCTAAATTGGTTTTGAACTTCATTCTTGAATTCTTTGAACTTTTCAAAGGATTCAGATTTGTGTCTCATAAGATACACATATCCATATCTACTGAAGTCTTCAGTAAATGTAATGAAGTAATAAAACCTACCTCTTGCTAACGAACTCATGGGTCCAAATACATCACTATGTATAAGTCCCAATATATCGCTAGCCCATTCACTGTGTCCAGTGAAAGGGGCTTTAGTCATCTTGCCTAATAAACAAGACTCGCATTTCTCATATGATTCAAAATCAAATGAATCCAAAAATCCATCTTTATGGAGTTTTGATATGTGTTTCTCATTTATATGGCCCAAACGACAGTGCTAGAGATATGTCGAATTTGAATCATTTGATTTAAATCGTTTTGTATTTTTGTTATAGATAGGCATTTCTAAATCAAGAATATAAAGACCATTAAACAATTGTGCAACACCATAGCAAATATTATTTAAGTAAAACGAAGAACGATTGTTCTTTATTATAAATGAAAAACCTTTCTCGTCCAAACAAGAAACAAAAATAATATTTTTGCTTATAGCAGGCACATAATAACAATCCTCTAATTCTAATACTAGCCCAGTGGGCAAAGATAAATGATAAGTTCCTATGACCAGTGCAACAACTTTTGCTCCATTTCTAACTCATAGGTCAACCTCTCCTTTTGCCAAAGTCCTACTCCTTCGAAGTTCCTGCACATTAACACAAATGTGAGAACCACATCCAGTATCCAATACCCATGATGTAGAAGTAGACAAGTTAACTTCTATAACATATATACCTGAATTAGAAGTCACACTTCCTTTCTTTTTCTTCATTTGTTCCAAATAAGCATGACAATTCCTCTTCCAGTGTCCAGGTTTTCCACAGAAGTGACAATCACCTTCTTTAGCCACCCCGCCTTTAGGTTTTAAAGCTTGTTTGGTTTTGGAATTGGGTTTGGCACCAGATTTAGATCCTATCTTCTTCTTGCCTTTCCAATTTCCCTTAGCATTCCCCTTTTGCACCATCATTATGGGAGCGGGTCCTGCCTTTTTCATGTTGTTCTCGGAAGTTCTTAACATGCTAAACAACTCAGTAAGGGGTTTCTTAATTTTATTCATAAGATAATTCATAACAAATTGAGAGTAGCTGATGTTCAAGGATTGAAAAACAAATCAGTTTGGGCTTCCGGAGTAATTGGAAAACCCAACCTATTAAGATACTCAATATACCCAATCATTTTTAGCATATGTGGACCAACTGGATCACGTTCACCCATCTTGTAGTGATACAACGCCTTGCTTGTATCATACCTTTCCTGTCGAGCATGCCCTTCGAACAATTTCTTGAGATGCTCGATCATCTCATAAGCATCCATCAACTCATTTTTCTTCTGAAGCTCAGCGTTCATGGTTGCTAGCATGAGACAACTCATGTCCAGAGCATCATCTTGATGCTTCTTGTAAGCATCATGCTCTACACGTCGTGCAGTATCAGCTGGTGCTGTAGTAATGGGCTTTTCAATGACATATAGCTTGCGCTCTTGTTTGAGGACAATCCTCAAGTTCCTATGCCAGTCAAGGAAATTAATTCCACTCAGCTTGTCCTTCTCAAGGACTGATCATAGTGAAAGACTACTTGTGTTGTTATTTGCCATTGATATCTACAATTTATAAGTGCCAAAATAATAAGTAAAATTGCATCGTTGATATTATGTAATTGATAACAGTATATTCAAAATATGCCTCCCACTATTTTATTCAAATTAATAGCCCTCACCATTAAATTGGAAAGCATTTTCTATTAAATCTTTCTAGTGAGCCAAGATCCATATTTCATTATGACTTAAGTTAGCTTTGGCTAATCTCTTAAAACACAATTATTTAGGTAGACAACCCTTTTTGTCAATTATATCATATATAACTCATGGATAGTTTGGTAAACAACATTTATTTTTAGTCCATCTAATGGTACCTACCAAACTCTATGCCTCCAAGTCCATAATCCTATTGAGATAACTTAGTTAAGTTGGGCGTAATGATTTTAATAGTTTGAATATCACAATTATCCTATCGCATCTTACCTAGATAAATAGGGTACTTTTCTTTGGCAAACCTATATCTATTGATCAAGGTCTTGATGAGTGTTATTCATTAGAAGGCATCTGATTTAGACTTAATAATGAGGGATTTTATTAATAAATTCAGATCACACCAATTTTTAATATTATTAAGCATGCACATTATTTATCATATCTTATACAAGCATAAATAAAGTGCAAAATAAAATAAATGTGTCACAGTTATGGCCCAATCCACTGTCAATCTTTTCAAGTTAATGAAAGATTGAAGGTCAATCTAAGGTGGTAAAAGATATCAAAATAGTAGCTTCCTTGAATCTTCCTCATCCATGTGCCTTCTCTCCATCATCATCTTTCCATCGTGATCTTCATCTTGTCATCTTCATCGAAAATAGATTATTACATGACATAAAGAAACCTCGAGTTACATTCGAGGGGATTTAGATGAGAAGAGAATGTTACATCAGAATTTATAGAAAGGCACAACATGCAAGCCTTATTTCAAAACCAAAAACCACTAACCTATGGGTCAAAAGGCCATAACTGTGCACCATGCATATCATAATAAGCACATAACATTTTATATATTATTAAAGAAAACTATATATCAAATATTGGGGTCACGACCATCGTATGCTTCACGAATCGGGGTCCAAGGGGGTCTCCCCACAGCGGGTCCGATCGACCGATTAATTACGGGTGGTCTCATTGACCGGTCAGTGAGCGGGGTTGGGGGTAGCGCCCCTAGAATTTTTTTTCGAACTACAATCTGTATTGTAGAATTTTTCCATACGAATCTCTGAAACAGTTTCAGAATCATATATTTAATCCACCAAAACACCCATAATAACAATACACCTAGTACATATCATATATGTCTAGTTTCAATTAATCATATTAAATCGAATCTTCATGCTTCTAATCCAATTAGAACATAAGTTGTATACTGTTATTACGCCATATAAGATACAAATAACATAACATCATATACATGCATATCTATTACTGATATTTATAATACCAGAATACGCCTACAGACTGAATATTATATATGCAATTTCAGATCGGTAAAATTGTATCATCATATATCATATATAAAAAACAATATAATCAATTTCAGATCGGTAAAATTGTATCATCATATATCATATATATCGAAAACAATAAAACACGTAATCTGAATTAACCGTTTTTGCAAGTAGTTTTGATACCACTGTAGGGTTTCAGCACATAAAACGCAGCGGAAATAAACAATTGAAAGACAATTGCGAAACCCTAAAACAGGATCCATGAGAAAAAAATAAATTAATTCAGTGGTTAGAAATTATACTGATTATTAAAGCTAGAATCGATGCGGTCAAATCTCCAATGCAATTCAAACGAATTGCGTCTCTATGGTATCCACACGAATGCCCCGCGAATCGTCGTACGATCTGCAGAAAAAGGAATCGCGGTACTAGCCACCAAGGATGAGGATTTTTCTGAAACTATTTTCTTTAGTCTCTCTCTAAGAGCGGCTAAGGTTTTTGTTTTTGATGTAATTCCTAAAATGGCTGATATATATCATATATATATATAGTAGTTAGGAGGAATTAATCAAAACCTAATATAATTAAAATCTGAATTTATAAATATCTTAATTAAGTCTTACTTAATTAATATACATATATATACTGTGACGCCCCCAAAATAGGTATACATCACCCATTCTGAGTCACCAAATATATGGTACAGAAAAACAACTACAACTTTATTAATACAATTGTCGTGCGAAATACGACAACACATGCTATGAGTTTAAATACAAATATTGTCTTCTAGACAATATCAACACCCAAATAAAGTCCTCATTACAATGATTGAAGTACTATTTTACAAAAATAGTGAGGACTGCTAAAACAACTGTCTAGGACCATCACTCTATACCCCGACTGGTTCCTGCTATGTTCTCGCTTCCTGAGAAGAAAAATGGAACAAAAAGGAAAAGGGTGAGCTCAACTAGCCCAGTAAAGAATATTATGACTAAGATAATATACAACAAATTATCCTTAGTCTTCAACAGGAAAAATCGATAGAATATAATCGACAACAAGTTTTAGATCAACAATCTGCAATGAAACAATAATTCATTAGAAGAGTTAAGTAGAGAATGAAATCTACTATCATCTATGAATTTAAAAGTCCATCATCAATATTTTATCCTCGTAACATCAATCAATATACATCTTTGCACTACGGGCCAAAGATATTCATTTGTATCACCAACTGGTCATGTTCATCTCAACACTGCTCATTTTTGCACTACGGCCAAAGATATTCATCGGTAATCATTCATCTTTGCACTACAGGCCAAAGATATTCATCAAGTACCATCATTAAGGACTGAGGATGATGAAAAACATTTTAGAGAATGAATCCAGTAAGACAGAAGGACAAATATTAGGGATTCGTATTTTAGTTTATCCAAATTCAATAATACTCCATAATAACCAAGTGTGAAGTAGAATTCAAAAATAAAGATCAAAACATGGATACAATCAAAGATAGTAACCATAAAAGACATTTGGGACAAAAAAGAGAAAATTTCATTTTTCGGTGAATAGTGCCGTATTCTTGAATAGTGTCGTATACGTGAATAGTAACCCCGACACAAAAGTTTCAAATTTGATTAAAAAGTTCACCAATATTTCAGCATAATGATATTGAAGAAAATAATATCATTTAAGAAGAAAATAACATCCCTTACCTCAAAGAAACAGTACTTCGAAATGAAAGGTCGAAAGTGATGCTGAATAAAACTTGTACTGAACAGTAACTCTCAAAGTATCTAAATACTCACAAAATACGCTCGATAATATAGAGAGAGAAAGAGAGAAAGCTTATGTTTCTAGTGTGATTTTCAATTCTAACTTAGCCCTCTATTTATAGGAAAATGTTAGCACGCCGAAGCAGACTTGACCTGCTACTTGTTGGCTTTACCTGCTACTATTGCCACCCACCACATTGAAATAAAATTCAGCACATTTCTTCACCAACCACAAGTGGAGCCCACTCAATTCTAGAATTTTCCACCAAAATCATTTATAAACCTAATTTCTGAATCAATCACCTCTTAAAATTCATAACAAATCATACGTTTATTTTTAACGGTTCAAAATTTGTGGACATATACTCAACTTATATATGTATAACATATCCAAAATCACAACGATCCAACGGTCAGATTAAAAATTATAACTCACGCAATATATCGTAAAAATACTGATTTGATTTTTAATACCTCCATTCCGACAAAAATACCGATAAAACACCTCAACATTAAATCCTTCAATTATAACCACATAAAATAAATAAATCCATCATTTATATCCATATCAAATAAATATTTTCTTATCATAAAAACCAATAATTAATTATTCATAAATAATATTACAGAATCACAATTATGACAACCAGGCCGTTCCCAAGAAAGAGGGGGCTTTCCAATAAGGATTTCTCCGTACTGGCGCGCAATTAGGTGACCAAACCTCTCCTTAGACAGAACTTTCTAGACATTGCCAATAATATTATCTAATAATATTATTCAAATAATATGAATTATTGATATGATAATGAGAAATATTGTGCAGTGACAATTATTGAAACAACAATAATATAAAATATCAACACAATAATTATTGAATCAATAAAATAAAATATTAAAAAGTAATTACTGTAACAATTATTGAGTAGTGCCTTCTTACGTAAGAATCAATAATTCAAAAATACCGTGCAATACCGTGTGCTACTGCACAACCACGCGTATTACTATATTTTAACCACCGGTTAATCCAACAGTGTTCACGGTAACAACTACGTCGTTATTTATAAAAACTCAAACTTGTCGTTTTCTTCATCCGACAATTATTCTGTTATGAGGCCCACGAATGGCTGCGCCGTCGTACGAATATTCCCCGACAAAATGAATATTTTATAACCACTTACTTATTTTGTAAAATTTGCACATTTCACCC
Source organism: Panax ginseng (assembly GCA_020205605.1). Lineage (NCBI taxonomy): Eukaryota > Viridiplantae > Streptophyta > Magnoliopsida > Apiales > Araliaceae > Panax > Panax ginseng. The sequence continues at coordinate 76,312,813 of CM035131.1, read as the reverse complement.
ATAACCAAAACATTATATCAAACTAACTCCTTATTATTTCAAGATAATGAATAGAGAAAATTCAATTTTATTTATAATAAGTTGGGGTCTTACCTATACAAATTATCCTTTTAATTTAAATTCGTGATTTAAAATACTATCAATCATATTGATATATTTAAATTCTTACAATTTAAATTAATTCCCTTTTAAATTACGTTCTATGTGTGTGACCCTATTGGTTATTATTACATTGGCAATAATTTTAAAATTATAATATAAAATTATAAATAGTGAGTGGCATCTAGTAATGCATCACTGCTACCCAAGTAATAATAAAATCGATGATTCGATTCAACCTTTTCGTGACCAATGTTTCAATGTAATTAATCCTTTTAACCTTAATATCCTAGATTAAACTCGAGTCATGGAATGTGTCATACTCTTCATAATTTAATCTGAGTTTTTCTTGATCAATGAGTAGACTATATGAAACAAATCACTATTTGAGCATGGCCATGAAATTCATAGTCTTACTCAATCAAGAGGCCTATGGTTATCACCCCTAATACATAGGAGGGTTAAATTCCATATAGATCACTCATATTCCTCACACGATTCATGATGTACCCAATAATCACCCTTAAAGTCCACCCTATTAAAGGTGATCTTTGATGATATCAAAGCACATAAATTCCCGTGTAGTAATATAGTGATTTCAGGTCGGAGGATCATTACATCATTGTCACTATGAGAATCGCTAATGACACTTCGCATAATGCTCCACATAGAATTCTCATGGCGGGTTTGTCCAGTACATCGTTTTCTAACATGTACCTATGCATTGACTTAATATCTCATATATTTATGACCAATGAGATTTGGTCATCAGTTAATTCATATACTAGTCTCAATGCATCATTGTTGTCCCATCAATAATGATACTCGACTAGGGACTTTTAAGAATAATGATACTAATTATAATTATATAATCTCATGTTCAAGTCACATACTTGAAACTATATAATTTGTATCACTATTATAAGGAATTTTATTATGTTAACATTTATATAACGCAGTAAATAAAACCATAATAAAATCATTCATTTATTCAATCAAATATAATATCAAAATGTTAAGCAATTATATCAAATAATTGGCCTCTAGGGCACAAACTCTAACAAAATGACTGTCAAGAAACTGACAATGTAAAGGCACGGTTCCTCATCAATATAATTGTGTACATCATGATTGTACCACCTTATGCACTATAACAATATTCTATCAAGAGACCATACTCTACCTAAAAAAAGGGGAAGAGAGAAAGTACACTGAAGTTGGAAACTCAAATGCTAACAAACTTTCTCTCCATCCAAGTTTTAGGATTGAAGACAACATCTTGAAAGAAGTCTGAAATAGGTCATAAGCATACCATGGTTTAATTAATCTTAAGTGGAGTAATATTTGCTGATGGGTTAATATGTATGTACAAACCTATGTTCTAAGTTTTTGATAACACATAGAGTATGTTCAGTTCTACAAGAGTATCTTGAAGATTCATAAAAACTGATCACCTCCATGCATCAAACAGATACAAATAAGTGATAGAGTTGATTCTCACTCTGTGAACATTTAACCTCTGTGAACATAACTAAGCAAATGATATAACCATCAAAGAAAAGGAGTGCTTTGTTAAATTGGTTATACACACTCATCATCATGCATCTTAAAATGTCATATCTAAATTGGATACATGCATTAATATGATTGTTGGTGATAAATATGATGAAAATTCAAATATATGAGGAACGAGGATTTTGAAAGCTGGTGTAGCAGGACCCATTTAAACATGGGTACCAAAACTAGAAATTTATCTAACCTGCAGGTGCATGATCTATCTGACCACACTAAGGAACGCTAAAGTAAGAGACTTCAGTCATGAAGATTCAACAAGCTGGAGGCTTAAGACATTTTAGAAATGATTTTGACAAAATCTTTATTTGTTAAAGCCTGTGTTTGAAGACTTGCTGAACTAACATGAATGAAGGTCACATGGTTGCTGATCTCCATATGGAAGCAGATTATTCACCCTAAGATAAAAAGGGTCTTATATGCTTAATCATGCATAACATATCATATGAGAAGAACCCTCAAGGAAGTTCACATCAGAGGATCATCAAGCATTAATCATGAGGAACTCATTACAGAAGCAGAACTCCACAAGTTCAAACCATTAAAGAAGACTACGTTCGTAGTTCTGACAAACTATCGTAGGATGATTCTAGTCAGAAGGAGATATGCAAGGCTTCCTTCTAATGCACATGAAAAAGAAGAACTCACACCTCTCTGAGAAGATAATATCAACTATGGGGGAGCAGTGATCTACTAAAGAACAACATCACTAAAAATATCAAAAATATACTATGACGTAATATACCAGTTATAGAGTCCCAAAACTTTGTGGTTGACGAACCAAATGAAGATCCATAGTCAGTAGGAACGTCTCAAAATGTACTACTGATAACCTTGTCAACCACCCAACTCAAAATCATGGAGTGCCGATGATCAACCATCTGATTGTAGTGTAAGAGCAGAAGGACACCACGATTACAGCCAATGCAAATGTCTAAAGTTAGTAGATGAACTTCCCAGTAGAAAAGGTCAAATGAGATATCAGTTCTAATCACTTCTAAAGTTTTTCATCTGGAAAGTGCCTCAGGGACAAACTTGACCCTTAGTTCAATCTAAGAGGTTGGCCCTTCCTGAGCTACCTTAACCCAGAAGGAATGCTTAGTCTATTTCATCTCAAGGATCAGGACAGACAACTATCGTAGAGTAGATTCTAAAGTAAACTCGACGACCGCAGTGAAACCTCAACAATCGTAAAGTAGGCTCGACGATCGCAGTCTTCCCAAAGGATATATTAGCTCATGGGGAGCTCGGAAGAACTAGACACATTCTCAATTATTCAGATTGTGTGGAGATAAGTTTGGAAAGATGCTCTGCAGACTCACCTCAGAAGTTTAGTGACCAAACTATCGTGAAGTACATCAGTGGTTAAGCTATACAACTTCAAGATAAGGATTAGTGTCCAATCATCCACTGAAGAATCTCTCAGAAAAGGATCATTGAGTCGACAAAGAAAACCATAGAGTCCATAAGCCACTACGTACTAAAAAGGTCAACGGTCAATCTACATCAGTAATGCTTATTTTCTTAAAAGGAAATTAAAACTAAAAAGCTATTCAGTTCATGGGGAGTTACAGTTTCTTATTGGGCGTCGTGCAACCAATGACTGGTTGACACATCCCAGCTTATGCAGAGTCAGAAGGAACTGTCATAAAGATAAATTCAAAATCTCAAAATAGTTATCAGAAGCTATCGAACCTCTCTCCCTCCCTTTTTTAAACCCTAAAATCCTCTTCAAAGTCTGAATCCATTAAACAGCTAGATTCGCCCAAATCACATTCAACAATCTCTCATAGAAGGTCTGAAACTAAATACTCATACATCTCTAACTCTCAAAATAGAAGAATGGCATGTTATAACCGGAATCCAACTCGGCTTCAAGAAGTTCAAAAGATCAGAAAAGAAGTTCAAGGATATACTTGAGCTTGTAAAGAATGCTGGGTTTTATGAGTTCTTAGAAGCTAACATTCCAGTCTATACCGAGCTAGTGAAGCAATTCTATTCCAATGCAACAATAGGTTCTGGGTTTCTGTCCATAAAGGTCAGAGGAGCAAGTCTGAAGATAAGGGCATCAGACTTCAACCAATGTCTAGGATTTCCCATCCAAGGTCTGATAAACCTCGATGAGGTTGACATTAAATAAGGCAAGAGGTTAATGCATTGCAAGAGGAATGCAAATCTGAAGGATATGAAGAAGGAGTTTCTAGAAGAGTTTGAATTTTTGGCCGAGATTACAGGAAAATGCATCTTGTGCAAGGACACTGCATATGATACTATGAGTGATCTATAACTGAGAATCATGACTGCAACCGTCATGAAACAACAGATAAACTTTGGAGCCCTTCTAATTGATTGGTTAACCAAATGGGTGGAGAAGGCTGAGATGAAGAAGTCTACAGATAAACCCCTCACGAAGGTATTTCATGGAAGACTCTTAAGCATTGTGTTAAAGAAGAAACTGGGAAGCAAGATAAAGGATGATGAGGGAGAACCACTGAATGTTCATAAAGTGATGTCCCCACAGTTGTTTGAAAACTGGAAGAAAAATCCCAAGGAAAACAAAAGGCTAATAACATCTGGAAGCAACAACAAGGTCTCTGCAAAAAAGAGGAAAGCACAAGAGGTGGAAAGCAAGCCATCCCATTCTGATGACTATGTATTTGTAAAAGCCACACCAGCAAAGAAGAAGTCTAAGAGTGTAAAGAAAACAAAGGATTTACAAAGCAGTCTCTCCACTGATAACAAGAGACAAGGAGAAGAACAAGCATCAATTGTAGAAACCCCAAAGAGAAGAAGGAGTAATAGATTACTCAAAGGACCATCCAAAAAGAAAGCAAAGGTGATAAAGAAGTTAGCCCCAAATTTTAAAGAAAGTCCATCTAACAAAGAAGAGGACGTAGAGTCAGAAGATGGGAAGAGTACTGAAAGACCCAAGATTAAACCCTCAAAGAGAAAGTCCAGCAATGAAAAAGAAGCTGAGTCTATGAAAGAAATAGCCAAATATGGTGGTGAAGGAGAATGTACAAGTCTTGTGGCTAACACTCAGAGTCGCCACTCTACTGATGAAGAAAGGTTGGAAGTTGAAACAATTGCATTTCCTACTAAAAATGCTCCAACAAGTTCACATGATGACTCAAAAGATGTTAAGTCTGAAGAAGAAGGACCTGCTTCTACTAATGATGAACATCAAGGAAACTTGTCTGGTGATTCAGAGGCTTCAGATTCTGAAGAAGAAGAAAAATCTGACTCTTCTATAGCTGAACCTCCAAGGAGAAGAAAGAGCAACGGACTACTTGCTAAATCTGTCCCAAAGAAGCAAGGCGAAAACTCTACTCTGTCATTGATTTGAGTGATGATGAGTTTGAATCCACGAATGAAAATGTTGAAGAAGAAGATGAAGAGATGGAAAAAGATTCTAATTCTACAAACCAATAATCAGAGGAACACATTGATGAGTCTGATAAAGGAAGTTTATAGAGGTCTAACTCCAGCCCCAGGCAAAATGAAGATGGAAAAGACTCTAGTTCTGAAACAGAAGAGTCAAAAAATTTTCACATTCCTAATCCTGTAACTCGCAAGAGAAAGATTATAGTAAAAATTGACAAATCACTGGATGTGCTCCCCAGCAGATGGATCAATCATGGAGATAAAAGGCTAAAAGTGGTGATGATGACTGCAGAAAATGTGCTCAACAATCGTAAGACTATGAAGCTAAACACCTCAACTATAATATATGAGCCTGAAGTTAAGAACCATGCAATAAGGTGGTTTCACCCTCATATGCCATGGGTAAAGGCATATCTCACTAGAGATAACAGCTATCTCACATGGGTCTTCTCTCATCTTCCCAACCTGGAGTGGTGTCACAGAACTTTCCAAGAGTACAGAAGTTTGCAACCAAGATGATAAAAGACCAGTCTCACTTCAAAATCTACAGACATGTTGGTAACCACTACATTCCCTACGATTATAGAGTGGGTTCTGATAGAAGTAGGAGTAAGCCCAAGTGGATGAACGTAGAGCCCCTTCACTCTACCATTGAAGATGATCAAGTTCAGTTTGAGAAGCTTTCCTTTGCACAAGCACAATTGTCTGCTATCCCTTTATCCTCCAACAGTGAATGGCACTCAACAATTTATCAAATTGTTACTGCTTTCGAAAAACTGTCTAAAAATGAAAATCATAGAGTTGAAGCTGGAAGACAACAAGAGTCTACCCAATCATATGACCAAACTCCTACGAAGAAGGAGCTATTAAAGAATTCTGATGAGTTGATTGAGAAGATATCTATCATCACAAAAGAGGCAAAGATGTTGATAGAAACAGGAGATAATGCGGCTCAAGAAAGACTCCAAGCCACTATATCTTATATATCTCTCAAAATTAAAGAGAGAGATCAAATTTATTTGACGGCTTTGTATGATCACAAGGCAGAAGCTCTACGAGCACAGAAGGCTAATGAAGAACAAATCCTATCCCTCTCTAACAAGATTGACAATTTAAATCAGTATCTCTCCCTAAAAATTGAGCTAAGCCTACAAGAACTTAAGAATGAGGTTGGTAACTCATCTTTCCTGATGGAGCAACTTATGTCCAACATGGAGCAGCTTTCACAAGTGATTAATGACTAAAAGGGGGAGAAAAAGAGGCATAGAAAAAGGAACTCAAGGAAGAGCAAGGAGATTAGAAGAAAAGGAGATAAGAAGGCTAAGAGGATGGCAAAGAAGAAGATAACAACAACAGTAGCAGAATCATCATCTGAGGGGGAGTCAAAGGATGATGATCCCATGAATGAAAAGTTTGAGAGGGAGCCAGAAAAAAAGAAGAGCATGAATCTGAGAAGGAGCTTGAGGGGGAGCAGGAACAAGAAGATCAAAAATAAATGAAGTCACCATCCCAGGGGGAGAAGGAGCAAAAACATGAGCAGATGAGTAGCTAATTAACAAACATCCTGGAGACATACATTGAGCCAAAAGATATAGAAGGTATATCTCTATCTGGTTAGGTATATTCTGGATCCAAGATGTAGAATGTCATAGTTTATGAAAATTCATATTATCATCAATGAAATTCATGATTATCTATTTTAGAAATATAACTGCTCACTGTATATAAGATTCATGCATATGCACTAATTGTTTTGTTATAATCAAATAGGGGGAGATTGTCAGGAATAAGCATGTGAATGATATTCCTATTTTTATATGATTTGATTATGATATAAATGAATGAATATGCAAGTATGCTTACATTAAGAAAAGTTGTAAATTCCTTTGATAGATAATAGAAATATATGTACAAGGACTTATAAATAATTGATCAAATATGTTAGGTTGATCCTACATAAGAAAAACAGCTTTGTAAAGTCCTTAAGAAGAAATGATGTACAAGGACTATAAATATAGAAAGATCAAACTTGTTAGGTTGATTTTATAATGTACTAGATAGGTATGTCTGATCGTCGAGCACTGCACCAAAAATAGTAGTCTGCCATGAGAGTCAAGGAAAGCTCGAGAACTATCAAGGCAGAATCATAGTCTGCAAGATAGTAGATCTTAGAGTTCGTAGACTGCCAGGAGAGATGAGGAAGGATCGTAGTGTGTCGAGAAGAACTTCATCAAAGTCGTAGTCTGTTGAGGAAGTCATATTAAGAATCATAGAGATAGCCTGTCCAAGAGCCGACCGAGCATCTGCTAAAGCCAAGTCAAGAATCGTAGACCACACTCGGAGTCGTAGAGTCTACTAATCAAATAAGAGGCAGAGATCGTAGTCAAGCCAGATCAGATGAAGACAACAAGCTTAAAGGCAGAAATCATAGAGTGTCAAGATCTGATCTCGGAGTCATAATGTCTGTAGAAACCAAGCAAAAGCGTAGAGTACAAAATTAAGACTTCAACATAAGTGCTCACAACGCCAAGGCAGAATCGTAGAGTAAACATGATTCTTAATAAATGAGCACTCCCAGAATATCCAAAGGATGAAGCCTCTGGTCATAGCTACAAAGTTACACTCCACCTAAAGGAAACCAGAGAGCACTCAATGAATGGCTTGCAAGCTAACAGAAGATCTAAGCAACAACCTAATCAGCATCCAGATTAAGTTGTAAAGCTATTTAAGATGAAGTCTTCTACAAGTAGATCAAAAGAAGACTTCAATAAAAGTGACTGACTAAAGAAAAGTTAGCAAGTGCAGTAGCTGTCAAATGAACAGAAGACAATGATCTTGGGGTCAACTAGGATCGTAGTATTTGCCAAGCAAAGAAGGAACTGATATAGTTTATATAGAGATACTGGCCAGCTTCTGAAGAACAAGGATAAAGTGATTAAGCATGGGTCAGTCCATTGATGATAAGTGAATAGGAGATCACAAGGAGAAAACGAGCTGGGTATGCCACAAATCTGAGGTGTCTTGCTGTTCAGAAGAGACCAGAACAAGGAGTCAAGCTATCAGTTCCTAAGATCAGTCAAAGACAAACAAAAGTGTTAAAACACTGCCAAATGAAGAAAAAGGTATTCTATATTGAAGATCCAATGAACACTCTTTAGGATCGTAGTGTTGTCTCAACCAGTCAATGAGCAACATTCAACGAGTCACACTACGATCAGGACATATGCATCAGAATCGTAGAGTTTGGTCGTCTGAAGATTAAAGCATTGGCAACGGTTCAATCTGAAGACTGATATTTGAACATTTCTGTTTGAGAGCATTGATGCGAAAAGACAACTCCTGATGTTCTGATCGAGAAATCAGAAAAGAGAAATAAAGTCGACTACCTGCCTGACATGGAAAGATGACAACTCTAAGGTGGTAGGTGAGGTAGCAGACTGCTGTGTCAGTAAAGTCAAAAAGGGGCTGTCACGTCACATCAATTAGTCTACACCAAATAACTCAAGATCTGCGAAGCAATTCAAATGTATCTTTCAATGGCTATATTCCAATTAGAAGATTGGGAAGGAGTATATATATCAGCCAGAGCTTCAAAGATAAAAAAAAAAAGCTAAGTTGAAGGATCGTTGAGTTGTTAGAATGCTATACTGTTGACTCTACGGGTTTCACCAGAGCTAAATAGAACAAGTCTCAATGACAGTGAGACTACAAAGGTGCAAGTGAAACAGCTTTGAAGAAGGAACTGAATAGATAAAACTTCACTCAATAAGGATAAGAATGCCACTGAAGATGGCAGCTAAGCTGAGAGCTGAGAAGGCCAAGAAGATAGCATTCAAAAAAGTGGCAGAGCACAAAGAAGATCTAGAGAGCCACTCTACAAATCACCGTGAACCAAAAGCTAAAATTGAACAGATGCAGAACCATGTTTGCAAATTATTCAAGAAGGGTTCAGGGATTGCTAAGTGCTAGACAAAATCTACCAAAAGCTCAAACACTTAGCAAACCTAAATGGTAATGGTGCACAACTGACATTAGATGAAGATGAGCAAAATAGAATGAAGATCAGCTGCACCAAAGAAGAAGTAGTCCAGTCTCTATGCAAAATGCAAAGAGGACCACGCCAAGCTGCTAAGTACAAAAGATGTTCAAACTTAAAGACATCTTAGCAGCAAGGCAACAACAACAACAACAACTACAACAACAAGTAGCCAGGGCCTGAGGGGTCCTTGTCCGAAGGGACTAAATGAAGATCCAAGCCTGCTGGGCTTGAAGAGTTTCTAGGGAACTAGAAGAGTTCCGAGCCTGTTGGGCTTGAAGAGTTCTTAGTGAACTGAAGTTCCAAGGCTCCTAGCCTTGAAGGAATCTTAGTGATTCAGGGTGTTGCCCTTCCTTAGTGGAATTCCTGCTAGTTAAAGCAGAAGAGTGGATTAGGAGCTTTATTCTCTGAACCACTTAAAATCCCTTGTATCTTTTACAATTTGTCATTTACTTTATGTACCTAACTGTTATAAATGCTATGTATGAACTGACTGCTTACAACTAAACTAACTCTACGAATAATGTATGTATGTTCATGAATATATCAATGAAGGGGATCTTTTACTTATTCTGTTGTGCTTACAAATATTCTTATGTTTGTCATATGTTGATTCGTTAGCAATACAAACTAAACAGGAAAAGTATTTAAAAAGAAAAAGGATCTATTCAACCCCCCTTCTAGATCTATTGTGTGCCTACTGGGAACTAATATAATAAATAGAATTATTAAGCAATGGATCATTATAGAAAGTGAAGTTGATGGTGGAAGCATATGTATTCCAAATCTTCTAGCTATGCTAGACTTTGAAATTTTTGACATCAAGCTAAATACTCACGGATGTGCCTTTTAAAAAATGAATATTGTTATTCTCAACACATGGTGACAAGTGTATGTGTGGACTTCGGGACACTGACAAATCGTTACCAGTTGAGGTATGATAACCCTAAAACTGATTTTTAATGGTTTTGTATTGTTTTAAAGAATAGTCTATTCTAATTATTTCGGCTAGACAAAAATGATTGAAATATTAAAATGTATTTTATATCATTAGTGTATCATTTAACCTGGTGCAAAGATGATAAAAAAATGATGGAGTTATAAATGCATAATTACTTAGTGTTGGATGTGATCTAAAGATCGTCAGCCCATTAAGGAATGATGTAATATGACAAAGTCACACAATGACGGAATCCTCAAACGGGCTATAAATATAGTGCAGTATCATGATGTCATAAATTATTTTTTAAAAATTTAAAAGGTAAATTATTACCAATTAAAACTGAACAAATATGTTTAGATTGAAATTTGAATTATTGGTATGAGTTTAAGCTATTTGATTCAGCTAGACCAATGTTTATGAAAATTCAAAGTATTCTTTGAGAATTTATCCCGAACCAAATTGTTTTGGTGCGGAATCCTATTATAAGATTGAGGTGAACATCCCAAATTGGGAAAATTTTGTGCGCCAAAGGCGGTTATGATGAACATAAAATCATTCTAACATGTAGTACCTGATCAGTACAGGACATAACGAGCTGATCACCCTCCGTGTTTGTAAGTCATGATGGTTTGCAGATGAATTTTTGTACAAACCTTTTCGAAAATTAAAAATAAAAGTTCATGGTGTATATGACTCCTCAGCATAATATGAAAATTTTTACTCTTTAGAGTGATCTTTAGGGTAGTATGTGATGATGGGTATGAAATAGTATGAAATCGTTGCGTACAAGTATAATCTGATATAATTGGATAAAGGTTATTATGAAAACCTAGTTTTTGGTGAATAAAAGGAGTAGGCTGTAATTTCAAGAATGAAATTCTTAGAAGAAGAGGTTAAATGTATGTACTTTTGGTGCAATAGTGATTCCAGGGAAGGAATCCTTATAAGGGGGGAAGAATGTGACAACCCAAAAATTCATAAGATCTTAAAAGATTAAATTAAAGGTTAAAGAATAAAACTAGAGTGAAAATAGAGGAATGATTTAAAATTGTTAAAGAAAAACCTATATGGTTTGCTGTTTGAATAGAATTGAGGAAATAAGGGTTACAAAATTCAAAACCTAGAATGAAATTATATTTGGAAGTATGTTAAGAATAAGGTATTATGTTACCTTTAATTTTATGTGAATTAATGAAAGAAATTATGAGAATGAATGAAATTTTTAAAAGAAAGAAATAGATTATGAATGTGAAAAATTTATTAAGGAAATAAATTTCAATAAAGAAATATGATAAGGATAAATGTTTTTTGACTTATGTGATGTATGTTTGTGATTAAATAAATAAATATATTAAGTATATATATATATTTATTTATTATATAAAGAAAAATTAAATAAAAAGTTACATAACCTAATTATAAATTAGGTATTGGAATTAAATAACCTAAATGTTTATCTTTATTTAGTGGACCTAGTATTTTATTATATACTAGTGACCTAATATATCTAAGAGATTGGTGGATCATGTCTCCACCTACTAAATTAATTTGTGTGAATATGAATATTATGTGTATGTTTTTATTTGTTTATTATATAAACAAATAAAAGAAACTAAGGTAACCTAATTATATATTAGGAATGAAATAAATTGAATAACTTAAGGGTTATGGTGTGGGAGGATAATAGTATTTAAAATATATACAAATTCTAAGGGATTTATTTTATACATCTTAATTAATTAATTTTATAACCTAATTATAGCAAGTCTAATTGGGTTAAGAAATTAAGTGTACATGAGTAAGGATTTAAATTACAATTGAGTGAATGAAAATACTAATTAAATTATTAGGGTAGAATAAAATTAAAAGTATTGGACTATGTTAATTTACATGGCCCAATGAATTATTTAGGAAGCCAAAAAGAATTAATTGGGAGACCAAATCTTTAGCCCATTTGTTAAGGGACTTTTTAGTCATTTGATTAAGTAAATTTATCAAATAAAAGAAAGCAAAAATTGGTCAATTATTGGAGAGAGGTGCGACCAACAAGGGAGAAAAAGGAGGGACCATGTGATTTAATCATTGCTAGGTTCCTTATTTTCTAAGTCATTACTAACTCTCACCAACCATCCTTATGTGTCATTGTTTTGTTCAAGCAACACTTTTATTTAAGTGTACAAGCAACACTAAAAGTGATTAAGGAAGAGAAAGCAAGAGAGATATTGGGTGAAATGTTTATTAGATATACATAATATATCTCTATATTTTTACAAACAAAAAAACTCATTTCGTTTCTCTCTCATCTATTACTTCCTAAGTTAGCAAAAAGAAACTAGAGAGAGATAAGAGAGAGAGGAGAGGGACAGCTGGAGTAAGGGAGCAAGGGGAAGAGGCTTTGATCTTCTTTCTACCCAAAATCATCTTTCAGTTTGGAAGAATAAGGAAGGGTGACCACAAATTAAAGGTATAAACCCCTTCTATTTATTTATTTTTGATTATTCTTAGTTGTTTAAATCAAAAACTTGGATTGATGATTTCAAACTTCAAAACTCTAGATCTACATGATCTAGAGTGTGTTATGTATGGATCTATCCATCTTGTGTGTTAAAAATTAGATCTAAAGTATGTAATGGAAACTAGGTTTTTCAAAATGTAGAAAATCCTAATTTTCTTAGCCTTGATGGTGTTTAATCTTATGTTTGATGATTTTTTGATGAAATAAGAATCTATGTTTCTAAACTCAAAAAATTTGTATCTACTTGTTGATGAGTGTTTTATGTTTAGGTCTACCCATTTTGGGTGTTGATTTGTTTGGAAATCAAAAGAAAAGAAAAGTAATTTTTCTAGTTTATAAATCATAAATTTTTATGTACTTTAGATTTCCATCATTTTTGATCTACACATTTTTTTTATGATCTGATGAGTGGATTTTATACCTACGAATCAGCCTCTAATTCAAACTTAAACCGTGCTAATTATTTATTTTTGTGATTTGTTTTACTTGTTTATTGTTGTTTTATGTTTCGGTATGGTGGCGTAGCGTGTGTGGCTTAAAAGGTGGTTTCGTGGTGAAATTGGGCATAAAATGAGCAAAAATTGGACTTCTGCAGAATGACCCCCCACCTGGGTGGGCACTACACAAGCAAAAACCCATACAATTGGGGGTACTCAGTAAAAAATATAAGGCCCCGGCCAAAACAGGCCTTTAGAAAGAAAAATCCCCAGGGTGAGGGTGCACGGAAAAGACCAAAACTCTTGTTTCAATTGTAGTGCTGCAGTGATGTGAAGGAAGGAAGTTGACATGGTTTGGAACTGTATTTGGCATCAGTTTATGGTCGAATTACGTGTCTTATGCTGGGGATAATAAGAGACAACATGGGGAGATTAAAAACATACAATCAATTGACAATTTGAAGCCCTAATTTTGAGAAAAAGCATTGGAGGAAGGATTGAAGGTTCAAATCACGAAAATTACAAGTTGGAGTTGAGAAGGGTGGTTTTGTATTTATTCTACTTCTTTAATTCAATTATTATAATTGGGATGATGATTACTTTGATGATTTCAGTTTTTATTTCATTTGTGATGAACTAATTTACTTATTAGGCTTATGACGGATCTTTATGGTTGAACGATGATTATGTGGCCTTTAATTTTAGTTTAATAATCTATCATTCAGTTTATCTATTATGATTTGTGCTTTAGTTTATGAATTACTTGATCACCAATTCTATGCGGATTTGTATATATTCGAGAGATGATATATGAATTTAGATTTAGTCACTATAGCATGTGTTCTTGAATTCTGTGTTTGAATGGAATCTTAATGAATGTTAGGGTAGAGATATGCCTAGCATTGCATGTAATCGGATAGAGAACTTGAACTTAAGCCTTATTTGATTGTAATTCACATAGAGATATAGTGAATTAGTTGATTAAGGTGTTTAGCTTAATTCTATCTAATTTATGGATTTAAGTAAATATGGTATTTGTGCATCGAGAGATGGTTAGTTCTATTGGAGTGTTCTTGATTAATAAACTGGGTTAGTGAATTGGACTGAAATAAGGTGTAATAATCCGAGTGATACTTAAAATGAAGTTGTAAGCCTAATTCTCCATTATTTGCTTGAAATTTTAGTCTTTAAGTTTGTTGATTGCTTTTAATTTTTAATATTTTTAATTTTTAATAGTTATAATCATTGAATTGGATAGTTTAATAAAATTTGGATTAATATAAAGCTGGTAATTGTTAGAATTAATTTTATACTTAATCTCTGTGGGAACGATACTCGACTTATCACTGTATTACTTGTTGACCACGTGCACTTGCATGATTGTGCGTAATTAGATACGACCCAACAAGTTTTTGGCGCCGTTGCTGGGGAATTAGTATAGATTTTAATATATTTCAATATTGTTTTACTTAAACATTTTTTACTTCTTTATTATATTATAAGTAGTGAAATGTTAACTTTTTCCGACACGGCTTGGGTGAGGAAATTTCTTTTGATGCTTTTAAAATTTCCTATACTTTGATTTCATGGGTGAAAGCATGTATAACCATTACCTTATTCAATGTGGATACTTGAAAAGTAGTAGAGGAGTATCTCTTTTTCATTCTTTGTGGAGGTACAAGTACTCTCTGTTTTTTTTTGAAGCAAGGAATTAACTCATAACCCTCTCTTTAAATATCATTGGAGAAGTAAATTAAGAATGTGACATTACTCACATTATTGACTTATGTTTCTTTGATTAATTCAAGTGTTTCAAATTTGATTGGCATGATGTTGGTTGTCATAATGTTGAATAAGCATGGGTTGTCATTCATTTTGTTTGAATTTCTTTGGACATACATACCATTGCAATGAATATCAAACACAACACTTTTCTTGTCAATTAATTATAATTATATAGCATAGCATTCAGCAAACTTTATTACTTACTTTGTGCACAACTTATAACTACATTTGATCTCAATAAACTTTTGTAAAAGTAAAACTTAGTTTCCATCATAATTAATTCAATCTTATTGAAATATTTGAGGAAACTAAATTGAACAATGAGTTGTCCCTCTTTTAGTTTATGCAAACTCGGTCTAAAAACCCAGACTTGCTTCCTTTTGAGGACGATATTGTGAAACAGTTTCAAAGGCTAAGTAAGTGGATTAAAGACACAAGGGAAAACTTTGAGAACTTTGAGAAAGAAGAAATAATGGCTGTAGAAGATCAAAAAGCGCTAAGGGATTTTGTTACTCCTAAGGTGACTGAACTTCAATCGAGTATCACCAGGCCGACGATTGCTGCAAATACTTTTGAGATTAAGTCTGGGACTAGTCAGATGATTCAGAACTCAGTTCAGTTTGGGGGACTAGCCAACGACGATCCGAATGAACATTTGGTCAGCTTTTTGGAGATATGTGACACATTCAGATACAATGGGGTGTCGGATAACACAGTCAGACTTCGCTTGTTTCCGTTCACACTGCGGGACAAGGCGAAGAGTTGGTTACATTCTCTACTGCTGGGATCGATAACTACTTGGGATGACCTTGCTCAAAAGTTCCTGGCTAAATTCTTTCCACCAGCCAAAACTGCAAAGATGAGAAACGAGATCACCATGTTTGAGCAGCATCATGGGGAGTCTTTATATGAGGCATGGGAACGGTACAAGGAGCTACTCAGAAAGTGCCCTCATCATGGACTACCTAAATGGCTGCAGATGAATACATTCACAACGGGTTGAATTAGAATCTCAGGACAAGCATATATACAGCTTCGAGTGGAGCGTTTATGACCAAGAGTTATGAGGAGGCTTATGAGTTGATTAAAATAATGGCAGCTAATAACTACCAGTGGCCTATAGCGAGGATGACACAACCTAAGGTAGCTGGGGTATTAGAGGTAGACGGAGTAACAACGTTGGCGGCACATATTTTAGCCTTATCAAAGAAATGGATGCTCTGACAGGTGCACAACCACATCAGATGGCATATGTTTACGAGTTATGTGCAGGAGAACATCCTACAGAACAATGTGCCATCAACCTAACATCGGTTCAGTTTGCGGGCAGATACAATAGGATTCCACAAAACATGTATTAAAATGCCTACAACCCGGGGAATATGAACCATCCTAACTTTTTATAGAGCAACAATAAAAATAAGCAGGCTCCACGACCTTCTTTTCCCCTTGGGTTTCAAAATCAGCATTAACAAGTAGCTCCACATCAAAAGAAGAAAATAAACTTAGAAGAGCTTTTGTTGAAATACATATCGGGAAACGAGGTTGTAATGATATCACAGGTAGTGGCCATCAAAAACTTAGAAAATCAGATGGGACAGTTGGCCTTAGCATTGAATAATAGACCGCAAGGGACTCTATCGAGTGACACAAAAAAAAAATCCAAAGGGAAATCAAGAGTAGTGTCAAGAAATCACTTTGAGGAGTGGAAAACATCTTAATGGGAAAATTGCAAGAAATTTTAGTAAAAAAAGATGTCAAGGAGAATAAAAACAAAGTGGTTGAAGAGAAACAGGCTGAGGAAAAGCAAGATGAACATACCAAATCAGATGTTAAGCCAGTTTTGTATCCTCCACCGCTGTTTCAGCAGAGGGTCCAAAAATAGAATTTAGACAAGCAATTCGCCAAATTTTTGGAAGTTTTTAAGAAACTTCAAATAAATATTCCATTCACAGAAGCCCTAGAGTAAATGCCGAGTTATGCCAAATTCATGAAGGGTATTCTATCTAGGAAGAAAAAGTTAGAAGATTTCGAAAGTGTGGCTTTGACGAAGCAATGCAACACAATTTTATAGCAAAAGTTACCTCCAAAGTTGAAGGATCTGGGGAGTTTTACTATACCTTGCACAATCGGTAATATGGCCTTCAAAAAGTGTTTGTGTGACTTGGGGGCAAGTGTAAACCTCATGCCATTATCCATTTATACCGAATTGGGTTTACCTGCTCCAAAGCCTAGGAACATATCATTGCAGTTAGCAGATACATCAGTAACGTATCCTAGACGAATTGTGGAAGATATTTTGGTTAAGGTGGACAAATTCATATTTCCAGCTAATTTCATAATTTTGGATTATGAGGAAGACAAGAACATCCCAATCATCTTAGGGAGACCATTTTTGGCTACAGGTAGGACTCTCATTGATGTTCAAAAAGGAGAATTAACCATGAGGGTTCAAGATCAAGAAGTCACTTTCAATGTATTTAAAGCCGTGAAGTTCCCCACGGATGAAGAAGAATGTTTCCAGGTGAATGTCATCGACTGGATTGTTAATGATGATATGGTAAAAAGTTTGGTCAGTGATCCATTGGAAACTACAGTACTGGGGGATGAGGATTTGGATGATCCAGTGTTCGTGGATTATTTACAGATGCTGGATGCTTTGCCTTGAGTTAGTAGATTTAAAGTTCCATTCGACCCATTACACACGGAGGAAAAAGCTTCAGCTCAGATGAAACCTTCACTTGAGGAGCCACCCACTCTTGAGCTCAAACCACTTCCTAAACACCTCAGGTATGCTTATTTGGGTGATTCAAATACTTTAGTTGTTATTATTGTATCTGCACTTAACGAATTGTAGGAAATTAAATTGCTGAGGATTTTGAGAGAATATAAGTCTGTAATAGGCTTAACCATTGTCGATATAAAGGGGATCAGCCCCTCCTTTTGCATGCACAAAATTCTTATGGAAGAGGATACTGAAGTGGTTGGATGCGGGAATTATTTACCCAATTTCAGACAGTGCATGGGTCAGTCCAATACAGTATGTGCTGAAAAAGGGTGGAATGACAGTGGTTAAGAATAAAGATAATGAGCTGACTTCGACGAGGATAGTGAACGGATGGAGGGTGTGCATGGACTACAGAAAGCTAAATAAGGCAACCCGGAAGGATCACTTACTTCTACCCTTCATTGATCAGATGTTGGACCGATTGGCTGGACATGAATACTATTACCTACTGGATGGATACTCGGGATACAACCAAATTGTCACAGCTTCCGAGGATCAAGAGAAGACCACCTTTACATGCCCATACGACACCTTTGCATTTAGAAGGATGTCCTTTGGGTTATGTAACGCACCAGCTACATTCCAAAGATGCTTGCTGGCTATTTTCTCGAACATGGTGGAGAAAAATGTAGAAATTTTCATGGACAACTTTTTAGTCTATGGAAACACTTTTGATAAGTGTCTAGAGAATTTGGTCATGGTCTTAAAGAGATGTGTGGAAACTAATTTGGTGCTCAACTAGGAGAAGTGCCACTTTATGGTTGAAGAAGGGATAATTCTGGGGCACAAGGTCTCTGCTAAAGGTTTAGAGGTTGATAATGAAAGTAGTATGCACACAAGCCAATCATGTTTGATGATAAAGCATATACTTTGTAACAATCTTATTCATTTATTAATAAAAAATATTAATTTATTAAAGGCTTTTAATAATCTACATGAAGCTGTTTTATAATATGTAATAAACTCATAGTTTTAAGCAATGCTTTTAGAATAATGATGATGATGATTCTAATGAGATCTAATATCTTAGAAAGCTTAAAACTAAAATAGTTCCCAATAATTGGATTACTAAATTGGGGATTAGTGAATCCGGATAGATTGGTACATACGTGGCTTCCTCATTAGATGAGGATGATTGATCTCATAATTATTTGTGTGGAGACACTAAAGCAAGTATGTAGGTGCTTATTAGAGAATAAGTTCACTGGACGTGGCTCGCTAAGGAATACCTAATGGAGTTTTACTTGCCTGTCAATAGGAATTCCTATAGTGATAGTAGTACAAGTGATCCTTGGACTTGAGATCATCATAGTATCTTGTGTATGATGAGTTATACTTTGACTTATTCCTTAAGACCCTTAGGATATATCAAAGGGTATGCTTGGGTATAATAAGTTATACATGGAGATAATGTATGATCAATAAAGAATCTACCACTTCTAGTAAAAGAAGAGAAATGTCCTATGTGATCCGATAAATGACAACCCAGTAGTCCTTGGCAAAGGCAGAATGAAATTAGAAAGGAGTTTCTAATTTGCATTATTTGGAGTTGTGCATTTAAGGATCGAAATACATATAATTAAATAAAATAAGACTTGACAGTAATTTCATGTCTTATATTTAATTGGGACATTGTATGGTGGAAGGATTGAATTGTACGGTAACTATTTACTCAAAGGTTCTTTTATGATTAATATTAAAATCTATATTATCTGAAAAGTCATTAATCGCTAGGAAGGTTTATCCCTATTGTAGAATAAATATTATTTATTTAGATAAATTATTAATTTAATTTAATTTATTTAAATAAGATTAGAATTGTTCTAATTGATTTATTCACAACCGATTTAATATGGAGAACCTAAAGGGTCACACCATAAAAGGAAGAATAATTATTTAAGAAGTTAATGGCATAATCGTAATAATAAGTTAAGTATATTTAATTTAATCTATGGTGATAGAATAAATTAAATAGCTTAATATTTATTATTTAATATTTTGAAAATATTAAATATAAATTAATAAGAGGAGTCTTATTATTATTATTACTATTATTATTATTTAATTCGTAAAGAAGTTTGAGAATTAATTAAATTATTCCTAATAAGATTAAGAGCCTAATTAATTAAATGAGTTTAATTAATTAAAATAAAACTCAATTCCTTAATTGTTAAGGAGGGTTGCCTATATCTATAAATAAGAGGAGTCTTATTATGGGTGAGGGGGTTGACGTTTTCATAGAATACGTGATTCCAATTGTTGAAGAGTATGTTCTTTTTCTATAGAGATAGAAAACTAGGGTTTAGCCAGCCACCCTTCTTCTTGAATATTTTTTCTTCCTTGGTGGATCGCCTCTAGAGGCTAAACACTTTGGTGGCTAACATTGATCAAATGAAGGAACCAAACCCGGTGGATTCAAGTTGAACGCGAAAAAGATTGGAGGTGAACTTGTACATGAGGAAGGTCGAATCTTCAAGGATATGATTCTTGTTCTTCATATTTTCGTTTAATTAATAATTTTTCATAAAGGATGATCCGGGTATATGGTTTGTAAAATTTAAAAAACTCTGATTTTCCACGTTTTTGCTTATTTTTGCAATTTGATTGCGTTCATGAATATTACAAACTTAACAGTTGCATCAGAGCCAAACCTTTATGCGAATTATTAATTGTTTAAATTTGATATGTATATTGATATGTGTTTAAAATAATTTAATTGGGCATAATTTGTTGTATAAAATTTATTTTATAAAAGAAGAAAAAAAAATGAAAACTGTCTTTAAAATCGGTAATCTGGATTTTTATTTATTTTTGTTTTTTCGCTTTTCGTCATTCGCGAAATTTATGACTGATCCGTTTTTTTTTCACTTTAAGCATTGATTTCATTATCAAAAGGGGACAGGAGATTCTGGATTCAACTTTGAATCACTTTACAGTAACCATGGATTACTTTGTATTATATATATATTATGTTATTAACCAAGCAGGATTCTTGGATTTCCATGATTCACTTATTTGGTTATTATATATATATAATATGTATAACATGGTGAATCATATGTTTTATGTTAACTTGGTGACATACAACCGTACAAAATATAATATTAATATATCACGCAAATCAAGGAATCACGGTTAGTATATATATATATATATATATATATATATATATATATATATATAATATTTTGAATTATTTTAAATTAAAATAAAAAGTTTATTTTAATCTTAAAATAAAATTTTATTTTAATCTTAAAATAAAAATTTATTTTAATTTTAAAATTAGATTTCATGCTAACTAATTAGAGTTGGAATTGGATTCTAAGTTGGAATTGGATTCTATGATAACTAATTGGTGTTGAATTTGGATTACATGTTTTCTTAAATAAAGAAGTTTATTTAGACATGAAATAAGATTTCATATTATTCAAAATAAAGGAGTTTATTTATGAATAGGAAAGTAAATCCATGTTTCCTTAAATAAAGGAGTATATTTAGATATGGAATAAGATTTCATATTATTCAAAATAAAGAAATTTATTTGGGAATAGGAAAGTGAATTCATGTTTCCTTTAATAAAGGAGTTTTTTTTTCTTGGAATTGGATTCCATAATTTATTAAAATAAATGAGTTATTTTGATTAAAATTTTGATTAAAATAAATAGTTTATTTTATTCAAAATTGGATAAATTAAAATAAAAGAGGTTTATTTTGATTTAAATTTGGATTAAAATAAATTAGTTTATTTTTATTCAAAATTAGATTTTATACTAACTAAATTTGCCCATTAAATGATATCAATATATATATATATATATATATTAAATGTTTATTATTCATGAGATGAATGTTATTTATTGATGCATATGATGATGTGTATGATAATAAATGGGATTGATTATGGACTATTGACCAATGTGATTGGATTTTATTTTAGTTGGATGCATAAATGCATGAGTTTTATTAAATGGGGTCTGCGTACCTTGTCTTCTCTAATTTTTCTTAATGTAAATTCTATCATCCTCCTATGTACTTCCCCTTGACTGCTGATCAAGGTTTCTATTTATTTTTAATAGTTTTGTAATAGGAATAGTTAGAATTATTTTGAAGAATTGGAGATCAAGGAACATGGAGCGCTTGAAGACCCGTTTGTAATGGAGCCTGAGTTTAAATGTAATAGTTATATTTAAATATAAATTCTTGCACCTCTAGGGTTTGACTTTTTGGTTCACTTGGTAGCTCTAGTGAACCAAACTAGAATTAAAGTCCATAATCAATCCAGGTAGAATATAGTATTCTATATGTGCATGCTTATACTATATATATATATTATATTATGAAAACATGCTTTGCATGTTCATTAATATGACGCGTATTTTATATATATGTGTGCATGCGCGCTAAACAAGATGAGACAAATTAATAATAAAACCCTCAAATAAATTATATTAAGTTGTAACGTTCAAAGATATTTGGAATATCGAACGTCAGCTTTCTAACATAAGTTAGGTATATCTTCCAACCCGACATATGGTGTTCCACACTGACCATAACATCCATACAATCATTCCATTAGTTGCAATACAACAAAATTGATGAATGTAATTACTATCTTCTTATATTACAATCAAAGTATAATCCTTCCTGTGTTCATAAACCAATTACATCGTTATCATTGTTCATAATGTATAATAAATACAAACTTCCAACTAATCTATTACACAATGGCTAAGCATCCATCTTGAAATACAACAAAATGCCCTTATCTCTCTTATAATCAAAGTATTCCTTCCTAGGTTCATAAACCAATTACATCCTTATAATATATAATACATACAAACTTATTAATCTATTATATAATTCATCGCAAGAAGTGAGCATCTCTGGCATTCACATCACGCAAGAAACAAGTTTAATCAAGGATAACAAGAATACCACATTCGTGAATTATATAACAATTCGACATAATCGAACAATAGTTATGAAGTATTATGAAATGATAATACTTTAACAGTTCATAACATCAATTCCCAAAGTATAGAATAGATTAGGAATTCTGAACCGATCGATAGACCATGAACAATAACTTTCAGTTTTCATACTTGAAAAGGAGTCCACAACACTAAAGGTCGTTCATCCGCATTACTTACGAACACTTCTAGGTGATCAACTATAGTACTCTATGTTGATCAACACTCATTCATTAAACGTATTTTACGTTTAATATTTTTGGCAAACTCGTGTGCCCATCGAATAATCGATGAAAAATACTTTTGTTTGTTCATAGACAAACCTTACCTTCACGTTCGTACCAATTACTTGGCATAGGATAAGCGTTAACATTTCTATATAGAAAGATATGAATATCAATCAATCTATATATTACAAATAGTCTAGCCGAGTTAAAATCGCATCGACCTTTTTTCTTTAAAATCACCGTGCAATTCAGTTCAACAAATCACATAAAACTTGGCTAACTTGGAAGTTAGACAAGCGTTAAGAAAACTTGCCTTTTCAAATCTTCAAATAACTTAATCGATCGACCACAACCTTTACGTAATCTACATGATATATTCACATAAAGCACACTCATAATTAGCTAACAAACAAATGTTCACATTGTTTTACCAACTTCTTTCTCTTCTATGTCTTAGTTAACTTAATATTAATAATAAAGTCAACTCGACTCATTACCCTTCGTCCCGGCTCATTAACCAACCGACGTTATTAACCGGACTCGAACATTGTTGATAAAGTATCAACTTTGTTCATCAATCATAACCTACTCACATGCATTCAACTCCTAAATTCAATACCATATACCTTAGTATAGGTAGCATAGGAATAGCTTTAATACACTTATGAAGTGTACAAACATTACCCCTATAGGTCCATGAACAATTAAAGTTCAAAACTTAAGTCACTAAGAGAACCTTGAACTCATGTTGCTTGGCCACGACCATCCTAATACTAGATCAAGGTGGCTATGGCAGCCAGCTAGCGATAACTAACTCCTGTCTCGGGCGCTGGTGTGAGAGACTTAGTACTACTAGTGGCTGCATATGGCCCATTTAGCAATAGCCAAAGAACATTGTGCTTGCTATTATGGCGCAGCAATTTTTACACTATGTCCGGCGCCATGACGCCTGACCCTCGATTCTGATTTCAACAATTTTTTAAAAATTTTGTGAAATTACCGGGGCCATAACTTCTTCGTTATAAGCCCGATTTGGTCCGTTCAGAAGCCTACACGTCAAAAATAACATAATCTACGTGTTTATAAAAGAATTCGACACTTTCAAATTTGATAACTCAAAATTCACTATTGAGTTCATTTTCTAGACGTTCGTAAATGTTAACGAGCATTCAATGCTCATTTTCTTCGTTTTAAGTCGGAATCAAGCGATTCTCGAACCCACAACTCTTAATCACCCTATCTCACGTGTTGACATTGAAAAACATCGTTTCCAAGTCTTACGACAACTTTTGACCTCTAATCCGAAATTCAACGTTTTCGACGTTTAACGTCTATTTTCGCGAAATTCGCCATAACTTCGTTATGAACGTTCTCTAAGCCAAATCACATGGAATACTCCATGGATTTCATATCTACACCCTAACCAATCAAGATGCATATATTAACGTATTGATGGAGTTCAATCGTTTATGAACAATCGATCTCAACAACAATATTTTCATGGTTTGAAACTATATCAAACCTTATGTTTCTTATAATCTCATGACTTGTAGAGATTGAATCTATGGTAAGTCATCTTTAATCCCTCATACAAGACATATACCACCCATTTTATGATTCTCTAAGATAAAGGAAAATCCAAAAGAGATGGAGATGAAAGGTAAGGATTATACCTTAAGAACTCTTGGTGTTCTTTCTTGGAAAAACTCTAAGATCAAGCTTCCAAAGTGTATATTTTGCAAGTCTAGCTCTCTTTCTCTCTCAATAATCTAAGTTGGAAATTTGTAAAACTCCCAAATGAATCAACCTAGCTTTCTATTTATAGGAAACTAGAATGGAGGGCATAATAGACTTAACACACCCAACCTCCTTACTATTCATATGTGGTCACCAAGTAAAATAGTTGGTGAACAAGCCTCAAACTTGGCTTGCACACCAAGTGGCCAGCCCACTCATGTCATGGGTCATCCCATGGGTTGACCCATGGGTTTTACCCATTCGGTGATCCACCGGTTCGATCCACGTTTTGGTTTTAATGAATTGGGCTTAATTAAATTAATAATGGGCCTTAACTTGGGCTTACCCCACTAACCCCTTGGGCTTGGTCATTCAATTGATTGGGCTAATCATAATCCAACACAATTGAATTAGTCATTAAGTCTTAACTTAATTCTATAATACGAATCGTATCCTATACGTATAATTCACGTATTCTCTCCAGATACTACTCGTATAAATAATCGTATTGTACTTCGTATTTACTCATCGTATTATACATAGATACTAAATAGCACCATAAATGTATTACACTCGCATTAAACCTAACGCAATTCCTTCTACGCATATTATTTCCTTCTCAGAAATAAATATACTCAACCCTTAGGTTTTAAGTTCACAGACGAAAAACTGCATTTGCCATAAATGAAATATTATCAGATATTTCATCTTATCTTGATATTCTATCATTACGCGTTTTTCGAATTTCAAAATAATTCCCCGAACAGAAACGGATGAATAGTGTTTTTACGAAAATTTCTCGGAAAACAATTATTTTCGTCTTGGAAATTCCAAACAAATAATTCTAGCACGTAGCCAGAATACTAACCACGTTAGCACATTCTAGGTCATAGAACGACCTTCACATAGCTTACTCACAAAATAATCAATTAAATTCATTTAATTCACATAATCAAATAAAAATTTAATTGTCATAAAAATCTGATTTTCTCGGGCGTTACATTCTCTCCCCTTATAAGGATTACGTCCTCGTAATCTTAGCTTATAATTACATAAACAAATGAGGAAAATCTTCCTTCATTTTACTCTCGAGCTCACGCTGCTTCTTCAAAGATTGTGGTTTCTCCATAACACCTTCATTGAAGGTATTACCTTATTTCTTAAAACTTGTTCCTTCCTATCAATAATTTGAACTGAAGTTCCTCATAGGACAAGTCTTTCTCTATTTGAATAGATTCATACTCTATTACGTGTTTATAGTCCGGTTTATAAGGACGTAACACTGACACACATGAAACACATTATGAATGTGTTCCATCTCTGGAGGTAAAGCTACTTCATAAGTTACCTCTCCTACCCTTCTCAAAATCTCAAAAGGTCCTACAAACCTTGGACTTAACTTCCCTTTCTTTCCAAAATGTATCTTCCCTTTCCAAGGAGATACTTTTAGAAAAACAAACGATCCTACATCGAATTCTCTTTTTCTCTCGTGAGGATCTCGATACTTCTTCCGCCTTTATCTTGAGCAAAAAGAACTAATCGAGTACGTATTAATTTCACCATATCCGCCGTCTGCTATACCATCTCAGGTCCCAACATCCGACGTTCACCCACCTCATCCCAACACAATGGAGTTCGGCACTTCTTTCCATACAATGCTTCGTAAGGCGGCATGCCTATACTAGCGTGAAAACTATTGTTGTACGAAAATTCCACCAACGGTAGATATTCGTCCCAACTCCCTTTGAAATCCATAACGCAAGATCTTAACATATCTTCTAGCGTTTGAATTGTCCTTTCACTCTTACCATCCATCTGAGGATGATACGCCGTACTCAATCTTAACTGCGTTCCCATTTGCTCTTGAAAACTCCTCCAAAAGTTCGATGTGAATCATGGATCACAATCTGACACAATCGAAACAGGTACTCCATGTCTGGAAATAATTTCCTTGACATACAGCTTAGCTAACTGATCCAAGTTATACTTGATCCCTATTGGTAGAAAATGAGCCGATTTTGTCAATCGATCCACTATCACCCAAATAACATCGTATCCTTTTATGGTTATCGGAAGTCCCACCACAAAGTCCATTGTGATGTGCTCCCACTTCCACTCTAGAATTTCTAACGGTTGCAACAACCCGCTAGGTCGTTGGTGTTCAACCTTAACTTTTTGACAAGTTAAGCACCTACTAACATATTCTCGCTATCTCCTCTTCATGTTCGACCACCAAAGTTACGACGAAGGTCTTGATACATCTTCGTACTCACTGGGATGTATCGAGTACCTCGAACTATGAGCCTCTATCATTATTTCCTCTTTAATTCATCATTTGGAACCCAAATTCTTCCTTTAAACAAAGTAATCCCTCCTTATCGAGGTTATACCTAGTCTTCTCTTCATCTTCTACCCTCTTCTTCATCTCGCTTGCATTCCTCGTTGCTCGATCAGTACTCCCCTAACTCGCTCCACTATGGTCATTGGGTTTCCATGGAAAATAACATTTCCACCACCTCCTCCTTAAATTTAACTTCTAATTCCATTCTTTCCATCATTATTATCAACTCATTCTGAGTTTTTAACATTGACAGTTTCTCTCTACCCTTCCTACTTAGCGCATCGGCTACTACATTCGCTTTCCTCAGATGATATAAAATATCACAGTCATAATCTTTTATCAGCTCTAACCACCTTCTCTGTCTCATGTTCAACTCCTTCGTGTAAAAATATATATTTTACTTTTTGTGGTCCGTGTATATCTCACACTTCTCACCATATAGATAATGCCTCCATATTTTTAAGGCAAAAACTACAGCTGCCAATTCCAAATCATGAGTAGGATAGACCTTCTCATAATCCTTCAATTGACGTGATGCATACGCAATGACTTTGCCATGCTTTGCATGAGCACACAAACCCAGATCCTTTATCTGAAGCATCTCTATACACTACAAAATTCCCTATATCATCGGTAAGGACAATACAGTGCCTCACTTAATCTCTTTTTCAACTCCTAAAAATTGTTTTCACATTTTTCACCATACATACTTCACCGACTTTTGTTGTTGTCGATTTGTCAATGGAGTAGCTATTTTAGAAAAGTCCGAATGAACCTTCTATAGTATCCCGCTAACCCTGAAAAAACACCGAACCTCAATTGTCATTTTTGGTTGCTCCCATTCATTAACTGCTTCTACTTTTGCTGGATCTACGGAAATGCCATCCTTATCAATAACATGCCCTAGAAACTGCACTTGCTCAAGCCAAAATTCACACTTCGTGAATTTCGCATACAACTTCTCCTTCCTTAGTGTTTCCAACACTATTCTTAAATGTTCTGCATGATCTTCTGGCGTCTTTGAATAGACTAGAATATCATCAATGAACACTACGACAAACTTGTCCAAATATTGTTTGAACACTTTGTTCATCATATCCATAAATGCGGCTGGCGCATTAGTCAACCCAAACGACATTACCAGAAACTCGTAATGACCATAACGAGTTCTGAACGCCGTCTTAGGTACATCCTCCTTCTCACCACCTTTAACTAATGATACCCGTGCATGAAATCTATTTTAGAAAAATGTTTTGCCCTTTCAACTAATCAAATAGATCATCGATCCTGGGCAACGGGTATTTATTCTTAATTGTCAACTTGTTCAACTCTCGATAGTCGATACAAAGTCTTAACGACCCATCCTTCTTTTTGACAAACAACACTGGTGCTCCCCAAGGAGACACACTCGGTTGAATGTACTTTCTATTTAATAGTTCTTGCAATTGAACCATTAACTCCTTCATCTCAACTGGCGCCATTCGATATGGTGCCCTTGAAACTGGTGTCGTTCTAGTGTGGATCAATTACAAACTCGACTTCCCCGTCCGGTGGAATACCCGAGTAACTCTTCCGAAATACATCCGCGAACTCCTACACTATAGGTATCTGGTCCCAAGGATGTCCCAACTCTTTGGTATCCACAACATGGCACAGATAACCTACACACCCTTTTCTAAACATCTTCCAAGCTTGTGTCATCAACAGACAACAAGAGCGTCTTGGTGATTTACTACCGAAGAACACTACCTTGGTTTTCTTAGAAAGCCGAAGGTTTACACTTTTCCTATGGCAATCTATTATCGCCTTATGGTTAACCAACCAATCCATACCAAGAATTACATCAAATTCTTTTAACCTTATCGGTACCAAATCTACCGATAACTTATTCCCTCTAATTTCTACACAACAATCCTTATGAATATGTTCAATGAGGATTATCTCATCGTTTGCTACCTTAACGTCTAAAGGTATTGCTAACTTCTCAGGGATTAAACCTAATCGCTTAGCAAATTCACATGCTATAAAAGAACAAGTAGCACCCGAGTCAAATAGCACATAAGCATTTATCTTATTGACCGGAATGATACCTGCTACTACATCCGTTGATGCGACCGTATCTTCGACAGCCATATTAAACGTACAAGCTGAGGGTCTACCCACTGATGGTTCTGGTCCAGTAATGGCTAATTTACCACTACCAGAACCCTTACTCCCCTCTAATCCCTTCTTCGAGTAATTTCTTGCCATGTGGTCCATTGACCCACAGACAAAACACCCCTGGTTCTTCTTAGGGTTAGGACAGTTGGGTGACAAATGCCCCTCCTGCCCATAGTTGTAGCAGACTACTTTTCCCTTTAAACAGACTCCCATGTGAGTCTTTTCGCATGTCTTACATGCTTCCGTCCTTCATTTGGGATCTCCCTGCTTTACCCCGGTATTCCCAGGGTTAAAACTCTTCCTCTTTGGCAAGTTATCGCTTCACTGCAACTTCAAATTTTTACTACCTCCCTCTAACTTATTCTTAATCTTCCACTTTGTGGGTACTAAGACAATGCCTCACCACCACCTTCACTATTATTATTACCTTCTCCAAAATGGTCCCGTAGGAAAGCACTCTCTGAAAAACCGATATCCTACTATAGAGCTGGGGTTTTAAGCCCCGCTTCAAACCTCACGCCTTTCCTCTCCTCTCAGATCCACCGTGTGGAGCAAATCTCGCCAATTCGTTAAACTTGGTGGCATACTGGGGAACTATCATATCCCACTGCTTAAGTTCTAGGAACTTAATTTCCATCCTACCCTGCATGCTAGTAGGGAAATAGTTTTCAAAGAAGACCTTCTTAAACTGTTCCCACGTAATAGCCTCTGTTCTAGCCCCGCCCTGGTGAGCCTCCCACTAGTAGTTGGCTTCCCCCTTCATCATGTAAGTCGCAAAAGAAGTCTTTTGCGCCTCACCTACGTTTGTTATCACAAACGCCTTTTTAATCTCTCTTACCCATGTCTGGGCTTCTAATGGGTCCGTCGTTCCTCGAACTCGGGAGGACCCACACTTTTAAAGTCCTTAAAGGTAGTTGTTTTTACTACCCCAGAGCTACAGAATCCCACCCCCCCTTGGTTAAATGTGGTAGTTAATAAATTAACGAACTCTTTGCATAGGGTTATTAGGACCCCCCGATTCTCATTATGAGACTCGGCCTCTTGGTTACGTTGTGTCCTTCTTGGCGGCATAATTCTGATTAAATAAATAAAACTTCGTTATTATCTATTTAACTACTCGGTTATCATTCTTAAACAACAACAACCACTCATACCACAACACAAGCACATTAAATAAAACTTCATTATATTAATATGCTTTCATAGTCAAAACTATTTACATCATGCTTTTTTAGCCAAAAAATTATATAGTATCCCATGATTGACTTCTACAAAAATTGGGATTTACAAAAAGACTACCCTTTAATTATACAAAAGAGGGCTCTACATCACTACCATATACACAAAAGATCTAACGATCTACTAACACTGTTGAACGACATTCTCATATTTCTGATTTGCCAAGATCGACACAATATCTCGACTTATGGTATGTCGAGTCTGTCTGGACTCAATGGAATAACAAGCAATTTTTAGCTTGAAATCCTCATGAGCGCACTCGTGGATGTATGACAACCTAGCTATCTTCTGGTCTTTTTCAACCAGTTTCTTTTGAAGTTCTAGAACCTCATCCTTATAGTCACGTGCTTTATCTGCCATAAGCACTTTCTCGTCGTGCTCTGACTCAAAGTCTGCCTCTGCAGATTCTTTCGCCTCATACAGGGTGGTTATCTCCTCATTCTGAGTTTCTATCATAGTGCGCAGATGCCCATTCCTATCCAACACAGACAGATACAATGCTCTCATTGCATCCGGAGGTGTCGGCTCCTGAGTAGGCACCACCGTATTAACCGATGTCACCTCCATTTCCTCCTCCACGTCTAGCATCTCGTTCAAGTATGATGCTAAACCCATAGTCTCCTCAGAGTATTCTCTCCTCAGAGATGTACTCCTCAATGTCTGAGTCATCTAGTACAACTATCGGTACCTCCGCCACTGGCATTGGTACTATCTCAACTTGATTCACTGAATCCTCACTTATCATATCCACGTTTCTAAACATCAAGCTATCGGTTGACATCTACAAACACATAACACGTTGATTAGTACATAATACACAATAGTATAAGCACAAATCACATTTAATATCTTTAAGATTAATTTCCATCTTTTAATTCTTTCGATACTGAGTTATCTCAATACCTTATTAATTCAATGGACTTGAATTTCATTCCTCGAACTTTACCTTCCTTACGAGGTTATTATCCTAAGGTTTTCCCCTTAAGTTTTATAACCTAAAGCTTTGATACCAACCCGTGGCGCCCAAATTCGGGTATCTTCCAACCCGACATATGGTGCTCCAATCGTGTCTTAACATCCATACAATCATTCCATTGAAATACAACAAAATGAATGTAATTACTATCTTCTTATTACAATCAAAGTATAATCCTTCCCAGGTTCATAAACCAATTACATCGTTCATTGTTCATAATGTATAATACATACAAACTTACTAATCTATTACACAATGGCTAAGCATCCATCTTTGCTTTGCCCTTATCTCTCTTAGCATTCATAAGACGTTCATCCTTAATCTGCAGCTTATATAATTCACGCAAGAAGTGAGCATGACAACTCAAAAGTTTAATCAAGGATAATAAAGAATACCACATTCGTGAATTATATAACAATTCCGACATAACTGAACAATAGTTATGAAGTATTATGAAATGATAATACTTTAACAGTTCATAACATCAATTCCCAAAGTATAGAATAGATTAGGAATTCTGAACCTGTCGATAGACTATGAACAATAACTTTTAGTTTTCATACTTGAAAAGGAGTCCACAGCACTAAGGTCGTTCATCCGCATTACTTACGAACACTTCTAGGTGATCAGCCTATAGTACTCTATGTTGATCAACACTCATTCATTAAACGAATTTACGTTTAATATTTTTGGCAAACTCGCGTGCCCATCGAATAATCAATGAAAAATACTTTTGTTTGTTCATAGACAAACCTTACCTTCATGTTCGTACCAATTACTTGGCATAGGATAGCGTTAACATTTCTATATAGAAAGATATGAATATCAATCAATCTATATATTACAAATAGTGTAGCCGAGTTAAAATTTGGCATCGACCTTTTCTTTAAAATCGATTAAATGCAATTCATTCAACAAATCACATAAAACTTGGCTAACTTGGAAGTTAGACAAGCGTTAAGAAAACTTGCCTTTTCAAATATCTTCAAATAACTTAATCGATTACCACAACCTTTACAGAATCTACATGATATATTCACATAGCACACTTTAAATTAGCTAACAAACAAATGTTCACATTGTTTTACCAACTTCTTTCTTTTCTATGTCTTAGTTAACTTAATATTAATAATAAAAAGTCAACTCGACTCATTACCCTTAGTCCCGCTCATTAACCAACCGACGCATATTAACCGGACTCGAACATTGTTGATAAAGTACCAACTTTGTTCATCAATCATAACCTACTCACATGCATTCAACTCCTAAATTCAATACCATATACCTTAGTATAGGTAGCATATGAATAGCTTTAATACACTTATGAAGTGTACAAACATTACCCCTATAGGTCCATGAACAATTAAAGTTCAAAACCTAAGTCACTACCAAGAACCTTGAACTTCATGTTGCATGCCACCCATCCTAATACTAGATTGGGCCATGGCTGAGTTAGCGATAGCTAACTCCTGTCTCGGCGGCATGCGCACGAGACTTAGTACTACCGATGGCTACTTGCACTTATTTCATTTAGCGATAGAGCCAAGAACAACATGTTTGTGGCTGCTGCATGCATTTATTTTACACTATGTCCGCAATATGGCATGCTGACCTCGATTCTTGATTTCAACAATTTTTAAAAATTTTGTGAAATTCTCGGGGCCATAACTTCTTCGTTATAAGCCCGATTTGGTCCGTTCAAAAGCCTACATGTCAAAAATAACATAATCTACGTGTTTATAAAAGAATTCGACACTTTCAAATTTGATAACTCAAAATTCACTATTGAGTTCATTTTTTAGATGTTCGTAAATGTTAACGAGCATTCAATGCTCATTTTCTTCGTTTTAAGTCGGAATCCGACGAGTCTCGAACCCACAACTCTTAATCACCCTATCTCACGTGTTGACATTGAAAACATCATTTCCAAGTCTTACGACAATGTTTGACCTCTAATCCAAATTCAACGTTTTTCGCCGTTTAACGTCTATTTAAAATTATTTGCCATAACTTCATTATGAACATTCTCTAAGCCAAATCACATGGAATACTCCATGGATTTCATATCTACACCCTAACCAATCAAGATGCATATATTAACGTATTGATGGAGTTCAATCGTTTATGAACAATCGATCTCAACAACAATATTTTCATGGTTTGAAGCTATATCGAACCTTATGTTTTTTATAATCTCATGACTTGTAGAAATTGAATCTATGGTAAGTCATCTTTAATCCCTCATACAAGATATATACCACCCATTTTATGATTCTCTAAGATAAAGGAAAATCCAAAAGAGATGGAGATGAAAGGTAAGGATTATACCTTAAGAACTCTTGGTGTTCTTTCTTGGAAAAACTCTAAGATCAAGCTTCCAAAATGTATATTTTGCAAGTCTAGCTCTCTTTCTCTCTCAATAATCTAAGTTGGAAATTTGTAAAACTCCCAAATGAATCAACCTAGCTTTCTATTTATAGGAAACTAGAATGGAGGGCATAATAGACTTAACACACCCAACCTCCTTACTATTCAGATGTGGTCACCAAGTAAAATACCTGGTGACTACTTGGTAACCAAACCTCAAACTTGGCTTGCACACCAAGTGGCCGGCCCACTCATGTCATGGGTCATCCCATGGGTTGCCCCATGGGTTTTACCCATTCGGTGACCCACCGGTTCGATCCACGGTTCGGTTTTAATGAATTGGGCTTAATTAAATTAATAATGGGCCTTAACTTGGGCTTACCCCACTAACCCCTTGGGCTTGGTCATTCAATTGATTGGGCTAATCATAATCCAACACAATTGAATTAATCATTAAGTCTTAACTTAATTCTATAATACGAATCGTATCCTATACGTATAATTCACGTATTCTCTCCGTATACTACTCGTACAATAATCGTATTGTACTTCGTATTACTCATCGTATTATACATAGATACTAAATAGCACCATAAATGTATAACACTCGCATTAACCCTAACACAATTCCTTCTACGCATATTATTTCCTTCTCAGAAATCAATATACTCTACCCTTAGGTTTTAAGTCCGCAGGCAAAAAACTGCGATTGCCATAAATAAAATATTATCAGATATTTCATCTTATCTCGATATTCTATCATTACGCGTTTCTCGGAATTTCAAAATAATTCCCCGAACAGAAATGGAAGGATAGTGTTTTTACGAAAATTTCTCAAAAAATAATTATTTTCGTCTTGGAAATTCCAAACAAATAATTCTAGCACGTAGCCAGAATACTAACCACGTTAGCACATTCTAGGTCATAGGTCATAGAATCTACCTTCACATAGCTTACTTCACAAAATAAAATTTAATCAATTAAATTCATTTAATTCACATAATCAAATAAAAATTTAATAGAAACATTATTTCCATTTTAAGAACAATTGTTGTTCTATTTATAATAATAATGTTTTGTATAGAACTGGAATATTACTTAATTGATTTTATATACTTGACTTACGTGAAAATAATTTTGTATATTGAACAAATTAGTAGAAGAAAAGGAGATGATCATTCAAAGAGTTGAATGTGTGTATTTGCTGAAATACATGTGTGAATTATTTGAAAGGTTCAAAGAATTCAGAAGTAAAACAAATTGGCAAAGTATTAAGATTCTTTGATTAGATCAAGGAATAAATACTTGTGTAATAAGTTTCTAGATCATCTCAAATGGTTTTCTCATAATGGACGCCTCTTGATACACAATAATTGATTGATGTATCTGAAAGGAAAAATCGTATCTTGTTGGACATGGTGCGGTCCATAATGATTTTACCGACATTCCAGTATCCTTCTGGGATAATGTCCTAGAAATGACTGCTTATATACGAAAAAGGTAACCTCAAAATCCGGCCACAAGACTCCATAAAAGTTATGGACAGGAAAGATTCCTAATTTTAAGTAAGTTAAGATAAGGGGTTGTCCAACTTATATGAAAAAGGTTTCAAAGGATAAGCTTGGGACAAGATTTGACAAGTACAGATTTGTGGGACATTCTAAAATAAGTTTAGAGTATATGTTCTATAATCCTACTAAGCAAAATGTGTTTATTGCGAAACTCGCTACCTTCTAAGATAAAGGTGTTTATCATTAAAGGAGCTAGTGGGAGGATAATAAATCTTGAAGAGTTCAAGAACCACAAAACACTATAAGTCAAATAAGAGGAACCCATAGAAAAGACTATTGTACCACAACCGAATCATAAATCTGGAATAGTACCGAAGATACCTGGGAGGTATGGATTCATCATGGATGATGATGATGATGAGGTACGTATCATAGAAGATGATGATCTAGTTACATACGATGAGGTAAGAGTTTTAGACACTCAGAGAAATGGATTGAAGCAAGCTTCTCAAAAATGGAACATTCGTTTTGATGAAAAAAATTAAAATAGTTTGATTTTATCACAAATAAGAATGAACCTAGTGTATACAAAATGGTCAGTGGGAGCGTCGTGACATTCCTAGTATTATATGTTGATATACTACGGATAAAGAATGATATACCAATGCTATAATCAGTAAAGATAAAGTTATCTAAACATTCCTCCATGAATGATTTGGGAAGAGTATCGTAATTGGGGATAAAAATTTATATAGATAGATTTAAGAGGATGCTCAATTTAACCTAAGGAACGTATATTCATTTGATGCTACAGTTGTTTAGCATGGCAAACTCCAAGAGATGTCTCACATTGATGAGCCATAGAGTGTATCTCTCTTAATAGTCCCCATAGACTCCTAAAAAGAGAGATCACATGAGTGACAATCATGTATACAATGAAATATACGAGACCTGATGTTGATCGGTCATATTCTGGAGAAGATCACTATCAGACAGTTAAAAACATCTTAAAGTACTTAACTGGCACTAAGGATGTGATCAGATTTATGGTGGGTCTGAATTAAAATTAGAAGGCTTAACATACTCAAGTTTTTCAGACATACCAAGACGACATAAAATCTACTTTAAGGTAAAGCGTTACCTTGAACGGTGGTGCAGTTAAATTGGAAAGGTTCCAAACAGCAAAGAGTTGCTGTTTTAGTGATAAAGACAAAGTATATAGCTATAAATGAAGCTGGAAGTTGATTGTTTGGATGAAAAGTTCATTATAGAACTAGGAATAGTTTCTAAGTCTCATCTTGGATTTAAACATGTGTTGTGGCACTTTCATTTGATTATAAGAATCATTGAATGATGAGAAATCACTATAAAGATGGTGGACTCTCAAGAACAACATTACATATCTATTAACTAAAGCTTATCCAATAGCAGGATAATCGTCACTTAGAGAAGAAGGGTATGAGATACCATGGCGATTGGCTTTAGTGAAAGTGAGAGATTGAAAGTAGTATGCACACAAGCCAATCATGTTTGATGATAAAGCATATACTTTGTAACAATCTTCTTCATTTATTAATAAAAAGTATTAATTTATTAAAGGCTTTTAATTATCTACATGATGCAGTTTTATAATATATAATAAACCCATAGTTTTAAGCAATCTTTTAGAATAATGATGATGATCATTCTAATGAGATCTAAATTCTTAGAAAGCTTAAAACTAAAATAGTTCCCAATCATTGGATTCATACGTGGCCTGCTCATTGGATGAGGATGATTGATCTCATAATCATTTGTGTGGAGACACTAAAGCAAGTATGTAGGTGCTTATTAGAGAATAAGTTCACTGAATGTGGCTCGCTAAGGAATACCTAATGGAGTGTTACTTACCTGTCAATAGGAATTCCTGTAGTGATAGTAGTACAAGTGATCCTTGGACTTGAGATCATCATAGTATCTTGTGTATGATGAGTTATACTTTGACTTATTCCTTAAGAACCTTAGGGTATATCAAAGGGTATTCTTGGGTATAATAAGTTGTACATGGAGATAATGTATGATCAATAAAGAATCTACCACTTCTAGTAAAAGAAGAGAAATGTCCTACGTGATTCGATAAATGACAATCCAGTAGTCCTTGGCCAAGGCAAAATGAAATTAGAAAGGAGTTTCTAATTTACATTATTTGGAGTTGTGCATTTAAGGATCGAAATACATATAATTAAATAAAATAAGACTTAACAGTAATTCTATGTCTTATATTTAATTGGGACTTTGTATGGTGGAAGGATTGAATTGTACGGTAACTATTTACTCAAAGGTTCTTTTATGATTAATGTTGAAATTTATATTATCTAGAAAGTCGTTAATCGCTAGGGAGGCTTATCCCTATTGTAGAATAAATATTATTTATTTAGATAAATTAATAGTTTAATTTATTTATTTAAATAAGATTAGAATTATTCTAATTGATTTATTCATAACCGGTTTCATATGGAGAACCTAAAGGGTCACACCATAAAAGGAAGAATAATTATTTAAGAAGTTAATGGCATAATCATAATAATAAGCTAAGTATATTTAATTTAATCTATGGTGATAGAATAAATTAAATAGCTTAATATTTATTATTTAATATTTTAGAAATATTAAATATAAATTAATAAGAGGAGTCTTATTATTATTATTACTATTATTATTATTTAATTCCTAAAGGAGTTTGGGAATTAATTAATAAAAGTACTCTCATTTATTCCTAATAAGATTAGGAGGCTAATTAATTAAAAGAGTTTAATTAATTATTCCTAATAAGATTAGGAGCCTAATTAATTAAAAGAGTTTAATTAATTAAAATAAAATCCAATTCCTTAATTGTTAAAGAGGGTTGCCTACATCTATGAATAAGAGGAGTCTTATTATGGGTGAGGGGGTTGACGTTTTCATAGAATACGTGATTCCAATTGTTGGAGAGTACGTTATTTTTCTATAGAGATAGAAAATTAAGGTTTAGCCAACCACCCTTCTTCTTGAATATTTCTTCTTCCTTGGTGGATCACCTCTAGAGGCCAAACACTTGGGTGGCTAACGTTGATCAAAGGAAGGAACCAAACCGGGTGGATTCAAGTTGAACGCGAAAAAGATTGGAGGTGAACTTGTACCTGAGGAAGCTCTAATATTCAAAGGTATGATTCTTGTTCTTCATATTTTCGTTTAATTAATAATTGTGCATAAAGGATGATCCGAGTATATGATTTATAAAATTTTAAAAACTCTGATTTTCTACGTTTTTGCTTATTTTTGTAATTTCATTGCGTTCATGAATATTACAAACCTAAACAGATAAGGCAAAGTTGGACACGATTGAGAATCTTCCACTGCCGAATTCAGTAAAGGGAATTCACAGTTTTCTTGGACATGCCGAGTTTTACAGAAGATTTATAAAGGATTTCTCTAAAATTGCAAAACCATTGTGCAGTCTTTTAGGAAGGATGCAATATTCAGATTTGAAGGAGTGTAAAACAACATTTGAGCAGTTGAAAAAGAAGTTGACATCAGCCCCAATGATCGTCTCCCTTTGAATTAATGTGCGATGAGAGCGACTATGCTGTAGGGGCTGTTTTCGGTCACCGCCGAGAAAACATATTCCACGCCATATACTATGCAAGTAAAACCCTTACGGATGCCCAATTGAACTACACAACCACCGAGAAGGAGTTACTTGCGGTGGTATATGCCTTTGACAAATTCAGTGCATATTTGATTAGGACAAAGGTGGTGGTTTACACGGATCACTCAGCGATTCGCTATTTGATTTCGAAGAAGGATGCTAAGCCAAGATTAATCAGATGGATCATTCTCCTTCAGGAATTTGATTTGGAAATAAAGGATAGAAAGGGGATAAAAAATCAAGTAGTAGATCGTCTTTCGAGGCTAGAAATTCCGAATAAAGATGGTGCAACGACCAAGAAATTCAGATCCTTTGTAAAATAATTTTATTTATTAAAATAATGAATAAAATTATATTAATTGTTGTTATTACGTGTTAGTAAAAGGAATATCGTTCTATAACCTAGAGACATCGGAACTTAGTAATATTTTGACTACATGAGAGAAGTATAGTATTTGAATTTCCAAGACGAAAATAAAAGTTTTCTGAGAAATTTTTCGAAAAACATTATTCATAGATTTCTGCTCGGGAATTATTTTTGAACTTCCGAGAAATACGTAACAATAGAATATTGAAGTAAGTTGGATTATGTAATAATAATTCAAGTATGGAAAATATAATTTTTTGTATGCGGACGTAATTCGAGAATGTAGGGAAAATAAAGCTTTAGAAGCTAATGTGATGATCGTATGATACGTATGTATTGTACGAGGTAAAAGAATACGAGTATAATACGAAGTATTATAAGAGTATTTGTGAAGGATGGAATGTTGTATATTATAAATGAGTATACGAGTTAGAATACAAGAATAATATGTAGACAATACATTATAAGGCTTTAAGCCAAATAAATTGGACTTGTAGGATTGTGTAATAATTTGTAGAGTCCAATGGAATTGAATGTGCAAGCACAAGTGTTTTTTAATATAAATCCCAAGTAAGTTGTTAATGCAAGCCCAAAGCTTAAGTTAATCAAATTTAAACCTAAGCCCAAGCTATGATCCATTGGATTAAGGTGATCCATGGGGAAACACATGATCATGTAGTTATTCTTGGTGACCAAGATATTGTTGTGATGACCAAGTAATTAAAGTGGGAAGCAAGTTTACTTAAGGATGAGGTAATGAATAGTAAGGAGGTTGTAAAGGAGGTGGGATGTGATTTTTGTCCATAATGCCCTCATTTTGGTTTTCCTATAAATAGAAAGCTAGGATTTCATTTGTTGGTTGCTCATTTCATCCAACAACTTTTAACTTGCAAAGTGCTTATTGGTTAGAGATAATAAGTTAGGAAAAGTTAGACTTTGAAGCAAGAAGTAAGAACAAGAAAGATTCAAGTGATCATCAAGGGTAAGACTCTTGTTCATTAGTATTCCATCTATACCATTGTAGGTTGATAAGAGAAGTGTGGATTAATGGACATATATGCTAAGAATGATAGGAATAAATAATCTAAGGACTTAAGTCCTAATAAGCCGAGAGTAAGTACTTTGTTCATGGATAAGCTATGAACTAAGGAGGAACTTGTAAGTCTTGTAACATGTTCACATGATTGAAGTTATATGTTAATAAGATATAAGAATGTTGGTTAAAGGACTTAAACTATCATAAGTCATGATAATTGAAACTATATGTAGTTTATACTTTGATAAATTATAAACTCATGGAGAATGAGTTCTAACTTATCATGAAAATAAGTTGATGCAATGTGTAGGTTAAGATGTCAATATGATGGATAGATTCCATTTCAAATGATAATCAAATCATAAGTAACGAAGTTATGCCGGAATTCTCACGATTGGACGATAATCGTCGAATTCGTGAAATTCTCGGATTAGAGGTCGAATTTTGATTTTGAGCTCGAAAATGTTAGTTTTTGATGGGAACAAGTCTTATTTGGCATGATAGAGTTGTAAACTCGAAAATGGCCGTATTCCGACTTAGAACGAAGAAACGAGCGTTAAACGTTTCACGGACGTTTATCGTTTTCGTTAAAAATAAACCAATCGGTGAATTTTGAGTTAACGAAGTCAAAAATATAAATTCTTGCATAGACACGTAGAGTATGTGATTTGTTAGCTAATGGCTTTTGAACGAGCCAATTCGGACTTAAAATGATCAAATTTGGAGTCCGGGAAGTTTGTTATGTAAAGAAAAATTTCTAATTATCTCAGTGCACGCAGTCAAGCGCCATGACGCCAAATTTCAGGCAATAATGTGTGGCCTTCTGACCGCGTGCATAGTGTCTTGACTTCTTCGAGGAGTCATACCATGTTGTAGAGTTAGAGGCCATACACACCGCTAAACCACTAGCATGATGCGAGTTGTATAATAATGATTGGCGCCACAACGCTAGTCTTAAGGAATGCACAGTAAGGAATGGTTACAAGTATAGCATGAATAATATATGATTAACAATAAAGTAAAGGTTAAATATATCATTGTTAAAGCTTTGTTACACCTTAATTATGATACATACAAGTTGAAGATAAGTAATCAAACGTGAACTTAAGGACAATGTGAACTATATTGAAAAGCTGGAACCTATAGTAACAAGTCTAATATATGATTAGATTGAGAAGAAGGGTAAGATTCTTTAGGAACCATGTATGTTTATTCATGACCTAACGTGTTATGTGATGTGATCATCTACTGTAGAGACCTTAAAGACTTAAAGTGAATGTGTAATAATAGTAGCAGACGCTGAAGGCAAGTATTCTAACCCTTGTCTATGTTCAACCTAGACAGGTTTTGTGATTCATGTATTCTTACGCATGAATTGATGTATGATGAAGTCAAAGCCAATTCTTTCGGCTAGACTTAAG
Source organism: Panax ginseng (assembly GCA_020205605.1). NCBI lineage: Eukaryota > Viridiplantae > Streptophyta > Magnoliopsida > Apiales > Araliaceae > Panax > Panax ginseng. Next base: position 76,271,235 of record CM035131.1, on the reverse strand, counting down.
ATGTTTTAAATTTCTTATAATCTATCGAGGTATGGTCAATGTTTTAGCAAACTATATTGGTATGGTTTTCAAATGAAGACTGAGTATGCGAAACAAATGTTTTGTAGACAAACGACATGCACGTGAGGTTTCCACCACTTAAACCTATATACATTTAAAGAATGTAGTGTTGATCAATATAGAGTACTATAGGCTGATCACCTAGAAGTGCTCGTAAGAAATGTCAGACTTACGAACTTTGTGCCGGGATGTCCTTTTCAAAGAAAGTATGAAATGCTCAAGGTCTTGGACCAGAATTGATGTTTTACTGAATATTGTCATTGTAAAACGTTTTAAAGAAAAGAGAAGTGCTATTTTGAATTATCGATAGTAGTTCATAACTATTGTTCAGTTATTGAAGATATATGATTTGTATGATTCAAGCATATTGTTAAATAGAATTGTTGTACTTCCTGAACTAGTCATGCTCACTCTTGCTTGAACCATATGAATGCAGCTAAGACCAAACGAACCAAAGGATTCGACAAGGATAAAGGAAAGGTGAAGACGAACCTATAGATTTACTTATGTAATAGTATAGCTTTGTAATGATAATATGTGATATTATGACAAGAACAAATGTAATGGTTATAAAGAACCTGGGGAATGGTGATATTGTTTTGGAATATATATAAGACATATTCATTCTTTTGAGGCATTTCAATTAAATGCTTGTGCGAACTGTAGCACAGTGAAGCACCATATGTCGGGTTGGAAGATACCCGGATTTGGGGGCGTCATAGATGGAGCGGATAAGTGTGTGATCAATGAATCATTCCCGGATGAACAACTCTTTGGAGTTAATTCTAAGTTTTCGTGGTATGCTGATTTTGCCAACTATTTGGTGAGCAACATCCTTCCCCCTGATCTAACGCGATAATAGAAAAAGAAATTCCTACATGACGTCAAGTGGTACATGTGGGGTGAGCCATACTTATTCAAACAGTGTGAAAACAAGATGATTCGAAGGTATGTGCCATACAGTGAAGTGAAGAATATTCTACACGAATGTCATTCATCTGCATATGGGGGACATTATGGTAGTGAGCGGATAGTGGCCAAGGTGCTTCAGTCAGGATTCTATTGGCCTACTGTGTTTAAGGATGCCCACTAGTTCATAAAAACCTGTGACAAATGCCAAAGGGTGGGTAACATATCAAGGAGGAATGAAATGCCGCTACACACTATCATGGAAGTGGAGATCTTTGATGTATGGGGAATGGATTTTATGGGACCGTTTCCTCCATCTTTCAATAACCTGTACATCTTGATAGCTGTAGATTATGTGTCGAAATGGGTTGAAGCCATAACACTCCCCACAAACGATGCCAAAGTGGTTCTCAATTCTTACATAAGAATATCTTTACAAGATTCGACACGCCAAGAGCAATTATAAGTGATGAGGGTAGTCACTTCTGTAATAGATCGTTTACAGCTCTTTTGGCAAAATATGGGGTCAATCATAGGGTGGCTACATCATATCACCCCCAAACGAGTGGTCAAGCTGAGGTTTCGAACAGAAAGGTGAAGAAGAATTTAGAGAAAGTAGTGAATCCGAGCAAAACAGTTTTGTTTCTAAAATTAGATGATTCACTATGGGCATATAGGACAGAATACAAGACATCAATTGAGATGTCTCCATATCAGTTGGTCTACGGGAAAACATGTCACCTCCCAGTGGGATTACAACATAAGGCATATTGGGCCATTCAGAAACTTAATTTTGACTAAGCAGCTGCAGGAGAGAAAAGATTGCTCCAATTGAATGAACTTGACGAGTTTTGACTACAAGCATACGAGAACTCAAAACTGTACAAGGAAAAGGCTAAGAAGTGGCACGAACAAAAGATTATGCAGGAAAGTTTGAACCAGGGCAAACTGTGTTATTATTCAATTCACGACTGCGGTTGTTCCCAGGAAAGCTCAAATCTAGATGGTCGGGGCCATTCACCATTAAGAGGGTTTTACCACATGGTGCTGTTGAATTATACAGTAGGAATCCATTGGAGACATTTAAAGTCAACGATCATCGATTGAAGCATTACTGGGGTGGCGATATCAACAATGAAGTCACCGCAATCACACTTACCAACGCGCCGTGAACAGGGAGTATTCAGGCTAAAAAACTTAAAAACAAGCGCTAATTGGGAGGTAAACCAATTTTACTTTTAGTATTTTTAAGTATGCCAATCAATTTTCAAGTTTAGTATAAGTTTAGTTTAAAGTAAGTTTAGTTCAATTTATTAAGTAGTTAGTGAGTCATGATTTCTAGTGAATTCAACCTTCAATGTTTAATGTTCATGATGTTGTCTTAAAATTATAATTTTATTGTGTTTCAGGCACTTGGGAAGCTCATGGATATGTGTTGGATGCAAAGAATTGAAAATTTTAAACCCATCTGCAGAAGCACCCCCCACCGGGGCGGACAAATTACATAGGATACCCCCCTCTGGGGCGGGGGTCTTGCACCAGAAACAGAATACCCCCCTTGCCGGGGTGGGCATCTGTAGTATATTAACCCCACCGGGGTGGGTGTACGGGAATGTGAAAGGATTCTATTCAGCAGTTACAACAATTCAACTCCACTCTCCAATTCCTTCTCCCACAATCAACTCCTATACCCCCATTAACCCACGAATTAGCTATAATAATCCCTAGTTACCCACTACATTAACCCACTAAATACCTACACTATCTCCTCTCTATAAATTAAAACCCTAACTACACCACATCTTCATCCCATTCAATACAATTTCAGTCATACAAAAGTTAGGGCTCTTCTAGTGCGATTTTGGGCAGCAACAAGGAAGAGGAGAATCAACCAATTTGTCAATACACCGAGGGTAAGCGGTTATTTCTTGTAATTTCTCATCATATATCACCATATTTGAAGTTCTATTACCATAATTAGGGGTATTATGAGTCATGCACACCACGTTTTCGACGAATTGTTCAAGTGATGTTTGGGGGGATTTTGGCTTGAGTTCATCCATTCGATTACCATGGCACTAAAACCAGCATCAAAGAGACAGAGAGGCGAGGGCTCAGGGTCTACACCACCAACTCGGGCCTTCGCCAGGAGAAAATTTGTGAGTGCCAACGCCGCCGATCATTATGATTATTTAGTGTCTAAGGCACTAACTCCAGAGCGAGGCTTGGCACCCAACAACGTAGATGGCCAAATGAAGAGACAAATTTATGAAAAAGGATGGGATAGGTTTAGTGACAAACAGGAGCCAGGGATCGTCAATGTGGTGAAGGAATTTTATGAAAATACGGAGGATAAGGCCTCATTCATTGCATTCATGAGGGATAAACATGTGCCATTCAGTTCAGAAGCTATCAACGAGTATTACAACCTGTGAGCTCCCAAGGAATGCCAATATGCCTATTTGTATGACCATGATCCTGACTACGAGGGGATTTTAACAGAAATAACAAAGTCGGGCTCCATCTTCCTCAGCAAGGACCTGAGCCGTTATGGAAAAATATGGTATGCATTCTTGTGCAAAAAAATATTCCTGACCACACATACTACTGAAGTGACAAAGTAGAAGGTATTGCTGCTATATGTAATTGTGCAAGATTTCTTTATCAACATGGGTGCCATCATCAATTTATCAATAAGAAGATGCCTGCGAGGGCCATTTTTCGATAGTCTGCCACACCCATCCCTCATATGTGGGCTGTGTAGACAGGCTGGAGTTAGGTGGTCCGCTTCAGCTTTTGGACTTAAGGATGATTGCACGTTACACAGTGTGGCCCGGGGGGGAATCACATCCAAGAGGAGTCGGGTTTATATTTCCACCAGTCTTTGAGGAGGAGGCTGATGCTGAGGACACCTCTGAGGATGCCGAGTTCCAGGAGGACGAGATTATGGGAGAGCAGAAGACTGAGGAGATGCAGCGGACTGGCAGATATATGTTTAGCTCTTAGTGTCGCAGCCTCTAGAGACAAGTTGATGGGCACAACAAAGAAGCAAATAGATGGATGAGCAGACTCGCGGCCAGGCAGGACCAAATGTTCGAGGCCATAAACATGTCCTTCGCCTTCTTGAATGTGACTCTCCAAAGTTTAAACCCAAATGCTCAGTTTCCATACCAGCAGCCTGCACCAATGCCACAGTTTCCACTTTTCGATTCTGACAATGAAGAGCCACAGCCACCACCACCTCAAGCTTAGATGATTAAAGGGAAGTCCTCGTACACTTAATGCTATATTTTTACAATGAGGATACTGTAATTGTTAAGTTTGGGGGAGTTAGTTTAATTTAGAGTTTTTGCATGTTTAATTTAGTTAGTTAGTTTTGGATATATTAGTTTCATAATTAGAGTTAGGTTCATGATATGTTGCATTCATTTAGTGTAATTGCATAGTAGTGTAGTATTGTAAATAGTTTTTATTAGTTTTAATTATGTTATGTTTATTCCATATTGTAAAAAAAATATTTTTTTTTAGTTAAGTACTGTGTTGTCTTATATGAGTCCAGCTGTTAGATAGTACAGTCTATTTTGTCCAATGATGAGACTAGGATTGAGTGGACAAGTATAGTACCGACTATTAGAACTTTGACGTGATTTTATGTTATGAATCAGATCTTTTCTTGTTTGAAACTGGTATAATAAGGTTAACATAGTAATAACAACTATGTTGATTGATTTCATTCAAATTGATACATAATGGACCTCTAAACGATAATGCTAGTTTGAATGAAAGAATGACAAGTGTAACGCCCGAGAAAATTGGATTTTTATGTGAATTAAATTTTTATTTGATTATTTGAATTAAATGAATTTAATTGATTATTTATGTGAGTAAGCTGTTTGAAGGTCGTTCTATGACCTAGAATGTGTGGATGTGGTTAGGATTCTGGCTATGTGCTAGGATTAATTGTTTTGAATTTCCAAGACAAAAATAAAAGTTTTCTGAGAAATTTCCGTAAAAATACTATTTATCCATTTCTGCTCAGGAATTAAGAATGAATTTCTGAGAAACAAGTAATGATAGAATTCTAAGACAAGATGGAATATCCAATAATATTTCAGTTATGGAAAATGAAGTTTTCGCTTGCGGACTTAAAACCTAAGGGTTAGAAAAAAATAGTTTCGAGAATGAAATGACTACGTATAGTGATTAGGGTTATTATACGTGAGATATACGAGTATGGTACTAGTTATTATACAATTATTGTATAAAGATTATTACATCGTGCAATACGAATATCGTATGAATACTATACGAAGAGAATACGAGAGTTATACGAGTAGAATATGATTAGTTATTAATGGACTCTTAGTAATTAGACTTTTTCAATTCCAATTGGACTTTGTCAATTCCAATTGGACTTGGATTATGTTAAGCCCAATGTTATGTAAATCAAGCCCAAAATAGGGCCAATATGATTTAACCCTAAGCCCGTTCCAAGAAATCGAACCGCGGATCGACCCGATGGATCACCACATGGGTAAAAACCATGGGGGCAACCCATGTGGGACCTAAAAGCCATGTGGGCCAGCTACTTGGTGGCCAAGTAAAGTGCTTTACTTGGTTGCAAAGTAATGAATATTAAGGAGGTGGGAAGATTGACCAAATTTCCCTCCATTTGGAATTTCTATAAAAGGAAGCATAAGTTGGTTCATTTGTTGTTTTACGAAACTTGACCAATATATTTTGAGAGAGAGAAAAGAGTAGTAACAAGTAATCAAGAGCATCCAAAGCAAAACATTCAAGCTTTAGTTAAGAACGTGAAGAACGTTAAGGTAATAATTCGTTAAACCTTAGTCTTCGATCCTTATCTATTTATTTTTCGTAGAGAAGTATGAATTGGTTCTGGAGTAATAAGGATGGATATTAGTGAATTAAAACATTAATAAACCATGTATAAGTAGGAATCATAAGCGTTTAAGTAAATTTAAATTAAAGAAACCATTAATTGTTGATTTGGTTGTTGATAGACAAATTGAAAACCATCATTTATAGGGTATGTGCATATTGCTTGGTTAGGTTATAGACAATGAATCAATGGATTAGTTCCATTTGATTTGGCGTATAAAACAGGAGTAACAAAGTTATGACAAAATTTAAGAGATTAGGCGTTAAACGTTGAAATTGTAGAATTTCTGGATTAGTAGTCAAAACACGTTGTTTAATTTGGAAACCCTATTTTTTGATGGTGTAACGTAGAACAACGTATTTAAGAGTCGTGGACTCAAGAATGGTCGAATTCTGACTTAAAACGAAGAAACGAGCTATGAACATTCACGAACGTTAAACGGACGCGTAATAGAATGTTAAATAGTGAATTCATTGTTAACGGATTTAAAAACTACTTTTATCCAGATGAAATCGAAGTACATGGAATGTGTGAGAAAATGGCTTTTAAACGAGCCAAATCTGACTTATAACGACTAAGTTACGAGTCTGCGAAGAATTGAATAGGAAAATATAACAAAATTTCAAGGGCTCAGGGTAGGTACCGCAGCGCCACCCCAATCTTAAATTTCCACGCTGCATCACCACTTATATATAAGAAGTCTCGCACCGCAGCGCCGAGACAAGGGATAGCCTCTTCGTTAGTTAGGCCACAAACACCAATCTTTGGGCTTAATGATGGCGCCATGCATGATCTGTAATGGAGAAATGTTGACCAAGTTTGTTTTAATCCCTAATTGTAGCAAAAAAATTATGGGACATGTATATACATAGTATACATGATAAGACCAATCTTAAATCACATTTATAGTGATGACTTTAGTAATTGAACATTGTTTAATATAAATTAAACGAAGAACACAAAGTATAAGAATGCAAATCGTATTCAATTACTATGGTTTTAACCAAGGGTCTTTGAGTGTTGATTGAGTAATGTAAAAATGTTAATAAGCCATAAGGAAGAATAGTAGGTGAATCAAGTTTTATTAATGAAATAAATTCGATTAAGTTATAGAAGAGAAAGAAGTTGGTAAAAATAATGTGATTAGATTGTTTGGTAGCTAATTAAAGTGTGCTATGTGAATATATCATTTAGAATTTGTAAAGATCAAGAACTATTGAATATTTATTTGAAGACGCTTGAAGGTAAGTTTTCTTAACGCTTGTCTAACCTTCGTGTTAGCCAAGTTTTATGTGATTCATGTTATGAGATGCATGAAATGTTTTATGAAAGAGTCGATGCCAGTTTTAACTCGGCTAGACTAATCTTAAGAGTTTTATTGATTTATTTACAAGTCTTTCGATAGAGTATTTTTAACGCTATCATATGCCAATTGTTCGGTACGGATTCAAAGGTAAGCTTGTGTATGAACAAACAAATGTATTTTCATCGATTATTCGATGGGTACGCGAGGTTGCCAAAGCTTAAATGTAGATACGTTTAACGGATGTGTGTTGATCAACATAGAGTACTATAGGTTTATCACCTAGAATTGCTCGTAAGATATATCGAACTTACGGACTAAGTGCCAGGTTATCCTTTTTCATGAATGAAAACCAAAAGAGAATGTTTATGGTCTTTTGACCAGCTCGGGATTCCTAAGTTACTATATGTACTCTGGAATTGTTTTATGAAATGAAAAGTGTTATCTAATGTTTCATAGTACTTTATAGCTACTTGTTCAGTTATTGAAGAATAATCATATAATTCTCAACGTGGTATTTGTATTATCTATTGCTAGACTTGCTGAGCTAGTAATGCTCACTTCTTGCTTGAATTATATGATTGCAGCTAAGGCCAAAAGAATTGATATGTTATTATGTGATGTATAATTTATTATTGTAATCTCAGTCTTTTGTGTAAAATGTGAGATAGTTGTAAACCCCAAACTTTTGAATTATATTAGAGGGGTAGTATGTTGATGGATGTCCCCATCTTTTGTGATATTAGGGGATAGGTTGTGTCATTTATAGAACTATACTAGAGATAATCATGTAATGTAACAATTTGACATATGGATATAAATGATCTTATGTGTTATGAAATCTTATTTCTTTTTATGGAGAATTGTTTAAGTAATATAATTAGATAATAAAAATGGTAGTTTTGTTATGCAGAAAAATGCCGCCAAGACGTAGATAAACTGCACTGGAAGAGTCGGTTAATGATGAGAGAGGACAAGTAGATCCCATTCAGAGGCTTGTAGATTTGTTACGGGAAGCTCTTAGGGGAAGAAACGAACCGGTACCACCCATTCCCCAAGTAGTTTTGGTCACAAACTTCAAGGACTTTAAGAGCGTAGGACCTCTGAAATTCATGGGTACTACCGATCCTATCGTAGAGCAAGCGTGGATCAAGGAAATGGAGAAAGCCTTCGCCATTGTTCATGTGGGTGAAGACCAAAAAACCGTGTTCGCTACATATATAATGAGGGGTGAAGCAAACTACTGGTAGGAAGCAAATCAACAGAGGGCGGGAGAAGGGACTATAACCTGGGAAAGGTTTAAGACTTTGTTCTTCGAGACTTACTTCCCGAAGAGCATGAAGAATAGGATGGAGGTAATGTTTCTAGAACTGAAACAAGGGGAGATGACGGTGGCGCAGTACGTGGCCAAGTTCAATGAACTCACACGATTCGCAACACATCAAGTAGACACCGAAGAGAGGAAAGCTCGACGCTTCAAACTTGGACTAAAACCTTGGTTGTTCAACAAGGTGTCGGTCCTTCAAATCGACTCGTTTGCCATATTATTGGAGAAGGCGATAATTGCTGAAGGAGGTAGTGAGGCATTGAGCTAATACAACAAGGAGAAGAAGAACAAGAATGCTTGGGGAGAAACACGTGGAGGGAGTAGCAGTGGTGGAAGTCATCTGGGAAAGAGGAAATGGGACAACCGCAACAACAACGATAATACCTGTAACAACCCGATATTTTCTATACAAATAAATTAGAAATTTTGTGTATAAATTTTTTTTGTATTTATTAAAATAAATATGGGAAATACGTTCCAAGATAATGTGTTTATGTGATATATTTATTACATGAATGATTTTAAATAATTTTATTTTAGAATTATTGATTGTTATAAACTATATTCTTATCATAATTAATTTGATAGTAGAAATATTTTATTAATTATTTTCCATGAAAATATAATCATATATTATTTATATAATATATGAAATGATTTTAAATTATTATAATATTTATTTTATTATATGAATTTTGTTCGATTATTAAGTTAATTATTTTAACTTAATTAATAATGTTAAGTATGACAAATTCAAATCGGATATGGAATCCAAACCCTAATTTTTTTGGATTTTGATCAAGGCATGGGAATAATAATATAATATTAATTATATTTCAATTTTTAGTGATATAAATATGGACTGTATATATGGACCAATAAGGGTTAGTCAATTATGATGTTATGTGACAAACCCTTGTATTACTGTGTGAAACCCTTATTACAAATTTTAGGAACTAATTTTATTTTATTTTAAACCCTAAATGAAAGCTTCGTAACCTAATTATACATTAGGTGAGACAATTAAATAACCTAAGGGTTATGATAATAAGGAAAGGTTAGTATTTAATATGTATACTAACTTAAGTGGATAATCTTGTCATTTCAAGTGACTAATAATTTTAAACCTATTTCTAGTAAACCTAATTAGGTTATGAGCTAAAGTCACATGTATAAGTAATTAAATTTCATAAGATTGGGAATAGAAACCCTAAATAAACAATTTGGGTAGCATATATTAAAATTGTTAGACTATGTTCATTACATGGCCCAAAACAATTAAAGGAGAAGCCCAAAAGAAATAAAATGCAAACCAATACTTAGTCCACTTGATTAAGGGTATTTTAGACATTTGATTAATCAAATTTATGCATTAAAATAAAAGCAAAATGTAGGAGATAATGGAGCATAGTGACCGGCCCCATTAGGCCTTTTAAGGCAACAAATTATGCTAATCAAGTTCCATAAATAGTAAGTCTTACACACAAGGACAAGTGTGTCATGCTCCCATTGGCGGAAAGCTCAATTAGCACCCTTACTCATATGATTAGGCTTAATTGGAAGAGATAAGGTGAAGCCTTTTATCCAAGGGACAATAAAAGTATGGGGGATATTAGTTAATCACCCCATTTCATTTGCTAGATCATTTCATTTCTCCTATTATCCGTCTTCTATTTTTCTCCCAAGCTAGCAAACTTTAAAGAGAGAAAAGAGAGAGAGGGTTCGGTTTTTCTTGAGAGGGAGAGGAGTTATTGTTCATGCTTCCTAAATTCATAACCTACTTTGGAAGATCAAGAAGGATAGCAAAGAAAACTAGGTGAGGTTCTCTTCCATTCTTTCTTCTTATTCTTCTTCTATTTCGGTTTCTACCTCATCATCTATGGGGTTATGATCTAATACTCAAAGTACCCAAGTTCTACATGTCTCATGTGTAGGACTAAGTATCTTGTGTATTAGAATATAGATTTAGAGGAAGGAAATGAGCATATGTTCTCTAAGGGGTGAAACCCTTGTTTTTCTTCCACTAAATCTTGTGTAACTCAAGTTTTACAACTTGGATTTGTGATCCGTCGAGAGGGGTGCTAGATACATGAGTTATCTAGTAAACTCAAGTGGTAGAACACAAATCTAGCAAGTATTGAAGCCATGAAATGCTTTTCCCCAAAATAGTCCACATAGAGTATTTAGGTTTTAAAACCCTAAAAAGCTACTGTCCCCATTTTTCTTAAGGCTGTTTTGGATAGTGACAAGTCTTTTAAAAATCTGGGAAAAATCACAGAGGTACCTTAAGAAGTTATCTACGTGTAGGAAAAATAACGGACACGTTTTGATTTATTGGTTGTGCGTAATGGCTATTTCCGTAAAGGACTCCTAAATATTAACACCCACATTTCTCACAGTGTATACATGGGAAAAATCCGAAATTTTTACAGTAGGTTCAAATATGTTATGAGAGTATACCTTGAAAATTTCAGAATTGTCTGAGCAAAACTCGATTTATGAAAAATGAAGCAAGATCCGAGTGTTTTGGACACTTTAAAATTAGTAAATCACTTTCTCAAATTCCAAAAAAATTTGGGGATCATTGTTGGGTCATATGCTGTCTAAACCAAGAAAAGAAGAATATTTGGAATCAGTTTGCTATTTTTCCTAAAAATGATGAAGTTATGAATAAAAGGAAATAAATAGTTAAATGATGTCTTAAATAAGAAAAATATGATTTTAATGCTTGGATACTCCTAATATATAATATTATGACTATTTTAGGAAATTTTGGTAATTTATAATAAGAAATATTATTTATGACCTTTTATGGATATTAAATAAGTAGTTTTATAAAGAGTGAACAATTAGAATAAATTGTTTATTGATCAAATAAATTATTAAAATGTTATTATGATATTAATAATATTAGAATATGATATTGTTAAGTAAATAAAAATATTAAGATTAAAGCTTCATTAAAATATTATTAAATAATTAATAATATTAGATTAAAGTATTAATCTTTGAATAAAATATTATTAAAAGATTAATAATATTAAATTAAAGTATTATTGGATGATTAAAATATTATTAAGTAAATAATAATATTTGAGATTAAATAAAATTAGTAAAGGAATAAAATATTATTATATGATTAATAATATTAGTAAATGAATAAAATATTAATACTATTGGTAAATGAATAAAAGTATTATAAGTAAGATATTATTAAAGTAATAATATTAATGGTAATTATTTAAAATATGATTTTAAATATTTTAAAAATCATTTAAGGGTAATATAAATGTTTTAAAAATATTTTGAGTTATTATAAATAACTTTAATATTTTGGCAATGGTTTCATTAATAGTTTAATAATAATTAACTCGTTAATAGAATTATTTGATATTTGAATCATTTAATAATAATTTCTGTTTGAAAATTCATGATAAATTAATAAATGTTTATTAAGTCATTTAAAATAATATGGTCGATACTTACTTACGATATTGAACGTTGGAATAGAGTCTTAGACTCGATAATTACTCGATAAAGTCGCTTTTGACAATCGCATATTTTTAGAAATTGATCTGGACTTAGATATTTTGATCATTCATCGCTTTATTTGTGATGCAATATCATTAAAACATGTGTGATGATGTGATTAGGTTATGTCTTTGTTGTGAAATGCAAGATCAGAGTGTTATAGTATATTGTTCTAATCGAACGAATGATCTGATTAATTATAGGTCGTGATATAAGAGATAAAACTAAGTTGCATTTTGTAAGCAGCAGATCAGGCAATTATCCGACCTTTGCATTTTCTTTATGCAATGGACATGAGTACGAATGTTTCAGAATTATATTATTACTGTACAGATTATTAACCCTATATTATATACGCTCATTGATTATCAACATGTTAGTATATGGTAATTCAGATATATATTCTGTTCGATAATTTCTATAAATGGTTATACAAGTGTCCCCACTTGGATAATCATTGCATTTAACCACATGTTGATACACCTTTGTTAATTACCCGTATATATATGTTGAATTATATATTATTATTGAACAAGATAAAATCTTATTATTATCTAACCGAATTGCTTTGGTTTGGAACCCCGACAAGTATGAACATCCCTTACACGGGAAAACTTTTATGCACCTAGGTGGATGAGTGAAACGATAACATCGTTCTTGCATGTAGTATTGATCAATACAGGTAAAAGCAAATGATCACCCCCCGTGCTGTAAGTTATGACGATTTCTGAGATGAAGTTACGCTTAACTTTTTGAAAATAAAACAATGTTCATAGTATGTCCCCTTAACCCTATTTATAGTCAGTACGTAGTTTCAAAAATTTGAAAGAGGGTTGTTATGTTATTATTATCGGTTCAGATTACTTCACAACTATTGATTTTGTTGTAGAAGGGTACTATAAAGAAAACATTTAAATTCTTTCAGCTTATATATATATATATAATTGTTATTACTTGCTGGGCACTCAAATGCTCATCCTTGCTTAAATTAAATGTTTTCATCTAAGTGTTAACAACCTGAAGGCTCTGCTAAGAACAAGGGAAAGGGAAAGGGAAAGGTTGCTGAATGATTTCAATGTTATCTTATGTAATAGTTTAATATTATTAAAATAATGTTATATATTTATTATCATGTATTGTAAGGAATGATTAAAGGTTACGTACTTGGGAGCTAGACTTTGATAATTATGTAAATTAAGTTGATCTTTATATTATCGTTATTATTATTAGTATTATTCCGCTCATAGAAATGGTATCGTGAAGCACTGAATTCGGGTTTCAAGTACCCGAATTTGGGGGCTTTACAATACCAACAACCCAAGCATCATCCAGTCAAAAAGTTATCAGGGAGGGTTTAAGAAAAGAAGTGACGTTTGCTCAAAATGTGGGAAGAACCATCAAAGGTAGTACTGGAAGGGGCGCAACATCTGCTACAACTGCGGCCAGGAAGGGCACATTTCACCCAACAGCCCAAAGCCGAAAAAGATTAAGGGATATTTCACGTGTGGCTCAACTAAGCATCAAATCAAGGATTTCCCAAAGAAGGGGAGCAGCGGAGGAAGCAGCCAACAGGGAGGGGGCAACAAGCTGATGATCAACGGACCAACACAATCCAACCAACCAACTGCCCGAACCTTTAACATGACTGTCCAAGATGCAGTGACTGCAAAGGACGTGGTGTCAGGTATTCTCCCAATCAATAATATAAACGCCTATGTATTATTTGATTCGGGTGCTACCTATTCCTTTGTGTCTAAAGAATTTGCTAATTGATTAAACCTACCCCCTGAACGCTTCAAAAATTTGTTGAACATAGAGATTGCGAATAAGGAAGTAATTTTCGTAGAGTTTGTTTACCGAAACTATTGTGCAAACATTAGAGGTCACGAACTAAATGTAGTCTTAATTCCGATGAAACTGGGAGAGTTTAATATGATATTAGGAATGGATTGGTTATCTAGCCACGCTGTGATAATCGATTGTAAAGAGAAGAGTGTGAACCTTTAGACCTCAAATCGGTCAAAGGTAGTGTTTTATGGTAGCTCATCGCTCAAGCAATCGTGTTGCCTTACGATAATGTAGGCCACGAAATTGTTAAAGAAAGGATGTGTAGGTTATTTAGCCTATATAGTGGATACCCAGAAAAAGGGAGTAGAAATGAAAAATATATCAGTTGTGAGAGATTTCCAAGACGTGTTTCCAGACAATCTGCCTGGTCTTCCGCCAGACAGAGAAGTCAAATTCATAATAGACTTAGCACCGAGAACCGCACCTGTGACGCCCCCAAATCCGGGTCTCTTCCAACCCTACAGATGGTGCCACACGGTACTACCATTCATTCATTCATTCAATTGAATAGTCTCAAAAGGACTAATATAACTTCTATATATCCAAAATAATATTACATTTTCCAGGTTCTTTGTAACCCATTCGTTTGTTCTTGTCATAATATTCAATATATTACAATCATTCACCTATACTATTACATAAGTAATCTAAGGGTTTGTCTTCACCTTGCCTTCGGTCCGCTCGATCTTGGTTGTGTTCATATGGTTCAAGCAAGAGTGAGCATGACTAGATCAACAAGTACTACAATTTTAATAAACAACATGCTTGAAACATAGAACTCATATATTTTCAGTAACTAAACAATAGTTACGAAGTACTATCGATAATTCAAAATAGCACTTCTTTTCATTCAAAATGTTTTCCAACAACAATATTCAGTAGAATATCAACTAAGCTCAAGACTGTGAGCAGTTCATAATTTCTTTTGAAAAGGACAAACCGGCACTAAGTCCGTAAGTCCAGCATAGCTTACGAGCACTTCTGGATGATCAACCCATAGTAATCTATGTTGATCAACACTACATTCATTAAATGTGTATACGTTTAAGTTGTGGCAACCTCACGTGCCTGTCGTTAAACAACAAAAACATTTTAGCTTACTTCGTCTTCGATTGAAAACCATACCAATATAACTCAGTAAACATAAATCATGCTTGAGAGAATCATAATATAAGTCTAGCCGAAAGAGTTGGCTTTAGACTTCATCGTTAAAAACTTCATAAGAAAGAATACATGAATTTCAAAACTTGTCCAGACTGAACTGGAACAAGGGTTAGAATACTTGCCTTCAGCGTCTTCTTACTAATTAACACACGTACACTTTAAGTCTCTACGTTTCTACAATACATGATCATATAACGTACCACATTAGGTCTTATAAAATTAAGTATGCATACTAATATATCTTACCCTTCATCTCTATGTAAATCCCGACTTAGATCTACTATTATGGGTTTCTGGCTTTCATTATGTCATTCACATTTCCTTCATCTTCGTTTGATTATTAACTCTTAATCATCATACGTAAGTGTCTAACAATGTCCTAACAATGTCATGTTTATGCCTTAGTTCAATACTATAAAGTTCCCTTTCATTCTGTACTTGAAATCTTTCTTCTCTGGCAATTTCTTGGAGTGCAAGCGTGGGCCCTTTCACACCACTTCTTCTTCTCGCCAATGGTGGAGTTTGCGAGTGAGCAAGCCTCGGACTTCGTGCAATACAAGGCCACTCAATGGCCTTTGGGTTGGCCATGGCGGTGCCAACTCAGGCTCTCGATACGGTTTGCAATTTTAGAAAATTTTACGAAACTCCCGGACTCATAACTTCTTCGTTATAAGTCCGAATTGGCTCGTTCAAAAGCCTACGGTTCAAAAATTACATACTCTATGCGTTCATGCAAGAATTTTATCTATTCGACTTCGTTTACTAAAATTTCACCTATGAGCTCATTTTTAATGAAAACGATAAACGTCCGTGAACGTTCAACGCTCGTTTCTTCGTTCTAAGTCAGAATTCGGTCATTTTTGAGTCCGCAAATCTATAATACCAAATATGACTTGTCTCCATCAAAAACCAACGTTTCTGACTTCAAATACAAAATATGACTTTCATTCCAAGAATTTCACGAATTCGACGATAATCGTCCAATCGTGTGAATTCCGACAAAGCTACATTCATAATGATTCTAAATGAATTTTAACCAATATATGAACATCACAAGTTACTTATTACACCAACTTATAGTCAAAGTAGGTTTTGACTTATTCTCATAAGTCAATGACTTATTTAACTTATGAACTACAATTCCTCATGCTTATGACTTACTATGAACTTAAGTCCATTAATCAATGTTCTTATACTATATTCAACATACTAATATCATATGCCAAACATATGCTAAGTTCTTCATGATTCTAAAAACTTATTAGAGTTCAAGTTGCTTATTCAACTTATTCGGCTTAAGTCCATTTATAACTTAATTCTTATATGTTCTTAGCATACATGTTCATTAATTAAACTTCTCATATCATCCTATTATGATAGAGATGGAAGAATATTGGACACAAGATCATTACCTTTGATGTCTAACTTCTTCTTCTTGGAAAATCTAACAAAGGAAGCTTTGACTTAAAAGTGCTTATTCTCTCTACCAAATAAGTTACTTTATCTTGAGAGGAGTTGGATGAAATGAAACAACCAACAATTATGAAATGAGGCTTTTATTTATATGCATTCCAAAGCTAGGGCATTATGGACTTTAAACATCCCACCTCCTTTAATCCGCTTCCTCATTCCACCTCCTTACTATTCATTACCTTACAACTAAGTTAACTTGCTAGTCACTTCCCTTTCTTGCTCATCACAACACTTGGGCACCAAACAAAATATTTGCCCATAAAGTCTACCCATTTCACCCTTGGTTTGCCCCATGGATCATGGCTTCCTCATTGGGCTTTGTTAATTAATCTAACTACTTTCTTGTTGGGCTTGTGCTACCATAGTTTGGACTTATGACTTATCAAACACTTGGGCTTGATTATCACATTCTATTGGACTTATACTATTAGGTTAATAATCCTACAAGTCCATTATCTTAGATTTAACAACTTAACAATTATACCCACGTATAATCTTCAGATGCTAGCTCAGATATTAATTCTTAATATATGTTATCTCATTCTTCATACATAATAGTACAATACGTCGTATTATACTTACATTCATTACCTTCATATAATGAATACACATTATACGATCACAACTTTCTTTCTTTAACGCTTAATAAACCTAACGTTCCCAAATTAAGTCCGCATGCTAAATATTACGTTTTCCATACTTAGGTTATTATTACATAATCCATATATCCTTGATATTATAACATTACGTATTTCTCAGAAGTTCAAAAATAATTCCCGAGCAGAAATCGATGAATAGTGTTTTTTGGAAAATTTCTCGAAAAGCTTTTATTTTCGTCTTAGAAATTCAAACACTTTAATTCTCTCACGTAGTTAAAATACTATGATATTCCAACGTTTCTAGGTTATAGAACGACATTCGTCTTATCCATACGTAATAATAATAAATAATATTATTTTATTCATTATTAAAAGTATTTACAAAGGTTCGATTTTCTGGGGCGTTACATTCTCTCCCCCTTATAAGGATTCTGTTCCCAGAATCTCGCTATATATAAAAAAATTACATAAATAAATGCGGGTAATTCTTTTTCATCATTTCTTCTAACTCCCACGTTACTTCTTCTTCATCGTGGTTCTTCCGTATCACCTTTACCGAAGGTATGACTTTATTTTGCAGAACTTGTTCTTTTCTATCGACAATTTAAATCGGTGTTTCCTCATACGTTAAGTCCTTCTTGATATGAATAGGCTCATATTCTATCACGTGCTTATAATCCGGCTTATAAGGACGTAATACAGATACGTGAAATACATTATGTATTCATTCTAGGTCTGGAGGTAATGCTATCATATAAGCTACCTCACCTACCCGTTTTAATACCTCAAAAGGTCCTATAAACCTCAGACTTAACTTTCCCTTCTTTCCAGAACGTATCTTTCCTTTCCAGGGAGATACTTTTAGGAATACGTACGAACCTACTTCAAACTCCCGATTCTCTCTATGCGGATCCGTAAACTTCTTTTGTCTGGCTTGAGTTGCTAGAAGACACATTTGTATCTTCTTGACAATGTCCGCTTTCTGTTGTACCAACTCTGGTCCCAACATTCGACGTTCTCCTACATTATTGATAAGTGGGTTTTATACCTACTTATTGGATATCAATTTATGCGAATTATGCCCATCTCAAGTACATTTTAGTCTGTTTTAGTTGCATTTCATGTTATTTTGCATTACATGTACTTAAAACTCCTTTTGGCGAAAAAGTGCAGGAAATGGCCTAATTTAGTGGTGTTGAATGGTAAGAGGCGCTTGGACACATGGCTTGAGGCTGATGGATGCACGACATGAGGATGCAGTGAAGTAGAGGGACTGATAATGAAGGAAGGAAGGAAAAGAATGAACAAGTAGCAGTAGCAGCAGCAGGACAGAATCAGAACCAAAATTTGCAGACTGCAAGCCGCGCGGCTGCGTGGTATAATAGCCTTGAGAACGACGCTCACATGCACTCACTTTCTAGACAGTAGTATACATCTTTGCAAGTCTCATACGCCTGCCGAGGAGGAACATACTAGAGGGGCGTGCGGCAGAAGGTATTTATTTGTTTTATTTTAATTTTTAATTAAAAGGGTTGTAATTAGTTTTAAACGATATCTGACTGGTGTCAGACGTACACTTGAATAACTTTTGACGTATTTTCATATTGTAACTAGGGTTTTTACATTGGGAGAGATTCCAACGAAGAACGAAGCCAAGACTCCATCTTCTCTAATTCTTCTTGGGATTTTCTGTCATTGTGGATGTTTAGTATTGTTTAACTAGATTTTTATGAGAAGTGAACGTTAACTTTGGTTTACAATCTACAATTGGGTTTGATCATTATATCTTTCATCTTTCAATTGTTTACTTGATAATCATGCTTAGCGTTGACCCCATAATGGTTTTTGGTTCAGTCATGAACTAAACTCCATTATGAGATTCTAACGGATTTTAATATGTAGTTTAGTTGCATGCTTGATTGCTAGGGCTGTTTTACATATCATATGGAAATTCTATTATGGTTGTTTTACATGTATGAATGCTTGATCACCATTCGTTTTAGTATTTGCATGGAATTGACAAGGAACATGCGAGTATGGATTGTAATCATAATAGCATACGTATATGGGGCTGTTGTATATGGCTTGCGTATTTCGTGAATGAGATAGACATATACTTATTCACCATATGAGTTAAAATAAGGGCTTGTGCTTAAATTCAGTATGATTGCAATTTCACATAGATATATAGTGATTTTAGTTATATTATTGATTACATAGAATATATCATCTGTGGATGCTGTGTAAGTAGGTCATAGTGCATTAAAAAATGGCTATGACTCTATTAGTGCTCTTGGCTATTTTCCTATGATATGTGGACTACTCTTGCATGATAGTGGTAATTAGATGAAATATTAAATGAAATTAGGATCCCATTATTTCCAGATTAGATTTATTCCATTTTCTTTTATTCTCATTTTAGTTATTATTTGCAGTTAGAACAATTCACACTTTTGATCTTTAGTTTAAGCATATAGAAATAGTGATTTGATTGATGAATAGTAGTTTAAATTGAACTACTTTCTCTGTGGGATCGATACTTTACTTACTCTGTATTACTTGTTGACGCATGTATGCTTGCACGAGTTAGAGCTCTCTTTGTTAGAACTGAAAAAGAGGCAACAAGTTTTTGGCGCCGTTGCGGGGGAGAGGCGTTTAGTTTAAATAATTATCATCAATTTTAAGTTATTTTGTATGACTTAGACATATCTATTCTTATCTCATTTCTAATTTTATTTTATTTGTGATTTCAGGTACTTGTAGATTTTTATGCACACAAGATCTTCCAATTCCGAATTAACACCAGCGCATGATAACATTAACGGGAGAGGTTGGAAAGCTAGTGTGTGAAGAAATTTACAAGCTCAGTTAGAGAGTACTAAAGTTAGTATGGCAGAAGAACAGAGAATTGAGCAAAGAGAAGAGCATCGGGCTCTACGAGAATATTCCATACCGAATATAAATGGGCTACAGTCGAGCATAGTCAGACCGGCGATAGCAACAAACACTTTTGAGATTAAACCGGGCACTATTCAAATGGTGCAAAACTCGGTTCAGTTGGGGATGCCGCTATGGATGATCCGAATGAACACTTATTGAGCTTCATAGAGATTTGTGATACATTCCGATATAACGGTGTGATGGAGGATGCTATCAGACTGCGGTTGTTCCCATTCTCATTGAGGGATAAGGCGAGGAGTTGGCTTCATTCTTTGCCATCAGGGTCAATCACTACATGGGAGGACTTAGCGCAAAAATTCTTAGCCAAGTTCTTCCCAATGACTAAGACTGCAAAGATGAGGACAGCTATTTGTCAGTTTGAGCAACAACAGGGAGAGTCCTTATATGAAGCATGGGAGAGATACAAAGAGATGCTAAGGAAGTGTCCGCATCATGGTATGCCCGATTGGATGGTAATTAATACTTTCTACAATGGATTAGGATGGCAATTGAGATCGATTGTAGATGCAGCTGCTGGAGGGGCATTATCGGCAAAAAGCTATGACGAGGCCTATACCCTTATTGAGACTATGGTAGCTAACGATTTTCAGAATCCTACATCTCGGATGCCACAGCCCAAGGTTGTAGGTGTGTTGGAGGTAGATGCTATTACACAGTTGTCGGCACAGATGGCAGCTATGGCAAAGAAGATATACTCAATAGTAGAGAGCAAAATGAAAACAGTTGCCTTCGTTTGTGAAATTTGTCCGGGGTCACACTCCATGGATCAATGTGCCATCAGCTCGGAGTCGGTGCAGTATGTGAGCAACTATAGGAAAGACCAAGGTCAATTTTAGAACACATACCACCCGAACAACCGAAATCATCCAAACTTTAGCTGGTCGAATAACCAAGGAAATCAACAAAGTCAGTTTCAGCCGAATCATCTATTCCAGTCACACCTAGCTCAGCCACAGTATACACCAAAACCACCGTTTCCATCGGGATTCTCTCAGCAACAACATCACGCTCCAGCTGCACCACAACCAGAAAAGAAATCAGAAGTGGAGGAGATGATGTTGAAATACATGGCAAACATGAAAGTTATGATTAAAAGCCAAGCAGTGGCTATTAAGAATTTGGAAACTCAGATGGGGCAGATGGTGAGCATGCTTAACAACAGGCCCCAAGGTTCCTTGCCGAGTAACACAGAGACAAATCCTAGAAGAGACGGGAAGGAACAATGCCAAGAAATATCATTAAGATCTAGAAAAAATCTGGCAAACACTATAAGTCGCGCGTCCGCGCCTGAGAACACTAAGGAGGCTGCGCGGCCACGCGAGGCAGAGAAGGTGATTGTTAATGAAGAAAATCTGGAAAAATCTGAGTTGCAGCAGGTCGAGAAGGATACAACAGGTTCAGAGGAAAAGCTTAAGAGTTCAGTGCCACCAATTCACCCTCAAGTACCGTATCCGCAAAGATTAACTAAGCAGAGGGAGGATAAACAGTTTAGCAAGTTCTTGGAGGTATTCAAAAAGCTGCAGATCAATATACCGTTCGCCGAGGTATTGTAACAAATGCCAAGCTACACAAAGTTTATGAAGGGTATATTTTAAGGAAGAGAAGACTAGATGAGTTTGAGACGGTAGCCTTGACAGAGGAATGCAGTGCAGTGCTTCAGCAGAAATTACCTCTAAAGCTGAAGGATCCGGGTAGCTTCACAATTCCATGCATAATTGGAAAGATGAACTTTAGTAAGTGTTTATGTGATCTTGGGGAAAGCATAAATTTGATGCCCTTGTCAGTATTTAACCAGTTGGGGTTACCGGCTCTAAAGCCGACAAACATATCATTACAGTTAGCTGATAGATCCATCACGTATCCATGGGGAATTGTGGAAGATGTGTTGGTTAAGGTGGACAAGTTTATTTTTCCAGCTGACTTCATCATTTTAGACTACGAGGAGGACAAAAGCATACCAATAATACCGGGGAGACCATTCTTAGCCATAGGCAAGACTTTGATAGATGTGCAGAAAGGGGAACTTACGATGCGAGTTCATGATCAGGAGGTCACCTTCAACGTCTTCAAAGCTATGAAGTTCCCAACAGATGAAGAAGAATGTTTTCTGGTTGATTTGGTGGATCGAGTCGTAAAGGATGAGGTACAAAGTCTTGTAGATTATGAATCGTTTAGAAGTATCATTGGTGAAAATCCAGAATTGGAGGACGATGTAGTCGACAAACTTGTGCAATACCTGGATGTCATCCCAAAATTCAGGAGATTTAGAATACCGATCGAGCTATTGACAAAAGCTGGAGAGTCATCGGTCAAATTAAAGCCATCTCTTGAGACACCTCCAGAACTCTAATTAAAACCACTTCCAGAACATCTCAGGTACGCATTTTTAAGTAAAGATTCAAAGTTACATGTGATTATTTCTTCTGCACTAACATCTTTTCAGGAAAAAAAACTGCTACGAGTGCTTAGAGAGTTTAAATCCGCTATTGGATGGACCATAGCAGATATTAAAGGGATTAGCCCTTCGTTCTGTATGCATAAGATCTTGCTGGAAGATGGGATTAAATCGTCAGTTGAGCAACAAAGAAGGCTTAATCCGATAATGAAAGAAGTGGTCAAGAAAGACGTACTGAAATGGCTGGATGCAGGGATAATTTATCCGATTTCGAGATGACCATCGCAGGTGAGCCCAGTCAAAGTGTGTGCCAAAGAAGGGTGGTATGACCGTTGTGACCAATGAAAATAATGAGTTAATTCCAACACGCACAGTGACGGGGTAGAGAGTCTGCATGGATTACCGTAGGTTCAACCAAGCTATAAGGAAAGATCATTTTCCACTACCATTCATCGATCAGATGTTGGACAGATTAGCAAGTCATGAGTATTATTGCCTTTTGGATGGATATTCATTCTATAATCAGATTATGATAGATCCAGAAGACCAAGAAAAGACTACATTCACATACCCATACGACACTTTCGCTTTTCGAAGGATGTCTTTCGGATTATGCAATGCTCCAGCCACTTTTCAGAGGTGCATGATGGCTATATTTTCAGACATGGTGGAGCAGAACGTGGAAGTATTTATGGATGACTTCTTGGTCTTTGCGGACTCGTTTGATTTATGCCTCGAGAATTTGGTTTTGGTTTTGAAGAGATGTGTCGAGACGAATTTAGTGCTGAACTGGGAAAAATTCCATTTCATGGTATAAGAAGAAATTATACTGAGACACAAGGTATCTAAGTAGGGTTTTGAAGTAGATAGAGTGAAGTTGGATACGATTGAGAACTTACCACCACCTACTTCAGTAAAGGGTGTTCGCAGTTTTCTAGGACATGCGGGTTTCTATCGCAGATTTATCAAGGACTTCTCCAAGATAACCAAACCACTTTGCAGTCTATTGGAGAAGGATACACAGTTTAATTTTGATGCAGCCTGTTTGTTGGCATTTGAGCACTTAAAGAGAAAACTCATTTTCGCACCTGTGATTACCGCACCAAATTGGGAATTGCCATTTGAGTTGATGTGTGATGCCAGCGATTACACTGTAGGGGCTGTTTTGGGGTAGCGAAAAGAGAAGATTTTTCATGTGATATATTATGCTAGTAAGACCCTTATAGATGCACAGCTGAACTACACCACCACAGAGAAAGAATTATTGGCAGTGGTGTACGCCTTCGATAAATTTCGAGCATATCTGATTGGCACAAAGGTGATAGTGTACACGGATCACGCAACAATTCGACATTTAATGACAAAGAAGGATGCAAAACCATGATTAATCAGATGGATTTTACTACTGCAGGAATTTGATGTGGAGATCAAAGACAGAAAGGGCACCGAAAACCAAGTGGCGGACCACTTATCGTGACTAGAGAATCCGAAAAGGCAGGCAGATGATAACGTTATGATCAACGAGACTTTTCCAGATGAGTAGTTATTTGTGATGAAAGGGGAAGTGCTATGGTTTGCAGATTACGCGAATTATTTAGTGAGTAAGATGGTACCTTATGATGTAGTGGGTTATCAAAAGAAGAAATTTCTGCATGATGTTAAATGGTATATATGGGATGAGCCGTACTTATTTAAACAGTGTTCTGATCAAATGATAAAGAGGTGTATTCCATATAGTGAGACCGAGGGGATTTTGCAGGATTGTCATGCGTCGGTGTATGGAGGTCACTACGGGGGAGAAAGAACAATGGCTAGAGTACTCCAAGCAGGATTTTATTGGCCGACTATTTTCAAAGATGCACATAGTTTTGTCTAGCGATGTGATAGATGTCAGCGAGTAGGAAACATCTTAAAAAGAAATGAAATGCCCCTGAATACAATCTTCAAAGTTGAAATTTTTGATGTGTGGGGGATTAATTTCATGGGACCCTTTGTTTCTTCCTGCGGAAATCTATACATCTTGCTCGCAGTGGATTATGTCTCGAAATGGATAGAAGTGGCAGCTCTTCCAATAAACGATGCCAAGGTTGTTCTAAGATTCTTACATAGAAGTATCTTCATGAGATTTGGGACTCCAAGGGCCATCATCGATGATTTAAGGTAGTCATTTCGCATGCATGACGGTTCTGACTTTGTTGGCTAAGTATGGAGTGAACCACCGAATTGCTATAGCCTATCACCCACAAACAAATGGCCAAGATGAAGTGTCAAATCGAGAAGTCAAGAGGATCCTTGAAAAAGTTGTGACTCCCACACGGAAGGACTGGTCGTTAAAATTAGATGATGCAGTATGGGCTTATAGGAATGCATACAAGACTCAGTTGGTCATGTCACCCTATCAGCTCGTATATGGAAAAGCCTGTCACCTTCCTATGGAATTAGAGCGTAAGGCATACTGGGCAATTCGAAAGCTCAATTTTGATTTGAAGGCTGCAGGGGAGAAACGCTTACTCCAACTCAATGAGTTGGATGAATTCAGATTACAGGCATTTGAGAATTCGAAGCTATATAAAGAGAAGGTGAAGAAATGGCACGACCGAAAGATCATTGAGAGATCCTTTGAACCGGGACAACGAGTTTTACTTTATAACTCCAGACTTAAACTTTTTCCCAGAAAGCTGAAATCGAGATGGTCAGGGCCATTTACAGTAAAAACTATTTTTTCGCATGGTGCAATTGAAGTATTTGATAAGATGCCGGATAAGCCTTTTAAAGTGAATGGACAGCTCTTGAAGCATTATTTTGGTGGTGAGGTAGACAGACAGAAAGTCGCCTCAATTCTCTATTCGACATGAGATTCAGAGACAGTCAAGCTAATTGACTATAACTTAGCGCTTGATGGGAGGCAACCCATTATTTCTATCTCTATTTTCTTTTTATTCATTCAGTAGGGTGTTTAGTTCGTTCATCTCTATTTCGTTTTTGACAATGTATGTGTTGTGCGTCATTGAGTGCATAGAGTCCTTATGTTGCTCGTTAATTCACGCCTTAACAGTGTGCATTCATATCCATGTAGGTATCTTCAAGTGCACGCATCACATATATACAGATTGGGAGTAAATTGATTATACAGATGAGGAAGGGGCATCGCAAGTATTGCATGCCAAATACCGAAAGTCGATTAGCTCACATCTTAGTTTAGCAATCCTATTTCCCACTCACGCGCCCGTGCAAGATTCCTTCTGCACAGTCGCGCGGCTGTGCGCGAGACTGGGGTCATGCAAAGCTATTTAAAACCTATCCATGACTTAATTGGATTTTCACTTGATATAACATAAGCGACTCCTTCCTTTCTCCCATAACAACACTCCTCCTCAGCTCCCATATAAACCTCCTACCCATGATTCTCGTTACCTTCAAAGTCAAACTCGCAAATTTTCTTGCACAGAATAAAGCTAGGGTTACTACTTGGGTTATGCAGCAACTAGTTTGGGGGTCGAGAGTGATTATTCCTTATCCGACAACTCATCTACATTCTCTCTAGCATCTGTACATGGGTTCCAAAAGAGCACGCTCCATCCCCATCTCTTCTTCATCAGAATCTTCCTCTAGTAACCAAGAAGAGGATGTCGTGGACCATAGAAAATTTATCAGTTTGGAAGCTCAGCAAGAGTATTATCGTATTGTGGCCAAATCCTTTGTGAAGGAACGGGGGTTTAAACCTAAAAAGCAAGATGGCCAACTATGGAATATGATATGTGAAAGAGACTGGGTTGGTTTGGCTGCAACTCCTATGCCTATTCCCATGGAGGTTGTGCAAGAGTTCTACGCGAATTCTAAAGAGATGAAAGGAGGGATAATACTAGTTCGAGGAGTGCAAGTGGACTTTCGGCCACTAGCGATCAGAGCAGTCTTTAGAATAAATAACGCACCACCGACCGGGTCGGCTAATTGGGTCACAGGTGCACATTTGATGACGGACTTGGACTTAGTTATTTCTGAATTATGCATTCCGGGCACCAAATGGAATTATAAGGCACGGACGACCGAGCAAAAATCTTTTCCATCTTTAGCCTTAAATTGATATGCCAAGGCATGGAATCTGTTTATCTACCCCAAATTAATTCCATCAGCTCACCAGCATGAGATAACCACTCGGGGTATCATTTTATGGGGCATTATCAATGGCAGGTACATTGACGTCAGCCACATTATTCATCAGAACATGTTGCGTTATTTGCGGGGGAGCACGACTGGGAGTATTCCACACTCGTCTATGGCAGCCATGCTGTGTACACAACAAGGAGTCCCGTGGAATAACGAGCAGCTGTAGAACCCGAGCTATGATATCACGCATGCTACTATTGCCAAATTCAAGGATTGGACGGGTGGTGAACTGCATTCACGAGGACTAGGTTTTATCCTCCAGCCCATATTTCCCGAGCCATCACAGCAGCCACCTTCGATGGATGAGGCAGGCCCGTCGACACGTCCACAAGCTCCTCATGGTGATCGCCAGCTCCGAAGGTTGGAGCGAAGGGTTGATGCCATCTACGACAATTTTGGAGCATTTGCTACGGGTCTCATGAGGGCTTTGGCCGAAGCCTTTGCACAACAAGGAACAATGCTAGAGTGGCCCCAGTTTGGGACTGCAGTGCCTTATCCACCACCAGATTCACCACTCGAGGAGGGTGGTACAACCGATCATTAGGGGAGTTTTCTTGTACCCTTTACCTTTATTCAATGGGGCATTGAATATTCTAAGTTTGGGGGTATTGGGGAGTAGTATACTAGCATGTAGTTAGTTTTTGCATGTTTAGTTAAAATGTTGCATGGTTAGTTTAATAATTTAGTTATTTTTGGTGTTATTGTTTTATTGATAGAAATTTTTTTGTTTTAGTTAATTTGCATGTCTCACAAAATTCTTGTGTTATAGAAATTCTTGCCTAGCCAATGATTATAGTGAATTGTGAAGGATTTTAGAGTATATTGGATAACATGAACGTAGTTATAATGTTTTACACGATAGAATTCATGTTGCTGTTTAAATGCTTTCGGTTTGCACGAATGTGTTCACAATCACTTGCAGGTATAAGAATTATGTGTTGCATTGCTTGTTAGAAAATGTAGTTTTAAAAAAGAGAAAAATGTGGAACATGCATGTAGACTTGACAAACATTGACATTCAAACTTTAGGAAAACATGGGTATGTTATGTATAAAAAAGAAAGAGAAAATGAATAGCAATAATGTGGCTAGTCTTATTTTGGGGCCCTGGCTACTTGAGTAAGTACGCCCGAGGGGATTGTCTCTACACCTAGCGCCCTAAGGTCTTTCATGGTCTGGGAGTCGTTGGTTGAAAGCTCGCTAAGGGGTAGCAGTGTTGCCTAATGGAATAAGGCATTGCACAGTCATGTATAAAAAAAATAGCAATAAACACCGCGGGAAAAGAGCGAAAATCATCCTCGTGAGTAGCAATAAAGCAATTAAGCCCATTGTTGAACTTTAGTTTATTTGGATATGTTGAAATAGTTTGCGTTGTTTAAGTATACATGATTCTCAATTTAGGCTATAATTTTCTGTTTTGAGCATGTTAACATAAATATTCTTTGCTTGAATCAAGTTTTGGTGAGCATTACACACACACACACATCATCTCTATAGCATGGATGAATTATCTGCGTGTATGATGTTATGACCATTGTTTAGTTTAAACTTGTATTCCTGAATCTGGATAATTCACTGAGGCATTTTGGGCTTAAATTCTGTTTTAAGTTGGAATGATGTGAGACTAGTTTGCATAGTAGTTTAGCTGCATAGTAGTGCTTTTGCATTTTTCTTTGTTATTTAGCATGCATTGCTTGAGGGCAATCAATAGTTCAAGTTTCGGGGTATTTGATAAGTGTGTTTTATACCTACTTATTGGATATCAGTTTACGCGAATTATGCCCATCTCAAGTACATTTCAGTCTGTTTTAGTTGTATTTCATGTTATTTTGCATTGCATGTACTTAAAACTCCTTTTGGCAAAAAAGTCCAGGAAATGGCCTAATTTGGTGGTGTTGGATGGCAAGAGGCGCTTGGACACATGGCTTTAGGCTGATGGATGCACGGAATGAGGATGCAGTGAAGCAGAGGGACTGATAATGAAAGAAGGAAGGAAACGAATGAACAAATAGCGATGGCAGCAGTAGGGATGTAATCGAAGTAGAACCGACATTTGGTAGATCGCAAGCCGCCAGAATGGCGTGACATAATAACCTTGAGAGCCAAGCTACCGCATGCAGCACTCTCTACCGACAGAGCATACATACTGCAAGTCTCACGCCTGCCGAGAACATTCGGAGGCGCTGCGACCATGCGCCGCGATCTTTGAATCTATTTATTTGTTTTATTTTAATTTTTAATTAAAAGGGTTGTAATTGGTTTTAAACGATATCTGACTGGTGTCAGACGTACACTTGAATAACTTTTGACGTATTTTCATATCGTAACTAGGTTTTTACATTGGGACAGATTCCAACGAAGAACGAAGCCAAGACTCCATCTTCTCTAATTCTTCTTGGGATTTTCTGTCATTGTGGATGTTTAGTATTGTTTAACTAGATTTTTATGAGAAGTGAACGTTAACTTTGGTTTACAATCTACAATTGGGTTTGATCATTTTATCCTTCATCTTTCAATTATTTACTTGATAATCATGCTTAGCATTGACCCCATAATGGCTTTTGGTTTAGTCATGAACTAAACTCCATTATGGGATTCTAACGAATTTTAATATGTAGTTTAGTTGCATGCTTGATTGCTAGGGCTGTTTTACATATCATATGGGAATTCTATTATGGTTGTTTTACATGTATGAATGCTTGATCACCATTCATTTCAGTATTTGCATGGAATTGACAATGAACATGCGAGTATGGATTGTAGTCATAATAGCATACGTATATGGGGCTGTTGTATATGGCTTGCATATTTCGTGAATGAGATAGACGTATAATTATTCATCGTATGAGTTAAAATAAGGGCTTGTACTTAAATTCAGTATGATTGCAATTTTTCATAGACATATAGTGATTTTGGTTATATTGTTGATTACATAGAATCTATCATCTGTGGATGCTGTGTAAGTAGGTCATAGTGCATTGAAAAATGACTATGACTCTATTAGTTCTCTTGGCTATTTTCCTAGATATGTGGACGACTCTTGCATGATAGTGGTAATTAGATGAAATATTAAATGAAGTTAGGATCCCATTATTTCCAGATTAGATTTATTCCATTTTCTTTTATTCTCATTTTAGTTATTATTTGTAGTTAGAATAATTCACACTTTTAATCTTTAGTTTAAGCATATAGAAATAGTGATTTGATTGATTAATAGTAGTTTAAATTGAACAACTTTCTCTGTGGGATCGATACTTTACTTACTCTGTATTACTTGTTGACGCATGTATGCTTGCATGAGTTAGAGCTCTTTTTGTTAGAACTGAAAAAGAGGCAACATTCATCCAAATACAGTGGCGTTCTGCATTTCCTCCCATACAATGCTTTGTAAGGCAGCATACCTACGCTTGCATGATAACTATTATTATATGCAAACTCCACTAATGGTAGATGATCATCCCAACTACCCTTGAAATCCATGACGCAAGATCTCAACATATCTTCTAATGTCTGAATTATCCTCTCACTCTGTCCATCTGTTTGTGGATGATACGCTGTACTCAAATTCAACTGTGTTCCTAACTACTCTTGTAGACTCCTCCAAAAGTTCGATGTGAATCGTGGGTCACTATCTAACACAATCGATATTGGCACCCCATGTCTAGAGATTATTTCATTAATATAGAGTGTAGCTAACTGATCTAAGTTATACTTAACCCTAATTGGCAAAAATTGTGCCGACTTCGTCAACAGGTCCACTTTTACCCAAATCGCATCATACCCCTTCCGAGTAGTCGGAAGTCCCACCACAAAATCCATCATGATATTCTCCCATTTCCACTCCGAAATTTCTAATGACTGTAGCAAGCCACTAGGTCGTTGATGTTCGGCCTTAACTCTCTGACAAGTCAAATACCTACCCACATATTCGGCGATCTCTCTCTTCATTTTCGGCCACCTGAAACTCTGTCGAAGATCTTGATACATCTTAGTGCTACCAGGATGAATCGAAAACCTCGAACTATGAGCTTCTTGCAACACCTGCTCCTTTAATTCTTTCTCATTCGGAACCTAAATTCTTCCTTCAAATCTCAATAATCCCTCATTATCAAGACTGTACTTAGTATATTTTTCAATGGCTAGCCGCTCCTTTATCCGATCACACTCATCAGTTTTGAGTTGTACCTCCTTAACTCTTTCTACGATGGTAGATTGCATCTCTGTCGCAAACAGAATTTGTCCTGCTTCACTTGGCAGCTTCACTTCCAACTCCATCCTAGCCATCTCTGTTATTAACTCAGTCTGAGTCGTTAACAAAGACAACTTTTTTCGACCCTTTCTACTTAAGGCGTCAGCAACTACATTGGCTTTTCCCGGGTGATACAGGATTTCACAATTGTAATCCTTTATCAACTCCAGCCATCTCATCTGCCTCATATTCAACTCCTTCTACGTGAAGATATATTTTAGACTTTTGTGGTCCGTGTATATCTCACATTTTTCTCCATAAAGATAATGTCTCCATATCTTTATAGGAAAACTACTGCGGCCAGTTCCAGATCATGAGTAGGATAAACTTTCTCATAATCCTTCAATTGCCTAGATGCATACGCAATGACCTTGCCATGCTGCATGAGCACGCAACCAAGTCCTCTATGCGAAGCATCGCTATAAACTACAAAATTTCCTGTGTCATTGGGTAATGACAAAACAGGCGCTTCACTTAATCTCTTCTTTAGTTCTTGAAAACTGTCCTTGCACTTTTCAGTCCAAGCGTATTTCACCATCTTCCTCGTCAAGTTAGTCAACAGAGTAGCTATCTTCGAAAAATCCTGGATGAATCTCCGATACTAACCCGCTAACCCTAGGAAACTCTGCACCTCAATTGGCATTTTCGGCTGTTCCCAATTCATGGTCAATGACATGACTACTGAAATCCCCTCATGGTCAATGACATGACCTAAAAATTATACCTTCTCCAACTAAAATTCACACTTAATGAATTTCGCAAACAACTTATCCTTCCTTAGTGTCTCCAACACTAATCTAAGGTGTTCAGCATGATCTTCTGGCGTCTTAGAATAGACTAGAATATCATCTATAAACACCACGATGAACTTGTCCAAATATTATTTTAACACTCTATTCATCATATCCATGAATGCAGCTGGTGCATTTGTCAATCCAAACGACATCACCAGGAACTCGTAATGACCATAACGAGTCCTGAATGCTGCCTTTGGCACATCCTCCTTCCTAACCTTCAACTGATGATACCCCATTCTTAAATCTATTTTAGACAAATACTTAGCCCCTTTCAACTGATCAAAGAGATCATCGATCCTGGGCAATGGGTATTTATTCTTTATCGTTAACTTGTTCAACTTTAGATAGTCGATACACAATCTTAACGATCCGTCCTTCTTCTTGACAAATAGTTTAATTCTCTCACGTAGTTAAAATACTACGATATTCCAACGTTTCTAGGTTATAGAATGACATTCGTCTTATCCATACGTAATAATAATAAATAATATTATTTTATTCATTATTAAAAGTATTTACAAAGGTTCGATTTTCTGAGGCGTTACAACACCAATTTTGAAAGCCCCATATCATATGGCGCCAGTAGAAATGAAGGAATTGATGATATAATTACAAGAGTTGCTAGATAAGGGTTACATTCGGCCAAGTGTATCCCCTTGGGGAGAACCAGTGTTATTTGTAAAGAAAAAGGTTGGATCGATGAGGCTCTGTATCGACTATCGAGAATTGAAACGAGTGACGATTAAGAATAGATATCTGTTGCCAAGGATAGATGACCTTTTCGACCAACAGAAGGGAGCGAAGTGTTTTTCCAAGATAGACTTACAAATGGGTTATCATCAATTGAAAGTACGAGAGGAGGACATACCAAAGACGACGTTCTGAACTCGTTACGGACATTACGAATTTCTAGTGATGTTATTTAGGTTAACTAATGCTCCAGCAGCATTCATGAACTTGATGAACCAAGTTTTCAAGCAATACTTAGATAAGTTCGTAATAGTATTTATCGACGATATTTTGATTTATTCAAAGACTAAGGAAGAGCACGCCGAACACCTGCTAATGGTATTGGAAGCATTGAGAAGGGAAAAGATGTACGCTGAATTTTCAAAATGTGAATTTTGGATGAAGAAGGTTCAATTTTTAGGACACATGATAGATCAAAACGGAATTTCCGTGGATCCAACAAAAGTGGAGGCGGTAAGTAACTGGGAACAACCGAAGACGCCAATAGAAGTAAGGAGTTTCTTAGGGTTAGCCTGGTACTATCGAAGATTTATCCAAAAATTTTCTAAGATAGCAACTCCGCTGACCAATCTAATGAGGAAGGCAGTGAAGTTCCTGTGGACGAACAAATGCAAGGAGAGTTTCCAAAAATTAAACAGAAGGTTGAGTGAGGCACCTGTATTATCATTACCAGATTATACGGGAGGATTTGTGGTGTATAGTGATGCATCGCATAGAGGACTTGGATGTGTGCTAATGCAACATGGCAAGGTCATTGCGTATGCGTCACGATAGTTGAAAGATTTCGAAAAACGATACCCTACCCATGACTTAGAGTTAGCATCTGTATTTTTTGCCTTGAAGATTTGGAGGCATTATTTGTATGGAGAAAAATGTGAGATATACATGGACCACAAGAGTCTGAAATATATCTTCACACAGAAGGAGTTGAGCATGCGACAAAGGAGGTGGTTGGAATTAATCAAGGATTATGACTGCGAAATTCTTTATCACCTAGGAAAAGCAAACGTAGTTGCCGACGCTTTGAGTAGAAAAGGAAGGGAGAAATTATTCAAATTGACAACTCAAGAGGAATTAATAAGAGAATTGGAAAAGTTGGAAATAGAGGTCGAAGAATCGAAAGAAGCGAAAGGAAAATTATTGGTAATGGAAGCTCACCCGACGTTATTGGATAGAATAAAGGAAGCACAAGAGAAAGATGAAGAATGTGAGAAGATAAGAAAGAGTGTGACACCCCCAAATCCGGGTTACCTGACCCCCGAGTTTGGTGTTCACGATCCACAATATAATACCATTTAACTACCCATTCATATATGAATAGTAATACATATCACATTAACATATGTTGTTAATACATAAGTCCCAGGTTTTTTTTAACCTTAACATTACAAATATACCCTTTAAATATACAAAAAGGGTTCACAAATACAACATAATAATAATGTTCAAAACTAATTTATAACTATGCCTTTGCCTTTATCCTTCGCAACACCTCCTGCCACTTCGTCCCTAGCTGAAAAGTTTTATTTAGCAAGGGTGAGCAACAAATTTGCCTCGCAAGTTAAGACATACAATGAATGTATAAGAATCAATAAGAATAGACTATCTATTTTGATAGAATGAAACCAAAGTTTGGGGAACTTTGAAATAGCTGAACAAAGCTTTAATTTTCTAACAAGTCTTCTCACCATCTATGCAACTCAATAATTTGATAATGAAAGTGTACAACGCTTTCAAAGTTTCTATGATATTCTAATGAATAATCAAGAATCAATCCTACGCAAAAACAAAGTGGAATGTTTTTCCAGATTTATGTTGAATAATCACAAAGGATCTAGAACTTCTCTTCTTGGGTATCTATCAAAGATTTACTTTGATATATACTCAGGTGTATCAGATAACCATAAAGATTAAATCATACTCATCTACTGTGACACCCCCAAATCTAGGTACTTCATTCACACAAGATTTGGTGCTCACTATTCATACCTTCATACTATCTACCCAAATAAATTAATATTTAAACCATAATCCTCCCTTTAAATAGGGTTACATTAATAAATAAAAATCTTCCCAGGTTGTCTAACCTTTAAACATCATATAAGTGCAGAAATAAAATTATTACATCACATCATTCTTTAAAAGTATACAATCATAATCATAATCAAAATCAAAATTACAAGTATGCATCACATCATTCTTTAAAAGTCTAACATCATAATCATAATCAAAATTACAAGTCTGCATCACTTGTACATTTTTCCCTTTCCTTTGCTAGTTGAAGGTTCATCTACCTTCTCAACTTTAGCTGCAATGAGTATATAAATATGTAAGAGTGAGCAAAACAATTGCTCACTAGATATAGCAATGATCAACAACAATGAAATAACTGCCAATAAATAGGCTCATCAGTACTAATTAGTACTCCATCAATAACAATCAATGACTGGAATCAAAATATGAAGTATATACACTACAAGAAATCACATTTTATGATAAAATTTTTGCCACGCACAAAATTTTGTCACAATTTATTAATTAATAATTACAAAATTCATAATCGTCACTAAAACTTTTGCTTTTGTGACCATTTTTACTTTTGTTACTATTAATCATTTATATCGTCACTAATTTACACATTTGATGACGATTAACAAAATTTCGTCACAAGTTATTTTGGAGGTAGAATTTCGTACCAAAATTTTGGAGGAAACCTTTTAGTGACATTTTGTAATAATTGATGATGATTTATTTATTGTCACAAAATATTTCTTTTCGATGACAACATAATAGTTTGTCATTAATTATTTATAAAATTTAGTGACAATGTGCTTTTGTCACTAATGTTCACATTTAGTGACGCCAAATACAAATTCGTCACAATTTTATTTGGAGGCAAAATTTTGGAGGGAAATTTTTTAATGACGAAAAAAATAATAATTTATGACAATTTGTATTGTCATAAATACTAATTTTATATGACGACATAATAGTGTGTCACTAATTAGATGCGTAGATAAGTGACAAAAATCATTCGTCATAAATTCTTATATTTAGTGACAAAGTACGTAATATCGTCACAATTTTATTTGGAGACAAAATCTTTCTGAAAAATTTTGGAGGAAAATTTTTTAAAGACAAAAAAATTTTAATGCATGACAAATTATATTGTCATAAATATAAATTTTATATGACGAGATAATAGTGCGTCACTAATTAGATGAGTGGATAAGTGACAAAAATGGTTCGTCATAAATTCTTATATTTAGTGACAAAGTACATAATATCGTCACAATTTTATTTGGAGAAAAAAAAATTAAGAAATTTTGGGGATAAATTTTGTAAAGACATTTAGTGACGACATCAAATATTGTCAAATAAACCTAATACCACGCTCATACGGTGACGGTCTCTGTGACGATTAACAATCATCACCAAATGTTTTAGTGACAAAAAATGAATTTTATGTGACAAATTTTAGCGTCATTTTTTGTGTGATTTCTTGTAGTGATATAATTGAGGGTCATGAGACCACGAACTATGTCCATAGTTACGAGTAATCTTTTAACTCCAACTTTAACAGTTATAAGACTATAAGGACTCCTCGTACTTAGGGGGATCGACCCTTCGTACAATGTATTGTGCACAAACAATTCAACGCTAAGCGTAAATTATCCCCTAATAATAATAGGATTGTTCATCTCAGTATTTAGATTACAAGTCTGCACCAAAGTAAGTTTGGTTTGGATACATTTCAAGGTAATTTGGAATTCAACGGACATCAACTAAGGATTAGTTGAATAAAAGGTAACAATACTATAATATGGAATAAGCATAACTAAATAAACATTTCATTCTAAGTTCATGCTTTATGAATAATCTAATAGTATAAGTGTTGAATAATTTACATACCTTGCTTTGAACAACACTAAGCTAATGTTAAAATCTTAGAATTTAATATTAAGCATGCATACCAAGTAATAACTTGAACGATAAACTTGTTCATCAGAATAAGGTACTTGCATGCTAAAATAACAAGTTTAGGTTTAAGAAAAACTTGCACAATTTAATAATAGAACTAACTCAATAAAAATGTAGAGTTAGAGGAAATTTCGTAATTGTAATTGAATTAGAAACAATAACATTGCTCAATGTTAATAGACAAGATTTAGAAAACTTGCATCATTATAAACAATCTAGGTACAAGGACTTGTTCAACGAAAGTAATCTTGCTCAATAAGGTACAGAGTTAGGAAACTTGCATAATTATTATAAGAGTAGAGTTAAAGAACTTGCTCAATTTAAAAAGAAGGATTTAGAAAACTTTCCTCAAGCGCAAGCTATAATATTAACTCACGTTCACCTACATATAGGTTTTGAACCATCATCTATTAGATATACCACAACATATACATTTCTAGTTAGACTTGTTATGTTAACACAAGTCTTAAGCTACTATTCAAATATAAGAAAATCCAAGTGTTAATCTTCGCAACACCTATTCACTATTTATCATGCTTAATAAATCAAAACACGTCCCTTTAATAGTTTACCAACTTTTACAACGTTCGAATTACTAACCACATTTCACTATGTTGATGTAACCTTATCATTACTCATTTGACATGTTAACACAACCCTAACCCATGTTATGTTGCTATTCCAAGTCTGCGAAGAATGTTATAAATCAAGATCTCAAACCGTGTATATGGCGCAATGCGCCCATACAAAAGCTTGGGGACCAGTACCGTGACTCCACCGACGCAATTGCTGCTATTTATTTTTTGCCTTGGTACCCGGTAAGAAGCTGGCAAATTACTGCGGACATAAGCGAGAGACGGTTGATGAACAGTAGCCGACTTTAGCCCAATAAACATAAATTTCACCCACTAAATAGTAATATCAACATATACAATTGATATAAAACTATTGTAAACATGTTTGTTAACATTTTCAACCAATTAGAACACTTTAACATCAACTATACTAGTTAAAATTTTCAAATATCATGTTTGTTGGGCTTCGGCACAGAAACGCACAGCGGAAATTAAAATTTTAAAGCAATTTTCGAAACCCTAAAACAGGATCCATGCGAAAATCAATTAATTCAGAGGTTTAGAGATTATATCGAGATATAAACAAAAACGAGAATCAAACCGATCGCGCCACTACGGTATCCATTTAACGAACGCATTTAACCGCCGAGCGAACGATTCGCAATAAGAAGGACTTGCAGATACTAGCCACCAAAAGGAATGGATTTTGAAACTGCTTTTCTCTCTAGTCTCTCTCTAAGAAATGGCTAGGGTTTTTCAATTATGATATCTTACCCTAAGTAGTCGCTATATATCATATATATAGTAGTTAAAAAGAATTAATCAAATCAAAACCTAATTTTATAAAATCCAATATATATATATATATATATATATATATATTTAATTAAGTCTTACTTAATT
Source organism: Panax ginseng (assembly GCA_020205605.1). Lineage (NCBI taxonomy): Eukaryota > Viridiplantae > Streptophyta > Magnoliopsida > Apiales > Araliaceae > Panax > Panax ginseng. The sequence goes on along the minus strand of CM035131.1, from coordinate 76,233,341 downwards.
AATATACATATATACAAATTATCCTTTTAATTTAAATTAAGTGATTTAAATACTATTAATCATATATAATATATTTAAATCCTTAAAATTTAAATTAATTCCCTTTAAATAACGTTCATGTGTGTGACCTTATAGGTTATTATTACGTTGACAATAATTTTAAAATCATATTATAAAATTATAAACAAAGGAAGCGGCATCTAGTAATGCATCACTTACCCAAGTAATAATAAGATCGATGATTCGATGCAACCTTTTTCGTGACCAATGTTTCAATGTAATTTAATCCTTTTAACCTTAATATCCTAAATTAAACTCGAGTCATGGAATGTGTCATACTCTTCATAATTTAATCTGAAGTTTTCTTGATCAATGAGTAGACTATATGAAACAAATCACTATTTGAGCATGGCCATGCATTTCATAGTCCTACTCAATCAAGAGGCCTATGGATATCACCCATAATATATAGGATAGTTAAATTCCATCTAGATCACTCATATTTCTCACACAATTAATGATGAACCCAATAATCACCTTTATAGTCCACCCTATTAAAGGTGACATTTGATGATATCAAAGTACATAAATTCTCGTGTAGTAATATAGCGATTTCGTGCCCGGAGGACCATTACATCATTGTCACTATGAGAATTGCTAATGACACTTCGCATAATGCTCCATATAGAATTCTCATGGTGGGTTTGTCCAGTACATCGTTCTCTAACATGTACCTATGCATCGACTTAATATCTCATATATTTATGACCAATGAGATTTGGTCATCAATCGATCCACATACTTGTCTCAATGCATCATTGTTGTCCCATCAACAATGATACTCGATTAGGGGACATTTAAGAACACCGATACTAATGGTAATATATAATCTCATGTTCAAGTCACATACTTGAAACTATATAATTTGTATCACTATTCTAAGGAATTTTATTATGTTAACAATTATATTACGCAGTAAATAAAACCATAATAAAATCATATATTTATTCAATCAAATATAATATCAAAACGTTAAGCAATTATATCAAATAATTGGCCTCTAGGGCATAAACTATAACAATGTTTTCATATATAAACTCAAAATTTTGATATCTCTTGCAAAAATCATCACTGTAATCTCTATCCTTTGCCAAATCACTTCATTCAAATTATGTTATGCTTCTTTCTTAAGGAACTAACATATACAACACTCAATTTATAGTTTAACATATGAATTGACCATCAAAATTGGTGCTTACATGAGCCATATGAAAAAATACATAAAAACATACACTGTTAAAAATTTTCTTCTACTATAAACCAAAATTAGCATGCAATTATTGTTTAAACATAATCTCTAATCATCATAAACACATGTAATCATCATAACTAATTCGAGAACATCAATTCTAAACATATAAAATTTACAGAGTATGAAAATTATTGTTGTAAAACTCATATATGTATATATATATATATATATATATATACACACACACACACACACAAAGGTTATATAAACATACCTTCAATTAGCGTGTAATTCTTGCTACGATCACTAGAATATGCTCACGTTCTCTCTCAAATTCTCTCAAGTAATTCTCTCTAAAACCTTTTCTTTTCTTTTTCTTTGTAGTTTTTCTTAGGCTTAGGCTTAGACCATATAGATTATACGTAATGTTAAACTAAAACCAACGCTCACCTTTCAAACGTAAAAACTGACATTATACTAATTGCCCTTAATGAATTATCAGTTACTAAAATTATATATATATTATTTATATTTTGTTTAAATAATTTATAATTCAAAATTCAAAAGAAATTCGAAAGCCATATGGCTTTGTTTGGCAAATCATTTAAAATTAAAGGGTTTATATCCTTAAGCATTGTTTGGGTAAAACTAGATTAAAACTACTTTAATTTATTTTTAGTAACTCCTTATACTATAGTTATTTGTCACACTTTACTTAATCAAGCTTTAATATTTAATTTAATTAATTCAAATAACAATTAATTAAATAAATCATTTAATCACATAACTCAATATAAATAATTAACCATCAAATTGAAATATCAACATAATAATAATTTCCTTAACTCATTAATTATTTATTTAACAAATAATTAACCAAATAAAATCAAATCAATTAAACAAATATTTATTCAATGATAAACACATCCATTAATATTTATATAACTCAATAAATATTTAATATTATAATTAAAATTCTGGAATGTTACATCTACAAGTACTTAGAGCCGGCCAAGTCCTTGTACCCAATATTATGCATAATACTTAAGTTGCGCGCAAAGGTCGAATTTACGATCAATAAAATGTTCCCTTTATATAAAATGTTGTTCTTCTCAGTCTTAGAATCAAGATTTGATTTAACAACGAAATTCTATGATTTCAATATCTAATCACTTCACTTCTCTTCTCAAACCTATCAAGTTTTCTTTTTCGATCTAACCGATACAACTGGCATTGATCTATCAATAATAATTAAATTCTCTTCTCTTCTCTTCTCGAACCTATCAAGTTCTAACAAATGTTCGTCTAGCCAGAATAATTAGCTAAGATATTTCTCAACATAATTCGATAATAAATAGGAATTATCTGTACTGTTAATATTAGCTTCTACAGATATGAATATCCAACAACAGTTATTCTACGAACGTATACTTTTACGAATCAGTAATTCAATTTGAATTATTAAACATGCACTAATTGCGAATAATCAACAATAAATTCTTGGACGTGGTCTAATTAGCAATAATTAACCACCAGTAATAATTAAGCAATATTAACTCAAGGTTGAGTTAGGAAAAATGTCTTTTCCCCTGATTACAGCTACACAATAAACTTATCTGCTTTCGAAAGACCTATAACCAATAATATCGGTCTCACAATTAGCACAATATTTTATAACACGCAACACTGTAATTCACAGTCAATCTTCTCCTAAACACATTACCACATAGTCACATCAGTTTTTATAACCTATATAAACACTTATCAAGTCTAACTAGTTTGGTTTGGTTGAACTTCGGTCTATTCTCGGTGTTTTGGTCTCTCTATCCGACAATTAACACAATTATTGTCAATTACACTTGGTCTCTAAGCTTTAATATTATTTTAGATAGATCAAATATCATTAATAATATTTTTCAGAAGCTTTTAATAATTTATAAGTAATTATTATAATTTATAATAATTTTTCAAAAATTTAAATCATTTTTAAATGATTTAATTATCAAATAATCTTTTCATCATTAATATTTAATAATATAAAAATATTAATTTTATACTTGTCAAAATATTAAAGTTATTGTTAATAACTTAAAATATTTTTAAATCATCAATATTCTACTTAAATGATTTTTAAAGTAATTAAAATTATTCTTAAATCATCACCATTAGTATCTAAATATTAATGAAATTATTATTCAAATATTAAAAGTCATTAATTATAACTTAAAATATTTTTAAATTATTTTTCTCATTTTAAATGATTTGTAAATCAATAAAATCATTTTTAATTCATTTATTTAATATAATAATTAAATAAATCTAACATCATTAATATTAATTTATTAATGAGAATTCTCCAAAAATATTGAAAATTATCTTTTATAATTCAAAATATTTTTTAACACTTTATTCTCATTTAAAATGATTGTTAAATCAATAAAATCTTTTTATCTTATTTATTTAATTTAATAATTAAATAAATCTAATATCATTAATATTAAATTATTAATGAAAATTCTCTAAAAATATTAAAATTTATATTTTGTAACTTAAAATATTTTTAAATACATTTTCTTATTTAAAATGATTTTTCATAATATTAAATTATTTTGTCTAATTTATTTAATACACTAATTAAATAAACTAAATATCTTTATTATTTAAATAATTATAAATATTAAAGAAAAATATTCTATTTGGTCAAAATTATTTTTCATAATTTAAAATAATTTTTTAAACCATTTTTAATAATTTTTATAATTTATTTCTATTTTTAAATAAATTCCAGAAAATCAGAAATTAGAAAATAATAAAACCGTCTCTAAAGACCTTTAGCGACACAAAGCGTCGTTGTTGGTTTTCTTGAGCTCAAGAACACTGACAGCCGACATTATCAAGAGGTTAACTTTGACCGGATTTAATTCTCAACCAAAATTGTTTCTAGGCTTGCTTGAGCATGGATCTGGTAATGGAAATGTAATACTACACCATTCAACCAGCATCTTGGTCACACAACAAACAAACAAATAGATCTATGCTTCTAAAATCACTGTCAGACATCACCTGGGTTTTCCAGAAACCCAGGTAGTTCGAGTGGCCATCTTGCAGCTCGATTTTATCTAGGTTCTAGTCATTATTTATGTGATATTATGGTTCTTATATGTAGTATACATAAGAAGGAACACATAAGAATCAATATACCTGTTAAATAACAAAAAAATAACCAGTTAAGGTTTGGTCAAAGCTTGTCAGACATCCTGTTCTTATTATTTCTGGAAATTCCAAAAATGTCATCCGTGTTCGATTGGCCTATTTTGACCACTTATAACACTCGATTAGTTGATGTTTTAAAGGATCTTAAGGCATGGGTCTACAGTCCAGACAACAGGCTACATATTTACTACAACAACATCAACAAACAACATCATAACTGACAGATCTAAGAGTTTGAATATCATGTCAGACCCTGTTTTTTAAAATTTCTGGGTTGCTCAGATTTTGACTGGTCATGCCTGGTCAACGGGTTTTAACCAGGAATAACTCAAAATCTAGACATCAAATGTCTGTGATTTCACTTCCAGATCAAAGACAACATAACAAGCTACCAATAACAACTTTAAAACAACAAATATCATAAACAAGCAAGGATCTGTGGCCACTGACATTTCTTGTCAGACCACTAAGAATGCTCAAGAATAGATTTTGAAAAACATAGTTTTTACCCACTTTGATGCTATGGATTCATGATGGATCATCATTGATCAACTATAAACATCATATAACATAAGATTAAACACTTAAAAACAAAAATTTTCTTAGCAACTTGGATCAAAAATCAAATTAGGTTTATACCTTCTAGCTTCAAATCCTTGATCTAGATCTCCTAAACTGAATATGGTTGATCAAGGTCCTATTTATGTGAATGAGGAACTTGATGATTTCAGAGGTTGAGAGAGAATAAGAGTTGGTGAGAGCTTTCAAGAAAAATGGGCTAAATTATTAACTTTCTCTCTCTCTAATCTATTTATATTGTTTGGGTGCATTGTATGTTGCTTAGCTAGCTGATGTTATAGACTGATTTGCTGGAGTTTAATGAGTCACCAAGTCAAATGAGTTGGTTACCAACTCCGATATTTGCTAGATTTGCAAGCTAGCTATTAAAATATACTAAAAGGGCATTTTGGTCATTCTCCTTATATTTTTAATGGCATACTAGATATTCTCCAAACCCTTAGGGTTTAACCCTAAGGTTCTAACCCTTAGGTTTTACAACACTAACTTTCACAAATTTCAAATTAGGGTTTTCATAATACAAAATTAAGATGATAAAATATAAATAGTGATTACTAATTACATTAAATGTTATCAAACACAATAAGACTTATTAATTAGGATTAGGGTTTAGGATTCTCAGATTTTAAATTAGGGTTTCTTGACATACGATTAGGGTTTCTAACTGTGCGTTAGGGTTTCTAATCTCTTATTAGAGTTTATAAATTTTAATCCTTATCCGATCAATCATTTGATCAAAATCTCTATACAGTACAAACACGTACTCATCAGTACAATTATTTTAATTATATTTTCTATCGAATCCCTATCCAAAAATTAGGGTTAGGGTTTTTAAAGTTTGTTAAGCACAACACTATTCTATTTTCTAAGTCAATACCCAAATTGACCAATTCTCGCGACTCGTATCACAGATACCAAGTACAATATTAACAGTCAATATTAAATAAAAAAAATTTATTCAAAAAATTGGGATTATTTGAAATCCCGGGTATTACAAAGAGAATAGAAGAAAATGAGAAAGAAAAGTTCAAAGTAGATAAGGATGGTATATTGAGATTTGAGGGTCGAGTGTGGGTTCCAGTTGTAACCGAACTGAGAGAGGAAATCTTGCACGAAACACATAATACGACGTATTCTGTTTATCCAGGAGGCACAAAGATGTACCAGGATCTTCGACACCACTTTTGGTGGCCTAATTTAAAAAGAGAAGTTGTAGAGTGCGTTTGTAGATGTCTTACTTGTCAAAGAGTCAAAGCAGAACACTAGAGGCCAAGTGGACTACTTCAACCGCTGGAAATACCAGAATGGAAATGGGAGCACATTACGATGAACTTCGTGGTTGGACTTTCGATCATACAGAAGGATCATTATGCCATTTGGGTTATCGTGCACCGACTGACAAAGACAACTCATTTTCAACCCATCAAGATCCGATTCAATTTGAGCCAGTTAGAAAATTTATATGTAAAGGAAATCGTATCGCGACATGGAGTTCCGGTGTCGATTGTCTCCGATCGAGATCCGCGTTTCACGTCAAAATTCTAGAAAAGTTTGCAAGAACGAACGGGAACTCAATTGAGATGAAGTACTTCTTATCACCCTCAAACCGACAGGCAGAGTAAACGAACCATACAAACATTGGAGGATATGCTTAGAGCTTGTGTGATGGACTTTAAGTGCAACTGGGATGACCACTTACCATTGGTAGAATTCACTTACAATAATAGCTATCACGCGAGTATTGGTATGCCGCCATATGAAGCACTTTACGGGAGAAAATGTAGAACACCATTGTGTTGGGATGAAGTTAGAGAACGATGACTTTTGGGACCGAAATTAGTTTAACAAACGACCGACGTGGTAACAATGATAAGGGCCAGATTGGTAACAGCTCAAGATCGCCAAAAGAAGTACGCCGATTTGCATCGTCAGAACCGAGACTTTGAAGTTGGTAGTTTTGTGTTTTTGAAGGTGTCTCCATAGAAGGGAAATATTAGATTCGGAAAGAAAGGGAAATTTAGTCCGAGGTTCATAGGACCATTCAAAATATTGAAACGAGTGGGCGAAGTGGCATACAAAGTAGCATTACCACCTGAATTGGAACACATTCACAACGTGTTTCACATTTCAGTGTTACGTCCATACAAGCCTGACTATAGACATGTGATCTCCTACGAGCCTATTCAAGTAGAGAAAAATTTAACGTATGAGGAAATTCCTATTCAAATACTAGATAGAAAAGAGCAAACGTTGAGGAATAAGATTATACCTTCTGTAAAAGTGGTTTGGCGAAACCACGATACCGAAGAGGCCACATGGGAATTAGAAGATAAGATGTGAAGGGATTATCCCCATTTATTTGTGTAACCTTATATAATTCTAAGGACGAAATTCTTATGGGGGTGGGGGGAGGATGTAATACCCGCGAATTTTAATAAATTATAATATTGAGAATAAAGATTGTTTGTATATTTATTTGAAAATAAATATATATAGTATTGACATGAGTGTGGAAATTAATGTAATTGATTAAGTATGTGATAATTAAGCAATGTAGCAGAAATGATGAGAAGCTTAGTTTAAGCTTGTGAAATTATGCCTAGTGTGGCAAGGTGGTGAAATGAGAAAGTACTAATTTAATTAAATGCAATGGATTAAATTAAGTAGTACTAGTAATAAACAAATAATTACATAATGTGATTGACTAATTCCTAATACCATGGACAATAACATGTAAGGAGAAATCATATATAATAAGGTTTTTCATTCTATATAAAATGAGGTGTGACATTGTAATATAAATAATTATTATATAGAACTATATGATAAAAGTAAGCTTAACTTATGTAATTTATTAAGTTGTGTGAAAGAGTCTTATGTGACATCAAGATGTGTGTGGGAGTAATTAAATGGGTATTTTAAACCTATGAGAGAAAATAACTTTGATTGAATAAATAATTAATAATAAGTGATTGTTTTAATATCTATGTAGAATTGGAATAATAAGTAATATTGGTACCCAACTAAATTATATCCTAGTTTAGGGTAAATATTATTTGAATTAATCCAATGTACATGGATTATATAATTCTATGTGTATTATATGAGTGGGTGTATATGTATGTACATTTTTGGACAATTGGCAAATAAACCTAAGTATGCTAAGTACTGGCTTGAAAATGCTGAGTATTAGTAGTGTCCCAAATTGAGTGTCACTCTAATTCTTCTTCACGTAATAGGCCATTGGCCTAGTCCCTCCTTACCAAACACAAAACTTGAAAATTATGAGAAGGGGAGTGGTCTACATTGTACTCTTCTACCAAACCTTCATAACCATCAGCTTCTTCTCCATTCCAATGGTTTAATTCATTGAGTAAATCCAAATTTGGTCACAAGCTTTCCTATAAATGGAGCCCTTCTCATTCACAGGCATGTTGCTAAATTCTCTGTTAAAATTTCAAGTTGTGTGTGAGTGTGGTTGGGTTGAGCTTATACAATCTACAAATTGAAGCTAGGGTAGCAATTCAACTTCAGAGAAGGTAATATTCATCTATATGTTCTTACATTCAAGTTTTGCAAAGTTCTTAGAAAAGTACGAAAATACTTGTTTTGAGTTGAAAAGTTTATGGTTGAAGCATGCTAGAATGTGTAAATTGATGCTACACATTGTGATATGGTTGAATACAAAATCAGCGAAAGTTAAACGAAGTAAATTGGTCAAGTAACGAATCCGTAGTGAAGAGAATCGCTAAATGTGTTAAACTTTGGAAAAATGCCAAAAATCTTGAATTGATCCTTGAATTTAATTGTTGGTATGTTTGGGATTGTTAGAAGCATGCTAGGGATGTTTTGTAGCAAGTTTATATCAATTATACATCATTACATTGCTGTTTGGATGGTTGTTGGGTTGAAAATTTCATAATAGGTTGAAGCAGGGGAAGCCTATGTTCTTAAAGCAGTAGACATGCCCGCCCCGGCGGGGGTCATGTTGTATATAAGGCCCACCCCAGTGGGGGGGAGATGTTTAGCAGTGGACATGCCCACCCTGATGGGGGGTCCTATAGTGTAAATGCCCACTCCATGGAAAGTCTTCAGATGACTAATTTTTGCGGTTGTTTTGTTTTGATGCAAGAAGTCTTAACTTCACATAACTTCAAGAACATACATAACTTAAACATGTGTCAGTGTATGTTGCAAGATGTTTTAGTTGGTTTGGAGTTAGAATCATAACCTTTTGAATGAAAAGTTAAAAGTCGAAAACCATGTTTATAAAGCCTTACGCCTTTTTGAATCTAACCTTTTGAGCAAATGTTTATAGCTTAGTTAGTCTCATAAATACATATGAAATGTGGATTCAACGTACTTTGCATGTATAGATTGTTAGTCATGACATCTTAATAATTGAAAACCAATTAAGTTGAAAACTCAATGACTTGTGTTGGGAACTTTTGAACAAATATAATAGGATGATTTATACCTCTAGAGATAATCGACATGTTCACACATCTAGTTAAACATTTTATAAACTATGTAAGCATGTGTAGAAAGAAGTTGTTTGGCAATATTATATGCTTTAATGAATAATATAGTTAGTAGTTGATATAATGAGCTCTTTTAACTTGTAAAATGGAAATGTATGAGTAACTTTAACAAGGGGTCAAACCTAGCCTAAAGTTTCTTTAAAATGTGAAGCAACTTAAGCTAGAATACACGAAGTAAGTAATATTTTACAAATGCAAATAAAAGATGAGCATATAGTACTAAAGATTTTCAAAAGTACGAACAAATGTGAAATATACATCTATTAGTTTGAATGTGTATAGACTACATAAGTTTAAATATGTATGAGAAGTGTATATGTATGTCAAGGTGTATGACTAATGAATACCTATACATACATAAATAGGATAACATAGTTCATTGAGGTGATTTTACGCTATAAGTGGTAATCAACACTAAAGGCAAGTCTCCTAACTCACACAACTTTAGATTTTGTGCGAATTCTCTAACTTCATTTGATTCTTATATTGAATTAAAGTTTCTAAATTCTTTACATTATATATTGCATAACCCAAATTGTTGCCATACTTATATCAAGCAAATACCTATTACTATTTGGAAATCATTTGTATGCCTTAACATTGTTACAAGCATTGGACTTATCGTTCATAAATGCATTATAAAAGTGGTCTAAGCCTTTGATTTGGCTAGACTATAATCATGTGTTAAGAAAGCTATCCAAACCAATTGACTTGGTGCGGACTCTTATAAATCTACTGAGGTGAACAACCTTCTTAAAAAGGGGAAATTTTATATTGTCGGGGAACCGATGTGCGCGCATGAGTATGATTAAATGTTATGCATAACGTAGGGTACCTTAGGCTGATCACTTGTTGTACTCGTTTATCTTGGATTGCAGTATAATACTATTAATTCTAGTAACAGTTCTTAGTTCTTAGTGACTGCTCAGTGTTCATTCTTATTGAACCTTGAAATGAATAAATCTTAAAATTTTGTTGATATCCTTCAGTCTATAGTGACACTTATTTAATACTCTTGATATTTCCCGGTATCCTTGAACTATCAATTATTGTTATACCTTTGAAGATTAAAATGCTATAACTGCTTATTCTTCTTGCTATATTACTTGCTGGGCAAACTTGTTGCTCATTCTTGCTTCCCTAAAAACATTACAGTTAAGGCAGAGCAAGGCAGTACCTGAGGGAAGGACAAAGGAAAGGGCAAAGCTACAAAATAGCTTAGTCCTTTAAGTGTAAAAGTATTATTATTATTATTATTATTATTATTATTATTATTATGATTATAATGATGTATTAAGGATGACTAAAATATGTTTAAATGTAATCACTGGATTGTTGTAGTAATGGTTACGGTACCTTGGGACACGAATATTTATATTATATCAATGTAAATTATTCTATTAACTCCGTTGTTGATGATTTTAGTATGATATTAGAAGTAGCATGTGACGAACCAAATTCGAGATATGAGTATCTGAATTTAGGGGCGTCACATTAACGACACGTTCTGAAAAATCCTAGGACATCTCAATGTCAATCCATCAAGGAGAAGATTCGGACATATCAAGATGACAAGTCATAAAGAAAATGGCAACTATCAAGCAAGCGACAAGACATATCTAAAAGGGAAGTGAATCAAAATATATTTCCTTGCCATATAATACTATTTGATATATACAATGTATCCTCAGTATGACAAAAATGGCTAACATAGTCTATGCAAGAAAATGAAAGCTAGTCTATAAACCCGTAGATAAACGAGCCAACAAGTTCAACATGGCATCCCTCTTAGAAGATGGAGGCGAATCTATAAGCTCCTGCCCTAAGGTATCCATGCAAGCCAAAAGATCCATGTCCATCTGCATAGTGCTACCATGATCATCTATGAATGCACTCATATCTGTAATAATACTAGCCGTGTGGGATCTAAGTGCAGTACAATCAATAGTGGAAGCGTCTTAGGTAGCTCGACCCTCATCCCACTCAACAAAAGAAACATCCCGAGCCACTCAAGCCACATCCCGCTCAATAAAAGTGGCATCCCGACTAGCTCGAGCATCATCCCCCTCAGTAAAAGCGGTATCCCAGCCAGAAAGGGCTATCAACATCAGGGCCCTAACCTAATCTCTCTCAAATATCATCAGATGCAACCTCTACTCCAAATACTCTATAGAAGGTGGAGCCGTAGCAGTAGGAATGGTGGGGGAATCATCGACCAGAGCTGTTGTAAAACCAGCAAATAGCTCATCCTAAGTGGGAGAATCAGGGTCTTCCATTGCCTCCTCATCATCAGAATTAATTCTCGGCTCTAAGTGAACAACCATAGCTGATGCAATATCTACCTCCAACCATATAGAATACTCTGAAGAGCGACCCAGATGACTAGTCAACAAATTAGCCCTCTCTCGACGGGTCCAACAATCATAAATCCTGGTCAAGTTGTCTGCTGACAAAAACTGAGCTAACAGTCGTTGACCCAATGCACCGTCAAAGGAGTGAATATCCTAAAACCGATCAAACTATCCCATGACAGCCAGTGGATGATACGTGGTTACCCATCTCAAACCAGCCAGGGGTTGATAGTCCATGCCAACTGCATGAGTAATAAAGCTATATGGAGAGTTGAGTCCTGAATAAGGAAAGATAGCAAATGGATCCTCAATCCCTATCAGAAAAGCCAACTAGGATGTTGTATCTGTATACTCAACCGGCTAAAAAGAATAAGACATGGCTATCTCATGAGTAAGTAGTACCCATGACGTCTAAAGGTGCCAATTGGTCTTAAATTTGTCATCAACCACACATATAACAAAACAACATTGCCTTTGAAAAACCCCACAGGACGAGTATGGAAAAATGTGGCCGACCTCAAGGTCTCAGCCAATATCATGGTCAAGATAGTGTAACCCTCCCTGAGAGCATGGACTATTTTAATCAGGCCAATGTCCAGATGATCCATATATAGCGGCATATACAAATAGGTCACGACGCACATCAATAGAATATCTACGCCGACAACCTGCCACTCACCCTCAATAATGGTGAAATCCCCTGAGTGTCATAAATAGCTATCTAGTGACCCAAATCGGTCAATCAAAAAAATCCAAGGACACCACATGCCTTGAGGCAATCTCATCCATAATAACTTTGCGTCGTAAGCCCGTTAGGGTCATAAACTGGCGGCTCATATCATCGACAACCATACTAGCGCAAGGCCGGTCCAAGGGCAAATCAGTGAGGCACTCATACTCCTCCTACATAGGAGTTATCTCATAGATATCGAATCTAAAAACCTATCTCTCTAGTATCCAACAAGATATCATGCCCTCTACAAAGCTCAACAGTGCCTGGAACATTAGGTGGGTTATAGAATGCCTCAATAGTTGATCAATTATCACTCGATCTGTGGGAGACAAACTATCATACCAGGATCTCAGAGAAGAGGCTATCAGTATGGGTGGGGTATGCTTAATCCGGCTAATGGTAGATGAAGACATCTCTAGAATCATATCATAAGACCATCCCGGGGTCAATACTAAACTCACCTATGTGAATGCATATCCATGACATAATTCATGTATCTTGATAAATAACAATGATAAATGACAATATAGTGTAAAGAATAAAAAGCATTATACATACATTCCTAAATACATCATCATCTAATACATTATCTCTGTATACAAATAAAAATAATAAGTTTAGGGAAATGGTGCACAACCACCCGATATCTAATAGAGGCCTATCAAAAGATATAATGAGAAATAGGGCACAGCCGCCCAATATCTAACAGAGGCCTATCAAAAGCGATAACAAGAAATCTATCAGAAGAAATCAATGATGTCCACATCATACAATCGATCCATCTGCTGTAACTCCTCCTGAGTCACTGAATCTTTGCTAGAAGGGATGTCAGGTTGATAGAGATGGGGATCTGCACCAGTAAAGCTATCAGAATATGGGCCACCTGAGGGGATAGCACCATAGCTAGACGTATCAAACAAATCTGCCTCTAACGGATCTCTGCCCAAATGTCAGATGAAAAAGTGTGCCCGGTCCAACCTCTAGGTCAAGCTGTCAATCTACGCCAAATGAGTGGGCTCTGGGCCTTATGCGATCCAGTCCGTCATAATAATATACCCATGAACCATATCCCCCATGAACTGTGTGGCACGTGTCTGAGCTCTAATAATGCGAGGGTACCACTAGCGGTAGAAAGCCTCCTGAGTAAAAGGGCCCTCTTATAAAGTGAAGCCATCTAAACCTATTAGGGGAATCTCAGTGATCGGCTGAGATAAAGGTCTATGTCACCTAGTAGAAGGAAAGAATTGAATACAAATCTCCCATGTGATGCTCTTGATAGCACGCTCTCCTAAATAGAGCTCCCAGCCTCAATCAGTCAAGAGAGGAATCCGACGAGTGGATAATACATACTCTACCTTGATCGAAAAGCCACCCTTAAAGCCTACTGTCAAATCATTCTCGGAGTAGGGAACCAATGTGATGACATCGGTTGTCAACAACTCCAACTACAAACGAGAATGGGTAAACCACTCTGCTATAGGAACCTCTGCAAGAGTGGAGTGATGCCATCGCCATCCCCATGGATAAGTCTCCAAACCGAATGTAGTAACGGGACGAAGACAGGGAAGCCTCTTATAGGCCCAAAAATGAAAATGGAAAGATCAAATATCCTTAGTCATGAAAATTGACAACCCGAGCGAGGGAAAATAAAAGATAAAGAAACTACTCACCAGAAAAAATGGGAAAAAGCCCAGCCAAGCCTCTGTCATGCCCTCTGAGCATAGGCGCATCCCTCTAAGGAAATAGGCAACGGTGTATGAGCCCTAATCAAAGTCTCTGATGCAATCCACATCACGTGGGCGCTAACTAAAGAAAAAGAGATTGTCAAGGAGTTGTGTGCTAGGAAACAACCCCTGACGATGATCAGGAATAGCCGTCGAAGAATCTGATCTCTAACCCTCTAATCATCAGGCAACGACTCAGTCAAAGCCCTACTCATGGCATCCGTACTCAAGGTCCCAAAATGGACGGTCTGACCCTTATGGACCGTATCAAGATCCCAAAAGGGATCAAACTGCAGCTAATGAAATGTCAGCCACCAAAGGCACTGACGCCCCTGTAAACTCCAACGCAGTGATAAACCTCTAGTCCATCGGTGTCTTCATAACCTTTTAATCCAGCAAATGGAGAGACTGAGTTTGGTGGAACCAACGCTTAGACAAAGCCCTCATATAACCCCAAGGGCAGCGACGGGGAGGAATATAAAAGAAAGCCTAAAAGCCCCATGAATGGATAATCTCCTGATACTCTAGATGGAGTGTAATATCCCGAGTGTTTATGATAAAAATCCTTAGAAAAGGAAATGAATGGGTTAAAGAATATATAATACTCAAATATAATTGAGTCTAAGTAAATGTTATGAAATAAAACTTACAAGAATGGTGGGAGTGGGAAATATAAAACCTATATTAAGGTAATGTGTTGAAGTTATTCAACGAAGAGATTTGATGAAAACCTGAGTAAGGTAGGGTTTCGGTGATTCCGAGGACGGAATCCTTATAAGGAGGGAAGGATGTGACAACCCAAATTTTTATAAGTTATTAAAATTGGAATTTAATAATTAAAATTCTTATTATGAGATATTTTGAGTTTGAGTATGTGTATATACGTGCTATATATTTTGACATATGTGATCTGGTGTAAAGAGAAATATATATTCATATATTGGGAAAGTGAGGTTCAATAGTTAAGTTAACTATTGAAGAAATTAAATAAATTTGGTAATTATTTTAAATATTTATTGAATTAAATAAATATTTTAAATAATTTATTTATTGAGAAAAATAAATAATTTATAAAATTATGGTATAATAATTTAGTTACGTGTGTATGATAATTAAATTAAAGCAAAGGTAGATTTTATTCTTTGAAGATTTAATTTAATGAATTAATAAAATTAAATGAATTGTTAAATTAAATAAAGTAATGTTTAAATCTAATTTATTAATTAAATTAGATATATATAATTATCTATTAATTATAAGAATAATTATAATGAGATTATAATTATTATTAATTACTATTATTATGTGTTATATAAATTAACTAAAGGTGTGACACATGAAATTATATAATATAATATTATTAAAATAATCTAGTTTTGGGGAATTGGTGTGTGGCCAAACAAGGCCTTGTGACCTTTGGTCTAATTTAACTGATGAAGGCGTATTATTTTATAACTGAAGTACGTGAGTAGCTTCAATTTATTTTTACGTGTTCTTTTCTTCCTAAGGCTATACACAAAGAGTTTGGAAGAGAGGAACACAGTGAAACACAAAGAGTTTGGAGAGAGAGCAAGAGAGGAATCACTGTGATTGAAGGGGAATTTCTAAACCTAATCATCATCTCTTTGCTAGCAAACAATCAAAGGAACAAGGTATAACCTACTCTAATATTAACCCTTGTTTTTGAAATTTCTATTGATAATTGTGTTGAATTGATACATATATATATATGAAGGGTTTATACTCTGTTAATTATCACATGTGAGTGTTGTTTGATGATAAAAATTCATGTAATTTGGTTTGTAGGAAGAAAAGTTTATAATAGTGTTTTTACATGAAAATTAGCTTTAGAAAGTACAAAAGTTTGTGGTCAATACTTGTTATAATCTGTAAATTGATGTTGGATTATGTTAGTATGTTAAGAAACAAAAACGCCGTAGTTTAAATCGTGTCAATTGGTTAAGAAACGAGGTAGCGACGATCAAATTCGCTAAATATGTTAAAACATGAAAATATAGTATGAACATGTGTTTTGGGTCAAATTTTAGGTTGGTTAATGTTTTTATAAATTGTTAGAATCCTATTATGTTGTATTTCTATGAATTAGGAATCCATAGAATCGAAAACGGACTAATTTGGATGTGTATAACTCAAATTATGAAGTTTAGTAGGAGAAAAAGGGTCAAAAATCGTGAAGAACATTAGCTTCAGGTCCCATTTCACTAATTCAAGCAATATATTGTAGGGCACAAATTGCTATGCCTAAGGCTTAATTGGGCGTAGCTGCACTATGCCCATATTTAATTAAGCATGTTGCTACCAAAGTATGTCGTGTGGTCGCTTTTGACCTATTTTAGTAAAATAGGCATAACATTTTCATACGAACTCCGATTGAGGTGATTTAAGATGATCCGGAATGAGGACGAATAGACCTACAACTTTTATTCTTTAAGGTTTTCAATTCGAGGTCAAGAAAAGTAGTAAAACTGGTCATCTTTGTGACTGATGCGTATTCGGAGGCAATCAGAGGGCGTCAGACATGCACATACACAAGTATAGTGATGTCGATGATAATAGATGTTGTTCTAAGTTATAGAACATGAATATTATGAAGTATAATGATGCTTAAAATTAATAAATGATACATTAGATAAGTTGAATACGCATACTAATCACATACAAGAGAGACAAATTGGGCGGGTGACGAATAAACGTCGAAACACCGTGATAAGTGATAATGAACGTAAAAAGTGTTTTAAATCAAATGAAATGAATATAATAAGATATTGAATAGTGGTAATATAAATCCAATAAGTAGTCCTAGCAAGACTTAAACACTTGAATGAACTTTGAATATGAAATATAGTGAGATATAAGTTGAAAGTTAACACAATAAAATTGAACATTATGTATATATAATAGGAAGGGTTATGAGATGTAGAGTAAAGTTTACATTACAACTACTATGCATTGCTATGTGACTAATAGTTGATGTGCATGATTATATAATTGTGTATGGCACGTGAAGTGCAGATAACTGTAAGTTGTTAAACTGTTATTGGTAAACAACGATCAAGACAAGTCTTTCAGTTCCTATTTGCTATTAGAACTTGGTGATTAACTGTTTTAAATCTTTATTGAAAAGAGCATGATGTGTTATATATATGTTGAATGTATGAAATGTTAAAGTCAACTTATGACTACGTTAATTGAGTAAAGCATGTTGATTGAGTAAGGAACTCAATCTTTATACATCTTTATACTTGTTATATGAACTGTAACATGTATGTTATATTAGTCCAATGTTTATGAGATATATGTTGAGCATGCTAGTATATGCTACGTGATGCAAGAAAAAGCATTTAGATTTTTTTGTCATCATTGCTCAACCTTGCAAATAACTATTTTTGCAGGTTAAGGATTGAAGGTAACACTATGTGCTACTTGAATGACGTGGATCAGAAATAATACACAAAGATTAATATTTTAGTTAAAGTTGTTATATCTTTATACCATGATTAAGATTCATGAGATGCACTAAATATTTTATGATGTATAGTTTTATGTTGAGTTGTATAGCTAAAGTTAGAGTTATCTGATATGTAAAGGTTATCGAATTGAAATGTAAATTTTATATAATAACAGTGATAAAGTGAATCATAAAATAAGATTGATTCAAAGACATGTAGATGATAAAGGTTTTGATTTAGGAAATTAAAGTAAAAAGACATAAAAGTTTAAATTATTCTGCATTTTATATAGTTTAACATCAAATAATTATGTAAAATCAGAAGGTAGACGTGTTATTAACAACCGAAGTTGAGATTTATATTGTACGAATTTTGGGGTCATTACATGGAGGGTCTGGTACAAGGAGTGAATGCTAAACCAGTTCCCCCTAGGCTGAGTAAAGCCGGGAACCTGTATTAAATTGAAAATTAAGATCCAAACCCTTTCCCTAAAAGTGGAAAAGAAGAAAGGAAAAGATGGAAACAGTTATTACCTCGTTCACATGAAGGTAGATCGAGGGATGACAACTCAAATCATCCAAAAGATCTGGAAATATCACATTAATAACTGGAAGCTTCCAGTGGGGAATGGAAGCAGAAAGAGCAGGATCTACGATAGGAACATCATCCTCCTCATCTACAGCATCCGACCTATCAACTCGAATAGGGTGAATCACTGACTCTGTCAACCGACAAGGCTGCCAGGCTGGACGAGGTCGAGGAACATCATAAGCTTTCCTCCTCACACCTGCTGAGATCGTGCGAGAGCTACTCAGTCTATTTCAATCTATAATCTAAACAAAGTCTCCAAATCACCTCAGAAAGGGTGAGGTAAGTTTTAAATTCAAATCTTTGCTTTATGCATAATCTAAGTCCTAATACATGCATTAATTTAATATACATTCCCAGTAGAATTAAAATTGCATGTTTATTAAATGCCCAGACTCGTGAAAAAATTGTGCCAGAGTCTCCTTTGTAAAATGGATTGTCCACATGCACATAGGAATAAGTAGGTGGCCATTCAGTAGGACACCAACCCAAAGTCATGAACATCTTATAAGCATGAAAAACATTAAAATTAAACCAACCATGAAAGCCAAATTACCATGTGTGCTTTATTTTAAAATCTGTGCTCATTTGTCCTCAAATAGGATGAATAAACTAGTAAAAAAGGGTGCCAAATGACTATCTCAGAAATTAGTTTTTTTCACATCAATACGTTCAACGTGGTAAAATAGGAGCATTTACTAAGTTGAATAATTGTTATCAAGTCATATGAGCATGCATATTCACTATGTTGTGTTTAAAAGCATTTTATATGAAATCTAACGTTCTAACGGTCAAAAATTGAAAAGAAAGGATGTAAACGTTACCGAAGTAGTACAAAACATTTGTACGATGGAGGATTTTGCAGAAAGCAACTCAAACTCAGTAGATCTGAAGAAGAATTTTTGGATTTTCAGTATAGTTCAAACTTAAAAATGACTTATGAATGGAACATGGGGAGTAGATATACCTGATGGGAGCTGTGGGTTAACCCGCAGTAATCACGGGTATACCTGCGGCCACCCAATGTGGTATCAACCCCTTCTAACTCGATCAAATTTGAGTTATAACGGAGTTCCTGGAAGCTAAAAAGTCAAATCAGGGAAAAAGGTGCTACATAAAGATTATTGAAAATAGCTCTTGTCAAAATATCGGGAAGGTCCGGTGTCATGAACCATGGGTCTTGAATGCATCAAAATGTCCAAATTCATTCTGGGGTATAACTTGTCAGAAAGATATCCCTAGTAGAGATATCATGCACGTCTGACAGTGTAAACCATTGGCGATAACTCCAGCGTAGCATTGGGAAGGGTCTGGTGATGTAAGCCTTTGAAAACTACTTCAACAAAGGTCAGAATGATTGACATTGTAAACCGTTGGTGACAACTCCAGCGTAGCATCGAGAAGGGTCCGGTGATGTAAACTATTGAAAACTACTTCAATGAAGGTCAGAATGATTGACATTGTAAACTGTTGGCGACAACTCTAGCGTAGCATCAGGAAGGGTCCGGTGATGTAAGCCGTTAAAAACTACTTCAATGAAGGTCAGAATGATTGACATTGTAAACCGTTGGTGACAACTCCAGTGTAGCCTCAGGAATGGTCTGGTGATGTAAGCCATTGAGAATTGCTTAAACGGAGGTCAGAGTATATGATATTGCAAACCACTGGCGACAACTTTAGCGTAGCATCAGGAAAGATCCGATGATGAAAACTTGGAGAACTATCTTTCCCCCAGAGGATCGATGATGGAATCTGTTATATAAATCCCCAGTCAAGGCACCGCGAAGGTTCGATGATTTCCAGACCATTGTAAACTACTATGCAAGTAGGCACCGAGGAAAGTCGGTGATGGTCAACCTTCATAAAACTACCGTTCGAGTAGGTGTTGTGAGGATATTGTGGAAGAAAGCAATAAAGTTTTATCTCTAGCAGAACTATCAGTATCAACTTGATAGAAAGCCAGGCCATTGGCGACAACCCCAACGTAATGGGAGGAAGATTCCAGTGATGACTACCGAGGCAAGCTATCATCAGGATAGATATAAGGAATCCCTAGTGAGTCACTTGTTAAAAGAGGGGAACATTCCCGGCGGTGGTAAAGTCAGAAGGCGTATCTGAAGACAA
The DNA here is from genome assembly GCA_020205605.1 of Panax ginseng. Taxonomy (NCBI): domain Eukaryota; kingdom Viridiplantae; phylum Streptophyta; class Magnoliopsida; order Apiales; family Araliaceae; genus Panax; species Panax ginseng. The sequence goes on along the minus strand of CM035131.1, from coordinate 76,212,766 downwards.
AGAATGTTAGTGACAAATCTCAACGCCGAATTCAGAAAATCCAGTGGTATCAGTAAGATGAAATCTCTCCAGCAGGGATCTTAAAAACATTGCTACAACATGATGTCGAAACAGTTTCAACAACATTGATGGACATTTCAACCATTGGCTTCAATCCAATGTTGCATCGGGGAAGATTCGGTGATGAAAGCTTAATGAACTAGCGTTCGGATAGACATCAAGACATTTTAGTGGAGACCATCAATAACAACTCCAACCCCAACAGAAATGGAGTAGTCAGTGGTGGAATATCGTTGAAGGTAATTCCACACCAAAGCAGTCAAAGCACATAACATCATATTATGCTGCATTGTATGACATCATTAAATCTTTTTATATTTCAAGTGTCTAGTAATCTTTATCCTATTCATGCCATCACATTTCATAAACATAATAAATAGGGGCATCTATAGACACTCAAAATTTTGCAGTCCTGTTGCTAGCCAAGTAGGAGGGCAGAATCGTCTTTCATCTTCCAAAGACAACGCTGGAAGTCAAAATCAAAATCAAACCTCGGTGATAACCCCGGTTGATCAAATTAAGCCCCATAGATAACCATGGGAGATTAAATCAAGCCCTGGAGACAAACCCGAGAGATCAATTCAAACCCCGAAGATAACCTTGGGAGATCAATCCTAACCCCGGAGACAAACCTGGGAGATCAAATCCAACCTCAGATATAACCCTGGGAGATCAAACCTAACCCCAGCGACAACCCCGAGAAATAACAAACCAACTTCAAAGACCATCCCGAGGACTGGAAAAAGTCAACAGTAGTCCAACCTCGGAGACAACCCTAAGAAAAGACAAGTAAAACTGCATCAAGCCCGGAACAAACATGGGAGGGGAAAAATAATAATTTTTCCAACTCAACATCAATTAACTCAAATCACTACCATGAAGGTCATGCAGGACCATAAATGTCAATCCCGAGTGAAAAACAGCACAAGGCCGCTCAACAGATGAACTACGAAGACTCAAAGATCTAGTCATGGACCCATCTTCCAGGATTCGAAAAAGGTCAAATCCCATGTCATTGCGTAGCTCTCGAAAAGGGATTTACGAAAAGGTATAGCACGCCTCCATTGGACCCCCAGATTGAAAGTTATGAAGGTTCGTGCAGACTGTGCGTTGGTCCAAGTACACGCACTTTGAGATAACAAGATTCATGGGGCCCGGGCCCACCCCGGCTGCCGCGGGTAGATCCACAGCTACTTTGGTCTATAAATAGACCCCCCCCCCAATCAGTCATAAAAAAAGAAAAAAGTGAACAAGAGAGAAAACTCTATCCATTTAAGCTCTTAAACCCTCCTATAGTGTTCCAAACATCAATGTTCTTCTTTCTAAACACTTGTATACATATATACTACGACATATCAAATTTTAACCGGTGGAAACTGAGTTTTCAAGCTCCAAAATTTGTCTGAAGCCTTCCTTGCAGCACACTGTAAGATTTTTTCAGATTTGAAGCCTCCTCTTTCTTTAATATATATATATATAATAGATTAGTTATGTTTGGATTGTCGATCTATGGCTTTAAATACAGATATTGCCATCTAGAAAATATCCACATACAAATAAATCCTCATCATAATTATTGATACATTATTTTACAAAATGGTGAGGACTACTAAACAACTCTCTAAAACCATCATTCCATACCCCCTTGCTAGTACGCTACATTCTCGCCTCCTGAGAAGAAAAATGGAACAAAAAGGAAAAGGGTGAGCTCAACTAGCCCAGTGAAGAATATTATGACTAAGATAATACAGAACAAATTATCGTTAGTCTTCAACAGGGAAAAATCTAATATAATACAATAGACAACAAGTTTTAAATCAATACTCGGAGCGGAAAATATTAATTCATAGAAGAGTTACGTAGAGGATGAAATCTACTAATATCTATGAATTTAACAGTCCATCATCAATATTTTTATCCCTGCAACATCAATCAATGCACCTCTTGAATCATATATTCATCCTTGCACTACAGGCCAAGGATATTCATCAGTTGGTCATGTTCATCTAAACACCTGTTCATCTTTGCACTACGGGCCAAAGATATTCATCAGAAATCATTCATCTTTGCACTACAGGCCAAAGATATTCAATAATATCATCATTTAAGACTGAGGATGATGAAAAATATTTTTAAAGGAAACGAATCTAGTGAAACAAAAGAACAAATATTAAGGATTCGTATTTTAAACAATCCAAGTTCAAAAATACTTCATAAGTAATCAGAGTGGAGTAAAATTCAAGAATGATCAAAACATGGATACAATCAAAGCTAGTATCCATAATAGATATTTTAGACGAAAAGGGAAAATTTTCATTTTTCGATGAATAGTCTTGTATTCGTGAATAATACCAGATATCGTGAATAGTCACGAGTATCGTGAATAGTAACTCCCAAACTAAAAAGTTCCAAATTTGATTAAAAAGTTCAGATTAATACTTCGGCATAATGATATTAGAATAAATAATATCATTAAAAAAAATAATATCCCTTACCTCGAAAAGACAGTACTTCTAACTGGAATACTGGATATAGGCTATAACTTGAACTCTCACCGTATAGCAATACTCAAAATACTCACAAGAATACGCTCGACAATATAGAGAGAGAAAACTTCAGTTTCTGGTGTGATTTTCAATTCTAACCTAAGCACCCTATTAATAGGAAATTGCTTAGAACACCAAAGCAGAAAATTTAATAAATTAATAATATATTAATTAATATTCCTACGCCAACATTTGAAGAACTGAAATCAATCATTAACATCACATGCAAGACCCACCATTAATGCCAAAAATGTTTTTCTTATTTAAAATATTTTAAACTTCCAAAAATCAATTATTTCGGAGCTTCGGAACTTCAATAATTCACAATAAATATTTCTTTTGTCAGAAAATTCAAATCTTGTGTGTTTTTTTAGGAAATTCAATTCTCTACAACTTTGCAGAAGAAAGTTTTTCCAAATTCCAAATGTAAATTGACCAAATCCATAAATCAAGCGATTTTACGGTATATAATCAAATTTCAACCAAGAAATGGGGTCCAATGAACATGAAAAGCATGTTTTAAATATTTTTGGTAACAAAAATACTCCTCCACATATACTCATATATCCCACATTCATCGTAAAAATATCATCATTATTATATTATTAAAATATAATAATATATTTAAATGAATTATTTTATTAGAAAAAGATCAAATTTCAATTTTCAACAATTGTCACATTAAAAAATTTCTCCATCTATATCCACATAAAATCAATATTTTCCTCATCATATGAATCAATAATAATTATTCATAAATAATATTACAGAATCACAATATTGGCAACCATGCAGTTCCTAGGAAAGAGGGGGCTTTCCAATAAGAATTTCTCCTTACTGGCGCACAATTAGGTGACCAAACCTCTCCTTAGACAGAACTTTCTAGACATTGCCAATAATGTTATCAAATAATATTATTCAGATAATATGAATTATTGCTTCGATAATGAAAAATACTGTGTAATGACAATTATTGAAACAACAACAATATAAAATATCAATGTAACAATTAATAAAATACTGAACAGTAATTACTGTAACCATTATTGAGTAGTGCCTTCTTACGTAAGAGTCAATAATTGGTGCAATCTGGTGTCTTCTTGTCTGCAACAACGCGTATTATTGTTTTTAACCACCGGGTATTCCAACAAAGGTAAAATCTGTAATAACTACGCCAGTTATTTTTAAACAACTTATATTTGTCGTTTTCTTCCTCCAATCGCTTTCCGTTATGGGGCCCACACATGGTCATTACTACCGTCCGCATTTAATATTCCCACAAAGATTTAATATTCCACGACCAAACGAATATTCCCCGACAACAATGAATATTTTATAACCACTTGCTTATTTTGTAAAATTTGCGCATTTTACCCATAACTAACCACATTAATCAAATCAAACCTTACTATTTCAAAATAATAAATAAAGGAAATTCCATTTTATTTATAAAAAATTCGGGGTCTTACAACCTCCCCTCCTTATGAAATTTCGTCCTCGAAATTGACGTACGTACCTGGTGTTTCGAAAAGATGAAGATACCTCGCTTTTATTTCCGTTTCCAACTCTCAGTTCATTTCGTCTATAGCATAGTTTCTCCACAAAACTTTAACATGTGGTATGACCTTTACGCGTAGGACATACTCCTTCATATCCAAGATCTTGACAGGTACCTCTTCGTACGTTAAGTATTCACTATCTCTCAAATGGGTTCTAACTCAATGATGTTATTCGGGTCGTCCACATATTTACGTAACATCGGTACGTAAAAAAAAATGTTATAAACACGCGACATATTTGGTAGTAAAGCGAGTCTATAGGCCATAGTTTCTACTCGATCGAGTATGAATTAATAAATCGAAGGTTTGAGCTTTCTTCTCTTCATTGACTCTTACTTCTAGAATAACGCCTTCTTGCACCTTCTTCTTTATATTCATCAGCTCCAGGTCTGTAGCTTGAGCGGCTTTAACATTATCGATTAAAGTCGATTCTATTCGTATATCATCACTTGAGTTCCTAGAGTCTTTAACTCTATCTTCATCATTTTTAAGTTATACGAAATGAGTCTTTGTGTTATCAACATCGCACTTGTAAACGCATACGATCTTCTACTCAACCCGTCAGCTACCACGTTCGCTCTTCTACGATAATATTGAATGGTACGATCATAATCTTCAACAAATTTCGAACCAACGCTTTTGGCACATGATACGTTCATTTAGTTAAAGAAATATCTGAGGGTTTAGGAAATAGGTTTTGTACTAGGGTCAATACAAAATTCGATTTCTCGCTCTAGGGTAGGCTAGGAAGTCATCAAGATTACGTCAGAAAATTTATTAACGATAGAAATATCATTCAAAATCGTGACTCTCATCCAAAACTTGGATAACACGTCACATTGATACCTAACAACTTGCCATCGTCATTCACAACGCCTCCTACGAAAAGTCCGCTTCATGCATTCCACACAAGGAAGTTAACAAAGAAAGGCTCGGGGCTCTTTACTTATGGCTTGATATGACAATGATTGACATTAGTGGTTTGGTTATTTTGAATTCACATAATAGGTTGGTTAGGGTATGAAAGCTAAAACCTTACAAAAGTATGATGAGTAGTTAACCAATCGATTCCAAAAATCGCATCCATGCAAATATTTTCAAAGAGATAAGATCGACAGTAACGTGAAAGTGTTGATTTGAATCAAACAAGATTTATAAATAGTAGAGGTAACGAAGGCTCCTACTAACGGTTTCAACTAATAAGTCAAAGTTTAACTTCTCCTGAGTCAAATTTAAACGCTGAACACAACTAGGTGAAATAAAAGAGTGAGTAGAACCGTGATCTAACACTTATAGACTTTCCGTAAGAACTTATGATTAACTTACCCGTGATAATTTTATTCAGGTTCCTCGTCACAAAAAAAATGCTCTCTCTTAAACTACCGACTTTGGCTTGTTTGGGACATCCTTTTGAGTCACCGTCCCCGCTGAACTATGTTTTTCTACCGTACAATCGCGAGCGATATGTCATTCCTTTCCACAATTATAGCATACCTTGAACTGTTGTGGGCAGTTTGGACTGATATGTCCTTCTTTCCCGCATTTGTAGCATATGACCGGTGGTTCGCTCCTCCTTTGGAACCCGATTCTTCTTTGCGCGCTTTGACGTCTTCACATGGTCGTTGTTGAACCTTCTCTCTTGAAATGTCCACTTGAGTCACCTCTCCTATTATCATGGCCACGATTACCACCCGAGTGGTTACCGCCTTTAATCGTATTCTTTCCCCACCGGTTATCATCGCTCGATGATCACATCCACCGATATGACCTCGGTTGTGGTCCCTCGGTTGAACATACTCGTTATCACGCTCTAATAATTGAGCCTCATTTACAACATCTGAATATAAAGAAAATTTATGAGAGATAAGATATTGTCGAATCTCGGTTTTAGACCCCTCGAAACATACGCGTCATTCGCTCCTCATTTTCCACCAAATGAGGTGCAAACTCGACAACTCCGCAAAACTTCGCCGCGACTTTGAGACACCGTCATGTTGTTCTGCTCCAGTCTAATAAACTCCACTTCCTTCATATGACAAACACTTTCAAGAAAGTATTTGTCATTAAATAGTTTCTGAAATGTCTCCCAAGACATGCTGAGCACAGCTGGATGGGTACACTTCACAGATTCCCACCAGTAGTCTGCCTCGCCACGGAACATAAAGGTGGCGAATGGAACCTTCTGTTCCTCCGTGCATCCCAAGACATCGAATATCTTGGTAATTTGCTTAACCCACGTTTCTGCCTTGATCGGATCCGACTTTTCATGGAAATCTGGTGGTCCCAACTCCTTGAACTGCTTGACTGTGACAGACCGCGCGTTGCTATCATTTCCACCCGTATTATAGACAGGAGTTGCCTTCGCTCGTTGTTGCATGAATTGCATAAAGCCTATGACCATCCCATCATTCACCATTTCATCGGTGTTATTATTTTCATGAGGATTATTGTCCTCTAGTTGCATATTATCCTGATTATTGATCTGTGGAGACTCAACGGTCTCCCATGCTCCATTGCTTATCTCAACATTTTCGGATGCCATTTTTAAATACTGCCACAAAACAAGGGTTAATCAAATAAATTAACATATCACATAATATCCCTATATTATGACTGACTAACAAATAAGCTTTGGTAAGACACACTAGCGAAGGATTTACTCGTCTCTCCCCTCCTAGTTCTATTCCCCGATCTCCGCCAAAGATCATATCCCTAAGCTCTGATACCAACTGTGACGCCCCCAAAATAGGTATACATCACCCATTCTGAGTCGCCAATAACATGGTACAGAAATAACTACAACTTTATTGTTACAACATATAAACTGTGAGTTTAAATACAGATATTGCCATCTAGAAAATATCCACATACAAATAAATCCTCATCATAATATTGATACATTATTTTACAAAAATGGTGAGGACTACTAAACAACTCTCTAAAACCATCATTCCATACCCCGACTGCACTTTCGCTACATTCTCGCCTCCCGAGAAGAAAAAATGGAACAAAAAGAAAAGGGTGAGCTCAACTAGCCCAAATGAAGAATATTATGACTAAGATAATACGTAACAAATTATCGTTAGTCTTCAACAGGAAAAATCTAATATAATACAATAGACAACAAGTTTTAAATCAATACTCGCAGCGGAAAATATTAATTCATAGAAGAGTTACGTAGATGATGAAATCTACTAATATCTATGAATTTAACAGTCCATCATAAATATTTTTATCCCTGTAACATCAATCAATGCACCTCTTGAATCATATATTCATCCTTGCACTCACAAAGCCAAGGATATTCATCACCGGTCATGTTCATCTAAACACTGCTCATCTTTGCACTACGGGCCAAAGATATTCATCGAAATCATTCATCTTTGCACTACAGGTGCCAAAGATATTCAAGAATATCATCATTTAAGACCGAGGATGATGAAAAATATTTTTAAAGGAAACGAATCCAAAGGAAACAAAAGAACAAATATTAAGGATTCGTATTTTAAACAATCCAAGTTCAAAAATACTTCATAAGTAATCGAGTGGAGTAAAATTCAAGAATGATCAAAACATGGATACAATCAAAGCTAGTATCCATAATAGATATTTTAGACGAAAAGGAAAATTTTCATTTTTTGATGAATAGTCTTCGTATTCGTGAATAATATCAGATATCGTGAATAGTGCTTGATATCGTGAATAAGAACCCCAAACACTAAAAGTTCCAAATTTGATTAAAAAGTTCAGATTAATACTTCAAGATAATGATATTAGAATAAATAATATCATTAAAAAAAATAATATCCCTTACCTCGAAAAGACAGTACTTCTAACTGGAATACTGAATATAGGCTATAACTTGAACTCTCACCGTATAGCAATAATCAAAATACTCACAAGAATACGCCGACAATATAGAGAGAAAAACTTCGCTTACGGTGTGATTTTCAATTCTAACCTAAGCACCCTATTTATAGAAATTGCTTAAACACCAAAGCGTAAAATTTAATAAATTAATAATATATTAATTAATATTCCTACGCCAACATTTGAAGAACTGAAATCAGTCATTAACATCACATGCAAGACCCACCATTAATGCCAAAAACGTTTTTCTTATTTAAATTATTTTAAACTTCCAAAAATCAATTATTTCGGAGCTTCAGAACTTCAATAATTCACAATAAATAGCCCTTTTGTCAGAAAATTCAAATCTTGCAAGTTCTTTTAGGAAATTCAATTCTCTACAACTTTACAGAAGAAAGTTTTTCCAAATTCCAAACAGAAATTGACCGAAATCCATAAACGGGCGATTTTACAGACTATAATCAAATTTTAGTCAAGAAATGGGGTCCACCGACATGAAAAGCATGTTTTAAATATTTTTGGTAACAAAAATACTCCTCCTCCACATATTCTCATATATCCCACATTCATCGTAAAAATATCATCATTATTATATTATTAAAATATAATAATATATTTAAATGAATTATTTTATCAGAAAAATATAAAATTTCAATTTTCAACAATTGTTACATTAAAAATTTTCTCCATCTATATCCACATAAAATCAATATTTTCCTCATCATATGAATCAATAATAATTATTCACAAATAATATTACGTAATCACAATATTGACAACCGCATAGCCTCAGAAAAGAGGGGCTTTCCAATAAGAATTTCTCCTCATCTTGCGCGCAATTAGGTGACCAAACCTCTCCTTAGATGTAACTTTCTAGACATTGCCAATAATGTTATCTAATAATATTATTCAGATAATATGAATTATTGCTTCGATAATGAAAAATACTGTGTAATGACAATTATTGAAACAACAACAATATAAAATATCAACGTAGCAATTAATAAAATACTGAACAGTAATTACTGTAACCATTATTGAGTAGTGCCTTCTTACGTAAGAGTCAATAATTGGTGCAATACCATGTACATCGCGTCAACAACGCCAGACATCGTGTTTTAACCAATTCCATTCCAACAAAGGTAAACCCGGTAATAACTACTACCAAGTTATTTTTAAACAATTTATATTTGTCGCTTTCTTCCTCCAATCGCTTTCCGTTATGGGGCCCACACATGGTCATACTGTCGCATTTAATATTCCCCGACAAAGATTTAATATTCCACGACTAAACGAATATTCTCGACAACAATGAATATTTTATAACCACTTGCTTATTTTGTAAAATTTATGATTTTACCCATAACTAACCACATTAATCAAATCAACCCTTACTATTTCAAAATAATAAATAAAGGAAATTCCATTTTATTTATAAAAAATTCGGGGTCTTACATATATTAACTGTTTACTGTGATTAAATATCATTTTTAACTGTTCGTTCAATGTAAATCCATAATATTTAAATCTGTGGACTAGATTTATCTAAATCTAGCAATATTTAACTTTTAACCGGTTCAAAAGTTGTAAAACTAGAACCGTTAAGCTAGAATGGCTAGGTTTATTTAAATATAGTTTTCTTTCTAGTTTTTTGTAAATCTTAAGCTACAACGTGACCCTAGATCTATATCTAGAGGGAACGAGAAGCTTGGCTATGCGCAGGCATGGATTTAACTGATGAATCCTTTATTTTACATTGTTTAGATTAAATATATATTTTATTTTAGTATCCTCGTTATGCAGTCTATTCATATGATATTATGTGAGCCCAGGAGCCATGGGATTTAAGATCCAGCTGACAGATCTAGATATGGTTCCCATGATGGACCCTTTTTAGTTGTACAGCTAGCTTGTAAATCATACGTGCGGTGCTCGGACATCCTTTGATGGCTTTCATGCCCATAAGGAGCCCGTCACTTATATGCATATTATTTTGTCAAAGATGCTTCACATCTCGAGAATAAAAAATCAAAACAAGCCGAATACGAAATAAAATGGAAGTATCAAAGACCTCGATTAATATGTGAGCATAAGGGTTTGAAAACCAGTTTTCAAAACATCATCTTATATGTCTTGTATTAAAATTGAACTTTTATAAAAGTCAAACCCTTTGTATATAGGTGCAAAAGAGGCATAACATTACTTCAAAATAAAGTATTTAGTCCCAATTAACTGTACCACACACATACACAAACACTTCAAATAAATTAGAGAATTAAAAAGAGGCGGTAACCGTGTTTTCACGGAAGTCGGGGGGTGCCTAACACCTTCCCCCCGCTTAATCAAGCCCCCGAACTCTATGAATCTTGGTTTCCAAGGCCTGTTCAATAGATTCCAATAATTGGGCCTTTTGCATAACTTTTCAAATTCAGTTGAGTTGTTATAACCATTTCACTACTACCAATTGACGACTCTAAATTTTAAAATCGTCGACATTTCGTGTTGGACTCTTTTCAAACTCACCTTTTCAAACGAAATTCAACACATAGAAAACATAAAGGGTATGAAAGACTAAAAGAGGAATTCCAAAAGAAATAAAATTTTCCCTACGTTGACAACATCACTGGATCCTTCCCGATGCATACCTTGACGGCTGTTTACAAAGGTTTATAGTGTTAGACATCTTGATATATTTGTTGAAGTAGTTTTTAACGTCTTACATCACCGAATCCTTCTCAATGCTATGCTGGGGATGACACCAATGGTTTACATGGAGGTTTTTCATTCATCAGAAGTTTGATACCACGCTTTAGGGTTTCAGGCGATTTACGCTCAATCGCGTAGAACTTTTTTTTGCTGATTTAACTTTTTAGCTTCAGAGGAATTTGTCGGGACCCAAATTTGATCGAGTTAGAGGGGGGTGGGACCCACCTAATCTTGTCATAAGTAGATTCGCGATAGGCCGCAGGTGGATTAAAACCCCCCCAAGCCCTTTGTAAGGTTATTTTCACTTTATACCCATTAAAAAATTCAAACCTTCTCGGTCAGATTTGAAAGTAGTATGCATACAAGCCATTCATGTATGATGATAAAGCATATACTTTGTAAATAATCTTATTTATTTATTAATAAAAGTATTTATTTACTAAAGGCATTTGTTTATCTACATGGTGCTGTTTTAATAATATGTGATAAACCCATAGTTTTAAGCAATGCTTTTAGAATCATGATGAGATCGTGCTGAGATCTAAATTCTTAGATAGCTTAAAAACTAAAATGTTCCCAATCAATGGATAACTAAAAATAGGATTAATGAATCCGGATAGATTGATACATACATTGCTTGCTTATTAGATGAGGATGATTGATCTCATGATCATTTGTGTGGAGACACTATAAAAAATATGTAAGTGCTTATTGGAGAATAAGTTCACTGAACGTGGCTCGCTAAGGAATACCTAATGAAGTTTTACTTGTTTTTCAATAGGAATTCTTGTAGTGATAGTAGTACAAGTGTTCCTTGGACTTGAGATCATCATAGTATCTTGTGTATAATGATTTATACTTCACTTATTTCTTAAGACCCTTAGGGTATATAAAAGGGTATGCTTGGGTGCAATTAGTTATATATGGAGATAATGAATGATTAAAAAAGAATCTTCCACTTCTAGTAAAAGAAGAGAAATGTCCTATGTGATTCGATAAATGACTACCCAGGAATCTTTGGCCAAGGTGGAATGAAATTAGAAAGGAGTTTCTAATTAGCATTCATTCGGAGTTGTACATTTGGGAATCGAAATATATATAATTAAATAAAATAAGGCTTTCCAGTAATTCCATGTCTTATATTTAATTGGGACATTGTATGGTGGAATAATTGAATTGTACAAAAAGTATTTACTCAAAGGTTCTTTTATAATCAATGTTGAAATCTATATTATCTGGAAAGTCATTGATCGGTAAGAAATCTATATTATCTATAGTTTAATTTATTTATTTAAACGAGATTAGAATTGTTCTAATTGATTTATTCACAACCAATTTAATATGGAGAACCTAAAGGGTCACACCATAAAAGGAAGAAAAATATTTTAGAAATATTAAATATAAATTAATAAGAGAAGTCTTATTAATATTATTACAATTATTATTATTTTTATTTCTGAAGAAGTTTGGGAATTAATTTAATATATGTATTCTCATTTATTTCTAATAAGATTATGTGGCAAATTAATTAAAAGAGTTTAATTAATTATCCCTAATAAGATTAGGGAGCTTAATTAATTAAATAAAACCTTATTTCTAATAAGATTAGAAGGGTTGACTAATATCTATATAAGATGAGTCTTATGCTAGATATTAGTTGACGTAATTTCAATTATTGGAGAGTACTCTTTTTTCTAGAAAGATAGAAAAACTAGGGTTTAGCCAACCACTCTCCTTCTTGAATAATCCTTCTTCCTTAGAGGCCAAACACTTGGGTAGCTAACGTTGATCAAAGGAAGGAATCAATCCCGGATATTCAAGGAGATCGTGGAGAACTAGGAGTTGAACTCATACGTGTGAAAACTCGAATCTATAAGGGTATGATTCCATAACTTCTTATCCTTTGTTTTAATTAATTACATGCATAAAGGATGATCTGGGTAATTGGTTTGTGAAAATTTTTAAATTTTATTTTACCACGCTTCCGCTGTTTTATGCAATTTTATTGCGTCTTTGATTTAACAAAACCTAATAGTGGCATCAGAGCCAAAAATTTATGCAGTTATTAATTACTTAGATTTGATATATATGATTGATATGCGTTTTATACAAATTTTCTAGGCATAATTATTAGCATATAATTGAGTTTTGGAGAAAAACTGGAAAATAGTTTCTACGAACTGGCATTGCAGCGCCTATTTACATAGTAAACGGTGCCCTACAGTGTCGGGTCAGTTTTCAAATTAGGTCAGCCGTTGGCCTCTTCACAAGATAAACTCAGGGCGTTGCTGTGACCCAAGGAATAAAATTCGAAAATGTTAATTAATCTAGTGTCATAACGCCGCAAACCCAAAGATACATTTGGGGCACCTTTGTGGCGTCTTGCACCCGTAAAGGAATAAATATTATTTTTATTTATAAAATCTAATTTCTAATTAAAATAAAAGGTTTATTTAAATTAAAAATTGGATTTCATGTTTTTCTAGAAATTCTAAATTAAAATAAAGTTGTTTATTTTTGTATTTAGAATATAATTTTATGTTGATTAAATAAAGGAGTTTATTTTAAATCATAATTGAAATTGATGCTAATTAAATTTACCCATTAAATTGCTATCAATATATATATATATATATATATATATATATATATATATATATATATATATATATTAAACGCTTATTATTTCGTGACATTAATGTTTTATTTATTGATACATATGGTGATATGTATGATAATAAATGAGATTGATGATGAACTATTGACTAATGAGATTAGATTTATTTTGGTTGGATGTTTGAATGTATGAGTTTTATTAAATGGGGTCTGCGTACCTCGTCATTTCTGATTTTCTTCTTGATGTAAATTCTATCTCTTTCCTATGTAGTTCTCCTTGACTGCTGATCAAGGTTTCTATTTAAATTAAATAGTTTATGTAATAGGATTAGTTAGAATTTCTCGAAGAACCGGAGATCAAGGAGCAAGTAGCGCTTGAAGACTTATTTATAATGGAGCTCAGGTTTAAATGTAATAGTTATATTTAAATGTTAATTCTTGTACCACAGGGTTTGACCTTTTGGTTCACTTGGTAGCTCTAGTGAACCAAACTAGAATAAAAGTCTATAATCAATCCAGGTAGAATATAGTATTCTATATGCATCCAGGTAGAATATATTATATATATATATATATATATGTGTGTGTGTGTGTGTGTGTGTGTGTGTGTGTGTGTGTACAAACTAAGCATAACGCTACTTCCAGATAATTGCACATAGGCCCAATAAACACACATATGCAGATAATTAGGGTAATTGAAAAGTTACGGTAACCATATTTTCACGGAAGTCGAGGGGTGCCTAACACCTTCCCCCCCCACCCCCCGCTTAATCAAGCCCCAAACTCAATGAATCTCGGTTTCCAAGGCATGTTAAACAGAGTCCAACCATTGGGCCTTTGTGTAAACCTTTTCAAAATCGTTTGAGGTGGTACAACCATTTCAAAACTACCAATTGACGACTCTATTTTTCAAATCATCGACATTCACATGTCCGACCTTTTCAAACTCGACTTTTCAGATAAAACTCAACTAATTGAGAACTCAAAAGGGCAAGAACAGAAAGGGACACCATGTTTTCCCAACGTCGACAGGTGGCGATTCCGCTGGGGACAGTAGAAAGCTTAAGCCGCTATTCAACCTTTTTAAAAACCATTTTTCTGCTTGTGTGAATGCTGCATTTACATTGAATGGATGTGTACTAATGCTTTATTTGCTGCACTTTAGTGCTTTACACCATATCTACTTGTGATATTAGTGCTTTACACATGTTATCATTTCAATACGGTGAGACGAGATCTATGTGAATGTATGATGTGTGATTCCTCCACCAGGAGGCAAACCCATTAGTGTTTGATTACTGGACTTAAGGGAGACTAATCTCGCGAGGCTTAGGAAAGGCACCCCCCAGATTTGCTCCAATTGAAAGATCAGATTAACTTCCCATCCAATAAATTGATATGATCTGGGGACCTCTATGCCAAAAAGCCGCGAGAGTAGCCTAAGATAGGTCAACCTCTGATAAACCAAACGCGAAGTCTCTTCATGCCTTCCCCTTTTAATTACATGTAAATTCAATTCTCTGTACATTTCATGTAAATTTAAATATAATGGAAGATATAAATATGCATTCCTTTCCCTATCACTACCTGTCATGCTATCCTGTCATCAAAATAACTGACATCTGTTTTGTAGGAGAACATTAAAACACTCCTAAAACAGACACATTACATAGCATGCAGCCTCTTCATGTTTATCCAGACTAAACTACATAGTCTTTTTATAGTGAAACGATTGGTCATGTTACCCATTTAAAGTCCAAAAAGGCACTAAGCCCACTTTCAAACATAGCTACAAGTGCCCAACATGAACCTACTACTATTTTCTGAGAGAAGTTCGAAGGATTAAGGAATTAAATAACAGAATTAGTTATCCTTCTGAAAGAACTAAACAAGCAAACTCAGGGTCCATAAATACCCATTCAAACAGAATCCTCATCATAGAGATGAATCCAGGGTACAAACAAAGAAGTCTTAATACCTAAGTATCAGACTAAGAAATCCAACAAACCCCCTGAAATCACCCATCTTACAGAAGATCAAGACACTAGTGATATTCGAAAGAAAGTCCAACAAATGGAAGAAACCATTTGGTCAATCAAAGGGACTGGAACATATGGAAGCGTGACTTACTCAGACCATTACATCATCCCCAAGGTTTATTATCCAGAAAGATTCAAGACTCGTGATTTTGAGAAATATAATGGATTGGAAGATCCTTACACTCACTTAAAATTATTCATTGGAGAACTCGGATCCTACGCCAAAAATGAAAAACTAAGAATGTAGTTATTTCAAAAGAGTCTAACTGGAGAAGCCAGAGCAGGGTATGCTTGATTGGATAACTCCAAAATTCATAGCTGGGAGGAACTAGCTCATATTTTTCTAAATTAATACAGTTTCCAAACTCAAATTGCTCTAGATAGAAATCAAATCACAAAGGTCAAAAAACAAAACAATGAGTCATACAGAGAGTATGCCCAAAGATGGAGGCATCTGGCTGCTCAAGTGATCCCATCCATGACAGAGACTGAGACGGTAATGACCTTCATTGACATTCAAGAAGCTCCATTTTATGAGAGAGTCCTAGCAGGCATCGGAAAACTATTTTGAGAAATGATCAAACACAGAGAAATGGCTGAGATAAGGTTAAAATCTGGGAAGATTCAAGACCTCATTGCTTTAAAAGTTGTGGTTAAGCATATCCAAGATGGAAATTATGGGAATAACCCCCGAAGTGTCCATAAAAAGAAAAAAGAGGATGTCTCCTTGGTGCTACAAGGACAAACTCAAAGAGGCAATCAAAACTTGCCCATTTAAAGGAGAAACTATTCCTCTTTTCAAGCACAATCCTCAAACCCTCCATTGCCAAAAGGTGGAGAAGTCAAACGTCAAAGAGTGTTCACACCCTTAGGGGACTCATTAGAAAACATATTCAAGCTTCTGACAGCGCAGAAGAAAATTATCCATCTCCTTCCACTAGACAATCCAAGTGGAATTTTTTTTAATACAAATAAGAAGTGTGCTTACCATTCTGAAGCTCCAGGTCACGACACCTAAGACTGTTGGGCCCTCAAGCACAAGATCCAGGATTAATAGACAGTGGTGAGATCGTGGTGACAAATCCAGATCAACCACATGTTCAAGATAACCCCCTCCCTTAACATAAGGAAGAAAATGTCAACATGATCAACAGAGGAAGTAGAGAAAGTTCCGATTACCACATATATGTGGGTGGTTCTCCCAAACCAGCAAAGATAATTCCAAGAAGTGGGATTATTCAGAGTTCTAGTTTATGATAGAACGGGAAATAAATTCTATCAGTGAAAATGATAATTAATTGGTAGAACTAGTGATACATTAGCACCAAGTTACACGACAAATGCTCAGTCAAGAGCATGTAAGTCTCCTCTCCCACATAATAAAGAATTAACAATAAGTCCAAAAGAATGAAACCTTGGAGGAAAAACTTGCAAGAAAAGTAAGAGACCAGGCTTGTCGGGAATATGTCAACCAAAGGGAGGTCACCCATTTGGGTTTACCAATGGAAAAAATCTTGCAGATGCTGATCAATGAAGGGAAAATCATTGCACTGCTACCCCCAATGAATCCGTGTTTAAAGAGATTTGATGCTACCGAGGTCTGTCAATACCACTCCAATACTCGTGGTCACAACATAGAAAGTTGTTGGGCACTTTGTATTCTCATCCAAAATATAATTGACAGCGGTGACCTGTAAATGGCAGATAATGACACCGTATTGCCTGAAAGTGGGAAGGTATTTCCTCCAGAAATGCAGAGATAAAGGGAAGTCTTAGTAGTCATATCCTCTAAGGGAGACTTGTCTATAACACCCCATATAATTCAAGTAATCGAGATCAAAGGAGTTAAAAACCCTTTGAAGGTGGCTGCACCGGAACCACTGGTATTACCATTCAGACCACAATATCCTATCATTAGCCTGAAGAAAGTTCCATGGAGGTTAAGGGATCAACGTCAAATCAAATTGATGCAGTATCAAAAGAAAACCCGATGCATCTATCTTAACGAGTGATGAGGTTAGTTATCAAATCTAAGGGGACAGTGCCCGAGAAGAAAATTGAAGAATTCCTCCGCAAGATGGGACATCATTGATGAGTGGCTTTTATACCTACAAATCGGCTTCTAATTTGGACTTAAATGGTGTTGATTATGTATATTTCTGTTCATTTTTACTTGTTTTTGTGTTTGTTTTGTGTTTAGGATTGCATTATGTGGCATGTTGGTATAATAGCGGCATTACGACAAGACTTGGCATTAAAAGGAAGGAACTCAACTCTGCAGGAATACCCCCCGCCGGGGCGAGCACATTTGCAAAGGAAACCCCCATCGGGATGGGGTATATGGTCAGGAGCAAAAACCCCTGCCGGGGCAGGGGTATGGGGAGAAAAAGATGGAGTTTAAGTTCGATTATGATTCTGTAGTTGCGTTTAAGAGGCAATTTGGCATGGACTGGGACTCAGTTAGGCATCGGTTTATCAGTGTTTTACATGACTTATGATGGGGTTAACACATCATAATAGAGAGACATTACACTAAAAAATCAATTAGCAAGATTCAAGCCTTAATTTTAGAAGAACATTAGAGGAGCAAATTTGAAGGTCAAGATCACAAAGATTGCAAATTGGAGTGAGGATAAGGGTGGTTTTGTAACTATTCTTTGTCTTTCAATTCAATTATTGTAATTGGGATGATGTATTTCTCTATCTTTTTAATTTTTAATTTATCTATGACGAACTAAATTACATTTTAGGCTTGCAATGGATCTTTATTATTGAACAATGATTGTTATGCCTTGAATTTAGTTTAATAAGCTATCAATTCAGTTTATCTATTATGATTTGCATTTTAATTTATGAATTGCTTGATCACTAATTCTGTGTGGATTTATATGGACTCGAGAGATGATGTATGAATCTAGACCTAATCACTTTAGTACGTGTTCTTGAATTCTATGTTTAATGGAATCTTGATGAATGTTAGGAGAGAAATATACCTAGCATCGCATCTAATCGCATAAAGAACTTGAGATTTGAACCTTCTTTGATTTTAATTCACATAGAGATATAGTGAATTAGTTAATTAGGGTGTTTGGCTTAATTTTATCAATTTGCGAATTTAAGTTAATACGGTGTTAGTGAATTGAGAGATGACTAGTTCTACTTAAGTGTTATTGATTAATAAACTGAGATAGTGAATTGAACTGGAATAAGGTGTGATAATCGGAGTGAGACTTAAATTGAAGTTCTAAGCCTAATTCTCCAATATTTACTTGAAATTACGGTTATTGAGTTGTGTTGATTGGTTGAGATTTTTAGTTTCTTAGTTTTTATTAGTCATAATCATTAATTTGAATAGTTTAATAAAATTGAGTTAACATAAAGCTGGTAATTGTTAGGTTTAATTCATACTAGTCTTTGTGGGAACGATACTTTTCTCATCATTATATTACTTGTTGACCACGTGCACTTGTGTGTAGAGCGTATTTAGATTTCGACCAACAAGTTTTTTGGCGCCGTTACCACTGACTAATTTTGTTTTTAGTATTTGTCAATATTAGTTTAATTAGTTCAGTTTTACTTAAACAATTTTTTTTTCTTTTATTTTGTTCTATCTTGTTTCAGGTTCTCTTAGTTAGTTTATGCAAACTCGGTCTAAGAAGACAGACTTACTTCCTTTCGAGGACGACCTTGATAAGCGATTTCAAAGGCTCAGTAAGTGGATTAAGGACACTAAGGAGAATTTTGAGAAATAGGAAGAAACTATGGCTACAGAAGATCAGAAAGCGATAAGGGATTATGCTACTCCTAGGGTGACAGAGCTTCAGTCGAGTATCACCAGGCCGGTGATAGCTATGAACATTTTTGAGATCAAGCCCGGGACCATACAGATGATTCAGAACCTAGTGCAGTTTGGGGGATTAGCCAACGACAATCCTAATGAACACTTGGTTAGCTTTCCGGAAATCTATGACAACTTCAGATACAACGGGGTGTCAGATGATGTAGTCAAACTTCACTTTTTCTCGTTCACACTGTAGAACAAGGCGAAAAGTTGGTTACGCTCTTTACCGCCAGGGTCGATTACTACATGGGATGACCTTGCTCAGAAGTTCCTAGCCAAGTTTTTCCCACCAGCCAAGACTGCTAAGATGAGAAACAAGATTAAGATGTTTGAATAGCTATATGGGGAATCATTGTATAAGGTATGAGAGAGGTACAAGGAACTCCTCAGAAAGTGCCCACGTCATGGACTACTTAAATGGCTGCAAATGAACACATTCTATAATGGGTTAAGTGGTAATCTAAGGACCAGTATTGATGCAGCTTTGGGTACATCGTTCATGGCTAAGAGCTATGAGGAGGCATATGCTCTGATAGAGACGATGGCAGCTAACAACTACCAGTAGCCTACAGCCAGAATGACACAGCGTAAGGTAGTTGAGGTGTTAGAGGTAGATGGGGTAACAACATAAGTGGCACAAATTTTAGCTTTATAGAAGAAAATGGATGCTCTGACAGGTTCACAAACACAGCAGGTTGCATAAGTATGCGAGTTGTGTGCGGGGGAACATCCTACAGAGTAATGTGCTATTAACCCAGCAGCGATACAGTTTGTGGGCAGCTACAATAGGATTCCGCAGAATATGTATCAGAATGCCTACAATCTGGGGAATAGAAATCATTCTAATTTTTCGTGGGATAATAATCAAAATCAGTAGGCTCCACGACCTTCTTATCCCCAGGGTTTCAAAATCAGCATCAACAAGTAGCTTCACAACAAAAGAAAAAGACAGATTTGAAAGAGCTATTATTGAAGTACATATCTGGTTAGGAGGCGGCAATGAAATCACAAGTAGTGTCCATCAAAAACTTAGAAAATCAGATGGGACAACTTGCCTTGGCACTTAATAATAGGCCTCAAGGGACTCTACCTAGTGACACATAAAAGATTTCGAAGGAAAATCATGAGTAGTGTCAAGCAATAACTTTGAGAAGTGGAAAGCATCTTGAGGGACAGAATGCAGAAAATTTAGCTAAGAAAGATGGCAATCAAAGTGAAGAAAAAGTGGTTTGAATAGAAACAGGGTGAGGAAAAGAAAGTGGACAAGAGCAAGATAGATGCGGAGCCAGTTGTGTATCCTCCACCACTATTTCAGCAGAGGGTTCAAAAACATAAATTGGATACGCAATTCTCAAATTTTTAGAAGTTTTCAAGAAACTTCAGATCACCATTCCTTTCGCAGAAGCCCTAGAGCAAATGCCGAGTTATGCAAAATTTATGAAGGGGATTCTATCAAGGAAAAAGAAATTAGAGGATAACGAGACTGTAGCTTTAATGAAGGAGTACCAGTTCTATAGAGAAAGTTACCTTCAAAGTTGAAGGATCCATGGAGTTTCACCATTCCTTACACAATCGGTATTATTGCCTTCAACAAGTGTTTGTGTGATTTTGGGGCAAGTGTGAACCTCATGCCGTTGTCAGTGTATACTCAATTGGGTTTGACTGCTCCGAAGCCTACAAACATATCTCTACAGTTAGCGGATAGATCAGTGACATATCCAAGAGAAATTATGGAAGACATTCTAGTTAAGATGGATAAATTTATTTTTCCAGCAGATTTCATAATAATAAGACTCCTCTTATTTATAGATGTAGGCAACCCTCCTTAACAATTAAGGAATTTAGTTTTATTTTAATTAATTAAATTTCTTTAATTAATTAAGCTCCCTAATCTTATTAGGGATAATTAATTAAATTCTTTTAATTAATTTAACCTCCTAATCTTAGTAGGATATTTGAGAGTACTTTTATTAATTAATTCCCAAACTCGTTTAGGAATTAAATAATAATAATAATATAGTAATAATAATAATAAGACTCCTCTTATTTATTTATATTTAGTATTTCCAAAATATTAAATAATAAATATTAAGCTATTTAATTTATTCTATCACCATAGATTAAATTAAATATACTTAACTTATTATTACGATTATGCCATTAACTTCTTAAATAATTATTCTTCCTTTTATGGTGTGACCCTTTAGGTTCTCCATATTAAATCGGTTGTGAATAAATCAATTAGAACAATTCTATTCTTATTTAAATAAATAAATTAAATTATTAATTTATTTAAATAAATAATATTTATTCTACAATAGGGATAATCCTCCCTAGCGGTCAACGACTTTCCAGATAATATAGATTTCAACATTAATCATAAAAGAACCTTTGAGTAAATAGTTACCGTATAATTCAATCCTTCCACAATATAATGTCCCAATTAAATATAAGACAATAAATTACTGTCAAGTTTTATTTTATTTAATTATATGTATTTCGATCGTTAAATGCACAACTCCAAATAATGCAAATTAGAAACTCCTTTCTAATTTCATTATGCCTTGGCCAAGGACTACTGGGTTGTCATTTATCGAATCACATAGGACATTTCTCTTCTTTTACCAGAAGTGGTAGATTCTTTATTGACCATACATTATCTCCATATACAACTAATTATACCCAAACATACCCTTTGATATATCCTAAGGGTCTTAAAGAATAAGTCAAAGTATAACTCATCAAACATAAGATACTATGATGATCTCATGTCCAAGGATCACTTGTACTACTATCACTACAGGAATTCCTATTGACAAGCAAGTAAAAATCCATTAGGTATTCCTTAGCGAGCCAGGTTCAGTGAACTTATTCTCTAATAAGCACCTACACACTTTCTTTAGTGTCTCCACACAAATGACCATGAGATCAATCATCCTCATCCAATGAGCAAGCAACGTATGTACCAATCTATCCGGATTCACTAATCCCCAATTTAGTAATCCAATGATTGGGAACTATTTTAGCTTTAAGCTTTTTAAGAATTTAGATCTCATTAGAATGATCATCATCATTATTCTAAAAGCATTGCTTAAAACTATGGGTTTATCACATATTATAAAACAACATCACGTAGATAATTAAAAGCCTTTAATAAAATAATACTTTTTTATTAATAAATGAATAAGATTGTTACAAAGTATATGCTTTATCATCAAACATGATTGGCTTGTGTGCATACTACTTTCAGTATCTACGCTTAACGAATTACAGGGAAAGAAGGGATTAGCCCTTCCTTCTGCATGCACAAGATTCTTCTGGAAGAGGATGCAAAGCCAACAGTGGAAAAACAAAGACGGTTAAATCCGATCATGAAAGAAGTGGTAAAGAAAGAAATTTTGAAGTGGTTGGATGCGGGAATTATTTACCCGATTTCAGACAGTGCATGGGTCAGTCCACTTCAGTGCGTTCTGGAAAATGGTGGAATAGTAGTAGTGAAGAATGATGACAATGAACTAATTTCGACGAGGACAGTGACCGGATGAAGGGTTTACATGGATTACATGAAGCTAAATAACGCAACCCAGAAGGATCACTTTCTTCTAGCCTTCACTGACCAGATGTTGGACCGGTTAGCTGGGCATGAATACTACTATTTACTGGATGGATATTCGGGGTACAACCAAATAGTCATAGCTCCTGAGGACCAAGAAAATACAACTTTTACGTGCCCAGACGACACTTTCGCATTTAGAAGGATGTATTTTGGTTTATGTAACACATCGACTACTTTCCAAAGATGTATGATGGCCATCTTCTCGGACATGGTGGAGAAGAATGTGAAAGTTTTCATGGACGACTTCTTAGTTTATGGAAACAATTTTGATAAGTGTCTAGAGAATCTTGTCATGGTCTTGAAGCGATGTGTGGAAACTAACTTGGTGCTTAACTAGGAGAATTGCCATTTTACGGTTGAAGAAGGAATAATTCTGGGGCACAAGGTCTCTGCAAAAGGTTTAGAGGTTGATAAGGCAAAGCTAGACACGATAGAAAATCTTCCACCACTGAATTCAGTTATAGGAATCTGCAGTTTTCTTGGACACGCCAGATTCTATCGCAGGTTTATAAAGGATTTCTCTAAGATTGCAAAACTATTGTGCATTCTCTTAGAGAAAGATGCAGTCTTTAGTTTTGACGAAAAGTGTAAAGAAGATTTTGAATAGTTTAAAAAGAAATTGACTACAACTCTAGTGATCGTAGCACCGGATTGGACGATGCCTTTTGAATTAATGTGCGATGCTAGCGACTACGTAGTAGGGGCTGTTTTGGGTTAGAATCGAGAAAAGATATTCTATGCTATATATTACATAAGTAAAACCTTCGTGGATGCCCAATTGAACTACACAACCACCGAGAAGGAGTTACAAGCAGTAGTATACTCCTTTTACAAATTCAGAGCTTACTTAATAGGAACAAAGGTGGTGGTATACACGGATCACTCGGCGATTTGTTATTTAATCTCAAAGAAGGATGCTAAGCCTAGACTAATCAGATGGATTCTACTCCTTCAGGAATTTGATTTGGAAATAAAGGATAGGAAGGGGACAAAAAATTAAGTGGCGGATCATCTTTAGAGACTGGAAAATCCGGATAAGGATGGGGCAGATAAATGTGTAATCAATGAATCATTTTTGGATGAGCAGGTTTTTGGAGTCAACTCAGAGTTTCGATGGATGTAGATTTTGCCAACTACTTGGTGAGCAAAATCCTTCCCCTTGATCTGACACGACAACAGAAAAAGAAGTTCCTACATGACGTCAAGTGGTATATGTGGGACGAGCCCTATTTATTCAGACAATGTGCAGACAAGATGATTTGGAGATATATTTCGTACAACTAAGTAAAGAATATTTCGCATAAATGCCATTCATCTGCATATGGGGACATTATGGTAGTGAGCGGATAGTGGCCAAGATACTTCAAGCAGGATTTTACAGGCCTATTGTGTTCAAGGATGCCCACTAGTTCGTGAAAAACTGTGACATATACCAAAGGGTGGGTAATATCTTGAAGAGGAATGAGATACCGCTTAATACTATCATGGAAGTTGAGATTTTTGATGTATAGGGGATGGACTTCATGGGACCATTTCCTCCTTCATTCAACAACTTGTATATCTTGCTAGCTGTGGACTACATGTCAAAGTGGGTTAAAGCCGTAGCACTCCCTACAAATGATGCCAAGGTGGTTCTTAAGTTTTTACAAAAAAACATCTTCAAAAGGTTTGGAATGCTAAGAGCAATCATAAGTGATGAGGGAAGTCACTTCTGTAATAGGTCATTTACAACTCTCTTGGCGAAGTGCAGTGTTAATTATAGGGTTGCAATAACATATCACCTCCAAACGAGTGGTCAAGCCGAGGCTTCAAATAGAGAGGTGAAGAAATTTTTAGAGAAGGTAGTAAATCTGAGCAGAGAAGATTGGTCTCTAAAGTTGGATGACGCATTATGGGCTTATAGGAGAGCATATAAGACGTCAATTGGGATGTCTCCGTATCAGTTGGTCTACAGGAAAGCATGTAAACTCCCAGTAAAATTATAACATAAGACGTATTGGGCCATTCAGAAAATCAACTTTGATCAAACAGCTGCAGGAGAGAAAAGGTTACTCCAATTGAACAAACTCGATGAATTTTAACTACAAGCGTATGAGAACTCAAAGCTGTACAAAGAAAAAGTCAAGAAGTGGCACGACTAAAAGATTTTGCAGAGAAAGTTCAAACCGAAATAATCAGTATTATTGTTCAACGCACGACTGAGATTGTTTCCCAAAAAGCTCAAATCCCAATGGTCGGGGCCATTCACGATCAAGATAATTTTCGCACATGGCGCCGTTGAACTATACAATAGAAATCCATTTGAGACATTTAAAGGCAACGGTCAATGGTTAAAGCATTACTATGGTGGCGACATCGACAACGAAGCCACTGCAATCACACTTGTCGATGCGCCATGAACATGGAGTAGTCAGGCTGAAAGACTAAGAAACAAGCGCTCATTATGAGGCAACCCAATTTTACTTCCATTTACAGTATTTTCATGTTATGTTAGTTAATTTGTAATTCTAGTATCAATTAGTCTATTGCGGTATAATAACTAGTTAGTTAATTCATGATTTTTAGTAAATTCGATATTACTTGCTCAACCTTTATGACATTATCTCATGTTTATGATTTTAATGTGTTTCAAGTACTGAGGATACCATTGGACATGCGTATGAGGAGAAAAAGTTAAAAAATCAAAGTCATCTGCAGAATACCCCCCCGCCGGGATGGGCCTATGTAGTGTAAAAAACTCCCTCCAGGGCGGAGGTACCACACCAAGAATAGAATACCCCCCCCCCATCGGGGTGGGGTCCTTCAGTACAAATACCCCCCGCCGGGGCGGGGGTACGAGAAGTTGGACATTTATATTCTGCAGTATAACTGAATCACCCAACTTCTCCACTTCTTTCTCCAATAACCGATCCTCTTACTCCCATATACCCACGAACTTGCTACACCCATCTCCACTAACCCACGAATTAAACCACCAATATCACTCTCTATAAATACAAACCCTAAATCCCCAATTCCATCCCACATTACTCTTCATCCAACTTTCAATTTCAGTCAACAAACAGCTAGGGTTCTCCAATTTCGGATTTTCCAAGCAACAAGGAAGGGGGTTTTCAATAATTAAAGAACATCACTGCAAGTACTCATTCAATTGAGGCAAATCATAGTGGGTAAGTTGTTATTTTCAATTCTTCATCAAAGTGAGGGTCAATTGTTAAGTCTGGGGCAGTGTAGTGGTGTTGCACACCAAGTGTTCGACAAATTGAGCAAGTGAAGTTTGGGGGAATACTGTGATTGCAAGTGAGAAAAATGGCACCTAAGATACCATCCAAGCGACAAAAGGGCGAAGGTTCGGGTTCATCACCACCCACTCGAGCTTTTGATAGACAGAAATTCACAAGTGCCAACGCCGCTGACAAATACGACTACTTAGTACCCAAAGAACTAGCTCCTAAGAGGGGCTTGGCACTAGACTCTGTTTATAACAATCCAAGATTTTAGTATATGTAATTTAAAATATTTATTAAATTAAATAAATATTTTATTGATGTGATTGTTGTTAGTAAATATTTATGAATTAATAAAATTCTAAATTAATTTAATTTATAATTTATAGAGTTGTAAGATAACATGAGATGTTATATTGTTGTTTTGATTTAATAATTTAAGATGGTATGTTAAATTATTAAATAAAATTATAATGAGATTATAATTTTTTGATATGTGTTTAAGTGAAAAGCTTATTTAAAATATAGTATGTGTAATTAATTTATTTGATTACTGTGGGATATGAAAATCTAAATAAATAATATGTGATTATAAATTATAAACTAAATTGTTTATTAAAATAAATTAAAGGAGTTAAATTTAGTTTTTTTGCCAAACAAGGCTTAAAGATATTAAGTCTTTAATTTTTAAAGAGTTTTTCCCAAACAAAGCCTTATGGCTTTTGGATTTTTAAATTTTGAATTTTATTATAACAAATAAAATAAATCAAATAATAAATAAAATATATTTATAACCTATACGTTTATTTTGTAACTGATACAATAAGTGTGCATATTATTATGGCTTATCAGTTTGGCTTGGCTATCAGTTTGGTTTTACGCATAAACTTAGTTGCTAAGCCTAAGAAGAATACTGAGAATTACAGAGAGAAGATGAGAGAGATTGAGAGAAAGTCTGTGATTTCAAAGCAATTATCAGTTTGTTAGCAAGGATTGTTTAAGCATAAGAAGGTATTTCTCTATAACTTTGATATTTTATGTATATATATGTATATATATATATATATATATATATATAAATATATATATAGGTTTTACGACAAAAATGTTAAGTTTTCAAATTCTGTGAATTTAATTAGTTGAATTGTTGCTATACAACTGAATTGTGGTGATTATACGTGTTGGTGATGTTTGAGTTTGTATGTAAATAAGAAATTGTTATGCTAATTACGGATAAAAAGGAAGAAAACTGTTACAGTGTATATATATTTTTCATATGGCTTGTAAAAGTACCAAATATGGTGGTCAATTTGTATGTTAATCTGTAAATTGAGTCTTGATTATGCTAGTCCATTCAGACACGAAGAGAACGTAGTTTTAATGAAGTAATTTGAACAAGAATTGTGATCACAGTGATGATTTCTATGAAGAATGTCAAAAAATGGATTTTTTGTGTAAAAACATGAAATTTAAGGAATTAAATTAGTTGAAATTGTTTTTTAATTGTTCTAAGTTGATGAATATGCGAGGAAACATGTTTGTGATAGTTTTATATCAATTGTATATGTTAATTTCATTGTTTTGTGGGTGAAATTTGTGTTAGTTGGGCTAAAAAGCGGAACAACGTTGTTAACTTATCGTTTATATCGTGGTGTTAAATAGCAATTTAAGCTAGTGTCATGGGCGAAATGGCAATTGTATGGCAATATAGCTATTACATTCTATTTGTCCAGAGCTTATGTATGGCGCAGCTGCACCATACCTACGATCTCGAGGCGATGGTTTCGCTTCTCACGCAGACATTGGATACCATTATAACTTAGTTTAATGGTGTGTTAATGTAACAAACATGTAATAAGGAGGTTAAAACAAAACTGTGTCATGTTATTGATAATTTCAAAGTTGTAAAAGGATTTATAAGTTATGAACGCGATATGTTAGAACTTAGTGTACACAATGAATGGTAGATAAGTGTTGTGAAGTTAACACTTGAAATTTCTGAAATAGATACAGTAGCATAAGACTTTTACTAAATTAACAAGTTTAGCTAAAAGTGGGTGTTATTTTGGAAAGTGGATGTTAATATATCTAATAGATATTGTGATTCCAATAAAATGTGTAGGTGAACGTGAGTTGTAATTATAGCTTACGCGTGAGGCAAGTTTCTAAACCTTACATTTTACATTGACCAAGTTTCTTAAGTTCTATTCCTTTATAATGAATATAACTTCTTGAACTCTCATCTCTAATATTGAGCTATTTTATTTTAAAGTACTTTGCACAAGTTATTATCATGTTGAGCAAGTTTTGTTTTTAGCTTGCTATTAGTTAATTTATGTTCAGTAATTTCATTTCTAATTTTATAAGATCATAGCCTTAGCTTATTATTGTTCAAGAAAAGTTTACTATTTCATTCAATACTTATGTTTTAGTTATTTCCAAGCATAAGTTTAATAAATAGTTAGTTCATCTATGATTATTCATTGTTCCATACTATGTTATTAGTAATCAACTGTAGTGTTATCAAACTTTGTTGATTCAACTAATCCTTTAGTTGATGATCGTTAAACTCTAAATTTCCCTTGGAGTTTATCCAAACCAAACCTTCTTTGGTGCGGACTTGTACTCTAAAACTGAGAAGAACAACCCTATTACAGGGGGTACGCAATGCGTTTAGATGTTTGTGCACAATACATGCTACAAAGGGTTGATCCACCTAAGTACGTGAAGTCCCTACAGTATAATTGTTAAGGTTAAAGTTGAAAGATTACTTATAACCATGGACATAGTTCGTAGTCTTATGACCCTTAGATATATTTCTTATTTCGATTCCCATTTTTGGTTATCATTGATAGAATATTATTCAGTTTTGATGAGCCTATTCATTGGCAGTTATTATTCTTTTGTTGATTCATTGTTATATCTAGTGAGCAATTATTTTGCTCACTCTTGCATATATATACACTCGCAGCTAAAGTTGAGAAGGTCGATGAACCTACAACTAGCAAAGGAAAGGGAAAAATGTGCAAGTGATGAAGACTTGTAATTTTAATTATTGTCATGAATGATAGACTTTTTATTTAATGATGTGATGTAATTATTTTATTTTCGCACTTGATTGATGTTTAAGGTTAGACAACCTGGGAAGATTTTTTTGATTAATGATATAACCCTTTTAAAGGGAGGATTTCTGATTTAATTTTATTATATTTGGGTAGTTAGATATGAATGAATGGAAAGTGAACACCAAATCTTGTGGGAATGAAGTACCTAGATTTGGGGGTGTCACACTGTTGATGGGCAGATGAGGAGGCAAATATATGAGAAAGGCTAGGAGATGCTCACTAATGATCCTGACCCAGTAATTATAAATGTGGTGAAGGAATTTTACGCCAATGTTGATGATATGGCGCCGTTCAGTGCATTTGTGAGGGGTAAACAGGTTCCCTTCAGTCTAGAGACTATCAAAAACTACTACAGCCTACGAGCCCCTGCTATATGCCAATACACTCAGCTGTGTAATAGCAGTCCCAACTACGACCAGATTTTGATAGAGATAACTAAGCCGGGCATTACTTGGGTTAAAGGAAGGAAGGGTGGTACTATTTTTCTCAGTAAGGACTTGATCCGCTATGGAAAGATCTGGTATGCATTTCTATGCGCAAAGTTATTTTCGTCCACGCATACCAGTGAGGTGACAAGGGAGAAAGTGTTTCTGTTGTACACCATTGTGTTAGACTTCAACATAGACATCGGCTCCATTATCAATTTTTCAATACAGCGATGCCTGCGAGGGCCATTCTTTGGTCGTCTGCCACACCCATCCCTCATCTGTGGGTTGTGCGGGCAGGCTGGCGTTCTATGGTCAGGAGATAAGCCTTCACAGCAGCCTCTCTAGCTATTGGACTCCTGCATAATTTCACGTTACACGGTCTGGCCTGGGGGGAAGTCTCATCCAAGATGAGTCGGATTTATATTTATAGAGGCTTCGAAGGAGGATGAAGATACTGAGGACACATCTGAAGATGACGAGTTTCAAGTCGATGAGATGACTAAAGAGCAAGAGACTGCAGAGAGTAGTAGGTCAGGTAAATTCATGTTCAATAACCAATTCCGTAGTCTCCAGGGCCTTGTTGATAAAAGAGATAAAGAAGCCAACCGACAGATGAAGCGACTGGCGGCCAGGAAGGACCATATGTTCAACGCCATGAAGATGCTGAGGACATATATGAAGATGAAGAGTTTCAAGCCGATGAGATAACTGGAGAGCAAGAGACTGCAGAGAGTAGCAGGTCGGGTAAATTAATGTTCAGTAACCAAATTCGCAGTCTCCAGCACCTTATTAATAAAAGAGATAAAGAAGCCAACCGACAGATGAAGCGATCGGCAGCCAGGAAGGACCATATGTTTAATGCCATGAAAACGTCCTTTGCCTCTCTAAATGCGGCGTTACAAAATCTAAATCCAGTCGCGGCCATGTAATTTCCATACCAGACGCCAGATCCAATGCCACAATATCCACCATCTGATTCAAACATCGAAGAGCGTCGAATCTATGTGCCACGACCACCATCACCACCATTACCACAACCTTAACGAATTTTAGGGAAGTCCTCTTGTGCTTCGCGTTATATTTTTACATTGAGGGCAATGTAATTGCTAAGTTTGGGGGATTTTAATTTAGTTCGTTATTGCATGTTTAGTTTCATGTTTAAGTTAATTGTCATATTTAGTTTAAGTTCACATGTTTGCATTCATGTAGTAGTACTGCATAGTAGTTTTGCATGTAGTGTAGTGTAATATTTAGTTTTTTTTATATATTCAGTTTCTTATTCTGTTATTTAAAAAAAAATAAAAAAAATGGAAAATGGAAAAATTACAAAAATAGTAGTTAGTTTAGTGTGTTTATGTTGCATTTTAAGTTTATCTTGCATGATTCCAGCTGTTAGATAGTTACAATCTATTTTGGTCAATGATGAGACTGGAATCGAGAAGGCAAGTATAGTGTTGACTATTAGAGCTTTGATGTGATTTCTTGTTATAAATTGAATCTTTTTTTATTTGAAACTGGTATAATAAGGTTAGCACAATACAAATAACTTTATTGATTTTTTGAGTCTAAATTGACACATAATGAAACTCTAAAGGATAATGCTAGCTTGAATGAAAGAATGTCAAGAATAGGCAGTGAAGGCTAAAGTTAGTCAAGAAGCTAAGTTTGGGGGAAAATTTGGGGTATATAAGCTATCTTAAAAAAATATGAATAAACATCGTGGCTAGTCTAGTTTCGTGGCCTTTGTTACTTGAGTAAGTAAGCCCGAGGGGATTGTCGTTACACCTAGCGCCCTAAGGCCTTAATGGTTTGGGAGTCGTTGGTCGAAAGCTCATTAAGGTAGCATTGAAAAGCCTAACTTGGCAAGAAAAGGAGCTTAACTTGGACAAAAACAGAATGGACCGCCACCGGGGTGGGGTTACTTAATCAATTAACAGAAGCATGGCCCATTGGGACGGACATTATAGAGTAAAAACCCCTTGCTAGGGCGGGGGTACGGGAAGAGGTCAGAGTCCTGTTTTGATTGTGTTGTTGCAGTGGCATGAAGGATAGGGGTTGACATGGTATGGAACTTAATTGGGCATCGAATTATGATCAGAATATAGGTCCTAGGCTGGTTATTAACAACAATAACAAGGGAGTTAACAACGAACAATCAATTGACAATTGGAAGACTTATTTTTGAGCAAAAGCATTTGAGGGAGGATTTGATGGAGAATTCACGATAATTACAGATTGAATCTAGAGAGAAGGGTGGTTCTGGATTCATTCTATTTCTTTAATTCAATAATTGTAATTGGGATGATGTTTACTTTGATGAATTCAATTTCTATTTCAATTATGATGAACTAATTTACTTATTAGGCTTATGACGGATCTTTGGGTTTAACGATGATTATGCAGCTTTGATATTTAGTTTAATAATCTATCTTTCAGTTTATCTATAGTGATTTGTGCTTTAATCTATGAATTGCTTGATCACTAATTTTATGTGGATTTGTATGGATTCGAGAGAGGAAATATGAGTCTAGAACTAATCATTATAGCATGTGTTCTTGAATTCTTGGATTGAATGGAATCTTGATGAATTTTAGGGTAGAGATATGCCTAGCATCGCATGTAATCGGATAGAGAACTTGAACTTAAACCGTATTTGATTGAAATTCACATAGAGATATAGTGAATTAGTTAATTAAGGTGTTTAGCTTAATTCTATCTAATTTGTGGATTTAAGTAAATACGGTATTAGTGCATCGAGAGATGGGTAGTTCTACTTAAGAATTTTTTATTAATAAACTGAGATAGTGCATTAAACTGGAATAAGGTTTAATAATCAGAGTGATACTTAAGTGAAGTTATAAGCCTAATTCTTCAATATTTGCTT
Source organism: Panax ginseng (assembly GCA_020205605.1). Lineage (NCBI taxonomy): Eukaryota > Viridiplantae > Streptophyta > Magnoliopsida > Apiales > Araliaceae > Panax > Panax ginseng. The sequence continues at coordinate 76,180,249 of CM035131.1, read as the reverse complement.
GATATTATAGTTTTTAAATTTGTTGATTGTTTAGTATTCTTAGTATTTTTAATATTTTCAGTTTTAATAGTTATAATTCTTAAATTGGATGGTTTAATAAAATTTGGGTTCATATAAGGCTTGTAATTGTGAGGGTTAATATCTTACTAAATCTCTGTGGGAACGATACTTGACTTATAATTATATTACTTGTTGACCATGTGCACTTGCGTGTGAGCGTAATTAGATTTTTACATCAACAAGTTTTTGGTGTCGTTGCCGGGGAACTTAGTATAGATTTTAATATTTTGCAATATCAGTTTAATTAGTCCAATTTTACTTAAATACTTTTTCTTTTGTTTTGTTCTTTCTATTTCAGGTTCTTGAAGTTGGTTTATGCAAACTTGGTCCAAAAACCCAGACTTGCTTCCTTTTGAGGACGATATTGAGAAACGGTTTCAAAGGCTAAGTAAGTGGATTAAAGACACAAGGGAAAACTTTGAGAATTCTGAAAAAGAAGAAATAATGGCTGTCGAAGACCAGAAAGCATTGAGGGATTTTGCTACACCTAAGGTGACTGAGCTTCAGTCGAGTATCACCAGGTCGACGTTTGCTGCAAATATATTTGAAATTAAGCCTGAGACTATTCAGTTGATCCAAAACTCAGTTCAGTTTGGGGGACTTACAAATGATGATCTGAAAGAACACTTGGTCAGATTTTTGGAGATATGTGACACTTTCAAATACAATGGTGTGTCCGATGACGCAGTCAGACTTCATTTATTCCCATTTACCCTGCGGGACAAGGCGAAGAGTTGGTTACATTCTCTACCGCCAGGATCGATCACTACTTGGGAAGATCTTGCTCAGAAATTTTTGGCTAAATTCTTTCCACCAGCCAAAACTGCAAAGATGAGGAAAGAGATCACCATGTTTAAACAGTAGCATGGAGAGTCTTTATATGAGGCATGGGAACGGTACAAGGAACTACTCAGGAAGTGCCCTCATCACGGACTACCAAAATGGTTGCAAATGAATACGTTTTATAACGGGTTGAGTGGGAATCTTAGGATAAGCATGGATGCAGCTTCGGGTGAAGTGTTTATGGGTAAAAGTTACGAGGAAGCATATGAGTTGATAGAAACTATGGCAGCTAATAACTACAAGTGGCCTACCATATGATTGACACAACCTAAGGTAGCTGGGGTATTAGAGGTAGATGGAATAACAGCGCTGGCGGTACAGTTTTCAGCCTTATCAAAAAAAATGGATGCTTTGACTAGTGCACATGTGACGCCCCCAAAACGGGTATACATCACACATCTTGGGTCGCCAGATATCACACTATAGAAATCAAATACAAACTTCTTTTCTGCAACTGTCGTGTAAAAATACGACAAAACATAGCTACGAGTTTAATGAATATTGTCTCATAGACAATATACAAACTCAAATTCAATACTCATTACACTTATTATCACACTAAGTAGTGAGGACTGCTAAAACAACCATCTCGGACCGTCACTCCATTCCCCAACTAGTCCCAGCTATATTCTCATTTCCTGAAGAAAAAAAAAAGTAAAAGGGTGAGCTCAACTAGCCCAGTAAGAAATATTATGACTAAAATAATGCATAATAAATTATCCTTAGCCTTTAACAGTGTTAAACTGATAAAATACAATAAACATCAAGTTTAACTGTAGCGGAAATAAACAAACCATTAGAAGAGTCAAGTAGAACATAATGTCTAATATCTCTTCTAGATTAAAAGTCCATCGTTAATATTTCATTCATGTAATACTCAACAAGAGTTCTTTGTTATACCCAAGACAAAAAGAACTATCATCACCTGTCTTCACCTAAACCACCAAAGATTATAGTTAAATCCACAATTCATATTTATAATCATGTAAATTAACAGTTTCTCCTTTCCACAAAGGCTTAATAGAAAGTTTACTGAATATTCTTACCCCAAAGGCTAAAGATATTCAAATGTAATAACAATGATCATACAAATCAGTTGTCTACCTTTGCACTACGGGCCAACGACATTCAACTATAAAACCAATGGTCATGATCATACCAATCAATTATCTGTCAGTGCATTACGGCCAAAGACATTCAACTGTTAACTAATGGTCATGATCCTTCCAATCACATCCATCGAATTATCCATGCACTACGGGCCAAGGATATTCGTTATTATCACCAGTGGTTATGATCATGTCATACACACACATCCATCGTTACAACGTAAGCCAAAGATATACAACTATAAAACCAATAATCAACAGTCCATCTTTGCACGTAAGCCAAAAATATAAAACTGTAAAACCAATAATCAACAGTCCATCTATACACGTAAGCCAAAGATGACTTTCATCATAATATAAGCAAGAGGATGACGACAATGATATAAGTATTAATCAAACGAAATCAAGGATAAATATTAAAGACTTTAAATTTATCCAGAGTTTAAAAATATCCAAATTGTCAACATGATACTGCTTTGTGGAGTAAAATTCAAGAATAATATTTATGTATCAAAAATAATTTGGACAGAAAAGAAATATATTTTTTAGGTTAATGGTACCCCTTGAATAGTACCCTGTGAATAGTACTTCAGGAATAGTACCTCGTGAATATTAACCCAATATGAAAAGTGACCCAAATACCCGAGTGAATAATACTAGAGTAAATAGTAATCGGGTGAATAGTAACCCATGAATAGTAACTCATGAATAGTACTCCAGCACAAAAAGTGCCCCGAATATTCGAGTGAATAATACTAGAGTGAATAGTAACTAGGTGAATAGTAACTCGTGAATAGTACTCTGACATGAAAAGCACCCCAAATACACGAGTGAATAATACTAAAGTGAATAGTAACCAGGTGATTAGTAACTTATGAATAGTAACTCATGAATAGTACTCTGGCACGAAAAGTGCCCCGAATACCCGAGTGAATAATACTAGAGTGAATAGTAACCCCGACAGAAAAAGGCAAAAATTGCACAATAAGATTCGTACCAATATTCCGGCATAATGATATTGAAAGAAATAATATCATTTATGAAGAAATAATACCCCATACGACTGTTGAACGAAAATAATATTCCTACGAATATGGAACGGAGATGTTATTCCTTACGAATATTGAACGAATATAATTTTTATACGAATACGAAAAATAACATCTCTTCAGAATATGAAATAAATAATACCCCTTACCTTAGAAGAAAATTGGATACTGGAATAGTGAGGTAGCAGATTTCTCTTCTTCTTTCTCTCTATAACTTCTCTCTCTATAGCTTCTCTCTCTATAATTGCTCTTGTGAGACTTAGTGAATTGGTGAGAATGAAAGAAGAATGAGCTTCTATTTATAGGAAAATATAGTTTCGATAATTGCACGTTTTGGGGCTCAAATATTACAGTATAATACCTTCCTCTTTTTCTTCATTTTTAATTTAGTCGTGCAGGTATTATCAAACTTGCACCGCCTCCCCTAATAGTAAATCATGTGAATTAATAGTAAATCATGTGACTCAATAGTTCAATATATATGAAAAAATAATTTTAGTATAGTACCTTCATCAATACCTCCATTTTTAATTTAGTCATGCAAGTATTATCAATCTTGCACCACCTCCCCTAATAGTAAATGCATGTGAATCAATAGTACATACATGTGAACACATAGTTATAAGCATGTGAATTAATAGCAATTAATTGCTCATTTATTTGATTAATTACCCGATTGGTCAATATAACCTCCAGATATCAATTATTATCGAAATAAATGTCGATTCCACTAACACTAATAATCCCTACACAATGGAACTATCAATTTCATCTTTAATCAACACGAACTTATTCATCATTAATATTATAACTCACAATATTTAACAACCAGGTCGTTCCCAGGAAAGAGGGGGTTTTTCGATAAGGATTTCTCCTTATTGGCGCGCAATTAGGTGACCAAACCTCTCCTTGACAGAACTTCTAGAGATTATCAATATTGCAAATAATAATATGAATAACTTTGTCGTCTCAATTATTGATTTAATAATATAACATATTGTGCAGATGATACTGTGACAACAATTGAATCAATAATATGAGAGATATGATGCACCAATTACTGTAGCAATAATTGAGTATAACTAAGTGACTTCTTACGTAAGCATCAATAATCAATAGTGTGTTCTATTATGCACCCACGCGTATTTCTGTACTTTTATCACCGATTATTTTATGACAACTTGCTTACTTTAAAAAAAATTCACATATCACCCTTAACTATAACCTTTTATGAATTTAACCATTTACTAAATAAAATAATAATTATAAGAAAATTGAATACTTTCATTTCATAAAATTCGGGGTCTCACAATCTCCCCTCCTTATGAAATTTCGCCCTCGAAATTTACGTACGTACCTGGTATGTCGAAGAGATGAGAATACCTTGCTTTCTTTTAGGATTGTACCTTCTCGATTATTTCTTCTCTATCATGATTGTCCCATTTCTCATCTCCTGTATTTTAGATATCATTCTAGAATATAGTTTCAAAATAAGGGTTAATTAATGTAAGACCCCAATTTTTTATAAATAAAATCAAATTTCCTCTAATTATTATTGTGAATAATAAGGTGTTAATTTGATATAATACTTTGGTTATGGGTGAAATGTCCAAATTTTGCAAAATAAGCAAGTGGTTATAAAATATTCATTTTGTCGGAGAATATTCGTTTGGTCGTGGAATAGTCTTGTTATCGGGGAATATTCGTACGATGGCACAGCCATTTGTGGGACCCATAACAGAATAACTTTCGGATGAAGAAAACGACAAGTTTGAGTTTTAATAAATAACGGCGTAGTTGTTATCGTTAACACTGTTGGAATACCCGGTGGTTAAAATACAGTAATGCGCGTGGTTGCACAGTAGCAGACGGTATTAAACAATATTTTTGAATTATTGATTCTTACGTAAGAAAGAACTACTCAATAATTATTACAGAAATTACTGTTCAATATTTTATTTTATTTATTCAATAATTGCTGCGTTGATATTTTATATTATTGTTGTTTCAATAATTGTCACTGCACAGTATTTCCCATTATCAGATCAATAAATTCATATTATTTGAATAATATTATTAGATAGCATTATTGGCAATGTCTAGAAAGTTCTGTAAAGGAGAGATTTAGTCACCTAATTGCGCGCCAGTAAGGAGAAATCATTATCGGAAAGCCCCCTCTTTCCTGGGAACTGCCTGGTTGTCATTATTGTGATTCTGTAATATTTATTTGTGAATAATTAATTATTGATTTATATGATAAGGAAATATTTATTTTTATCTTGATATAAATGAAGGAATTAGTGTTGAGGTGTTTTATCAGTATTTTGTCGGAATGGAGACATTAAAAAATCAAAACAGTGTTCTTAAAGCTCTATTGCGTGAGTTATAATTTTAATCCGACCGTTGAATCGTTGTGATTTTAGGATATGTTATACATATATAAGTTGAGTATATGTCCACAAATTTTGAATATTTAAAAATTAACGCATGATTTGTTATGAATTTTAAAAGGTGTTAAAAATCATCCGTTTGTGGATTTCAGATATTTTCTGTTTGGAATTTGGAAAAACTTAAAGCTACAAAGTTGTAGAGAATTCTATTTCATGTGGAATGGACATAAAATTCGTATTTTTCTGATAAAAAGGCTATTTATTATGAATTACTGAAATTTCAGAAAATAAAATGTTTTTTTTATTAAAATTGGGTGGGACCCACTTTTTTTTTTAAAACATGTGGGCTGCTATTTTTTTGTTCCAAGATGGCTGGCTGCTGAGATTTCAAAAGGTTGGTGCGTAGAAGAAAAGAAAAGAAAATATATTATTTTATTAATTTAGTCTCCTTTGGCGTTCTAGCATTTTCCTATAAATAGGCGCTTAGGTTAGAATTGAAAATCACACCAGAAACAAGTTTTCTTTCTCTCTATATTATCAAGCGTATTTTTGTGAGTATTTAGATACTTTGAGAGTTGCTATTCACTGCAAGTTTCCTTTGGCTTTACATCCGATATTCCGAACAGAAGTATTATTCTTTTGAGGTAAGGGATGTTATTTTCTTCTTAAATGATATTATTTTCTTCAATATCATTATGCTAAAATATTGATATGAGTTTCATTATGCTAGTTGAGTTCGCTCTTTTCCTTTTTGTTCCATTTTTCTACTCAGGAAGCGATAACATAGCAGGAACCAGTCAGGGTATAGAGTGATGGTCCTAGACAGTTATTTTAGCAGTCTTCACTATTTTTCTAAAATAGTGCATCAATAATTGTAATGAGGACTTTATTTGGGTGTGAATATTGTCTAGAAGACAATATTTGTTTTTAAACTCACAGTATGTGTTGTTGTATTTTGCACGACAATTGTAATAATAAAGTTGTAGTCATTTTCTGTACTATGTATTTGGCGACTCAGAATGGGTGATGTATACCTATTTTGGGGGCTTCACAATTGACATGTCACGTATTATCCCTATATTCTGATCGACCAATTAAATACCAAATAAACTTAGGTAGGTCATATTAGCAAAGAAATTCCCCGTCTCTCCCCTCTTAGTTCTTGTCTCACATCTCAGTCAGGGATCATATCCCTAAGCTTAGATACCAACTATGACGCCCCCAAAACAGGTATACATCACCCATCCTGGGTCGCCAAATATCACACTACAGAAATCAAATACAAACTTCTTTTATGCAACTATCATGTAAAAATACGACAAAACATAGATGAGAGTTTAATGAATATTGTCTCATAAACAGTATACAAACTCAAATTCAATCCTCATTACACTTATTATCACACTAAGTAGTGAGGACTGCTAAAACAACCATCTCGGACCGTCACTCCATTCCCTAACTAGTCCCAGCTATATTCTTATTTCCTGAAGAGAAAAAGAAAGCAAAAGGGTGAGCTCAACTAGCCAAGTAAGAAATATTATGACTAAGATAATGTATAATAAATTATCCTTAGCCTTCAACATTGTTAAACTGATAAAATATAATAAACATCAAGTTTAACTGCAGCAGAAATAAGCAATCCATTAGATGAGTCACGTAGAACATAATGTCTACTATCTCTTCTAGATTAAAAGTCCATCATTACTATTTCATTCCTGTAATACTCAATAACAGTTCTTTGTTATACCCAAGACAAAAAGAACTATCATCACCTGTCTTCACCTAAACGACCAAAGATTATAGTTAAATCCACAATTCATATTTTATAATCATGTAAGTCAACAGTTTCTCCTTGCCACAAAGGCTTAATAGAACGTTTACTCAATATCCTTACCCCAAAGGCTAAAGATATTCAAATGTAATAACAATGATCATACCAATCAGTTGTCTACCTTTTCACTACGGGCCAAAGATATTCAACTATAAAACCAATGGTTATGATCATACCAATCAATTGTCTGTCAGTGCACTACGGCCAAAGACATTCAACTGTTAACTAATGGTCATGATCCCGCTTAATCACATCATCGAATTATCCATGCACTACGGGCCAAGGATATTCGTTATTATCACCGATGGTTATGATCATGTCATACACACTGTCCATCTTTGCACGTAAGGCAAAAGATATACAACTATAAAACCAATAATCGCCAAATCCATCTTTGCACGTAAGCCAAAAATATACAAATCAGAAAACCAATAATCAACAGTCCATCTATGTACGTAAGCCAAAGATGACTTTAATCACAATATAAACATGAGGATGATAACAATGATATAAGTATTAATCAAACGAAATCAAGGATAAATATTAAAGACTTTAAATTTATCCAGAGTTTAAAAATATCCAAATTGTCAACATGATACTGCTTTATGGAGTAAAATTCAAGAATAATATTCATGTATCAAAAATAATTTGAACAGAAAAAAATATATTTTTCGGGTGAATGGTACCCCGTGAATAGTATCCTATGAATAGTACTTCGGGAATAGTACCTCATCAATAGTACCCAGGCATGAAAAGTGCCCCAAATACCTGTAACGCCCTGAAATTCGGTGTATCATCACACCCGGATTCCATACGTCACGATCCCATCTTCATTCAAACATATATCATTATATATTGAAATATAATAATATACATTCTAAATTCCCAGGTTCTAAAACCTTATAACTCCTTTTCATTACAAATAACAATAATTACATTATTCTTTATCTTTTACAAGAGTGACTTTTATCCGCCACCAAGGATACATCAGCGTTCATTAAATTATTCTAAAGTTCATTTAACTTATTTTATATTACAAGCCTTCGCTTAATCTTCACGCTCATTCACATACTGAATGGCACGACATCTGGATACCGTCAGCTTTATCTTTACGGGATCCTTAAGTTCTTCTAACATAGTTCGCTGAAAATATTTTTCATTTAAAGCAAGTGTGAGCATTCAATTGCCCAACAAGTCATAACAGTTGAACAAACATCTTCAAGAATTCAAACATTCTTTTAAGACTTCAATAACCGAACAAAGGTTATGAAGCAGCTTGAATAATAGGAATAATCTTGATTCCTATCATTTTAAAACAATATTCACTTTAATTTTAAAATACTTTCATTCTTCTACCTTTTTCATACACATTTTGTCTGGTTAGCGCCATGCCTTAACCCTAGAAAATTTCTCTAAGTGTTAAATCCAATTTGAGACGCTTACTTCCTGCTTACATAACTTATTCAGTATAACTAGGAACGAGGTCATTCCAAAGCCATTCTCTTCCTTATTTTACGTACTTTAATACCCCTTAGACAAAACTTCATTCTAAATCCATTAACATGCCATTTAATTGGCTTAATCTTCACCCTTCGTTTATTTAACGTTTTTAGCGCTCTTTGTTTTTTCGTCCGTAATTCGGTCATTCGAACTCGGAATTTGTTCGTTCTTGAGTCCACGACTCACATTTTCTATGTTCTCTTACATTTTTATGACATCCTACATGTTCGGGTTCATTTACTAACTTTCTAATTTTCGTTCGTCTTTTACAAAATTTTTGCCATTACTTCGTTATAACTAAGTTTTAATCCGTTCTTCATGAACGTTTCTACCGTTCCTAACCAAGCAATATGCATCAAACTTATACGTGATGGTTTTAAACTTGTCCATCAAAAACAATTATCCTACGATGGTTTTAAATCTGTCCATCAACAACGTTCTTCATGTTCTTCGTATGTTCTTCGTGTTCTTCGTTCGTTCTTCATTTTAATTGATATTTTGGATTACGATTTCACTTTTATTGGAATTTGATGTTATAAAACATCCTTCCTTACTTATTACACCTACTTATTGATATAATCCACTTGAATCATTCTAATTCATTACGAATATTATACTTCCTTAAGAAATTTATAAACTAAACTTCAAATTCCTATTTCTTCATTTTCTTACGATTTCAACCATATGAAATCATTCCTAACTTCTTTTACTCCTTATTCTTATTAAGTTAAGTTTTGAACATAAAAACTTAGAAAAATTTAACTTAGGAGTTAGGTTTTAATACCTTTCCTCTTTATTTTTGTTCCGTTAGACAAAACTGGCGATTCGCAAGCTTTTCTATTTCACGAGCACTTTCGATCCGATCATTCATGCTCATGCTCTTCCTTCTCCCTCTTCATGCTCATGCTTGGAAATTCTTATCGCATAGTCTAGCTCCTAGCCAGAATCCTCCCTACTTATTATCATCCTAGGTTCTAGAACGATTAATAAACACATAACACATAATATTATTAATAAAATTCATTTTATTAATAACTAATTCTTTAAACTTAAATTCTGGAAAATCCGAATTTTTGAGTCGTTATACTCTTCTCCTCTTATAAAAATTTCGTCCTCGAAATTTCTTAAAACCACACCCTTACCCAGGTCATCACATTCACCCCTTCTTCACAGAATTTCATCCTCGAAATTTTAGCCTACCCATCTTCTCAACTTTTCTTCAAAGAAGTTCTTATCTTTTCATCATTCCTAACCTCTATAACCTATCAAGAATCATGAAGTAGAAAGAATAACGAGGAATATAAAATTTCCTTTTAAAACGTTTCATACTTTTGCTGAGGGGTCAAATCGACCATGAACTCTTACTCGGTTTAACAAAGACGACGCCAGTAACCTTTCTTCCACTACGGTTTACAATCACAAAGAAAGAAAACTACCTCTTACCCATCGTATACCCCATTTCGGGATATGTTCACCTCAGACTAAATCATTAGATTCCGCACCAAAACAATTTGGTTTGTCACAACTTCTTCAAAGAAAGCTCGATGACATACCATTTGTCTAGCTGAATCAAGTAGCTTAGACCATACCAATAAATTGGATATCAATGTGAAACATTTTTCTAGTCAACTCAATTGATGTCGACTACTTCTTTAAATTCTTTTTCAATACATTAAAAAGTTTTATGACATCATGATACCATACTTTTCACAGTACGTTGAGGACTTTGCCAGTTTGTGACTTCGTCATTATACATCATACCATAGCGGGTTGTTGATCCTAAGATCACATTCAACAGTAGGTTCAATTGCATTAATAACTCCATCCTTTTACCATCTTTGCATCAATTGAAATGATGATATAAAATTTATTTTGATATTTCAAATCAATTTCTATCTAGCCGAAGCAATTAGCATAGACATACCAAGAATAGTTCTTTTAAAATCTAGCATTGCTAGATGACTTGGAATATCCTATTCTCCATCTTTCTTCATTATCTTACTGCGACAATACTTAATCTTCTCTAGCACCTGCAATACTAAGCCTACTAAAAATATGTAAGACCCCAACTTTTTGAATAAAGATGAATTTTCTATAAATATCATTTTTAAATATTAAGGTATGAATTTGAAATAATGTTATAGTTGTGGGTAGTATTTATAAATTCTGCAAAGTATGCAAGTTGTTATATTATATTCGATTGGTCGGGGAATATTCAGTTTCTTTTACGGTAAGGAATATTATTCTTTTATATTCATGAAAAGAACTTCTGTTATTCCATTCTTTATTGTTCTGTTGGAATAACCTGTATACGCGGGCTACCCTATACTTGGTGACATTCTTCTATTATTACGCTTTTATTATTACATTTGGAATATCTTTGTCATGTGTTTTACAGGACTGGTTCCATTATTTATTATTCCGTCTTTATTATTCTGTTGGAATATCCAGTCTGTGTGTTTTACACCGGACCTGGTTCCATTATTTATTATTCTGTCTTTATTATTACGCATTTAATATCCTCATACTGTGCGTTTCTGCCGGACTGGTTCCATTATTTATTATTCGCACTTATTATTCTGTTGGAACATCCCGCGGTTGTGAATTTCACGACTTTGGTTTCGTTATTATTCTATTGAATAACTCGCCTTGCATGCTACACCGCATGCATGGTGATTTCTTTTGTTATTCCATTCGTTATTATACTCGGTTGGTTAAAATTTTGACTTCTATACTCCATGAAATTAGTGGAATATCCTTGATATTTGCGCTTCATCCAAGATTTTTCATGGAAATATTAAATCTGAGCATTCTTGAATTTTACTCTACAAAGCAGTATCATGTTGACAATTTGGACGGTATTAGTTCCTGAATAAATTAATTCGTGAACTTGTTTTAATGAATTCTTATATCATCGTCATCATCCTCATGTTTATTTTTTTTTTTGAAAGTTATCTGTGGCCTGTAGTGCATAGATGGACTTGGTATGATTATGACCAGGGATTATTTAGTGTAATCATGACCGTAATGTTACAAAAGATTTGATAAAAGTCCTCATTGGACCGTAGTGCATTGTTGGACAGTTGTTGGCATGATCATGACCATTGATGAATACACAAATATCCTTGGCCGTAGTGCATGGAATTTGTGGTCGTGACCCTAATAAATATCCTTAGCCGTAGTGCAGGGATGATGCGAATTATTTATTAAGCTGAGTCCCAGCGATAAAAGTGATGAAAAACTTTTTAAATCATAAAAGATAGTAGATTTTGTTCTCTACTTGACTCTATTAATGGATTTCTTGTTCCGCTGCAGTTAAACTTGATGTCTATTGTATTTTATCAGTTTAACATTGTTGAGGACTAATGATAATTTATTCTGCATTATCTTAGTCATAATATTTCTTGCTGGGCTAGTTGAGCTCACCCTTTCTTTCACTTTGTTCTCTTGAAATCGTAACGTAGGCCGGGACGAGCCTCGGAAATGGAGTGATGTTCTGGATGATAGTGTTAGCTAGTAGTCCTCAATATTCTGTTAAATAGTATGACAATAAATGTATTGAGGACTTATTCTGAGAATGGATATTGTCTAGAAGGCAATATTTGTATGAAAACTCACAGCATGTATTTTGTCGTACTTTACACGACTGTTGTATAATCAAGTTGTATATGAATTTTATACCATGTATTGGCGACTCAAGATGGGTGATGTATACCTATTTTGGGGCCGTCACAAAATAACTTATTTTCAGTCTAAACATTCTTATACCTTAGTATAGTCCATCAACTTACCACACATTATGAGTTCAGGAACTTTCCACAATAATACGAGTTTAAGAACCATCCCAGATAGACCATAAGCGTCCATTCGCTGAGAAGTTCAAAAACCTACCATATCATTATGAGTCACGAACGTACAATAAGTATGAGTTTCAAGAACTCGCACCTAGCTTATCGTTCTCTACCTATCAAGTATATACATGTGAAAAGATTCACCTTCTTGTCATATACATCTTGACAGCGCGACCAATTCCAATGATTATCACTGTAATAAGCTAAGCAATTGTTACACCAAGCACAAACCTCTGCCCATAACAAAGGTTCATACAACTCAGCTATCACATGAGTCCTCAATTGAAATTTTTACAAATTCTAAATCTCTCTTTACTAAATACGAATTTTCTTTAATTCGTATGCTATCCTTTACAACTCAACCTGAGTTCTTCTTCCCGTACTACTTTGTAGTACTATAAATCATTCATCGCTTAATGTACTCATCCATTACATTACGATTCACTATGATCACGTGGTGATCTTCTTATCCCTCTCTCTACGATTATAGTCTTAGATACTCTTACCTAAGATTTATAACCTATCAGCTTTGATACCAATCTGTAACGCCCCGAAATCCAGTCTATCATCACACCCGGATTCCGTACGTCACGATCCCATCTTCATCCAAACATATATCATTATATACTGAAATATAACAATATACATTTTAAATTCCCAGGTTCTAAAACCTTATAACTCCTTTTCATTACAAATAACAATAATTACATTATTCTTTATCTTTTACAAGAGTGACTTTTATCCGCCACCAAGGATACATTAGCGTTCATTAAATTATTCTAAAGTTCGTTTAACTTATTTTATATTACAAGTCTTTGTTTGATCTTCACGCACATTCACATACTGAATGGTACTGCATTTGGATACCGTCAACTTGATCTTTACGGGATCCTTAAGTTTTTCTAACATCGTTCGCTGAAAATGTTTTTCATTTAAAGCAAGTGTGAGCATTCATTTGCAAGCAAGTCATAACAGTTGAACAAACATCTTGAAGAATTCAAACATTCTTTTAAGACTTCAATAACTGAACAAAGGTTATGAAGCAACTTTAATAATAGGAATAATCTTGATTCTTATCATTTTAAAACAATATTCACTTTAATTTTAAAATACTTTCATTCTTCTACCTTTTTCATACACATTCTGTCTGTCTAGAATCATTAGCATAGACTTAACAATAATGGATTATGTATGAACAGAGCATTCTCTTATTAAAAAGTTAAATCACAGAATAGTTCATCTCACAGAAACACCGAAGTGTTCACATTGTGGCACAAGGCCTCATATGTTCTACCACTTTACACAAATATCGCACATTAGCACATGCACAGAACTTCTCAAGTTCAACATCTGAGAAGTTTAAGAAACTAGCATTCATTTGAAATATGAATGAAGTTAGGAAACTTTCCTTACGCACAGCTACAGCTTACGCTGAACTTCTCATTCCAGTTCCTATGTAGCACATAAGAAAAACAAAACATACACTCATTAGTCATGTATATTTGACTTATGTATTAGTTTGCTTAACTTTACTTCTTAGGGTTCGCGTTCTTGCAACCTAAGTTTGCGCCACCACTTTCATTATCGTTCTACGGCTTCATGACATACGGAGATGTCTTACCTATATGTTCATCATCTTTTATGTTTTACATTCTTATCTTCTTCTTATAACTTCTCTAGGACTCAGCACACATCATTTCTCTACTAGTAGTCCATATGGTACTCTGAGTGGTTTCTCACAAACAACCAACAAACAAGTTCCCGTCTCATCTACACTGCCCATAATAGTGAGTTAGATCGGTTGTCAGTTTTGTATATACCTTCGCTCTCTGAAGGAATTTTTTAGCCTAGCTCCCATATGTCAACCATCAACGGTTACGATTGCACCACAACCTAAACTTATCGTAACTTATCTTAACCATTAATTATAACATTTGTTAAGTTAATTTCTTATTCCTTACGGCTTTCTGGCAACTAAATGTCATACCTCGGGATTCATTCTTATACGACTCACCTTCGGCTTTCATTAATCTTATTATCGTTCAATACGACTTTCTTAATACCATTCGTATCTTATTTAATACTTTCGTTATCCCTTACTTGAACCCCATGTTCATTAGTCATTCTTATTGTCCAAGCCATACCGTTCGTTGTATATGCTAAGATCATTGCTTTATCGCAACTTGACGTTATAACACAATGTCTATACGCTTCACACTTATCTCTCACTATCATGACATAACATCAAAATGTTATTCATTACCCTCGTCACTCAACGTCTAAGGAATCACAACCCTAGCAATCCCTCATGTTCGTTCATCGTAACTACGGTCCCCAGATATCGATTCCGTAATCCGCATTTACATTCTTTCTCTTTTACTCTTATTTAATCTTTTCATTCAACATTCATTAAAGGTTTAATTAACTTGTTAAAGTGTTATATTAGTTGAACATTATGTTCTTTATCTTCCCGTACGTTTCCCCCAAGAGTTGAGTAGTTAAAAGCTCTTTTGTGGCTTTTTGCCTACACTTTGCCACTACTGGCGCCACTCTCCTTTTATCTCTCGTCTTTGCGCATGAGTTTGCAATACCAACTCTCCTGTGCAGCAGCTGCATTACCACTTTACAAGGCATGGGCGCAATCATGAGCCCTAACCCTAGAAAATTTCTCTAAGTGTTAAATCCAATTTGAGACGCTTACTTCCCACTTACATAACTTATTCAGTATAACTCGGAACGAGGTCATTCCAAAGCCATTCTCTTCCTTATTTTACATACTTCAATACCCCCTAGATAGAACTTCATTCTGAATCCGTTAACATGCCATTCAATTGGCTTAACCCTTCGTTTATTTTACGTTTTTAACGCTCTTTATTTGTTCGTCCGTAATTCGGTCATCCGAACTCAGAATTTGTTCGTTCTTGAGTCCACGACTCATGTTTTCTATGTTCTCTTACATTCTTATGAAACCCTACATGTTCGAGTTCATTTACTAACTTTCTAATTTTCGTTCGTCTTTTAAAAATTTTTTGCCATAACTTCGTTATAGCTATGTTTTAATCCGTTCTTTATGAATGTTTCTACCATTCCTAACCAAGCAATATACATCAAACTTATACGCGATGGTTTTAAACTTGTCCATCAACAACAATTATCCTACGATGGTTTTAAATTTGTCCATCAACAACGTTCTTCATGTTCTTCGTATGTTCTTCGTGTTCTTCGTTCGTTCTTCATTTTAATTGATATTTTGGATTACGATTTCACTTTTATTGGAATTTGATGTTATAGAACATCCTTCCTTACTTATTACACCTACTTATTGATATAATCCACTCGAATTATTCTAATTCATTACGAATCATATACTTCATTAAGAAATTTATAAACTAAACTTCAAATTCTTATTTCTTCAAATTCTACTTATTGCTTTTCTATTTCACGAGCACTTTCAATCCGATCATTCATGCTCATGTTATTCCTTCTCCCTCTTCATCCGACCCTCTCTCTCTCTCTAGATGTAGGATTTTCAAAATCCCATTTAAATGAATTAAGCTTACTATTTATAGATTTTCAAGGCTATGGGTATTTTAGTCATTTCACCACCCAACCTCCTTACTATTCCCACCTGCTTACTATTCATGACTTAGGTGTTAAGTTAACTTAGCCCTTAAGTCTACTTAGCCTTTAAGTTTCGTGGTTCCGTCTTTCGGGTTTTCGTCTGACAGTTTTAAAAAATGCGATTCTCGGAATCCAAATATTTTTGGATATTTCGTCTTTCCTTTACCGATTAACATTTACGTATTCTTCGAATTTCTGAAAAACTGAAAAACACTTTTTGGCATTAAGCATTTTCCTTCACGTTTTACCCTAACGTACCTAAATGAATGAAAAGTACATAACAATACTTTTCGTCATTTTTATTTTGTCTGATTTCTGTACGTTTTTCGAGAAAAACTTTTATCGACTTACTTAACTTTTCAAGATATATTGTTGTCAAATCTTTTGACGGAATGTCATTTCAACATACCGAACTCTCGGAAAGGCTTAGGTTATTCAAACCTTAACCATTAGGTTTCGTCGAGTGAATAGTGCCTATTTCGTCTTTTTCCCCAAAAATATTTTTGTTCCCAGAAAATTTTCATTTTTTTCTTGAAAATTCTTAATCGCTTAGTCTAGCTCGTAGCCAGAATCCTCCCGACTTATAATCATCCTAGGTTCTAGAACGATTAATAAACACATAGCACATAATATTATTAATAAAATTCATTTTATTAATAACTAATTCTTTAAACTTAAATTTTGGAGAATCCAAAATTCCGGGTCATTACAATACCCGAGTGAATAATGCTAGAGTAAATAGTAACTGGGTGAATAGTAACTCATGAATAGTAACTCGTGAATAGTACTTCGGCACAAAAAGTGCCCCAAATACCCGAGTGAATAGTAATTGGGTGAATAGTAACCTATGAATAGTAACTCATGAACAGTACTTCGGCATGAAAAGTATCCCAAATACCCGAGTAAATAATACTAGAGTGAATAGTAACTAGGTGAATAGTAATCCATGAATAGTAACTCGTGAATAGTACTCTGACACAAAAAGTGTCCCAAATACCCGAGTGAATAATACTAGAGTGAATAGTAACTCCGACACAAAAAGATAGAAATTCCACAATAAAATTCGTACCAATATTATGGCATAATGATATTGAAAGAAATAATATCATTTACGAAGAAATAATACCCATTACGACTGTTGAACGAAAATAATATTCCTACGAATATTGAACGAAGATGATATTCCTTACGAATATTTAACAAATATAGTATTCATACGAATACGAAAAATAACATCTCTTCAGAATATGAAATAAATAATGCCCTTTACCTTAGAAGAAAACATGGATACTAGAATAGTGAGGTAGCAGACTTCTCTTCTTCTTTCTCTCTATAACTCCTCTCTCTATAGCTTCTCTCTCAATAATTGCTCTTGTGAGACTTAGTGAATTGGTGAGAATGAAAGAAGAATGAGCTTCTATTTATATGAAAATATAGTTTCGATAATTGCACGTTTTGGGTTTCAAAATATTACAGTATAATACCTTCCTCTTTTACTTCATTTTTAATTTAGTCCTGCAAGTATTATAAAACTTACACCACCTCCCCTAATAGTAAATCATGTGAATTAATAGTAAATCATGTGACTCAATAGTTCAATACATGTGAAAAAATAATTTTAGTATAGTACCTTCATCTATACCTCCATTTTTAATTTAGTCATGCAAGTATTATCAATCTTGCACCACCTCCCCTAATAGTACATGCATATGAATCAATAGTACATACATGTGAACACATAGTTATAAGCATGTGAATTAATAGCAACTAATTGCTTATTTATCCGATTAATTACCCGATTGGTCAATATTACCTCTAGACATCAATTATTATCGAAATAAATGTCGATTCCACTAACACTAATAATCCCAACACAATGGAACTATCAATTTCATATTTAATCAATACAAACTTATTCATCATTAATATTATAAATCACAATATTTAACAACCAGGTCATTCCCAGGAAAGAGGGGGCTTTCAAATAAGGATTTCTCCTTATTGACGCACAATTAGGTGACCAAACCTCTCCTTGACAGAACTTCTAGACATTGTCAATATTGCAAATACTAATATGAATAACTTTATTGTCGACGTCGGGATTTTTTTGATGTCCCTTTTCGTTACTTGTTCTTTGGTGTTCTCATGTTAATGTGAGATTTGTTTGAAAAAACAAGTGAAAAAGGTCCGACTTGTGTAATGTCGACGATTTGACTTTAAGAGTCTCTAGTTGGTGTATTTAACTGGTTGCACCAACGCAACCGAAAAGGTTTGCACATTGACCAAGTGATGTGACACTACTAAACGGGTCTGTGAAACCGAGATTCATTAAGGGTTCGGGGGCTTGGTTATGCAGAGGGAAGGTGTTAGGCACCCCCCGACATCCGTGTTTCCACGGTGACCGCCACTTCTCAAAGAAACTGTTATATAAATGTGTGTGTGTGGATCAATGTGCAATTATTTGGAAGTAGTGTTGTACCTCGTTCGCACCTATATACAAGGGTTTGAATTTATAGAAAAATTCAGTTTTAACCAGATATAGCAATGAGGTTTAATAAAAAAGATTTTTTCAAACCTGTGCTCAATAGTAATTGAGGCCTTTGATACTTCCATTTTATTATCTAAATGTTCGGCTTGTTTGCTTTTATTTTTGAGATGCGAGGCATCTGCGAGAAAATAATATACACCAATGTCGAACTCCTTATGGGCATGACAGCTATCCAAGGAAATTCAGACACTGTAAATAATGTACAAGCTGCTTACAGTTGGAAAATATCCATCATGGGAATCGAATCTAGATTCAGTAGACTGAATCTGTGATCACATGATACTGCAATTTGTATGGAAAGCAGTAAGCAGTTATATATATATATATATATATTAAAGCTATAAATATATATATGTGCATGATCAACCACCACGAAGCAACTCCATGGGGGATCAGAAAATATAATTAAAGTAATAAATGCTATCAACCGTCACGAAGTGAACTCCAGGCGGGACTTGAATGTAAATAAAGTCAGAAATATCAATCGCCACGCGAAGTGAACTCCAAAGCGTGACGAAATATAAAGAAAGTGTAAAAAGCCACGGAGGAAACTCCAGGCCGGATAAAAATATAAATATATACAAATACAACAGTTATATATAAGTATATATATATATAAGCAATTAAATGCACCTGATGTAAAATCTAGGCTCATCGACATGTAGTCCCACCACAATATATATATATATATATATATATATATATATATATATATATATATATATAAAAGCAATTAAATGCTCAAGACCAAAGTTCAGGCTCATCGATGCAGTCGACAACAATTTATATATAAATATATATATAAAAGCCAGTAAACGCTCTAGACCGATGTCTAGGCTCAATCAAGGCATAACTCGATAATGTTAGTCTATATAAAAATATATACATATATATAAGTATATAAATACAGATAAAAATGAAAACCACAGACCGAAGTCCGGGCAAACACACTCACACGACTCTCAACGTGTACAACAGTGTGTGATAATGTGAGAAGAAAGGTTTATAGAATGCAAGAAGGCTTACAGTGGGCTACCAAAGTAGAATTTTATGACTTTATTTGGATAACTACTCAGCTTCCGCCGGACAAAAGATAGCTATATGTGAGCTAACAGAAAAGAAAACACTCAATATGGGTGTGTACAGAGAAAAATGGACAGGGCTTCCTCGCCTTTTCTCATAAATGGTCGACCTGACCTTTAGTATATATAGACGAATGGCCGCGGTGTACACATGTGGCGGCAAGCAGATACACTGCGGTGGTAAATCGTTGGGCACGGGCTTCATGAGTCCTCGTTCTCAAGTCGTGCACTCACGCACTGTAATGTCCACTCGAACTTGCAAAACTTCAATCTGAGCTTCCGAACGAGGTATATGTGACCTTCTTCGGATAGCTTGTGTCGAGAGTTACGCAATAACATGAATTAGAGGTTGTACGAAGTCGGGAAGAGGGGACCATGCCCATGGTCTTCAAGCTTCAAATTCTATCCAAAGTACTTCCACGCGTAATAGTCACTCGGGATTGGATATCCTGGTTCTTGAAGGACATAGTTATATGTATGTATGTATGAAGTGTTGAGACAACGCGCAGGTGTTGAAAGGGGCAAGATGATGTTTGATTCTTCGCCGGGGTTATCACCGGTTTAAGCTAAAAGTAGACGTTACTCAGGGTTACATCTGAGATTGTACTACTTGTTGGTATGTTGCGATATCATCTTGTGAGAGGAAGTGTTGAAGTGGCAAGATGATGTTTGACTCCTCATCGGGGTTATCGCCGGTTTGATCGGCAAGCAGACGTTGCTCAGGGTTACATCTTAGATTGGACTGCTTGTTTGTGTGCCTCACTGTCATCTGTGGTTGTACCTGTCCTCCCGTTATTATCTTCGGGTCTGAGGTATGAGTACCTCGGCTGGAGGGCTGAGATTGAAACTGATCGCATGTGTTTGAAACAAGCATTTCTGGAGTGATTGTCAGAATTGCAACAACATTCCTTGGGGTTATCGCCAAGGACGAAACTCGGGGTTAATTTCGAGGTTGGAAATGATCCTTCTGGTGTGTGTTCCGGGGTTGAGGATGAGATTGTCAAGGTTGCTCGACCTTCATTGATGTGTGTATCAATGGTTACATTGCATTGTAACCCCTTCCGGGGATACTTGGATAAGTTGCTTCAATGGGTTTACTTGCCATTGGCTGAAATGACGTCAAGGCTGCTTGACCTTCACTGATGTGTGTATCAATGGTTGCATTGCGTTGTAACCCCCGCTGGGGATACATTGATATCTGTCAGATGTGCGTTGTGACCCCCATCGGGGATATGTTGATATCTGTCAAATGTGCGTTGTGACCCCCGTCGGGGATACGTTGATGCTCAAATTTTGTAGATTCTGCGTTGTAACCCCCGTCGGGGATACGTCAGGGTTGCCTGACACTTATTGACGGCATCGGACCTTTGTGGGGTATTGCCGAGCATTATTTGTGAAAGTTGAGGCCACTGGTATTGTATACCTTGTATGCAGGTGAATACCAATGTGGAACATGTGGAGCCAAAGTTTGACACATGAACACAAGGATTCCGGGTTATTTCGTTCAATCGCGTAGCGCTTTTATTCCTGATTTGGCCTTTTCAGCTGGCGAGACCTCCTTTGCAACTCTAACTAGAGTGAGCCGGAGGTGTGGGACCCATGTAGGAGTGCCGCAGGTACACCTGCAGCAGCCGCAGGTGGACCTACGGCCAATCGTGGCTATGTAAAGCCCAAAGGTTGCTTTCATAAGTCATTTTCAAGTTACGTGACGAAGGAAATCTGAGAGCTTCTCATCAGACTTGTTGAGTTCGGGAAACTTTCTGCACAATTTGCTACCATACAAGCGTTCTTCACTGTCCTGGTAATGTATGCATGTATTCCTTTCAAGTTTTTATCCATTGGAAAATGACTTATCACATGAAATGCATTTAAACACATAGTAGTGAATATGTATGCTGATATGACTTGATAAAAAATATTCAACATAGAAAATGTTAGTATTAAACCATGCTGAACATAATGATGTGAAAAATTTTAAATTTTGGAACAGTCAAATTTGCACCTTTTACTATCATTTCTTATCCTATCTGAGGACAAATGAGTAAAGGTAGACAAGAAAAATAATCCTGGTAATTAGGCTACACTTACATATTTTTTTACTTTAATGTATTAAATGCATATAGGATGTATATGACTGTGTATAGGTGTGCTACTGAATGGCCACCTAGTCATGCATATGTGCATTTGGATAGTCCCATTTATAAAGGGGCTATGTCAAAATTTTCCCAAAATGTAGGAATGATTAATCATGCATTTTTAACTCTACTGCATATGTATGTTAAAACAATGCATGCATGCATGTTAAAAAGCTCTAGGTAAGAATTTACCACACCCTTTCTGAGGTGATTTGGAGACTTGTTGTCCAGATATTATTGATCCGGATCAGTCGAGTAGTTCCCGCAGGACCACTTCTGGTGTACGAAGGAGGGCTTCTAAAGAGCCTCAGCGCCGTTCCATTAGACAGCCTCGTTATTTGGTGGAGGTGGTGATACATCCTATCCGGGTTAAAGTGCCAGATGTTGAGGACGAGGAGGACGATGTACCAGTCGAGGTTCCTGCTCCTGCTGTACGTGTTCCCCGTAGGGAATTGCCAGGGATTCAAGTGGCGAACCTAGATCTTTTGGGTGACTTGAGTTGGCATCCTTTAGTATACCTGCACGCAAACGAGGTATAAAGTTTGATCTTAATCGTCCTTGTTTCATATTGATGAGAAGTAAAGGATTCTAATGTTGATCTATATTTGATATAGGTTCCCGGCTTCACACAGCCACGAGGGAACTGGTTTAACATCCACTCTATGTATTAGGCCTTGCATGATGACTACAGAGCGATTGTACATGGCTGGGGATTTGGAACATTCTTTTCCATCCTTCCCCATCGCTGTTCTTGGGGTTACCTCAGGGCATTGTCTGTGCGTTGGTTTCACCAGACTCAGTCACTCCATTTGTTGGATTGTGAGGTGATGATGATGCTGATGGATTGTCGGTTTATCACAGGTATGGAATTTGGAGGGGATCAAGTGCCTTGTACGACGGATATTACCCCTACTGCCGTCAGATCCTTGTTGGGAGTTCCCATGAGGCGCCAAGGCAAGACTGTTCAGACGGGTCCTTTAAGCGTAGATGCTATGAAAGCAGCGATTGAGTGAGCCCATACCCGATGATGTAAGAGTTGGGGACTGCATTCTTCGGCGATTGTTCCTGATGATCATTAGGGGCTGCTTCATAGCAGATAATTCCTCTACGGTGTCCATCGCTTTGATCAGCGCCACTCGACACGTGGAACGTATATGAGACTATGATTGGGGTTCCTACACCTTTGCCTACTTCCTCAGGGGAATGCGTATGTGATCGCAGGGCTTAACCGAGGCGTGGTTAGGATTCTACCCATTTCTGTTGGTTAGTATTTCTCGTGTCTTTTCCCGTGTACAGGTTAAGAGTGTTGACTGACAGCAGATGTTTGCCTTTGTGTTGGCAGTTTTGGGCCTATGAGAGGCTTCCATGTTTGTGTCTTGTGAGTGTGTTAGGTTTAGATACCTATCCACGAGGACGGCGATGGCATCATTCCATACTGGCGGAGGTCCTTGTTGCTAAGGGTTTCACTCATTGTCGCCTACAGCTGGTGTTGTTGACAGCTGGTGTCCTCACATGGGTTCCCTACTCTGGGGAGCATTTGGGCGTTGGTTTTGAGGATGTGTACCCGACTGGTGTTGAGTATGTCATTTTCACCCGCATGATTCCTCTCTTCAAATATGGAGGATGGGAGTTCTATTTAGGAGAGCGTGCTATCAGAAGCACTACAGGAGAGATCCGTATGCCGATCTTGCCTCCTGCCAGGAATTATTGGCCTGTTTCGTAGTCACCCATCATTGATATCCCGTTGTTGGGGATTGATGGTTTTACTTTGTCAAAGGGCCCATACACTCAAGAGATGTTCCAGCATTGGTGGATCCCTCGTACCATTGGAGCTCAGACCCGTGCCACACAGTTTATGGGGGATATGGTTCCAAGATCCGTGATGATGATGGATTGGCTAGCCTATGTCAGAGATCCGACTCATGTGACACAGATTGATAGATTTACCCAGCAGTTTGACCGGACACATTTCTTCATCCGGCATTTGGGCAGAGATCCTTCAGAGGCAGATACCTTTGATCCTTCTAGCTCTGGCGCTAGCCCCTCAGGTGACCCATATGGTTTTGCTGGTGCAAATCCTCCATTATATAGGCCTGACATCCCTGTAGATAGAGATCCAGTGACTCAGGAGGAGTTACATCAGGTGGATAGCATCGATGATGTAGACATTGACACTATTGACTTTTTCTGATGTATTTCTCATTATCTCTTTTGATAGGCCTCTGTTAGCTGCTGGGTAGCTTCGCCCCATTCTCGCTATATCTTTTGATAGGCCTCTGTTGAGTTGTTTGGTAGCTTCATACTTCAGCCCTCGTATTTTAGTCATTTGTCAGAGATGTATTAGATGATGATATACTTAGGAATGTATGCACAGTTTTTCATTCCCTATATCATATTGCCATCTATTGTATTATGCATGTTATTGTTATTGTTATGCATATGTATATATATTCAGAGATATTCAGTATTGACCCCTGGATGGTCTTATGACACGACCCGTACAGATGTCTTCTTCGACAGTTAGCCGTATTGATCATACCCCACAATTTTTGGTGGTAGCTGGTATGCGATCATGGTATGATAGTATATCACCATCAGACATGTTGATCGTAGATGATTTGCAGCAGCATACTATCATCCTGTTGATGTTTCAGGTTCCCACAGGATTTGTAGAGGGTATGCTCGAGCACTTGGTATCGGAGGAGCAGGTTTTTTGATTTGGGACCCAAGAGTTGACTCCTACTTTGGAGGAGTATGCACATTTGACGATACTATCGTTGGACAGACCTTGCGTGCATATGGCTATTGGAGACATGAGTAGACAGTTCATAACCCTCACCGGATTGAGACGTAGAGTGGTAGAGGACTACATCCAGCCATGTGATATCCCAGCGTTCCCTATTTGATAGGTTTGGCTTTGAGGATCGTTATGCACGACATTCCGGGGATTTCACCACACTAGAGGACCATTGGCGTTAAGCTAGAGTGGATGTATTGCTGCTATGCGTATTATCATACGTCTACATACCACGATATATGGATGAGCTTGATATCGGCATCATTATAGCAGTGAGAGCTCTCAGGGAGGGTCGTACCATTATACCGATGATTATTGCAGAGACTCTGAGGTTAGCTAAATACTGCTGCACTTATCCGACAGGATTGTTCACAGGTAGTTCAGTAATGTTGTATGTGTGGTTTATGTCACACTTGAGATCGATTGGCACATTCAGACGGCAGGGGTTTTTCTTCAGCCATGATATAGCCATGTCATACTCCTTTCACCTTTCTGAGTGTATCTTGTCGACGTGGTCACTTTTTTCCAAGCGGTGGATTAGAGACCCATTTTCTATATTGCCGTGTTCAGGGCTTAGCTCACCCTATAGCTTCATTACTCATGCTCCAGGCATTGATTACCTCCCTCTGTCTGGATTGAGGGGCATGATTACCTATCACCCACTGGTCGTGATGTGTCAGTTTGACCAGTTTCAGGATTTTCATCCTTATAAGGGGGCAGTGAGTCAGCGCTTCACTTCACACCGTTTATCAGCGGAGGACAGATCCAAGTTATACGCCTATTGGGATCAGCGAGAGCTAGCTGAGTTTTCTGTCAGTCATCCAGGTTGTTCTGCATAGTATTCCTAATAGATGGAGACAAAGACTACATCGGCTGCGGCAGTATCCACAGTGCAGGGGATTGATTCTGACGATGAGGATCCTATAGAGGAGGCTGACATTCCTATCGATGATTTGACTGTTGGGCTGCCAACATTTGTGACGGATTCTCCCACCTCGAAAAGCATCACATTACTCAAGATTCGGATAAGATCTGGAGTAGAGCTTACATCTGATGACCTATGATAGAGATCAGGCTAGGGTCGCGATGTTGACAGCTCTTGATGGGAGAGACGTCGCTCTGTTAGAGAGGGATGAGGCTAGATCAGCCAGGGATGCATTGATAGTGGAGCGGGTTGTCGCCTTATCTGCTAGGGATGTGGCCATCGTAGACAGTACCTCAGTTAGATCCCAGATGACTGTCAGTCTTGCTAACATGAGTCCTTACATTGATGAGCATTATGGCACCATATAGTTACCGTCTGATCCGCTAGCTCGTGTAGATACCCTTGGACAGGAGCTTGCAGCGTTACCTCCGTCTTTAGAGAGGGATGCCAAGTTAGATCTGATAGTCCGCATACATACAGATCTATAGATAGCTTTGTATTTTCCTGCACAGACTAGCTTAGCCATTTTGTCATATACAACACATATGTATATATCAAAAATTATTATCTGGCAGGGAAATATATTTTGATTCACTTCCCTTTTAGTTATGCCTTGATACTTGGTTGATATTTTCCTGTTTCTTCAGGGCCTTGTGATCTTGATGCATTCTAAACTTTTCCTTGATAGGTGGACATTGAGACGTCACAAGATCTCTTAGAATGGATAATTGATTTCTGTAAATCCCTACCATCTTTGGTGTCTTGGGACTGGTATCTGCATGAAATGTGGATAGGAGGGTAGTTTCTTCCTCTCTGAGATTGACCGCACCATAGATGGTCGCCAATACTTCTATTTGTAAGAAGCCTAGTTAATTCCATCTCTTATGGGTTGGTATTGCTCTTTGAGGCACGATCACAACTTAGATGGTCACTGAATCTTCTATTTGTGAGAAGAGGTTGGGTAATTCCATCCCTTTGATTTGAAATCGATGAAATGTTACGAATTAAAGGTTGATCTCAGTACCGTGTGACAAGAATTTTTGTTCTGGTAGGGGTTAGACTTAACCATAAATGGTTACCTACGTACTCCTATTGAAGAGGAGATCAAGTCTGCATAGTTCGAACCGGGTGTAAGAGGTTCAACACTGAATGTGAAAGGAAGATGAGTGTAGAAATGTTTTTGTTGTTTTTGTATAGAAAGGGCAGAAATGTTTTTGTTGTTTTTCTTTATTACGACCGGGCCATATATAATTTGGTTGCCTACGTACTCCTATTGAAGAGGAGGTCAGGTCGATGTAGTTCGCCCCTCAAGATGAATTGAAGGTGAAGAGAAGCGTAAATCCCATGTGCAGGCTATACTGTGGGGAGAAGAAAGTTTGATCCCCTAATGGGACAAACTGTAGGTGTGGAAAAAGTTTGATCCCGTCTTCAGGATAAATTGCAAGCCTAGAAAAGTTTAACCCCGTCTTCAGGATAAACTGCAGGTATAGAAAAGTTTAATCCCGTCTTCAGGATAAACTACAGGCATAGAAAAGTTTAATCCCGTCTTCAGGATAAACTGCAGGTGTAGAAAAGTTTAATCCCGTCTTTAGGATAAACTGCAAGTGTGAAAGATTTGAAAATGAGGTGAAACCAGGCTGCTGGTTTGAAGTTTATGTTTCCCTGAGGGGCAGAAGAGTATGTAGAAATGAAGGGTTCAAAACCGGAATGACTGGTGACTAGATTATCAAAACCAGGATGTTTGTTTGATGGTAACTTCAGACATAGTATCATTTCACGGTGTCCAAGTTGATAAGCTGTAGAAATTCATCGCCATCTATTTCCTGCAATTTAAGAGCACCTCCTGTCAATACCTCCTTGATAATAAATGGGCCTTCCCAGTTAGGAACGAATTTTCCCTTAGATTGATCTTGGTTGTCAATGATCTTCTTCAAAACCAAGTCATGTTGTTTGAATCCAGTAGTCGACTTTTTTCATTATAGGATCGCATGCGATCCTTTTGTCGATATAATTGACAATGGAAGATTGTCGCAGTTCTCCTTTCATCTATTAGAGACAATTGGTGATACCTGTCTTATACACATTGGTCCTCATCCAACTGAGCATCCATCAATACTTTGAGGGATTCCATTTCCACCTCTATGGGGAGTACTGCTTCCATCCCATAGGCTAACGAGTAGGGGGTTGCCCCAGTGGAAGTATGCATAGAAGTTCTGTTGGCTAATAAAGTAAGAGGCAAGAGGTCAGGCCATCCTTTGTGATTGGCGGACATTTTCTGCATGATCTTCTTATGTTTTTATTAGCCGCTTCTACAGCACCATTTATCTTTAGATAATAGATGACGAAGTTAAGGTGTTTGATGTGGAATTTGATGCATAACTCCTCCATCATTTTGTTGTTGAGGTTCTTAGCATTGTTTGACGCAATGACCTCTGGTTGTCCATATCGACAAACGACATTATTTCTGATGAAAGCAATGATAACTTCTTTAGTAACCCTGGGGAAGGAAGCTGCCTCTACCTATTTGGTGAAGTTGTCGATCATGGTGAATATGAATCGATGACCATTACTGACTTTGGGCTCGATGGGCCCGATCACGTCCATTCCCCACATTGAGAAAGGCCAGGGCGAACTCATATTGTGGAGCTCCCTTGGAGGGGCGTGAATAACATTCCCATGGACCTGGCATTGATAGCACCTCTTGACATGATCATCACAGTCAGCTTTGAGTGTAAGCCAATAATGTCCTGTTCTGAGAATTTTCTTGACAAGTAAGGGTCCGATCATCTGTGGGCCATATACTCCACCATGGATCTCATCCATAAGCCTTTGAGCTTGGTCTTTGTCTAGACATCTTAGGAGACCTAATCCTGCATCTCTTTTATATAGTGCATCTCCGCTCAGGTAGAATTTCATAGCAAGTTGATGAATCCGCCTCTTCATAGTTAGGCTCGCCTCAGCGGGTGTAGATCCATCTCGCAGATATTCCTTGATATGCTGATACCAAGGGTGGTGGATGGGACGTAGTTCATCCGATACTTCTCCAATGTAATTCCTATAGACTGGGGCTTTTTGCATAGCAAATGTGATGCTTGGCATGTTTTCCTTGTCAAGTATGTGAACCAAGGAGGCCAACGTTGCTAATGCATCCGCAAAATCATTCCTATTGTGAGGAATGTGTAGAAAGGATATTTCTTCGAACTCCAAAGTCATCTGTAGAACTTGTCGATGGTAAGGCAGCAAATATAATTCTTTGGTTTGATAGATTCCCGTAGATTGTTTGATCACCAATTTGGAATCCCCAAAGACGATTAATCGCACTCGATGCCCATTGAATCGCGAGTTTTAGCCCCATGATACACCCTTCATACTCAAATTGTGTTTTTGTGCCGACAAACCGTAATTTAATGGTGACGGATATCGCTCCCCATCTTCGGATATTAGAATCGCTCGGCTCCAGGCCTTCCTTCGTGTTAATGACTCTATCAAAATACATTTTCCACGCATCGACGTGTATCGTCTTCGATGTTGTTGTTTGAATTGTCATTACCCCCTCATCGGGGAAGTATGTTTCCAAGGGTTTGTAGTCCCCTGTAGGTGCGGCGGCCAGTTAATCCGCAATTCCTTGACTTTTGACATACTTTTGCATCACGTAGACGATGTCAAATTGTTGTAGGATAAACTGCCATCTGGACAGCCGACAATTCAGTATGGGCTTACTGAACACATACTTGAGAGGATCCACGTGGGATATAAGATGAGCCGTGTGACCATGGAGATAATGCTGTAATCTCATGAAAGCCCATGCTAAATCACAACAAGTCTTCTCAATAAGAGTGTACTTGTGTTAACTGGTGCTGAATCTTTTGCTGAGGTAATAGATAGCTCGTTCTTAGCCTCTATCATCTTTTTTGCTGAAAGATGCGAAATTCCATGGCATTGTCATTAATGGATAGGTACATGAATAGAGGAACATCATCCTTTGGAGGTACCAAAACAGGAGCGTTAAGTAGCTGCTCTTTAATTATAAGGAAGGCTTTCTGACACTCATCATTCCATTTCATGGAAGAGTTCTTCCTTAATAGCTTGAAGATGGGTTCACAGGTTGCTGTGAGTTGAGAAATGAATCTGCTAATGAAGTTGATTCTTCCCAAAAATCCCCGTATTTCCTTCTCTGTCTGAGGAATGGGCATTTCCTTGATGGCCTAGATTTTGGTAGGATCTAGTTCAATCCCTTTTTGGCTGACTAGGAAACCTAGCAACTTGCCTGATTTGACACCAAAGGCGCACTTGGCTGGATTCAACTTCAAGTTGTACTTACGCAACCTGTTGAATAGCTTCTTGAGATGGTCTAGGTGGTCCTCCTCCTTTCAGGATTTGACAATGTTGTCATCCACATAGATCTCTATCTCTTTATGCATTAGATCGTGGAAAAGAGCCATCATAGCTCGTTGATATGTTGCCCATGCATTGATGAGGCCGAATGACAACCGTCTATAGCAAAAAGTTCCCCAAGGCGTGATGAAAGCAATTTTCTCACGGTCTTCCTCAGCAACCATAATTTGATGGTACCCATAAGCAATCAATCAAAGAAAGGAGTACATGCCAGACATTAAGCGATTGTCAATGAGAATGTGGATAAAAGGCACGGAAAGCTATCTTTAGTGACTTTGTTTAAATCCCTTAATCCCACGCAAACTCGCACCTTTCCTCCTGGTTTAGTCATGGGAACAATGTTGGATATCCACTTCGGATATGTAGACACCATGATGATGCCAGCTTGAAATTGTTTCACAATTTCTTCTTTGACCTTTAAACTCCACTCAGGTTTCAATCTCCTGAGCTTTTGTCTGACTAGGTTGAATCCTTCTTTGATGGGAAGGCGATGAAGAACAATATCCGTGGACAAACCCACCATGTCTTCATGAGACCATGCAAACACATCCTGGAATTGGGTTAATAGTGCAACCATGTCATTCCGTTGATTTGTGGTAAGGTCTGAACAAATTTGGATTAGCTTAGGGTTGTCTAAGGTTCCAAGATTGAAAGGAGTAGTTTGGTCAAGGTTGGGTTTAGGCTTATCTGCGACCCATTCCTTAATCTCCTGAGGTGTCTCAATGTCCTCTTGAATGTCCATTAAGTCTGAGTCCAACTTTGCATCAAAGTTACAGCCCTTGTGGAGAGAAGGCACCTCATCAGCATGTACAGGCACATCTAAATTCAGAGTCCTGAAACAAAGTATGCTTTCACTTAATATATGCAACTGTTCGATCATAAAAAAGTGTTAGTATGTACTTGATAAAATAACTGCTAGTACTGTAAAGAAAAGTAAATAATTAAAGTTATCTACAGGGCAGAGGGATTTTCTGCCCGTTTTACCCTCGTCGACCAATGCATGGAATGCTGTTCCAATTGTTGAGGGCAAAGTCCTGATAGACTGCTGTGATGGAAGGATCATCATTGTCCTCCTTCTCCCGGATGATAACCATGACATCTGGACAATCATCGTCTGGGGTGTATCTGTTTGTATGTTCATCATGAACAATAACGCGTATGCCTGCCATCATCAAGGCAAGGTCATGTTTATGTTTTCGTTCCTTTTCTTCCACTTCGGGACCAGGAATCAGCACCTCTTTTGCTTTGAAAGGTACTGGCTTGGGAAACAGCATAGTCAATATATGTGTTGGCACCTTAACTGGAGATTGTATTAGCTCATGAGGTGCATATTGAAAATGTCACGGTATAGCGGGAGCTTGAGGAACCGGCCGGTGTTTATGCGGATTCCTATGATAGGAACGGGCAGAATAGCCTAGCCCGGCTGTCCCAATTTGACTGGACATTTGAATAGGGTGCTTAATACCCTGCTTATCTTTACCAAGCCCTTGTTCAGGCTGATAATCTAATGATATCATTTCTTGAATAGCCGACATAACCTCGACAAAAATCTTGGGTACGGGAAGTGGTGCTTCAATAGGTTGATATTGAGTGTTGCTCACTTCCAAGGTATGAAAATTGGCGAGCTCAACTTCAGAGTTGAAACTGATGATTGGCAGATCTCCTTGTTTAGGATACTCTGGCTCACCATTAATAGTGACCAGACTATTATTGATAATGTATTTGAGCTGTTGATGTAATATGGAGGTAACAACTCCAGCCATATCTATCCATGGTCTCCCCAATAGTAGGTTGTATCCTGAATCTATTTTTAGGACATAGAAGGATACATTAAATGTATTTCGACCAATCTCGATTGGCAATTCAATTTTTCCGATGGCACTTCATCGGGATCCATCAAAAGCTCGGATAACCGTGTGGCTGCTCTGGATCCGATTGAGATTGACATTCATCTTAACCAGGGTGGCATAAGGACATATATTTAGAGATGAGCCTCCATCTATCAGAACTCCAACGAGCATGTACCCAGAAGATAACACTGCGATGTACAGTGGCTTACAATAACCGGTCCCTTCGGGCAGTATGTCATCATCAATGAAGGATATCACATTGTTATTGAAAATGTGATCAACTAGATGTTGAAATCTTTCCACATCCACTGATTTTGGCAGATAGGCTTCTTGCAAAACCTGTAATAGAATCTTCCGATGATCTTCGAAAGAGAAAACCAAATCCAGTATAGATATTTGGTGTGGAGCTTGTCGTAAACTTAAAACCACATTAACTTCATTGTGGCCCATAGTGCGGAGGAATGGTTCAATCTTCTCCATGGGAATCTTCCCCTTTGCTTTGCAAGTAGGCTTCATAACTCGTTGAGGAGGATACAATGGATTATCCTTCGACACTGTAGTAGTAGTATGAGACGTAGATCTTTCAGCTTCTCCATAATTCCATGGAACTTTGTGCAAGCTGTCAACAGGATGTTGTGGTCTGAAGGGTAAAGAAATTGGCTCAGGTGCGGCCACTTTCAAAGGATTGTTAGCTCCTTTGAGTTGAATTGGATGTATAGGAAATGCTTTGACAGTCTCATTATCCACTTCGGATATAACTGCGATCGATTCCTTCCATTTGGTAGGACATGCATTCCCACCTTTGAGTTGCACAGTGTAGTCATCTGCAATTTGCAAGACAGCGCTATCAATAAGATTTTGAATGAGATGGCGGAGTGCCCAACATTCTTCTGTGCTGTGACCGCAAGAGTGTGAATGATACTGACACACTTCATCAAAATTGAATCGTCCGGAGTGGGGATTGATTGGAGGTAGAAGGAAGGTAATTCTTCCTTCGTTGATCAACATTTACAATATCTCCTCCATAGATTGGTCGAGATAGGTAAATTCCCTTTGATTGGCAAAATCCTGATGGGCTTTAGCACTTACTCTCTTTGCAACCTTATCCTTCATAGTTTTGCTTTCTGAAGGTGCTGGTGGAGCATTCATAACAAATGGAAGGAGATAGGCATGCTCCTGTTTGATTAATTGGCGTCTGACTTGATGTTGATGAGTCACCAGTTCAGCCAATTGCTCGATTTATTTACAAAGAGCTTTCATCTTTTGTTCCATGGTAAACTGGACCTTTGCATAATCCCATCTGTCATCACCGTCTTTGATGGTCTGAGATGGCTCGCCAATAACATTGGAATTTTGCCTAGTGCTCCAACTGATCATATTGACCTCTTCTTCTTTGTGTTGGGGAAGAGGTTTATCTTGCACATGAGGTTGTTTGGGTTTGGTGACTACAATCTCGTCGTTGTCTATCAAGTCTTGGATCTTGTGTTTCAAGGCCCAACAACATGTCCAGGTGCTCCGGCATGATAAACACACTTCCGAGTAGCATTAAAACCCCTCCCATTAGGCTTGGCTGGTGGAAGCAGACGTGTAATCTTCTTCTGAGTAGTCAGAAGAGCAAGAATATTCTCGAGCGAGTCCCCTAAGGGTGTGAACGTTCGAGGTCGCTTTGCATCTCCATTTTTAGGCAATGGAGGGTTTGAAGATTGTGCCTAAAAAGGGGAATAGTTTCTCCTTTGTATAGGCATGCTTTGATTGCCTTTCTCTCCTTGTAGTATCAAGGAAACATCCTCCTCTTTCTTTTTATGGACCCTCCGGGGGTTGTTTCCATAAGATCCGGACTAGGTGTGTTCAGCAACAGCTTTAAGAGCGGCAAGGTCTTGAATCTTCCCAGACTTCAATCCCATTTCAGCCATTTCTCTGTGCTTGATCATCTCTGAGAATGGCTTGCCAATACCAGCTAGAACTCTTTCATAGAAAGGAGGTTCTTGTACATCTATGAAACTCATAACCATTTCTGATTCTGTCATGGAAGGAATAACTTGAGCAGCAAGGCGCCTCCACCTTTGAGCATACTCTCTGAATGACTCATTAGACTGTTTCTTGATTTTGGTAATTTGGTACCGGTCAGGAGCCATCTGAGACTGAAAACTGTATTGAGTGAGGAAGGCACGAGCTAGCTCTTCCCAACTATGGATCTTTGAGTTGTCTAATCTGGTATACCACGAACGGGCTTCTCCAGTCAGACTCTTCTGGAATAGCTGTATTCTGAGATTTTCATCTTCCGCATAAGATCCAAGTTCTCCAATGAATACCTTCAAATGGGTATAAGGATCCCCTAATCCGTCATACTTTTTAAAATCAGGGGTTTTGAATTTCTCTGGATATTGAACACCAGGAAATATGCAAAGGTTTGTATATGAAACACTGCCATGTGTCCCAATCCCTTTGAGAACGCGAATAGTTTCCTCCATTTGGAGGACCTTCTTCCTGATATCACCAGTGTCTGGATCTCCTTTGAGATGAGTGCTTTCAGGGTCTTTGTTGGTCGTATCCAACTGATACTCTGGAATTGTTTTTTCCAGACCTTGGACTGCCCCTTGTGTAGAGGATTTTGTATGTATAGGTATCTTCGTACCCTGAGTGGACTAGTGTAATTCTTATAGTAGAACAGCCAAGTCTGTGATTTGTTTACTCAATCCGTCAAATTCTTCTCGGGAAACAGTGTTAGACTGGTCAGAAGAAGACAAGATTGGTTGTAGGCTCGTGGCCTTTTTGGATTTTGAGCGGGTAACAGGCCCAATTGCTTCCCTACAAAAGACTTATGTAGTTTAGTCTTAGGGTAATGTAAATGTTATCATAATAATGTCCGTTTTAGGAATTTTGTCCTGCAAAACCGGTTGTTAATTGATAACATGTCATGTATGCGTATAGAATAAATTACAAGTAAATGCTTTTACAAGTAATTGAGAATGGAAAGTATGAAGAGACTTTCCTATGCGTTTGGTTTATCAGAGGTTGACCTATCTTAGGGTTACTCTCGCGGATTTTTGGCATGAAGATTCTTTGATCTTCGCAATCTACTTGACAAGAAGTTAATCTAGTCGTTCAACTGGAGTGAATCTGAGTGGCGCCTTTCCTGAGCCCCAGGGAATTATTCTTCCCACGGGTCCAGTAATCAAATACCGACAGGATAGCCTCCTGATGGAGGGACCACACAACATACATTTACATACAACTTGTCTCACTATTTATGCAAAATGATGACATGTGCGAAGCACTAATATCACAGATAGATATTTAGCAGTGCAGTAATTAAGATGCATTCATACACATTCATCATAAATGTAAATGCAACATTCACACACAAGCATATAACAAATTTTAAAAGCTTGTAATAACGACTTAAGCCCTGTTACTAGAGTCCCCAGCAGAGTCACCATCTGTCGGCGTTGCGATTTTTTTTGATGTCCCTTTTTCGTTACTTGTTCTTTGGTGTTCTCATGTTAATGTGAAATTTGTTTGAAAAACAAGTGAAAAAGGTCCGACATGTGTAATGTCGATGATTTCACTTTAAGAGTCGCCAGTTGGTGTATTTAACTTGTTGCACCAACGCAATTGAAAAGGATTGCACATTGACCCAGTGATGTGACACTGCTAAACGGGTCCGTGAAACCTAGATTCATTAAGGGATCGGGTAGTTATGTGGAGGGAAGGTGTTAGGCACCCCCGGACATCCGTGTTTCCACGGTGACCGCCACTTCTCAAAGAAACTGTTATATGAATGTGTTTGTGTGTGTGGATCAATGTGAAATTATTTGGAAGTAGTGATGTATCTCGTTCGCACCTATATACAAGGGTTTGTATTTATAGAAAAATTCAGTTTTAACCAGATATATCAATGAGGTTTTATAAAAAGATTTTTTCAAACCCTGTGGTCAATAGTAATTGAGGCCTTTGATACTTCCATTTTATTATCTAAATGTTCGGCTTGTTTGTTTTTATTTTTGAGATACGAGGCATCTGCGAGAAAATAATATATAGCAGTGCCGAACTCCTTATGGGCATGACAGCCATCCAAGGAAATTCAGACACTGTAAATAATATACAAGTTTTGGAAAATATCCATAATGGGAATCGAATCTAGATTTAGTACACTGAATCTGTGATCAAATGATTCCTAGGCTCACATGATACTGCAATTTGTATGAAAAGCAGTAAGCAGTTATATATATAAAAGCTATAAATATATATATGTGCATGATTAACCACCACGAAGCAACTCCATGGGGGATCGAAAATGTAAATAAAGTAATAAATGCTATCAACCGCCACGAAGTGAACTCCAGGTGGGACTTAAATATAAATAAAGCTGTAAAAAGCTATCAACTGCCACGAAGTAAACTCCAGGCAGGACGAAATGTAAAGAAAGCTGTAAACAACCACAGAGGAAACTCCAGGTCTGACAGAAATGTAAATAAATAAATATATATATATATATATAAGCAGTAAATGCTCCAGATATAAAATCCAGGATCATCGGATATGTCCGACAACAGTTATATATATAAAAGCAATTAAACGCACCGGATATAAAATCCAGGGTCATCTGTGATAACCCAGGGTTTCGAATAATCCAAATTTCACGAATAATATTATATATATATATATTGACATTGA
This sequence comes from Panax ginseng, assembly GCA_020205605.1. Lineage (NCBI taxonomy): Eukaryota > Viridiplantae > Streptophyta > Magnoliopsida > Apiales > Araliaceae > Panax > Panax ginseng. The sequence goes on along the minus strand of CM035131.1, from coordinate 76,143,586 downwards.
CTGTTAATATTGTACTGAGTATCTGTGATATGAGTATCGAGAAGTAGTCAATTTCTATATTGACTTAGAAATTAGAGTAGAGTTGTGCTTAACGGAGAATAGAAACCCTAACCCTAAGTCCGGATAGGGATTTGATTGAAAATGTAATTGAAATAATTATACTGATGAGTACGTGTTTGTACTGTATAGAATGTTGATCAATGATTGGTCGGGTAGGGTACAATAATGGTAAACCCTAATAAGGGATTGGAAACTCTAATCTCAAGATTGAAACCCTAACACGTAGTTAGGAACCCTAATCGAAAGCCGAGAAACCTTAATTTTTAATTCGGGAATCCTAAACCCTAATTAGGAAACCCTAATCCTAATTATTAAGCTCTCAAGTGATTGGTATTCTTTAATGTGATTAGTAACCTTTAATATAATTAGGGAACACTAATTATATTTTTGAAAATCTTAATTTTCTATTTTAAAGATCCTAATTTAGAAAATCCTAGAAGCTAAAGTTGTAAAACTTTAGGGTTAGAGCCTTAGTGTTAAACCCTAAGGGTTAAACCCTAAGGGTTTGGTGAAATCCTTGTATGCCATTAAAATTTCATGTACAAAGTCCAAAATACCCCTTTACTTAGATATTTAGTTAGAAGATTTGCAAGATCTAGTGAGTCATCACTTAAGATTATCCTATGTGTTTAAATTCTATATCAAATCTTATCCATATCTTGCCAACTTGCACACTTGGATTCATTACATCTTTGGTATAAGAGATCTAGGAGAGAGAAAGTTCACATATTAAGCTTATTGGCTATATAACACTACCCAACTCTCTCTCTCTCTCTCATCCAAAGCTACGAATTTGTTAAGTGATTCAGTCACTCTTTAACCTCTTAGAACATCTAGATCAGATTTGGAGAGCAAGGATCAAAGATTGGACAAGAGAAGTTAAAACCCAAACTCAACTTAAATCTTGTATGCTAAGAAAATAATTGTGTTTAAGTGTTTATATTTATGTTATATGGTGTTTTTAGTTGATCTATGTTGATCCATTATGGATCCATAGAATCAAAGTGGGTAAAAAAATGATGATTTCAAAAACTGCTCAAGAACAGTCAAAGTCGTCTGACAAGCAAATGTTAGACGCCACTGATCTTTGTCTGTTCATGTTTGGTAATGTTTTATGTGTTAGATTGGTAGCTTGTTAGCTTGTCTTCAATCTGGAAGTGGTATCACAGTGTTTGAATAACTAGATTGCATTTTATTCCCGGTCAAAGTCAGTTGACCGACGTTGACTGGGCTAAAATCTGGGCAGCCCAGAACGTATGAAATAAATTCTGACAAGCATAGATCTGACAGGATTGATGTTGTTTATTGATGTTATGATAATAAGTTTGTAGTCTGTTAGTTTTACTATAGATCCATGCTTCTAGATGTCATAAAATGTAAATAGATTTGTTGTAATGAACGGTCAAACTTGGTTGGTTGATCATGATAGCAGTTTCTGGGAAAAACCCAGAAACGGTAGAACCAATTTTCTGACAGGGTTTTGACCGATCTTAATCTGGTTATTGTTTTGTTGTTCGACCAGTCTGTTGTTTTAGTAATGTTTATTGACAAATGGGCTACATGTTTGAACCTTAAGATCACATAAACCATGACCAGAACCTAACTTAAAATAATCAAAAAGGTGCCTAGTCGAGTTTCTGGGTTTCTGGAGAAACCCAGATATGGTCTGACAGCTTCTTTGAGAGCCTAGATCGTTATGCTATGTGGTGTTATGACCAAGTTGATGGTTTATAGATGTAGTATTACATGTGTACTACGGTTTTGAACTTTAAACTGGCCCAGAAACGATTTTAAACAAAGGATTTAAGTTGGTCAAACAAGGCAGGTTGATAAGCCGGCTGTCAGTGTTCTTGAGCTCAAGAACACCAACAACGACGCTTTATGTCGCTAAAGCCCTTTAGCGACGGTTTTATTATTTTCTAATTTTTGATATTTCCGGAAAATGATTAAAAATAGAAAATAAATTCTAAAAATTACCAAAAATGGTTTTAAAAATTATTTTAAATTATGAAAAATAATTTCTGACTATTTGGAATATTTTTATTTGATATTTATAATTATTTAAATATTAAAGGTATTTAATTTATTTAATTAGTGTATTAAATAAATTAGAGAAAATGATTTAATACTATTAAAAATCATTTTAAATAAGAATAATGTGTAAGAAAATATTTTGAATTATGAAATATAATTTTTAATATTTTTAGAGAATTTTCATTAATAATTTATAATTAATGATATTAGATTTATTTAATTATTATATTAAATAAATGAATTAAAAATGATTTTATTGATTTAAAATCATTTAAAATGAGAAAAATGATTTAAAAATATTTTAAGTTATAATTAATGACTTTTAATATTTTGATGATAATTTCATTATTAATGGTGATGATTTAAAATGATTTTAATTACTTTAAAAATCATTTAAGTAGAATATTGATGATTTAAAATATTGTAAGTTATTAAAAATAATCGTAATATTTTGGCAAGTATGTTATTAATATTTTTATATTATTAAATATTAATAATGATAAGATTATTTGATAATTAAATCATTTAAAAGTGATTCCGATGTTTGAAAAATTATTATAAATTATAATAATTGCTTATAAATTATTAAAAGTTTCTGAAAAATATTATAAATGATATTTGACTTATCTAAAATAATATTGAAGCTTAGAGACCAAGTGTAATTGACAATAATTGTTTTAATTGTCAGATAGGGTGACCAAAACTCTAAGAATGGACCGAAGTCCAACCAAACCGAAATAGTTAGACTTGATAAGTGTTAATCTAGGTTATAAATACTGATGTGGCTATGTGGTAATGTGCCTAAGAGAAGTTTGACTGTGAATTACAGTGTTATGTGTTATAAATTATTGTGCTAATTGTGAGACCGATATTATTGGTTATAGGTCTTACGAACGCAGATAAGTTTATTGTATAGTCAGTAATCAATGGAAGAGAGGCAGTTCCTAACTCAACCTTGAGTTAATATTGTTTAATTATTATTGGTGGTTAATTATTGCTAATTAGACCACGTCCAGGGATTTATTGTTGATTATTCGCAGTTAGTGCATGCTTAATAATTCAAATTGAATTACTGATTCAGAATATATATACATACGTAAAGGGAATATTTTATCGGTCGAGTATTCGGCCTTTGCGCCTTTGCGCGTGATTAAGTATTATGCATAATATAAGGTATACTAAAAGTGATCACTTTATATACTTGCAGAGGGGTATGATTTAATCTTTATGGTTATCTGATACACCTGGGTATATCAAAGTTTAACTTTAATAGTTACTCGAGAAGAGAAGTTCAAGATCCAATGGATCGCTCAGCATAAATTTGGAAAATATTCCACTTTGCTATTTCGTAGAATTAATTCTTGATTATTCATTTGAATATCGTAGAAAACCTTGAAAGCGTTGTACTATTTCATTATCGAATTATTGTTGCGTAGAATGTGAGAAGGTTTGATATTGATTTCTATATCTTTATTGTATCTCTTAACATGCGGAGCAAACTTGTTGCTCACCCTTGCTATAAATAAAACTTTTCAGCTAGGGACGAAGTTGCAGAAGGTGCTGCGAAGAAGAACAAAATAGTTATGAATTAGTTATGATGAACAATATTATTATTATGTTGTATTGTATTGTAAACACTTTTTGTATATCTAAATGGGTATGTCTGTAATGTTAAGGTTAATAGACCTGGGACTTATGTATTAACAATCTATGTTAATGAGTTATGTATTCCTATTTATATTAAAATGGGTTGTTAGATGGTATTATATTGTGGATCATGAACACCAAATTCGGGGGTCATGTAAACTATATTTGGGGGTGTCACATCATCGCATGTAGTTCGACCACAATTTATATATATATATATATATATATATATATATATATATATATATATATATATATATAGCAATTAAACGCACTGATGTAAAATCTAGGCTCATCGGCATGTAGTCTCGACCACAATTTATATATATATATATATATATATACAAGTAATTAAATACTCCAGACAAAAGTTTAGGCTCATCAGACAGAGTCTGATAATAATTTATATATAAATATATATATAAAAGCCAGTAAATGCTCCAGACCGAAGTCTAGGCTCAATCGAGGCATAACTCGATAATGTTAGTCCGTATAAAAATATATACATATATATATAAGTATATATATACAGACAGAAATGAAAACCACAGACCGAAGTCCGGGCAAACACACTCACACGACTCTCAACATGTACAACAGTGTGTGATAATATGAGAAGAAAGCTTTATAGAATGTGAGAAGGCTTACAGTGGGCTGCCAAAGTAGACTTATATGACTTTATTTAGATAACTACTCAGCTCCCACCGAACAAAAGATAGCTATATGTGAACTAACAGAAAAGAAAACATTCAATATGGGTGTGTACAAAGCAAAATGGACAGGGCTTCCTCGCCTTTTCTCTCTCTTCTTTTCTCCCAAATGGTCAATTCCACCCTTGTATATATATAGACGGATGGTCGCAGGTGTACTGCTGGCGCACCATGATCTATACTCACGATGGTCTTGGTGGGCCCTGGCTTTGCGGGTCCCGTCGTCTCGAAATACGTGCACTCACACACTGTAATGTCCGCTCGAACTTGCAAAACTTCAATTCGAGCTTCTGAACGAGTTATATGTGACCTTCTTTGGATAGCTTATGTCGAGAGTTGTGCAATGACATGGATTAGAGGTTGTACGAAGTCAGGAAGAGGGGACCATGCCCATGGTCTTCAAGCTTTAAATTTTATCCAAAGTACTGCCACGCGTAATAGTCATTCGGGATTGGATATCCTGGTTCTTGAGGGACATAGTTATATGTATGTATGTATGAAGTGTTGAGACAACGCGCAGGTGTTGAAAGGGGGAAGATGATGTTTGACTCTTCACCGGGGTTATCGCTGGTTTGAGCTGAAAGTAGACGTTGCTCAGGGTTACATCTGAGATTGGACTACTTGTTGGTATGCTGCCATATCATCTTGTGAGAGGAAGTGTTGAAGTGGCAAGATGACGTTTGACTCCTCACCGGGGTTATTGCCAGTTTGAGCGAAAAGCAGACATTGCTCAGGGTTACATCTGAGATTTGGGATTTGATTATTTGTGCCTCACTCGTCATCATCGTGGGTGTACTGTCATCGCCGCTTTTTATCTTCGGTCTCGAGGTATGAGTGCCTCCTCAGCGAAGAAATTTGAGATTGAAGCTGATCGCATGTGTTTGAAACAAGCATTCCAGAGTTATCGCCGGAACTGCAATAACATTCCTTGGGGTTATCGCCAAGGATGAAACTCAGGGTTATCTCCGAGGTTAGAAATGATCCTTCCGGTGTATGTTTCGGGGTTGAGGATGAGACTCCCGGTGTGTGTTCCGGGTTGGGATTGATGTTCCCGGTGTGTGGTCTGGGTTGTGAACCAATCCTCCGATAGTTTCCAGAATGGATGTGAGCTGTCTTCCAGGGTTATCTCCGAAAGACGATTCTGCCCTCCTATAATGTTAGTAAAAGTTGTGCAGAAAAAATTTTGAGTGTCTACATTTATCGTATCAATTATTGATTTAATAATATAATATATTATGCAGATGATACTGTGACAACAATTAAATCAATAATATGAGAGATATGATGCAGCAATTACTGTTGCAATAATTGAGTATAAATGAGTGACTTCTTACGTAAGCATCAATAATCAATAGCGTGTTCTATTATGCACCCACGCGTATTACTGTACTTTTATCACCGATTATTTTATGACAACTTGCTTACTTTGAAAATTTTTCACATATCACCCTTAACTTTAACCTTTTATGAATTTAACCATTTACTAAATAAAATAATAATTATAAGAAAATTTAATACTTTCATTTCATAAATTTCGAGGTCTCACAGAACAACCACAGCAGGTGGCGTATGTTTATGAGCTATGTGCAGGAGAACATCCTATAGAGCAATGTGCCATAAACCCAACTTTAGTTCAGTTTGTGGGCAGCTACAATAGAATTTCGTAGAACATGTATCAAAATACCTATAACCTAGGGAATAGGAACCATCCCAACTTTTCATGGAGCAACATTCAAAATTAGTAGGTTCCACGACCTTCTTATCCCCCGGGATACCAAAATCAGCAGCAACAAGTAGCTCCACATCAAGAAAAGAAAACATATTTAGAAGAGCTTTTGTTGAAATGGAAATGAAGCAACAATGAAATCACAAGAAGTGGCCATCAAAAATTTGGAAAATTAGATGGGACAGTTAGCCTTAGCATTGAATAATAGACCACAAGGAACTCTGCCAAGTGACAAATAAAAGAATTCGAAGGGAAATCAAGTACAGTGTCAAGCAATCACTTTGAAGAGCAGAAAACATTTAGATGGGAAAATTGCAAAAAATTCAGTTAAAAAAGATGTCAAAGTTGATGAGAGCAAAGTGGTTGAAGAGAAACAGGGTGAGGAAAAGCAAGTTAAACAAGATAAGTCAGACGTCAAGCAAGTTGTGTATCCTTCCCCACTAGTTTAGTAGAGGGTCCAAAAATAGAAATTAGACAAGCAATTCGCTAAATTTTTGGATGTTTTCAAGAAATTTCAAATAAATATTCCGTTTGCAAAAGCCCTAGAGCAAATGCCGAGTTACGCCAAATTTATGATATTTTGTATAAGAAGGAAAAGTTAGAAGATTATGAAACTGTGGCATTGACGAAGGAATGCAGTGCAGTTTTACAGCGAAAGTTACCTCCAAAGTTTAAGGATCCGGGGAGTTTAATATACCTTGCACGATCGGTAATATGGCCTTCAAGAAGTATTTATGTGATTTGGGGGCAAGTGTAAACCTTATGCCATTATCTATTTATACTAAATTAGGTTTACCTATGCCAAGGCCCATGAACATATCGCTGCAGTTAGCAGATAGATCGGTAACTTATCCAAGAGGCATTATGGAGGATATTTTGGTCAAGGTTGACAAATTCATATTTCCAGCAGATTTTATAAATTTGGATTTTGAGGAAGACAAGAACATCCCAATCATCTTAGGGAGACCATTTTTAGCTATGGATAGGACTCTCATCGATGTGCAAAAAGGTGAATTAACTATGAGGGTTCAAGACCAGGAAGTCACATTCAACGTTTTCAAAGCCAAGAAGTTCCCTACGGATGAAGAGGAGTGTTTCCGGGTGGATGTCATTGACCGGATAGTGAATGATGATATGGTTAAAAGTTTGGTTAATGATCCATTAGAAGCTACAGTACTAGGGGATGAAGATTTAGATGATCCAGATTTTGTAGATTATTTACACATGTTGGATGTTTTGCCTAGAGTAAGTAGATCCAAAGTTCCATTTGAGCCATTACACACGGAGGAAACAGCTTCAACTCAGTTGAAACCTTCACTTGAGGAGCCACCCACTCTTGAGCTTAAACCACTTCCTAAACACCTCAGGTATGTTTATTTTGGTGATTTAAATACTTTACCTATTATTATTGCATCTGCACTTAATGAATTATAGGAAAGTAAGTTGCTGAGGATCTTAAGAGAATACAAGTCTACAAAAGGCTGGACCATTGCTGATAAAAAATGGATCAGCCCCTCCTTTTGCATGCACAAGAGTCTAATTGAAGAGGATGTGAAGCTAATAGTGGAGCAGTAGAGAAGATTAAATCCAATCATTAAAGAAGTGGTGAAGAAAGAAATTCTAAAGTGGTTGGATGCGAGAATTATTTACCAAATTTTAGACAGTGTATGGGTCAGCCCAGTACAATATGTGTTAAAAAAGGGTGGAATGACGGTGGTTCAAAATGAAGATAATGAGTTAATTCTGACAAGGACAGTGACCGGATGGAGGGTGTACATAGACTACAGAAAGCTAAATAAGGCAACCCAAAAGGATCACTTTCCGTTACCCTTCATTGATCAGATGTTGGATCGACTGGCTAGGCATGAATACTACTTCTTACTCGATGGATACTTGGGATACAACCAAATTGCCATAGCTCTTGAGGATCAAGAGAAGACCACTTTTAGATGCCCATATGGCACCTTTGCATTTAAAAGGATGTCATTTGGGTTATGTAATGCACCATCGACATTCCAAAGATGCATGATGGCTATCTTCTTAGACATTGTGGAAAAAGAGGTAGAAGTTTTCATGGATGACTTTTCAGTTTATGGAAACACTTTTGATAAGTGTCTGGAAAATTTGGTCATGGTCTTAAAGCGGTGTGTGAAACGAATTTGGTACTCAACTAGCAGAAGTGCCACTTTATGGTTGAAGAGGGGATAATTCTTGGACATAAAGTTTCTGTTAAAGGTTTAGAGGTTGACAAGGCAAAGTTGGACACGATCGAGAATCTTCCACTGCTGAATTTAGTAATGGGAATCTGCAGTTTTCTTATACATGCCAGATTCTACAGAAGATTTATAAAGGATTTCTCTAGTTGTGCAGTCTTTTAGAGAAGGATGTAATGTTCAGATTTGATGAAGAGTGTAAAGTACCATTTGAGAAGTTAAAAATGAAGTTGACCAGTGATCGTTACACCAGATTGGACTATGCCATTCGACTTAATGTACGATGCTAGTGACTATACGGTAGGAGCTGTTTTGGGTCAACGCCGAGAAAAGATATTCCATGCCATATACTATGAAAGTAAAACCATTACGGATACACAAATGAACTAAACAACTACAAAAAAGGAGTTACTTGCAGTTGTATATTCCTTCGACAAATTCTGGGCATATATAATTGGAACAAAGGTGGTGATTTATACGGATCACTCGGCAATTTGCTATTTGATTTCAAAGAAGGATACTAAACCTAGACTTATTAGATGGATCCATCTCCTTCAAGAGTTTAACTTAGAAATAGAGGATAGGAAGTGGACAAAAAATCAAGTAGCAGACCATCTATCGAGGCTGGAAAATTTGGGTAGAGATGAAGCGAATAAGTGTGTGATTAATGAGTCATTCCCAGATGAACATCTATTTGGATATAATTCAGATTTTCCATGGTATTTGGATTTTGCTAACTATTTGGTGAGCAACATCCTTCCCCTAATCTAACGAGACAACATAAAAAGAAATTCCTACATGACGTCAAGTGGTATATGTGGGATGAGCCATACCTATTAAGTTAGTGCGCCGATAGGATGAATTAAAGGTGTGTGCCATACAGTGAATTGAAGAATATCCTACACGAGTGTCATGCATCTGCATATGGGGGACATTATGGTAGTGAGCGGAGAATGACCAAGGTTCTTCAAGCAGGATTTTACTGGCCTACAGTGTTCAAGGATTACCACGAGTTTGTGAAAACTTGTCACAGATGTCAAAGGGTGGGTAACATATCGATGCGGAATGAGATGCCACTACAAACTATTATGGAAGTTAAATTTTTTGACGTATGGGGAATGGATTTTATGGGGCCATTTCCTCCGTCTTTCAATAATCAGCTCATTTTGCTTGCGGTTGATTATGTTTCAAAATGGGTTGAAGCCGTAACAATTCCCATAAATGATGCCAAAGTGGTTCTTAAGTTCTTGCATAAGAATATTTTTACAAGATTTGGCACGCCAAGAGCTATTATAAGTGATGAGGGTAGTCACTTCTGCAACAGATCGTTTACAGCTCTTTTGGCAAAATATGGGGTTAATCATCGAGTGGCTACGACATATCACCCCCAAATAAGTGGGCAAGTTGAGGTTTCGAATAGAGTTGAAGAAGATTTTAGAGAAAGTAGTGAACCCATACAGAAAAGATTGGTCTCTAAAATTGGATGACACACTATGGGTATATAGAACAACATATAAGACACCAATTGCAATGTCTCCATATCAATTGGTCTATGGAAAAGTGTGTCACCTCCCGGTGGAATTACAACATAAAACTTATTGGGCCATTCAGAAACTTAATTTTGACCAAGTAGCCGCATGAGAGAAAAGATTGCTCCAAATGAACGAACTGGATCAATTTCGACTGCAAGCATACGAGAATTTAAAGTTGTAGAAGGAAAAGGTTAAGAAGTGGCATGATCAAAAGATCATCAAAAGACAGTTTGAACCGGGGCAATCAGTATTACTGTTCAGTTCACGACTAAGGTTGTTCCCAGGAAAGCTTAAATCGAGATGGTCGGGGCCATTCACAATTAAGAGAATTTTTCCACATGGCGTCGTTGAGTTATACAGTAGGAATCCTTTGGAGACATTTAAAGTCAACGTTCATCAACTGAAGCATTACTGGGGTGGCGACATCGACAATGAAGTCATCGCAATCACACTTGCCGATATGCCATGAAAAGGGAGTAGTCAGGTTGAAAGACTAAAAAACAAGAGCTAATTGGGAGGCAACCCAATTTTACTTTCATTTTTAGTATTTTTAAGCATGTTAATTAATCTGTAGTTTATAATATAACTTTAATTTAATGTAAGTTTATTTCGCTATATTAAGTAGTTAGTTGAGTCATAATTTTTTGTAAATTCAACCTTCAATGTTTAATGTTCATGACGTTATCTTAAATTTATAAATATTATGGTGTTTTAGGTACTTAGGAAGCTTTTGGATATGTGTGTGATGAGAAGAATTGGAAAAAGTTAAGCCAGGAACATTGTACCCCCTCGCCGGGTCGGACATTTCATAAAGGTTACCCACCACCGGGGTGGGGGTCTTGAAGAAATAACAAGACACCCTCACTGCCATTTGGCGAGGCCTTTATAAAACATTACCCCCTCCCCACTGTGGTGGGGGTACGGGGACCTGAAGAGTTTGTTTTAACTAATTCGGCAGTTCCACTTCTCCATTACTTCTTCTTGCCAACTGAACCATATACTCCCACTACCTCACTCTCTACCCATGAACTAAAACAAATTCTCCACATACCCACTATATTAACCCACATAATTTCTACACTATCTCCTCTCTATAAATACCACCCCTAACTAAACTACATCTCAATCCAATTTCATGCAATTTTAGTTCTCACAAGAGTTAGGGTTCCTATAGTGCGAATTTTGTCAGCCAAAAGAGAGGGTAAATTCATCAAACTTGTCAATATATTGAGGGTAAGCGGTTATTTCTTACAATTCCTCTTCACTTATCACCATACATGAAGTGCCATTACAAATTTGGGGGGTTTTTTGTGAGTCGGGCACACCAAGTGTTCGACGAATTATTTAAGTGAAGTTTGGGGGTATTGTGGCTAGGGTTCATCCAATCAAGTACAATGGCACCAAAACTAGTAGTGAAATGATAGTGAGGTGAGATTTCCGGGTCCACACCACCGTCTAGAGCTTTTGACAGGAGAAAGTTTGTGAGTGCCGCTGCCACCGACTGCTATGACTACCTAGTGATGAAGCCACTAACCCCGGAGCGCGGCTTGGCACCCGACAACGTAGATGGTGAAATGATGCAAAAAATTATAAAGAATGATGGAATAGGTTCACTGAAGAGCTAAACCAGCAATTGTCAATATAGTGAAGGAATTCTATGCCAACATAGAGGATAAAGTCCCCATTTAGAGCATTTGTGAGGGCCAAGCAGATTCCTTTCAGTGCCAACGCCATTAATGAGTACTACTAATTACGAGTTCCTAGACAATGCCAGTATGCCTACTTGTGTGACCATGATCTCAACTATGAGCCCATTTTAACTGAAATAACAAAGACGGGCACCACATGGGTCAAGGTCCAAAAAATGGGCATTGTAAGACCCTAACTTTTATGAATAAAGTTGAATTTTTCTATAAATATCATTTTTGAATATTAAGGTGTGATTTTGTTATAATGTTATAGTTGTGGGTAATATTTATAAATTTTAAAAAGTATGCAAGTTATCATAAAAAATTCGATTGGTCGGGGAATATTCGTTTTAACATGGAATATTCCTACGACGGCACAATCATTGGTGGACCCCACAATAGAATTATTGTCGGAATAAGAAAACAACAAAAATATCTTTTTATGAAAATAACGGCGGAAGTTTTACCGTTAACTGTTGAAATACCCGGTGGTAAAAGTACAGTAATACGCGTGATTATATAGTAGCACATGGTATTGATTATTGGTGCTTACATGAGAAGTCACTCAGTTTATTTCAATTATTGATACAGTAATTATTGCATAGTATCTCACGTTATTTGATTCAATTATTGTCAATATTTTATATATTATTAAATCAATAATTGAGATGACTAGTTATTCATATTATTATTTGCATAATTAACAATGTCTAGAAAGTTCTGTCGAGGAGATGTTTGGTCACCTAATTGCGCGCTAATAGGGAGAAATTCTTATCGGAGAGCCCCCTCTTTGTTGGGAACGATCTGGTTGTTAATATTGCGAGTTATAATAATGATGAATAAATGTCGTTAAAAATATTGAGGGGATTTTTTTAAAGTATTTATTATAAATCTTACTTATTATATGGACCCCCATTTACCCATTTTTCAAAATAATCGGTAGAAAATTATTCTTTGTATATATATATTATAATAGTGGGGCCACGAGTGGGTCAGGTGGGGCCCACATGTTGGTGGAATGATGAAAATTGTCATGGGAGGTTTTTCAAAAGTTGTTCACAGGTGATGTTTATATTTAATATATATGTATATATATATATATAGTATATAAAGTTTTATTTTATTAGATTATAAATAGAATATATTATATTTTATTTAAAGTTTTCGTTTTATTAGAATATTTTATTGCATAGTGCTGCATAGTAAATCAAAAATTTCAAATGTTTTAGCTGGCGAATTCGTCCATGATTAAATCCTACTGTGCGTCCGTGATTATTTCTAAATAGTATCCTTTCCATTCTCCTATAAAAAGAATGCTTAGTTAGAATTGAAAATCACACAAGAATTAGAGAATTCTTCTTCTATAATATTGAGCGTATTTCTTTCGAGTTTTAGAATGCTTTGAGCGTAGAAAACAGTGAAAGTTTTCTTCAAGATATCCCCGCTATACCAGTTGGAATACTCTTCTTTTTAAGGTAAGGGATATTAGTTTTTTTCAGTATTCGTATGAAATAATATTTTCTTCCATACTCTATAGTATGTAAGTAATATTATTTCATTTCAGATTTCGAATTCTACACTCATTTTGTTAAAGTTTTGGCTTCTATACTCCATGAAATTAGAAGAATATCCTTGATATTTGTGCTTCATCCAGTATCTTTTCATGAAAATACTATCCTGAGCATTCTTGATAAGTTTTAACTTTTTCATGCCAGAGTACTATTCACGGGGTTACTATTCCTGAAGTTACTATTCACGAGGTACTATTCACTCAATTACTATTCACCCAGGGTACTATTCATGACTAAAATTGATTTCTTTTCAGTCCTAATCATTTTTGATACAATATTATTCTTGAATTTTACTCCACAAAGCAGTATCATATTGACAATTTGGACATTATTGAATTCTGGATAAATTAAATTATAAATCTTTAAAAATTTATCCTTTGTTTTCTTTTAATTGAATTCTTATACCATTGTCATCATCCTCATGCTTATATTGTTATGAAAGTTATCTTTGGCCGGTAGGGCATAGATGGATTTGGTATGATTATGACAAGGGATTATTCGGTATAATCATGACCGTAATGTTACAAATAATGTAGTAAAAGTCCTCATTGGCCCGTAGTGCAGTGATAGACAGTTGTTGGCATGATCATGACCATTGGTGAAAACACGAATATCCTTGGCCCGTAGTGCATGGATAATTTGTGGTCGTAAAACTAATGAATATCCTTGGCCGTAGTGCAGGGATGATTCGATGATGTGGATTATTTATTAAGCCGAGTCTTAGCGATAAAATTGATGATAAATTATTTTAAATCATAGAAGATAGTAGATATCATGCTCTATTTGACTCTTCTAATGGATTGCTTGTTCCGCTGCAGTTAAACTTGATGTCTATTGTTATTTATCAATTTAACACTGTTGAAGGCTAACGATAATTTATTCTGCATTATCTTAGTCATAATATTTCTTATTGGGCTAGTTGAGCTCACCCTTTGCTTTCATTGTTCTCTTCAGGAAATGAGAATATAGTTGGGACTAGTCGGGGAACGGAGTGAAGGTCCAGATGTTTGCATTAGTAGTCCTCACTATTCTGGGAAATAGTGTGATAATAAATGTATTGAGGACTTATTTTGAGTTTGAATACTGTGTAGAAGACAATATTTGTATTAAAACTCACAACTCATGTTGTTTATTTAAGTTTGTATTTGTATTCTGTACCATGTATTTGGCAACTCAGAATGGGTGATGTATACCTATTTTGGGGGCATTACAGTTGGTATCAAAGCTTAGGGATATGATCCCTGACTAAGATGTGAGACTAGAACTAGGGGGGGAGAGACGGGTAATTCTTTTGCTAGTATGACTTGCCTAAGTTTATTTGTTATTTAATTGGTTGATAAGAATATAGGGATAATATGTGGTATGTCAAATAATCCTTATTTTGTGAAAGTATTTGAAAATGACATCCGAGAATATTGAGAATAGCAATGGAGCACAGGAGACTGTTGAATCGCCACAGATCAATGCTCAGGATAATGTGCAGCAGGAAGATAATAATCCTCAGGTAAATAACAACACCGATCAAATGATGAACGATGAGATGTTCAGAGGCTTTATGCAATTCATGCAACATCAGGCGAGAGCGACTCCTGTCCAAAATGCAGGTGGAAACACTGGAAACTCTCGGACAGTCACCGCTAAGCAGTTAAAGGAGCTGGGACCACCGAAGTTTTTGGGAGAGCCAAAACCACTTAAGGCATAGACATGGATAAAGCAGATCACCAAGATATTTGATGTATTGGGATGCTCCGAGGAGCAAAAGGTTCCCTTTGCCACCTTCATGTTGCGAGGAGAGGCAGATTACTAGTGGGAATCTATAAAGCGTACCCAGCCTGCCGCACTCAAATATATTGGGAGAAGTTCCAAGAATTGTTCAACGAAAAGTACTTTCCCGAAAGTATTCGTCACATGAAAAAGGTAGAGTTCATCAAGTTGGAGCACAACAATAAGACCGTGTCGCCGTACGAAGCCAAGTTTACCGAGTTATCCCGGTTTGCGTACCACTTAGTTGCTAATGAGGAGAGAATGACACTGATGTTTCTAAGAGGTTTGAAACCCGAGATACATCAATACCTTATCTCTCACAAACTGTGTTTGTATTCAGATGTTGTAAATAGGGCTCAATTATTAGAGCGCGATAATGAGACAACCCAACTAAAGGAGAGCAGCCGGAAAAATGATAATACCAGTCGTAGCAGTCATCAAAGTGGTGACAACAAACGTGGAGGGAATCAACATGCCAGAAATGGTAACCACTTCGGTGGTAATAATGGCCAAGATAATAAAAGTGGACATTTCAAGAAAAGGATATTCAACAATGATGGAAAGACATCAGCACCAACACCCGCTGTTAAGGAAGGAGAATGAACACGTATTATATGCTTCAAATGGGGAGGGGAGGGACACATCAGTCCAAACTATGCGTAACAGTCCAAAACATGTTATAATTGTGGAAGAGAAGGTAACCTAGCTCAATTTTGTCATACAGTAAAGCCAAGTCCAGCTAGGATGGAGGCACCAAAGGCCGTTCCAGAAAGGTCCAAACCAATAGTTCAAGGGAGAGCGTTTGTCGTGACCTCCCAAAAAGTAAGGAACTCAAACGAGGTCATCACGGGTAAGCTTATCATAAACTCTAGCGAAGTATATACCTTATTTGATACCAGTTCTACCCATTCTTTTATTTCTCCTACTTACGCTCAACATTTAAATTTGACTCCAGAGAAATTAGACTTTGACTTATCTGTTGAAACTCCGTTGGGATAAACCTTTATTACATCCACTGTTTATAAGTCTTGTTTGGTTCAAATCGGTATCCTCACATTACCTGTCGATCTTATTTCATTGAAAATACTTGCATTTGACGTAATTCTACGGATTGATTGGTTAACTACTCATCATGCAAAAATTAATTGTTTTTTTAAGATTGTTAGCTTTCATATTCCTAGCCAACCTATTATGCGAATTCAAGCAACCAAACCATTAACATCAATCACTGTCGTCTCAAGCCATAAAGCTATTCATTTATTGAAAAATGAATGTCAAGCTTTCTTAACTCATGTCACAGGTTTAAACAAAAATACGTCAGTTTTGAATGATATTTCTATTGTTAATAAATTTCCTGACATATTCCCTGAAAAACTTCCTGGCCTACCCCCAGAGCGTGAAATTAAATTTTGTATAGACCTTAAACCCATTACAAACCCTATTTCCAAAGCCCCATATCGAATGGCTCCTATTGAACTTGAGGAGTTAAAGACCCAACTGCAGGAATTGTTAGACATCGATTTCATTCATCCTAGTATGTCTCATTGCGGTGCTCCTGTTATATTCATGAAGAAGAAAGATGAGAGTATGTGACTTTGTATTAATTATCAGGAGTTGAACCATGTCACTTTCAAAAATAGATACTCGTTGCCTCGCATTGATGACCTATTTAACCAGTTGCAAGGTGCCAAATTCTTTTTAAAGATCGATCTTCATTCCGGATATCGTTAGTTAAAGATTAAAACCAATGACATCCCAATGACTGCTTTCAGAACTCGGTACAAACATTACAAATTCCTAGTCATGTCTTTTGGAATGCTCCTGCTACCTTCATGGATATGATGAACCGAGTATTCAAGGAATATTTGGATCACTTTGTAGTCGTCTTTATTGATGACATCCTCATTTACTCCAAAAGTCGTGAAGATCATGAGCAACACTTGGGGCTGATACTCCAAAATCTTCGTGAGAATAAGTTATATGCCAAGTTAAAGAAATATAAGCTCTGGCTTGAGGAAGTAGCATTCCTTGGGCACGTAGTATCAAGTAATGGAATATCTGTTAACCTGGCAAAGATTGAAGTAATTCAAAGCTGTGAGAAACCTAAATTAGTGACCAAAGTACGTAGCTTTCTCGGCTTAGCTGGTTATTATCGGAGATTTGTAGAAGAGTTTTCTCGAATCGCTACTCCGTTAACTCAGCTGACTCAAAAAGATACAAAATTCGGTTGGAGCGAGGAATGTGAGAAGAGTTTTCAAGAACTCAAGAGAAGACTCATTTCAGCACCTGTTCTGACATACCATCTGGCTCGAAGGGATTTATCATCTACAGTGATGCTTCGAAAAAAGGGTTAGGATGTGTTCTCATGCAACATGGGAAA
Organism: Panax ginseng; assembly: GCA_020205605.1. Taxonomy (NCBI): domain Eukaryota; kingdom Viridiplantae; phylum Streptophyta; class Magnoliopsida; order Apiales; family Araliaceae; genus Panax; species Panax ginseng. Next base: position 76,126,261 of record CM035131.1, on the reverse strand, counting down.
GTCATAGCTTATGCCTCTCGACAACTCAAAGAATATGAGAGGAATTATCCTACTCATGATCTAGAGTTGGCAATTGTTGTCTTCACACTTAAAATTTGGAGGCATTACCTATATGGGGGAGAAAATGGAGATCTATACGGATCATAAAAGCCTCAAATATTTCTTCACTCAAAAGGAACTCAATATGCGGCAACGACGTTGGCTTGAACTGTTGAAAGATTATGATTATACCATTCAATACCACATTGGAAAAGCGAACGTGGTAGCTGACACATTGAGTAGAAGATCATATGCAGGTACGAGTGCGTTATTGTCAACGCAAAGGCCCATTTTGTATGACTTGCAAAGGATAGAGATAGAGTTAAAGACTCCAGGAACCCATGTGATGGCAAACATACGCGTAGAACCGACTTTTATCGATATAGTTAAAGCTGCTCAAGTTATAGACCTGGAGCTAATGCGTATGAAGAAGAAAGTGCAAGAAGGTGCTATTCTGGAAGCAAGAATCGATGAAGAAGGAATACTTTGAGTCAACTCTAGACTTTGTGTTCCTAACGATTCTGACTTGAAGTATAAAATTATAATGGAGACGCATAACACACCATTTTCAATCCATCTTGGGAGTACCAAAAGGTATCGTGATCTTCAAAATAAATTTTGGTCGAGCAATATGAAGAGCGAGATCGCAGAGTTTATCTCAAGTTGTCTAACTTGTCAACGAGTCAAGGCGGAGCATCAAGTGCCAAAAGGTCAATTATAACCACTTAAAATTCCAGAATAGAAGTGGGAGCACATTACCATGGATTTCGTTATTGGTTTTCCCAAGGTTTCTCAAGGCAAAGATGCAATTTGGGTCATTGTTGATAGATTAACCAAGTCTTCTCATTTCTTACCTATACGAGAAACTTATACACTTGAACGTCTTACTCGTATATACATAAACGAGATTGTAAGACTGTATGGTATGCCAATATCCATAGTTTTTGATCGAGACCCAAGATTCAATTCACGATTTTGGGTTAGTTTGCAAAAAGCTATGGGCACGGATTTACGATTCAATTTGGCATATCATCCTCATACAGACGGGCAGTCGGAGAAGACTATTCAAACTCTGGAGGATCTATTAAGACTCTGTGCCCTTGACTTCAAAGGAAGTTGGGACAAGTTCTTACCATTAGTGGAGTTTTCCAACAACAACAGTTATTAAGCAAGTATTGGCATGGCTCCATTTGAGGCGTCGTATGGAAGAAAGTGTCGTTCTCCAGTATGCTTGGACGAGGTGGGTGAAGCAACGTTGTTGGGACCAGAATTGGTACGTATGACTACGGAAAAGATTTAAATGATCCGACAATGTATAAAAACCTCACAAGATCGACAAAAGAGTTGCGTTGATCTTCATCGGAAGGACGTGAAATTCAATGTTGGAGAACATGTGTTGTTATGTGTTTCTCTATGGAAGGGAGTTACGAGATTTGGAAAGAGTGGAAAGCTAAATCCTCTATTCATTGGCCCATTTGAAATCCTTAACCGAGTAGGAACTGTGGCCTACAGACTCACTTTACCGCTAAGTATGTCTCGTGTTCATAACATTTTTCACATATCCTTGTTACGTAAATATATGGAAGACCCGAACCACATTATTGAGTTAGAACCGGATGAAATAGTGGAAGATTTAATGTATGAAGAGGTACCTGATAAAATCTTGGATAAGGAGCATATTCTACACTCCAAGGTTATACCTTAAGCCAAAGTTTTATGGAGAAACCACGATGTTGAGGAAATGACTTGGGAGTTAGAATTTAAAATGAAATCAAGGTATCCTCAACTCTTCAACATACCAGGTACGTACCATAATTTCGAAGACAAATTTTCATAAGAAGGGGAGGTTGTAAGACCCCAAATTTTATGAATAAAAATAAATTTTTCTATAAATATCATTTTTGAATATTAAGGTGTGAATTTGTTATAATGTTATAGTTGTGGGTAATATTTATAAATTTTGCAAAGTATACAAGTTGTCATAAAATATTCTATTGGTCGGGGAATATTCCTTTTAACAGGGAATATTTGTACGACGACATAATCATTGGTGGACCCCACAACGGAATTATTGTCGGAATGAGAAAACAACAAAAATATCTTTTTATGAAAATAACGGCGGAAGTTTTACAGTTAACTGTATAAATACCCGGTGGTTTAAGAACATTAATACACGTGGTTGCATAGTAGCACACGGTATTGATTATTGATGCTTACGTGAGAAGTCACTTAGTTTAATTCAATTATTGCTACAGTAATTACTGCATAGTATCTCACGTTATTTGATTTAATTATTGTTAATATTTTATATATTATTAAATCAATAATTGAGATGTCTAGAAAGTTCTATCGAAGAGAGGTTTGGTTACCTAATTGCGCGCCAATAGGGTGAAATCTTTATCGGAAAGCCCCCTCTTTCTTGGGAATGATCTGGTTGTTAATATTGCGAGTTATAATAATGATGAATAAATGTTGTTAAAAATATTGAGGGGATTTTTATGAAGTATTTATTGTAAATCTTGCTTATTATATGGACCCCCATTTACCAAATTTTCAAAATAATCGGTAGAAAATTGTTCTATATATATATATATATATATATATATATATTATAATAGTGGGGGCCACGAGTGGGTCAGGTGGGGCCCACTTGTTGGTGGAATGATGAAAATTGTCCTGCGAGGTTTTTCAAATGTTATTCACGGGTGATGTTTATATTTAATATATATATATATATATATATATATATATATATATATATATAAAGTTTTATTTTATTAGATTATAAATATAATATATTATATTTTATTTAAAGTTTTCGTTTTATTAGAATATTTTATTGCATATTGCTGCATAGTAAATCAAAATTTTTAAACGTTTTAGCCGGCGAATTCGTCAGTGATTAAATCCTGTTGTGCGTCCGTGATTATTTCTAAATAGTATCCTTTCAATTTTCCTATATATAGGATGCTTAGTTAGAATTAAAAATCACACCAGAATCAGAGAATTCTTCTTCTATAATATTGAGCGTATTTCTTTCGAGTTTTAGAAAGCTTTGAGCGTAGAAAACAATGAAAGTTTTCTTCAAAAATATCCCCACTATACCAGTTGGAATACTCTTCTTTTCAAGGTAAGGGATATTAGTTTTGTTCAGTATTCGTATGAAATAATATTTTCTTCCATACTCTGTAGTATGTAAGTAATATTATTTCGTTTCAAATTTTGAATTCTACACTCATTTTGTTAAAGTTTTGGCTTCTATACTCCATGAAATTAGTAGAATATCCTTGATATTTGCGCTTCATCTAGGATCTTTTTATGTAAATATTATTCCGAGCATTCTTTATAAGTTTTAACTTTTTCATGTCGGAGTACTATTCATGGGGTTACTATTCTTGAAGTTACTATTCACGGGGTACTATTCACTCGGTTACTATTCACCAAGGGTACTATTAATGATAAAAATTGATTTTTTTTAGTCCTAATCATTTTTGATACAATATTATTCTTGAATTTTACTCTACAAAGCAGTATCATATTGACAATTTGGACATTATTGAATTTTGGATAAATTAAATTATAAATCTTTAAAAATTTATAATTTGTTTTCTCTTATAAAACATGAATATCATTGGCCCGTAGTGCATGGATAATTTGTGGTCGTAAAACTAATGAATATCCTTGGCCGTAGTGCAGGGATGATTCGATGATGTGGATTATTTATTAAGCTGAGTCTCAGTGATAAAATTGATGATAAATTATTTTAAATCATAGAAGATAGTAGATATCATGCTCTACTTGACTCTTCTAATGGATTGCTTGTTCCACTGCAGTTAAACTTGATGTCTATTGTTATTTATCAATTTAACATTGTTGAAGGCTAACGATAATTTATTCTTCATTATCTTAGTCATAATATTTCTTATTGGGCTAGTTGAGCTCAACCTTTTCTTTCATTGTTCTTTTCAGGAAATGAGAATATAGTTGGGACTAGTCGGGAAACGGAGTGACGGTCCAGATGTTTGCATTAGTAGCCCTCACTATTTTGTGAAATAGTGTGATAATAAATGCATTGAGGACTTATTTTGAGTTTGAATACTGTTTAAAAGACAATATTTGTATTAAAACTCACAACTCATGTTGTATATTTAAGTTTGTATTTGTATTCTGTACCATGTATTTGGCAACTCAAAATGAGTGATGTATACCTATTTTGGGGGCGTCACAGGCACTAACTTCCATAGTAAAAATCTAAGCTGGTAAGGAAAGATATGGTACGCGTTCATGTGTGCCAAGCTATTCACATCCACACATATGACAGAGGTGACCAAGATGAAAATACTTCTCTTATATGCCATCGTCTAAGACTTTCTCATCGATGTGCGTGCCATTGTGACATCGCCAAATTTAGACATCCACTCGGTCACTCGAATTTGTTTCATCACGTTCTCATGGTAATACCATAATAACTAAAATCACACATTCACAACGAAAAATCTAATTTAGAATAATATACAATGATTTATTATAATTATTCCCCCAAGTCTTGCAACCTACAGTACTTAATAGACTACATAATAATATCGAAAAAAGACTTATTACATAATCCTACTTAAGAGTAAACATAATATGAAAATAGTCTTAATACAACATAATAGTCTTAAACATAAAGGGACAACCTAGTCGGTAGCCTTGCTGTAAGAACTCGAATTTTCAAAAAATGTTAAAATAAGAATTTAGTGAATAAAATTCTGAAGGCTTGTGAAGGGTTCAAATAAAAATATATAATGTGTTACCAGGTATGTGGTATTGTGTTACATAGGGTAAAATGAGCTATGTAATAAGTAATGTTGTGTTTAATAAATATATACCATTATTATATATTTGTTTGAAATTGTAGAGATGAAGTTATATGAAGATGGATAAGATTTATCTATCGACATTAAATAATTTATAGAATTATTTTATAGTAGTAAGTTGGTGACATTAAAATATCTTTGATAATCACCAATTTCTTGAGTATATGTACGAGTGAATATCAAGTCTAAGGTAGTGCAATCTTACTCTTTAATGGTTGACGTATAGGAGCTTGGCTAAACGATTCCTTCAGAGAGCGGAGGTATATACGAATTGGTAACTGATCTAACTCACTGTGAAAACAATGTAGACGAGACGGAAGCTAATTTGTTGGTTGTTTATAGAAAACCACTCAGTGTACTATATTGAATACTATTAAAGACTTGAGGTGTATTAGGTTTGGACTTGTATATATGTACGTTGTTGACGAGAGAAGAGAATCGATATACCTTGAAGGCGGATAGAGAATTATTGAGTGAATTGATACACGGTGACAAGTGAGGATTAAAGGTATGCATGTATGTGTTATATTCGAGTATTGTGTTGTCGGTGGTGAGAAATCGTACAGGATATGTATAGTTGGTTAAACTAATAAGGGAGATAGAGTTTTAAAACTCGAAGTGTGATTCTTAAATTATTAAGGAAAATAGTAATCGATGATGTGAAACCAAAGAGGGGGTTTATGATTAGACGAGTTAACGCTTAAGGAGGATATTTAAAGTATTTAGAAGCGTAAGGTTTCATTTCTGCTAAGGCAGAACTTGTCTGCCTAAGAATTTGGTATGGCGCAGCTGCGCCATTACTAAGCTTATGACCAGCGCAACTGCGCCGGTCTATAATATCAGTTTTTGGAAAATTAAAATTCAAGTAATGGGTATTAAGGGTTCATAAAGATAATAAAATCCTAAATGAGGGTTAAGTTGTCCATAAATGGATTTGAATAAGGGTTAATTAATTAACCCAGATTAATTAGTGGCTAGTTAAGTGATATTATGGAATATTATATTCTATTAATTAGAGGAATGCATAATAATTAGTGAAAAGAAATGATTAAAATTAATTAATTATTGTGTGGGTTGAAAGTACCCAACTAAATGATATTTAGCCCAATTAGAATATTAATGTGGACATTATCATTAAATAGTATTACTATGGGTAATATGGAAAATGTGGGTAGTAGTGATATAAAATATCCACGGCTTAAGAATACGTGAAGTGTGACATTTAATTGAGACTAATGATATAAGGTACCAAGTGGTATAGTGAAATCATATGTAGTGGTAATACAGAAATAATTAAATATCTGTGTATTCCAGAAACTGAGAAATAAATTAAATGCTTAAATAAACATTAATATTAAATAAGGGAAAATGTGATTATGTGAGTAGTAAAAATAATTATGGAACTACTCGGATAATAATACCTTACTGTGATATTTTATTACATGTATTTAATGTACATGGATTATATGATGTGAGAATGAAGTCTATCTTTAAATTCCTAATATGGTAACAATTGTACATTAAATTACATTTTTGGGAATTAAAGGAACCAAACTAAGCTTTAGTTGTTGAGAATTAGCCTTGTCCCAAATTGAGTGTCCCATTTACTCTAAAAACCGCAGTCACGTGTAAGAGCAAAAGGCTAAGGCCTATGTTCTTCATTTTTCTTCCAAGGCTTGCTAGGCAATGATTATGGGGGGGGGGAGTGGTGCTCATGATGCAAATTAACAACTAAATTACCAACTCCTTCTTATACTTCATGTAATCCCTCAATCCATGAGTTTGAATTCTTGGACAATGGCTTGGCATGGTTAATGAGTTTCCTATAAAATGAACACTTATTTTAATTCTCTGTGATTTGGGGAAATTGTCAGAGAATTGCTAAGTAGTACGGTTGAGAGCATACAAGTAATCTAGAGCTTAGAAGTTATTTGGAACAAGTTCTTTTCACATTGTAGAGGTATAATCCCATTCATTACTTTCCAAATTCATTCTCTGTCAAAATAGAGTTCTTGAGTTCATGAAATTCTAATTCTTGATTTTGTGGAATTGTAGGTTAAGGAGGTTGGGTAATGTCCATATAGATGTTATATGATCATATAAGCATGCTGCAATTGATATATGAGTGTTTAGAATCAATTTCGTGGGAAAATTTGTGTTTGGGCTAAACAAAGTCAATCGAATCGTTTTCACTTTGGCTCAAACTAGTCACCTTGACAATTGCCATATATTTGATTGAAGGCATAGCCTTGACTGCTCTGCTACCGGTCATTCGAATTCAGTTGAGTGTTCTGTTTTGCAATCTGATCCATGTTAGTTAATCATTATGACTTAAACTATTATACAAGCATGTGTGATATGTATATACAAGTATGTTACCCTAATGTGAGCATGTTTTACTAAGACTAGCATGATTTGGTATAAGGACTTTTAGTTTTGAAAACAAACTTTGTTAAAGTTCATGTTCTGCAAATTTTGAGCTTAGTGGTCTATATATATGACTGATTTCACACATAAATGTACATGATATATGATTCATAGTTCCTTTAGCATGACCACCTTATTAGGCTTTGTGTTAGAGAAGTTTTTTTTCAAGAAAAGCTTAGCATAGTGAACTAACATGCATGACTTCTACATGATTTAACTCTGACCTTGCGAGCATGATAACATGACTTGACTACGTATGTTTAGAGATTTGAAGTTATGTTGTATGTGTTGAATGGCATTGTTCAAGTCTACAATGGTTTCAAAAGTAAACTTGAACATATTTTTAGAAACTAGTTGCATCACATGGATATCTATATTCTAAAGGATTTATATGTCATGATATGTCTAGAATATCCCTAGATATGATTTATATGTGCTATGTCGCATCATTCATGAAAAATGATTTCAAAGGCAACCTCGAGCGTGTTTTCAAACTTAAATTGTATTATATATGAGTATTTAGTTTTTAAAGGCTTGAGATGCCATGTTATGTTTCATTATGTCACTAAACATAGGTCTTATATGTTAAACATAATGGAAGTAAACCAAACATGAGGTTAAAGTATGTTTTAAAGTGTGAAACGATGATAGCTATGAATATGTACGAGCATGTGTAGTAAAGATTATGTGACCTCTTTTTGAGAACATAAGGCTAATTAGTACACCTAGTGACTTCATAACCCTATTTGGTTTTGATTCGTAGAAATCCTAAACTAAAGTCCCTAACATATAACGTTGAACTTGAAATGGTCATACAAGTATGTAAAGACCTCTAGGGCGTATGCATGTTAAGTTTAAGTGTGTAAGTGTATTAAAGTATGGACTGAAAACAAGAAGTGCAAAGCTTAGTCTTGGTCTGGCCAGGGGACAGCGCAGCTGCGCCGTCCCTAAGCCTGGACAGGGCGCAGCTATGCCATCCTGCAGTTTTGAATAGGTTCTGTTTTGGATCTGATGTTTGAACCATGCTTGTATAATTACTATATATGATCAGTATGGTATGTAATGTGTTAAGAAGCATGTTATGTGATAAAGATGAATGTTATTTAAGACTTTCAAAAATGTAAAAGTCCAAAGGAATGTTTTCAAGATATAAAGCAATGATACGTTGTTTGAATTTGCGAGGTCTTACAATCTGATTTGTGCTATATAGGTAATGTTGTATAAAGTTATAACTAAGTTAGACGTTTGTGTGTACGGTTGAACTTAACGATATGAGATTTAAATGTGTCAAACACCTAGTGAGTCAAGTGTGTGGTAGTTATATATGAATGTTGATGTCATATACAAGTGGTTAAGGTATACCTAGACATCCCTAGCTATTCTAAGCGTATAACAAGAAAGTGAAGTGTAGGTTTTATGAACCTAGTTAAAGAACAATGTAACAATAGTATTACATTGAGAATGCATGAAATATGTTACTGATAGATATGAATCCATGATTATATAACTATGTAGGAATACATGAAGTGCAGTTAAGCGTTAAGCAGTTAAGTCGTAGTTCATAAACGACGAATCAGGCAAGTCTTTCAGTTCTTATTTGTTATATGAATTTGATAACTGTTAGTTGAGCTATTTTATGCTATGCAAATGTTGTTATATATGAAATGCGTATGAGATATGTATGAAATGTGAAAGTTGATCTTTGATGATATACTTGAGTGAGAATTAACACGCGTAGTATATATTAATCGATTATGATTGCATGAACTGAATATGCTGTTATATGCTATGTGCTGCATGAAAACTTTTAGAATTACTTGGTTGTCGAGCTCACCGTTACAAATAACCACTTTTGCAGGTTAAGGATACATGATAAAGGTTACGTGCTATTTGATTGATAAAGTCCAATAGTATCGAAGGAGATTGATTTATTATTTAACTAGATGCTCTTGAACCATGTTTAGGTTCTAGTAGGTGTACATGATAATAGTTTATAAGGTGTAATACTTGTTAAGTTGTACTATGTGATACATAGAGAAATTCGAATCGAGATTTAAAGATTTATACGTAATTTGAATAGCCGGAATCATAACATAATTTGATTCAGGGATTTGTAATTGATTCGAGTTAAGATATCAATAAAAGATTTATTTTTCAAAGGAGATTGAAAAAGTTTAAATTATTCCGCATATTTGTATAACATCGAATGTGATGTAAAATAGGAATAGTAAATGACCAAGATTAGAAACTTATAAAAGTTTGGGGTCATTACACAGATCCTGAAAATAGAAAGAATTTATATTCTAAATTATAATAAGTAAAGTTATATTCATTAAGTTATGAATAAAAAATATAAATAGTTTGACGATAGTAGTATTGTATGAATGGATCCAAGGTTCAAGGACCCGATTTTGGGGCGCCATAGGTTGGTATCAATCTTCAGAGGGTTATAAACTTAGGTAAGTGTACCTTAGGCTATAACCCTGAGAGAGAGAAAAGATAAAGATTAAAATATATAAGTGAAGATTCAAAGAAGAATCTTGAAATATCCAAAAGAATGAGAATTCAGGAGTTTCCTAACTCCTTAATAAAAATGTTAAGATGGTGTCTATATGACAAAGAGAATAATAATGAACTCGAGTGGAGTTTTGTTGATAATAGGGAAAGAACCCTAAGGTAAATTGATGATCACGACGTGATCGGATTGAGCTATGAAGTGATAAATAGTCTGTAACGACTAAGTGTGTATAGCTTGATGCTATAAGTAAATGTACTATGAAATGGTATGATATGAACTCATGAGGAATTGTATGTGATGAGATACGAAGAATTTGTATCAAGTAAAGTGTAAGATAGAGTTAAGTGGGATTTCAATTTGAGGACCCATGTCAGCAGCTGAGTTGCATGATTCCTTGTTTATGGGCGGGGAATTGTACTTGGTGTAAAAACCACTTAGTTCTGGCACTGTTAATCATTGAAATGTTTGTGTTACGCTACTTGCTTTATGCATGTTGAGAAGGTGATTCTTTTCTCATGTGTATAACAAATAGATAGGTTATAGTTAGAGAATATAAGGTTAGGTTGCGAGTTCTTAAAACTCATACTTATGGTACGTTCATGACTCATAATTATATGAAATGGTTTTTGAACCCCTCAGCGAATGGACGCCTGTGGTCTGACTAAGGTAAGTTCTTAAAATCATATGATGATGGAAAGTCCTGAATTTCCAAAGTGTGGTAAGTTTGAGGAACTATATCGGGCATATATATGTTATGAAGTTAGAAATTTTGGTATAGTAAGCATTGATTGTGTTAGAAATTGATAGAATGAAGTAAAGAGTAAAGTTAATGGAGAAACATGAATTTTCTAAATCTTCTAGCTCTGCTAGATTATCAAAATTTATTGACTTCGTGCTAATGTTGGCATTTATGTTTTCTTGAAAAACTTTGGATCATGTGATTAAACCAATGATGTTTTAAAAATAATACCGTTATCTATATGTCTATGCTAATTGTTTCGGCTAAGATAAAATGATTTGAAAATTTTCAAAATGTATTTCTGACCATTTACATCATTTGGTATGGTGTAGAAATGGTAAACGATGGAGTCATCAATGCAGTTGAACCTAGTGTTGGTTGTGATCGAAAGATCGTAAGGCCATTATGGTATGATGTAATATGACAAAGTCACATAATGGCGGAATCCTCAATGTACTACTAATCTAGTACGGTATCATGACGTCATAAAAAAATTTTGGTTTTCTTTTAAGTTATAAAGAAGGTCAATTAAGTTGGCCAAATTATTTCGATTGATGTCTGAGTTATTGATAAAAGTCTAAGCTATTTGATTTGTCTAGACGACTGTTGAAAAATATTTGGGAAATTCAAGCGTTCTTGATTATTTACGCCAAGCAAGATTACTCTGGTGCGGATTCGGAAAAAAAAAAAAAGCTGAGGTGAACATAGTGAGAATGCATAGTGAACTAACATGCATGACTTCTACATGATTTAAACTCTGACCTTGCGAGCATGATAACATGACTTGACTACGTATGTTTAGAGCTTTGAAGTTATGTTGTATGTGTTGAATGGAATTGTTCAAGTCTACAATGGTTTCAAAAGTAAACTTGAACATATTTTTAGAATCTAGTTGCATCACATGGATATCTATATTCTAAAGGATTTATATGTCATGATATGTCTAGAATATCCCTAGATATGATTTATATGTGCTATGTCACATCATTCATGAAAAATGATTTCAAAGGCAACCTCGAGCATGTTTTCAAACTTAAATTGTATTACATATGAGTATTTAGTTTTTAAAGGCTTGAGATGCCATGTTATGTTTCATTATGTCACTAAACATAGGTCTTATATGTTAAACATAATGGAAGTAAACTAAGCATGAGGTTAAAGTATGTTTTAAAATGTGAAACGATGATTGCTATGAATATGTACGAGCATGTGTAGTAAAGATTATGTGACCTCTTTTTGAGAACATAAGGCTAATTAGTACACCTAGTGATTTCATAAACCTATTTGGTTTTGATTCGTGGAATTCCTAAACTAAAGTCCCTAACATATAAGGTTGAACTTGAAATGGTCATACAAATATGTAAAGAACTCTAGCGTGTATGCATGTTAAGTGTAAGTGTGTAAGTGTATTAAAGTATGGACTGAAAACATGAAGTGCAAATCTTAGTCTTTAATCGTCGGGGACAGTAGCAATTTATAGCCATCCCTAAGCTCGGATAGGCGCAATTCTGCCCATCCTCGCAGCTTTTGAATAGGTTCTGTTTTGGATCTGATGTTTGAACCATGCTTGTATAATTACTATATATGATCAGTATGGTATGTAATGTGTTAAGAAGCATGTTATGTGATAAAGATGAATGTTATTTAAGACTTTCAAAATGTAAAAGTCCAAAGGAATGTTTTCAAGATATAAAGCAATGATATGTTATTTGAATTTGTGAGGTCTTACAATCTGATTTGTGCTATATAGGTAATGTTGTATAAAGTTACAACTAAGTTAGACGTTTGTGTGTACGGATGAACTTAACGGTATGAGATTTAAATGTGTCAAACACCTAGTGAGTCAAGTGTGTGGTAGATATATATGAATGTTGATGTCATATACGAGTGGTTAAGGTATACCTAGACATACCTAGCTATTCTAAGCGTATGATGAGAAAGTGAAGTGTAGGTTTTACGAACCTAGTTAAAGAACAATATAACAATAGTATTACATTGAGAATGCATGAAATATGTTACTGATGGATATGAATCCATGATTATTTAACTGTGTAGGAATACACGAAGTACAGTTAAGTCGTAGTTCATAAACTACGAATCAGGCAAGTCTTTCAGTTCCTATTTGTTATATGAATTCGATATTTGTTAGTTGACCTATATTATGCTATGAAAATGTTGTTATATATAAAATGCGTATGAGATATGTATGAAATGTGAAAGTTGATCTTTGATTATATACTTGTGATATAAACCTCTATGCCTGTTATGTGAGAAGTAACACGCGTAGTATATATTAATCAATTATGAATGCATGAACTGAATATGTTGTTATATGCTATGTGCTGCATGAAAACTTTTAGAATTGTTGGGCTGTCGAGCTCACCCTTGCAAATAACCACTTTTCCAGGTTAAGGATACACGATAAAGGTTACGTGCTATTTGATTGATAAAGTCCAATAGCATCGAAGGAGATTGATTTATTATTTAACTAGATGTTCTTGAACCATGTTTAGGTTCTAGTAGGTGTACATGATAATAGTTTATAACGTGTAATACTTGTTAAGTTGTACTATATGATACATAGAGAAATTCAAATTGAGATGTAAAGATTTATATGTAATTCGAATAGCCGGAATCATAACATAATTTGATTCAGGGATTTGTAATTGATTCGAGTTAAGATATCAATAAAAGATTTATTTTTCAAAGGAGATTGAAATTTTTTAAATTATTCCGCATATTTGTATAACATCGAATGTGATGTAAAACAGGAATAATAAATGACCAAGATTAGAAACTTATAAAGTTTGGGGTCATTACACAAATCCTGAAAATAGAAAGAATTTATATTCTAAATTGTAATAAGTACAGTTATATTCATTAAGTTATGAATAAAAAATATAAATAGTTTGACGATAGTAGTATCGTGGCGGACCGGATCCGAGGTTCGAAGGGACCTGGATTTGGGGGCGTCACACTTGCCCTTACCATTTTCTTTTCCAAAGACACTTCCCTGTTCCGCCTTAACTGAAAGGTTTTAAATAAGCAAGGATGAGAACAAATTGCCCAGCAAATAATATACAACAAGGGTAAAGATTTTCATAACACGAGTTTGAAATATCGAAGTATCATCTCTAAGATAGTTCAGAATTTCAAAATAATATCATGAATAATGAATATCAATAATTCTTGGAATAAGAACGATAATTTAATATAAATCAACAAATATATATGAATTCAACGACTGTCAATGTATCCAACTGGCTAAACAATTTATACTGAGCAGTCGGTAAGCACTATTGAACATCTACTAGATTTACCAATATTAAACTGATAACCCAAACGAATTAAGTACTATAGATGACCAGTCTACAATACTCTAAGTTATGCATAACACCACAGTAATATCCACTCATGTGTTGGGGTTTCCAACGACATACACTCCCCTTACCATAAGGGTTGTTCAACTCAGTTTTCAAGATTTCTACACCAATCAATTGGTTTGGACAGTTTTATAAACATGCATATAGTCTAGCCAAATCAATGGCATAGACCCTTTCACAATATTCGAGAATAATGCCAATTCAACATGAGCAATAATTTTCACAAGTGTTTAATCATGCTAGCTCAATTGAGCGGATAAGTAGAATAACTTGTATTCAATATATGGATCACAGGAAATTCAAGAACTTGCACAACATCTAAAGTTGTGTAAGTTAGGATACTCGCACAATAAAAGGATAGTTTGGATACTTGCTCAATATAAATTTGAGTAAGGTTAGAGAACTTACTTACGGTATGCATTGAATAAAGTAATGCAAGGGTTTAGGATACTTGCCTTAAGCGTAGTTTATCCAGGTTAAGAAATCAATACTATCGAATCCTATTAATTATAGTGTATTATATGTATAGGATGTCCATTAGTTAACACATTCATTAATCAAGCTTGACGTGATTCAAGTATGAACATATGGTAGAAAATCAGATTATAGATTCATCATGAATGAAGTACCTAGTTATTTCGTAAGTAAATTAAGAGTACTCAAGGTTATGTCCTTTTTACCCATGGAACTTCCTATTACGAGGCAAACACTAACTGATTACTTAGTCCTCACATATATACATGCATTAGTAGATTTTAAACCACTTTTAACAATATAGACATCATACAAGTTATTGTCCAAAAATCAGAATTCACTATCTCAGATTCCAGATCAAGCGCAATTACTATGGCTAAGTTAAGTTTAGGGCCAGGCAATTGCTGCTGGCAATCTCTGCCAAGCCAAGAAGACTCACCACTTTGCCTTGTGGTCTCTGTCCGACTTGAACACAACGTTTATAAATACTATGTTTTTTTCATGCTAAAGGTCTGGTTATGCTTCTCAAGTCAATCTAGGTTCCTTCTTTCATAATATAATTCCAAATTGATCATTTCAACAAGTTAAGGCCATTCAAGGTCATAAAACCACAAATTCCAACATTCTAGCCTTTTAAACACATAAGATAGTCACATAAATCATATTAGACATGCTTGTGTGCATTCATCTTTTTATATGTAATCATTCCAGTTATTATTTTGAAAACATGTTTTCTTAAGATTAACTTGATTTCACAACTCTTAACATAGTAGGTATGTAGCGCCCCCAAATCCGGGTATCTTCCAACCCGACATATGGTGCTATACTATACAAACTTTCATACATTCATTCCATTGAAAAGTCTCAAAGAACGAACATAACGTCTATATTTTAAAAGTAATATTTACATTTCCTAGGTTCTATACCCGTTACAAAGGTTCTTTGTCATAATATTCATGACATTACAACAATAGACCTATACTATTACAAGACAGCTTAATAATCTGCCTTAGCTTTTTTTTATCCTTTTTCGATCCTTCGGGACGTTCAGTCTTAGCTGCATTCATATGGTTTAAGCAAGTGTGAGCATAACTAGCTCAACAAGGATAACAATTTCAATAACAACATGCTTGATACATATGAATCGTATATCTTCGATAACTGAACAATAGTTATGAAGTACTACTGATAATTCAAAATAGCACTTCATCTTTCTTTCAAAATGTTTCACAATGAATAATATTCAGTAAAACATTCACTCCGGTCAAAGACCTCGAGTATTCATTCTTTCTTTGAAAAGGACAACCCAGAACTAAGTCTGTAAGCCCAATATTACTTACGAGCACTTCTTGGTGATTAGCCTATTGTACTCTATGTTGATCAACACTACATCCATTAAATGTATGTACGTTTAATCATTTGGCAACCTCACGTGCCTGTCGTTTTACCGACAAAACTTTTGTTTAACATTTCAGTCTTCTTTTGAAAACCATATCAAGTAGTTGACAAAAGATAATCACATTTGATAACAGATGAATAGATTATCAACAATCCACTCAATATGTCAAGTCTAGCCAAAAGAACTTGCTTTAACTTCATTGTACTTCAATTCATGCGTAAGGATACATGAACTTCAAAAACTTGTTCAGATTGAACTGAGACAAGAGTTAGAATACTTGCCTTCAGCGTCTTCTACAGTATAATTACTTTACGATTGAATCTTTCAAGTCTCTACAACACATGATCACATAATGCCTCACATTAGGTCACATAATCCAGTGTGTATATGACTATATCTTACCCTTCATCTCAATCTAATCATGTATTAGATTTGTTTACTATCAATTCCCATTTATTATTCTACTTGCATTCATAATTGGATAAGTTATTATCAACCTTTACACATTACTCTTTAAGGTTTAACAATGTTTTACCAATGTTACTTCCATACAAGTTTATTTTGAATTCATTCATTTCTGTTCTTCATACTCTTAATCATTCTTTACTATCACTTGTCTAGGGCTGGCGTTATGGCGCCGACTTGCCCTCTCTATGCCGCGCTGCGGCGCGAGTTGACAGTGAAGAGGTCCCAGACTTGGCGCTACGGCGCGAGTCCTTACTCAATGGGTCGCGTTACGGCGCCACTCTCCAGTATGTCATGGTCCTAAACATGGCGGCACTGGCTCCAACAAGATTAAGGTTTGCGTCATGGCCATGAGTGTCCAAAGTGTGCTCGGACATTTGCTTGGCTATGCAAGGCATGACCAATTTGATCTAGGGTTAGCTGCTGGCTACCAACTCATCTTGCCGAAAAAAAATTCATCTTTGACATTTCATTTAACTTCCTGACGCATAACTCCTTCGTTATAAGTCCGAATTGGCCCGTTCAAAAGCTTACGGTTCACAAATTACGTAATCTACACGTTCATGCAAGAATTTCATCTATTTGACTTCGTTTACTAAAAGTTCACCTATTGGTTCATTTTTAACGAAAACAATAAACGTTTGTGAACGTTCAATGCTTGTTTCTTCATTCTAAGTCGGAATCCGGTCATTTTCGAGTCCGCAACTCTTAAATGATGAATATGACTTGTCTCCAATGGAAAATAACATTTCCGAGTTCAAACTCAAAATTTGACTTCTAATCCGGGAATTATACGAATTCGACAATTATCGTCTAATCGTGCGATTTCCGGCAAATCTTCATTCTTATAATTTGTTCAACATTACAAATGAATTCCATTCATCATGTGAACATCTTAATATACTTATACCAACAACTTATACACATGGTTGGATTTTGACTTTATTTCTTCATAAGCTCATAACTTGATAAATTATAAACTACTTATGAACTTATCATTCATGACTTATGATAATTAAAGTTTCTCAACCATCATACCTATATATTCTCAACATATAGCTTTACTTATGTATACTTGATACATATGATCATACTAGTTCTTTTTCTTCCATATTACTTCACTAATAAACTTATTACAAGTTCATAATACTTTCACATAAGTTTATAACTTATGCTAGCTTAAATGACTTATTACCAACTTATATGACTTAAGCTCATTACTTATACATACTTCTTACTTTTTATCATTCATGTTCCTTAATCCAAACTTTTTTTATCAACCTATCATGATAGAGATAGAAGATAATTGGAGAAGGAGTCTTACATTTGAAGTCTTTGGTAAATAGTCTTCTTCTTCTTATATAAGTAGCTTATTTGTAACTTAATTTTCCTAACAATTAAGCACTTTGAGAGAGAGTTTTTGGATTATTTGAACAACTATTAAATGACTTGCCAACCTTTACTATTTATAGAATTCCTAAGGTTAGGGCAATTTAGTCAATTCCATCATCCCACCTCCTTTTGCACCTACTTACTATTCATTACTTGCAAGGCACAAAACCTATCCCTTGCTTGGTCATTACTCATTTAACTTGGTTACCACTTAACTTGGTCACCACTTTTAATACTTGGTAACCACACATTTACCACAGTAATATGGTTTACCCCATGGGTTTTCCAACTCATGGATTCTAGCTTGGGCTTGGATTACATAAATCCTTGGGCTTTGCTTTAATAAACACTCACTTGCTTATTAATTCAATAATTGGGCCTTAACCTTAATTGACTTGGGCTTGTACAAAATCCTAACCAATCTTTACAAGTCCATTAATATTACATAATACATACACATATAGTTTATGCATCATTCTCGTATTCTATTTCATATAGAATTTATATACAATAATTCATCCTTTATACAAACTCGTATAATACTTCATATTACACTTGTTTTCATCCCTTTGCACAATACCAAAGTATTTTACAATTATTACTTTACTCATTCCTACTTCGCTTTTCTTAACGTTTATAACTTAAGTCCGCAAGCGAAATATTACATTTTCCATAACTAGATTATTATTACATAATCCATCTTACTTTAATATTCTATCATTACGTATTTCTCAGAAATTCAAAAATAACTCCCGAGCAAATACTGATGAATAGTGTTTTTCGAAAAATTTCTCGAAAAACTTTCATTTTTGTCTTAGAAATTCAAACACTTTAATTCCTTCACGTAGCTCAAATACTACGACATTCTAATATCAATAAGTTATAAAATGACAATCATCTTGATAACACATAGAATATAATTTTATTATTATTTTTTAATTTAATAAAAATCATTTTACAATAAGATCCGAATTTCTCGGTTGTTACAAGGTACGTATGTATGATACATTTATCAAGTCTAAAAGTACCATCTACATGTTCATAAAAGTCAGATTCTAACTCTCAATTAGCGTGCTCAAAGTTCTTATTTTCATTTGTAAAGTGTACTAATTAGTCCAACATGTTCATGTTTGCTTACTAATCACATAAACACAAGCTAATGGTTTATTCATGCATTTCTAAACCATACCTTCGTACTTGCAAGGTCATAATATAAATTATGTAGTAGTTAGCTGACTATACTAAGCTTTTTCTTGAAAACTTCTTTAACAAAAATCCTAATAAAGCGGTCGTGAACAAAGGAACTAAGAATCATACATCATGCATTTCTAAATTATACCAACATGCTTGCTAGTCAGTACATAAACATGGCACTCATACTCATCAAGTTCATTTCTAAAGTTTCTAAATTCTTTTCAACTACACACTTTCATTATTAATGAATCCTAATCTATTAAAACATGCTCACATTAAGTTAATATGCTTGTATATACCCCTTACACATGCTTGAATGCTAGTTTAAGTCATTATAGTTGATCATCACTTAGCATTTTATAAAATGTAAAGGCTCAATCGATCTTAGAGGTATGTAGTCAAGGCTAGCTTTAGTACAATTATGGAACAAATTGTGCATATATGCTTTTAGGAGCGTGTTTCGACTGCTCTCAGAGTGTTACCCAACTCCATTTCCCTTGACTCAAACATGTTCCAAACCATTACCAAAGGGTTCATACATGCTAGTAAACTTCTTAAACACATTATAACATGTTAATACATCATGTTTGATATAGAATTTCAAGATATTACAAGAATCAAACAAGACCCATCTCAAGAACATAATTTGAAATTATACCTCCTTGAGCTTGAATTGAACTTCCTACACACTGAATATGCTTCTACAATTACTCAGCCACTTGAACTCTTCATTTAGAATCACCAGATAAATTTCAAACAACATAAAAACAAAAACTAGGGTTGTATTTATAGAAGAGGCATGGACTAGACATTAGCATTACACAATCTTGGAGTCCGTGGTATAATGGAAGGATACATAGGTTCCTAGAGGGTGGTTTAACAACTCCCTACCAGCCACTTAGCTAGCAATGATCACCTAGAATTAGCAGCTTGAAAGTTACATAAAGAGAGTTTAGGACACTGTTCATTGTACTTGGTGACACTCAATTTGGGACAAGAGAGAAAAATCTCAGCATTTGGTCATGTAAAACTTGGTTTGGTACTTTTAATTCCCATAATGTAGTATTAAGGTACAATTGTTACCATATTAGGAATTTAGGGATTAAACATATACTCACCTCATATAATACATGTAATAAAATAATATAGTTAAATATTATTGTCTAGGTAGTTCCATAATTATCTCTAGTACTCATATAACCACATTATAACCTTATTTAATATTAATGTTTATTTAAACATTTAATTACTCTCTCAATTTCTAGAATACAAAGATAATTAACCATTTATACATTACAACTTCTTATGATGTCATGGTGCTACTAGGTACCTCATTTCAATTCAATATACTCCTATCATATGGTTTTATTAATGTCACACATATCACATAATTGTTCAATTTAATTTCTGAAGTAGAAAATTAATTTTTGTTCTCCAATCGACCAATTTGCACAAATGCTTGCCATTTGTACTATCGGGACTAAGACAAATTACCGCTGCACTTCTCGATAGTGCTAAGACTGGTTTGGCTTCAAGCCAGTGTCAACCTTTATCGCCATATTTGTTTTTCATGACACGTATTACTGCCCACATGAATGATATTGCTAATCTAAGAGTCTGTTCATTACTTATATGAAATCACATGCTCAACCACGATTAATCTTCCTAATTCCCTTTTTAACTCATTTAGTGAATTTCCTCATTTCACATTAATCTAATATGAATCAATTGAATTCTTCCACTTTCAAAACATTATTATTTATATTCACATAAATATTTTTTCCATTAATATATTCATTTAATAATACGTTGAAATTCTCGGGTATTACATCATCCCCCCTTATAAAATTTTTGTCCCGAAATTGCAACAAGGTTACACAAACAGATGGGGATAGTCACTCATCATCCTATCTTCAACTCCCACGTTGCCTCCTCGACATCGTGGTTATGCCAAAGTACCTTTACAGAAGAAATAACTTTGTTCCTTAAAGTTTGCTCTTTCCTATCTAGAATTTGGACATGAATTTCTTCATATGCTAAGTTCTTCTCCACTTGAATGGGTTCATAAGAAATCACATGTTTGTAGTCAGGCTTGTACAGACGTAACACGAATATGTGAAACACGTTATGGACGTGCACCAACTCAGGTGGTAGTGAAACTTTGTACGCTACTTCGCCCACTCACTTTAATATCTCGAACGGTCCTATAAATCTTGGACTTAATTTTCCTTTCTTGCCGAAATGGATCTTTCCCTTACATAGAGATACCTTCAAGAATACAAAACTGCCGACTTTAAAATCTCGATCTTGCCGATGCAAGTCTGCGTACTTCTTCTGGAGATCTTGAGCTGCTACTAGTCTGGCTCTTATCACTGTCACCACATCCGCGGTTTGTTATACTAACTCTGGTCCGAGTATTCATCGTTCTCCGACTTCGTCCCAACATAATGGTGTTCTGCACTTCCTTCCGTAAAGAGATTCATATGGTGGCATGTCGATACTCGCATGGTAACTATTATTATATGCAAATTCGACTAAGGATAGGTGGTCGTACCAATTTCCCTTGAAGTCCATCACGCAAGTCCTAAGCATGTCCTCTAGTGTTTGTATTGTTCACTCATTTTGTCCGTCTGTCTGAGGGTGATATGCGGTACCATTTTGTACTGGGATCTCGCGCGGCCGCACGAGTCCTCTGAAACTGTTTGTTGACTTATTTTTAAATTTGAAATTTGAGCGCTTGGTCTTATCTAAAACTATTTTGGTTGGCACCAGACGTGGGATTATGGTTGTTTTTATCAGTATTCATTAAAGTAATTAGGTACCTAAGATTTTGAACTAGTTCTAGAGAGGGTTTGAGCATAGTTTTAAGAGTTTCTACATCTTCTCTTGAATTTAGTCATTGAATAATTAATCATTTCATTTTCCTGGAAATTATTGGTGATTTAGACAACACTTTGGAACAAATTCTGCAATTGGGTTTGATCAATTCTATATTCTCTCTCAATTGTGATATTTACTTTCCATGTATTACTATAATCCCATAATGGTTTTCGATTCAGAAATGAACTAAATCTCCATTGTGGGATTCTAACGGATTTTTATATGTAGTCTATAATTATTTGCCTAATTATTTGATTGGGTGTTTATCTTTGTATTATCTATTACGATTAAGTGTATTGTATGAATGTTTGATCACCATTCACCATGTGTACTTATATGGAATTAAAAAAGGCCATATAAGTATGATTATAATCATGATAGTTTGCGTTTATGAGGCTGAAATGTTTAACTTTATATTTTGTGAACCGGATAGAAATATACAATTTCACCATGTGTAGTAATTTAAGAGCATGTGCTTCAAATCATTATTGCTGCAATTTCACATAGAAATATAGTGATTTTGGTAATATTGTCGATTACATGATTTCTATCACATGCGGAGGTTATGTAAACATGTCATAATTCATTGAAAATGGTTATGTCTACTTTTGTGCTCTTGACTAATTTTTCATGACAAATAAATAATTTTGCATGATGGTAATATTTAGATGAAGTATGAAATGAAGTTAGAATCCCATTATTTCCAAATTTGATAACATTAAATTAGAATTGTGTTTTTAATTATTAATTGATTTTAGAATTAATTACAATTGTGAATTATACGTTTAAGCATATAAAAAATAGTGATACGATTGGTGTATGATAATTTAGATTTAAAACCTTTCTCCGTGGATCGATACTTTTCTTACTCTGTACTACTTGTTGACCCGTGTATGCTTGCATGAGTTAGAGTCTTTTTGTTAAGACTAAAAAGGAGGCAACAAGTTTTTGGCGCCGTTATCGGGGAAAGGCGTTTAATTTTATTATTATCATCAATTTTAAGCTACATTGTATGACTTAGACAAATCTAATCTTGTCTCATTTCTATTTTTGTTTTTGTTTGTATTTCAGGTACTTGTATATATTTTTATGCACACGCGGTAATCCAATTCCGAGTTGACACCTGCTCAGGATAATATTAACGGAAGAGGTTGGAAAACAAGAGTGCGTAGAAATTTACAAGCAGCTTTAGAGACCATAACATCCAATATGGCGGCAGAAGAGCAAAGAGAGGAGCATAGAGCTTGGAGAGATTATTCGATGCCGAATATTAATGGATTGCAGTCAAGTATAGTTAGACCAGCGATAGCAGCTAACACTTTCGAGATAAAGCTGGGCACTATTTAAATGGTGCAGAATTAGGTACAGTTTGGGAGTGCTGCTACAGATGATCCTAATGAGCATTTATTGAGTTTCATTGAAATATGTGACACGTTCAGATACAACGAGGTGACAGAGGATGCAATCAGACTTAGACTATTTCCATTTTCATTGCGGGATAAAGCTAGAAGTTGGCTTCACTCTTTACCTTCAGGATCTATCACCACATGGGAGGACCTAACACATAAATTCTTAGCCAACTTTTTCCCAATGGCTAAGACTGCAAAGATGAGGACAACGATTTCCCAGTTTGAGCAGCAACGGGGTGAATCTATATATGAAGCATGGGAGAGATATAAGGAAATGCTAAGGAAGTGTCCACACCATGGCATGCCGGATTGGATGGTTATTAACACATTTTATAATGTAGTGGGATGGCAGTCAAGGCCTATTGTAGATGCAGCTGCAGTAGGAGCTTTATGGGTGAAGAGCTATGAAGAGGCCTATAATCTCATTAAGACGACGACAGCTAATGATTTCCAAAATCCTTCAGCCAGGATGCCACAACCCAAAGTTGCAGGTTTGTTAGAGGTGGATGCTATCACTCAATTGTCAGCACGGATGGTATCCATGGCGAAGAAAATTGATTCATTAGCAGAGACTAAGGCGAAGACAGTTGCCTTTATGTGTGAGATATGTGCAGGGTCACATTCAACTGACCAATGTGCTATTCATTCAGAGTCTGTACAATATATGAGCAACTATCGGAAGGATCAAGGTCAATTTCAGAACACATACAACTCCAACAACCACAACCATCCAAATTTCAGCTGGTCAAATAACCAAAGCAATCAACAAAGTCAGTTTCAACCACAAAATCAATTTCAGTCACAGTCAGCTTAGCAACAGTTTGCACTAAGACCACCCTATTCACCTGGATTTTCTCAACAACATCATCATACACCACCTGCACCTTAGCAAGAAAAGAAGTCAGAGATGGAAGAGATGATGATGAAGTACATGGTAAATACAGAATTGATGATTAAAAGCCAAGCAATGGCTATCAAAAATCTAGAAACTCAAATCGGTCAGATGGCTAGAATGCTTAACAACAGACCACAGGGTTCATTGCCAAGTACCACAAAGGCCAATCCAAGAAGAGAATGGGAGGAACAATGTCAAGCAATTACACTTAGGTCTGGGAAACAAGTTGCAGAAAATCAACATGGCGCGCCAACGCCACTTTTGCGAAGGGAGGACGCGCGGCCGGGCGGTAAAGAAATTTTATCTGATGAGAAATTAAATACTGAAGGTTCTGAACAACAGCAAGAAGAGAAGAATAAAGAAGGTTCATTTGAGAAGCCCATGAATAAAATACCAATAGTTCACCCTCCTGTTCCTTATCCATAGAGATTACATAAGCAGAAGGAAGACAAGCAATTTAGTAAGTTCTTGGAGGTATTTAAAAAGCTATAGATTAACATACCCTTCGCTAAGGCATTGGAACAGATTCCTAGTTATGTAAAGTTTATAAAGGGTATCTTATCAAGGAAGAAGAGATTAGAAGGCTTTGAAACAGTGGCCTTGATGGAGGAATGCAGTACAGTGCTTTAGCACAAATTACCTCCAAAGCTGAAGGACCCGGGCAGTTTCACAATTCCATGCACAATTGGAAAGATGAGTTTTAGCAAATCTTTATGTGATCTTTGGGCAAGTATCAATTTGATGCCCTTGTTAGTATTCAATCAGTTGGGATTTCCGGCTCCAAGGTCGACAAATATTTCTTTACAGCTACCTGACAGGTCTATCACTTATCCACGAGGAATTGTTGAAGATGTTTTGGTAAAAGTGGATAAATTCATCTTTCCGTCTGATTTCATCATAATAGACTATGAAGAAGATAGAAGTATACCAATCATACTTGGAAGACCATTCCTAACTACATGAAGAACCTTGATAGAAATTTAGAAAGCGGAACTCACAATGCGAGTTCATGCTCAAGAAGTTACTTTCAACGTATTCAGCCAATATTGAAATTTTCGACAGATGATGAGGAATGCTTCATGCTTGATTTGGTGGAAAAGGTCTTAAGTGATGAAGTACAGAGCTTGGTGAATCATGAACCATTGAGAAGTGTTGTTGCTAGAAATTCAGAATTAGATGATCAGGAGACTGAAGAACTTATGCATTTTCTTGATACAAAGACACCTCCAGAACTTGAGTTAAAATGACTTCTAGACCATTTGAGGTATGCATTTTTAAATAAAATTTCAAAATTACCTGTGATTATTTTTTTTGCACTAACATCTTTTTAGGAAGAAAACTGCTACGAGTTCTCAGAGAGTTCAAGTCAGCTATTGGATGGACTATAGCACATATAAAAGGGATCATCCCATCTTTCTGTATACATAAGATCCTACTGGAAGATGATAGCAAGCCTTCGGTGGAACAACAAAGAAGACTTAATCCAATCATGAAGGAAGTGGTCAAGAAGGAAGTGTTGAAATGGCTAGATCCAGGCATTATATATCCAATTTCAGATAGTTCATGGGTGAGCCCGGTACAATGTGTACCGAAGAAGGGTGGTATGACCGTAGTCTCTAATGAGAACAATGAGTTGATTCCGACAAGAACAGTGACGGGGTGGAGAGTCTGCATGGACTACCGCAGGCTTAACAAAGCTACAAGGAAAGATCACTTCCCACTACTATTTATCGATCAGATGTTGGATAGACTAGCGGGTCATGAGCTTTATTGCCTTCTGGACGGGTATTCAGGCTACAATCAGATTGTTATAGCTCTAGAGGACCAAGAAAAGACAAACTTTACATGTCTGTATGGTACTTTTGCTTTCAGAAGGATGTCTTTTGGGTTATGCAATTCCCCAGCCACTTTTCAGAGATGTATGATGGCTATTTTTTTGAATATAGTGGAGCAAAATGTAGAGGTATTTATGGATGATTTTTTAGTATTTGGGGATTCTTTTGATTTATGTCTTGATAATTTGGTGATGGTTTTGAGAAGATGTGTTGTGACGAACTTGGTATTGAATTGGGAAAAGTTCCATTTTATGGTACAAGAAGGAATAATTTTGGGACATAAGGTGTCGAAAAAGGGACTTGAGGTTGACAGAGCTAAATTAGAGACTATTAAAAATTTGCCACCACCAACTTCAGTAAAAGGTGTTTGATGTTTTCTAGGACATGCAAGCTTTTACCGCAGATTCATAAAAGATTTCTCCAAGATAACAAAACCACTTTCAATTTATTGGAGAAGGATTCACAGTTCAAGTTTGATGAGGATTGCGTGTCTGCATTTGAAGAGAAGGTTAACTTCAGCATCAATAATTACAACACCGGATTGGGACCTGCCATTCGAATTGATGTGTGATGCCAGTGATTATGCTGTGGGGGCTGTTTTGGGTCAGTGAAAGGAAAAGACTTTTCATGTGATATATTATGCAAGCAAGACCCTTACCGATGCACAGTTGAATTATAATGTGAAAGCCCCGAATCTAGGTCCAAGACACCACGGATCCGGTACAATCATTATATCACTATTGCGGAAGATATAAACATAAATTGTTTATACACAAAACATACACATTATTTTCCCAAGGTCGAGTAACCTTAACTTATTACACAATTCATAACATGTCTAACATATAACAATATTATCATACTATACTATTACAATTAAGTTGCACATAAAATCCAAAGCTGGACTTGTCTTTATCTTTTCCTTGTATCTAGCGCATTCATCTTAATCTACAATGTTTATCATGATATAGCAAGGGTGAGCATAAGTTTGCTCAGCAAGTAAAAGTTTATTTGAGGATATATCATGATTGAAAGAATTTAATAATAAGCTGACTAAAATTCAACAATAATACATTGCGAACTAGCATGAACAAACTTTCATAGCTGAATGAACATTAAGTATGAATATATCAATTATATCTAGACCGAATGGTAATGAAGGTGATCAGTCTTTCATACTTGATGAATACTTGCATTATGCACAGAGTGCGAATAAATAATTCATAGACATGGAAATCAGTAATGATTAACCACAGGCATATTTGAATGAAACAACTCGAGGTCGAGTTCAGAAAAACTTGCATGTACCATTGATTACCGCTAAGCAATTTAATAAGCTTCATCTGAAGACCTAATATTAATAATATTTATTTCTAAGTTAAAATAATATCATCACAGCATTTAAATAACCTAAACACATTAACACATAACCCTATTCATCTATACAGCACATAAAACCTAATCTCACGTTAAACTATTTCAGTCCGAGTCGAATTTGGCACTATTCTGACATCTCGGCGGCTTTAGTCGAATAAATAACGAGTTTAAGTTCAATTAAACTCTGCTTGACACTTAACAATTATCTTAGATAATTTTCTTATCAGTCAAAACATTTTTCATAAGCTCGTAATAATTTTCACATAATTATTATAATTTAAAATGATTTTTCAATCATTAATATTGTATTTAAATGAATTAAATACCACATGTTTCCTTTATCATTAATATTTATTTAATACCAAATATTAATGAAATACATGTCATAATATTATAATATATTTATAATATATCAAAGTATTTTTAATACCTTAAAATCACATTTATATGATTTTTAAACCTTTAAATCCATTATCCGTTAATTAAAATATTAATATTTTCATGACAAAATATCAAAAGTTATATTTTATAACTTAAAATATTTTTATAACACTTAAATTATTTTTATATGATTTTAAAATCATTAATCCTATTTTTCATAATTTATTTAATATAGTTATTAAATAAATTAATTACCATTAATAATAAATTATTAATGAAATTTTAACATAAAATATTAAAATTCATCAAAAATAACTTAAAATATTTTCTAACACCATAATATACATTTTCATGATTTTTCAAGTATAAAAAAAATCATTTTTAACTAATTTATTTAATATTATAATTAAATAAATTAAATACCATTAATATTTTAAAAATATTAAATATTTATGAAATATACTCCAAATAATTTAAAACTAATTTTCGGACTCTAAAATAATTTTTAGAAATTTATTTTGTATTTTTAACCTTTAAAAACCATGTTTTCTATTTATTAAATAAAATAATTGATTTTCGAAAAATAAATGTCGCTAAAGGGCCCTATAGCGACGAAACTGTCGCTATAGGTGTTCTTGAGTTGTTCTTGGCCAAACTCAGAAATGCATAGGCTGTGGACAAGTGGGTAGGTTTGACCGGTTCTAGATCTTTGATCACAAGGTTCCTGGGCAGATTTATGGGTTAGGATTGTAGTATAAGTGTAATACTACAACTATAATCTAACATCATGACTGAGTTACAACAAATCAGAGAGTTATTGGCCATAACAAATCATGTTAGGACTGTTCTTCCATTTATGGGTTTCCCAGAAATGAAGAACAGTCAAGGTACCTATATTGCAAGCCTTGAATCTTGAGTTATGGGCTTTACCAATGTAATATGAGGGTTCAATAATGTAGTATTCCTGACAGGGTAAAATAATATAACCCTAGATTAATATTACAACATCATATGTGATGGATCAAGGCTGGTCAAACCTTGTCAGAAAGTTTGGCCGATGAAGATCTGGGTTTTCCAGAAAAGGATTTCGTGACTGAGCAGTCAACTTTGACCGTTCATTAAATGAATCCTGTTTGTTGTTTAAGTGACATAAAGGAACTAATTTGTAGTTCCTAGACCATATTACAAAATAGATATATTAATACCATCAAATCATCAAACACAAGTCAGATCTGGGTTCATGAATATGTTGTCAGAGCGATCTGGGAAAAATCTGGGTTACCCAGATTTGTTCTTAAGGCAGATTGGTCAACGTAGGTTTGACCGTGATTAATTGTCATCCTGGTCATGATCTGAGTAATCTAAAAGCATAGAGCTGTAGTTCTCATGTCAGGCTACAACAACAAAACAATAACTTGACCAAACTCTTTCAATACAACAAGATCTAGGGTCATGAATATCACTATCAGACTTTTCTTGGTAATCTGGGTTACCCAGAAACAATCGATCATGGCCGGTCAACTCAGTTTGACTACTTATATCTTTCAATCTACACATGATCTGACCCTGTTTCTAGTTTCAGAACACAGACCACATGGCATAGAACAAATCCAAAACATAAATCACACCTAACAACTAACATGTAAAGATCTAGAGGCCCTGACATATGACCGTCAGGCCACAATTTCAACTTTTTCCAGATTTCTAAAAACCTCAAAATCGTGCATCTAAATGTTATGGATCCATGATCCAACAACCCCGATCATTAAAAGACACCCTATAACACATATCTAGCCAATCATTAACAACATTTAACATCAAATCAAAGATTTTCAAGATTTAGGGTTTTTACCACTTTATAGCTTTGATCTAGATTCTGACTTCTTGATCCTGTTATTGAAAAGCAATGAACTGAGCATGGCTTTGTTTTATGTCTTGTTTACTCTCAACTTTCGAAAATGAGAGAGAGAGAGAGAGAGAGAGAGAGAGAGGGAGAGAGTGGCTTGGCAAGTTTGCTTAGGAAAAATAAGTAATTTTACTTACTTTAATCTTTGATTGCTATGATTCAATGTATCTAGTTGGTATAGGTGGCACAAATATCAGATTTGAGATAGATTTGAGCACATGGTAATATCAAATGGGTGAATCACTAAAGATTTGCCATATCTTTTACTTAACTATTAAGAAAAGGGTACTTTAGTCTTTTTTCATTTTCATTTTAATGGCATACTTGTCATTTTCCCTAACCCTTAGGGTTTAGGGTTTAACCCTAAAATTTTTGAAATTTAATTTCTAAGATTTCTAAATTTTGGTTTTCAAAATAGATTATTTATATTTCTAAATTATAATTAGGATTTTCTAATTATATTAAAATTTTCCAATCGTAATTCAATCTTGCTAATTAGGATTATTATCTCCTGTTTAAATTTTTTAATAATAATTAGGTTTTTCCCCAAAATGGGCATTAGGGTTTATAACCCAAGAATCAGGGTTTCCAAATTATTCAAAAATTTAATTAATCATTAGGGTTATCCCTAATTAGGTTTGTAATTAAAATACAAAACCTTATACATAGCATTTAAATTCCTAAATTAGGATTTTCATATCCGAATTAGGGTTTCAAATTCCCAGAATCGAAATTAGGGTTTCCAGAACTGATATCTAGGGTTTCTTATAAATCGTAAGAATTTTCTAACTGAACGTTGACGTTCTAAATATATACTTAGGGTTTGGACACTAATAAAATTTATCTGGTCAACCCTTGACCCTTAACCACATTCTGTACACATATAATACCATATTCACATAACATTTTCACGTATACCCTTAATCCTAAATAATTCACCATAAAAATTTTAAATTCACAAAATTCATTCTCAGAAATCTAAAATCCATTCACTTATTTTTTGTCTAGGTTTATTATTTAACCTTAATTCAATATTTAAGATTTAAATAATTTTCTAAATTCTCGGGTTGTCACATTCACCCCTTCTTCTATGAATTTCGTCCCCAAAATTCAACTTACACCGTATACCATACAACTTACACCATTCATACACAGCATCACATGCTACCCAATACATTCCTCACAAGAGTAAAATTTTCAAATTGTGCTGAGGAGTCATATAGACTATAAGTTTTAAATTTTCGCAAAGGTTTTATGGAAATTCATCCGCAAACCGTTTTATCTTAAATAAATATTGGGTAATTAGTCCAGTATGCCTTATTCTGACCCAGTAATACTGGTTTTATCTATTTCTCGTATCCGCCTTGGGCGCATAAACTTACCTCAGTCTTTATCGAAATCCGCACCAAAATAATTTGGTTCGGGAAAATTTTCAAAGAACGCTTAGTGTTTTTCATAAAAGTTGGTCTAGCTGAATCGAATAGCTTGGACTCATATCAATAATTTAATTCAATCGAATTATTTAGGTATAGCCAAACCCCGTTGGCAAATTAATTTTTTTTTAAAATTTTAGTTTGAAAATGACGTCATGATGCCGTACTATATTAACAGCCCGTTTGAAGATGCCGTCATCGGGTGACTTTGTCATAACACATCATACAATAGTGGAATAACGATTTTAGATCAAAATTCAACACTAAGTATTCCTGCATTTATAACTCTATCAACTTTTTATAATCTTTGCACTAGGTTACATGGTACATAAGTGATAAATAAAAATATATTTTGATATTTCAAATCATTATTGTCTAGCCAAAACAATTAGCATAGACTGTACTTTAAACCGTTCAAAAATCCTTTCAAATCTGTTTTATCATCTCAACAAGTAACTAGATGTAGGTGGCCCGAAGTCCAGGCATACACAATAGTCACCAAGAGTTGAGAATAAATTTTTTTTTTCAAAAAGGGACATAGTGCGTATTTAGCTTGATGTCAAAATTTCGAAGTCTAGCATAGCTAGGAGTTTTGGAAAACCTATGTCTCCACTAATAATCATTTGCTTAAACAGTCTATCTATTCCTATTATCCTCGATACTCCATTCACACATAACTATTCCCAGTTCATCAAACTTACCACACTTACGAGTTCAGGAACTTGCCACAATCATATGAGTTTAAGAACTTGTCCTAGTCAGACATTTCGCGTCCATTCGCTGAGGGGTTCATAAACATTTCGTATAATCATGAGTCACAAACGTACCATAAGTATGAGTTTTAAGAACTCGTACTTAACTTGATATTCTCTACTTATAACCTATCTATCTATTATACACATGAGAAAAGAATCACCCTTTTTAACATGCATATAGCAAATAGCACGACACAGACATTTCAATGATTATCAGTGCCAGAACTAAGTGGTTGTTACACCAAGTACAATTCAACTCCCATACGAAGAATCATACAACTTAGCTGCTGACATGAGTTCTCAATTGAAATCCCCACCTAATCTTAACTCCCTTCTCAATACAAATTTCATTCAACTCGTATACATAATCCTTTCCTGAATCTGTACCAATTCATAACACAACTGTCACAGAACATTCTTGCCATAAACTTGTCAATCATTTGCTGGATCCATATCAGATCACGGGGTGATCTCATCGTATATATTACGATTCATTTCTATAATATGATCGTTTTTTATAATCTTCTATCCCTATACTATTAGTCTTTTAGACTCGATCTACTCATCACTACTGTTCACTTTTATTATCAGAGTTAGGAAACTCTGTATCTTATAACTCGCCAAGATTCGTCTTTGAATCTTATCGACACACTAACTCTAGTTGAGTTAGTACTTATGCTAATCACTGCGGTTAGTAGACTAAGGTATAACTACCCTAGGTTTATAACCAACAACTTTGATACCAACTGTAGCACTCATGGTACTTCCAACCATAACACCCCACAGTGATACCTAACAACTTGCTACCAACTGGCTCGGCGTCCCCTAAGGATAGCCTGGCTTCGGTGCCTTCCCTTAAAGGGATGTCACCAGCAAAAGGCTTGGGGCTCTTTGAAAATTCATGCTTATAGCTTTGATACCAACTGTGAAAGCCCTGAATCCGGGTCCCAAGTCACCACGGATTCGGTACAATCATTCTATCACTATTGCGGAAGATATAAACATAAATTGTTTATACACAAAATTTACACATTATTTTCCCGAAGGTCGAGTAACCTTAACTTATTACACAATTCATAACCTGTCTAACATATAAAAATATTATCATATTATACTATTACAATTAAGCTGCACATAAAATCCAAAGCTGGACTTGTCTTTATCTTTTCCTTGTATCCAACGCATTCATCTTAATCCGCAATGTTTATCATGATATAGCAAGGGTGAGCATAAGGTTGGCCAACAAGTATAAGTTTATTTGAGGATATATCATGATTGAAAGAATTTAATAATAAGCTGACTAAAATTCAACAATAATACATTGCGAACTAGCATGAACAAACTTTCATAGCTGAACGAACATTGAGTATGAATATATCAATTATATCTAGACCGAATGGTAATGAAGGTGATCAGCCTTTCATACCTAATGAATACTTGCATTGTAGCGTCCCCCGAATCCGGGCCCCAAATCACCGCGGATTCGGTACACTAAACATTCTATAACTGTTTGCGGAAGATATAAACATAAATTGTTTATACATTAAATTTACACACTTTTCCCCCAAAATCGAGTAACCTTAACTTATACATCAATCATAAATGATCTAACATTTATCAAACTATACTATTACAAAATAGTCAAGACAATTTATCCCAAGTTGAACTTGGCATTATCTTTTCCTCATGATCCGAACGCATTTGCCTTTATCTCGCAATGTTTTATCATGATATAGCAAGGGTGAGCATGAAAGTTGCCCAGCAAGTTTAAATACAACAATATAAGGATATATCATGATTGAAGAGGATGAATAATAAGCTGGCTATAATTCATCAATATAATTGAGAACTAGCAGGAACAAACTTTTGACTGAACAAGTTTTAAACATGAACAAACATTTCTGAATCAACTGGTAATGAAGGTGATCAACCTTTCATACCTGACTTATACATGCAAGATGTACAGAGTACAATTTTCATGGCAATCAGCAATGATTTAACCATAAGCTTGAATAAAACACTCTTAGTAGAGTTAAGTAAAAACAACTTGCCTGAACCGTTGATTACCGCAACGCAATTTATATCACTTTACCCGAAGACCTAATATTAATAATATAGATCTCCAATATTAGAATAATATCATCATAGTATAATTACATTATATTTATATACACAGTAATAACCTAAACACATAACACATAACCCTATCACCATATGACAAATCAAGACCTAATATTAAGTCAAACTATTTAAGTCCGAGTTGAAACAGGACATAGTTCTATCATCCCGATGATTCTACTTCTGGACAATACTCGAGTTTAAGTTCATTAAACTCTTCCTTAAACAACTTAACAATTATCACAGATAATTTCTTATCATTAAAACAATTTTAAAGACTTATAATAATTTTAGATAATTAATATCATTTATCAATATTTTTCAATCCTTAAAACCATATTTAAATGAATTAAATACCACATAATTCCTTAATCAATAATATTCATGAAAATCCTTACATAATATTATAATGTAATTATAATATTTCAAAATATTTTAATACCTTAAAATCATAATTATTTGATTTTTAAACACTTAAATCCATTATCCGATAATTAATATTAATATTAAAATATTAATATTTTTATGCCAAAATATCAAAAGTTATATTTTATAACTTAAAATAATTTTCTAATACTTCAAATCATTTTTATATGATTTTAAAAACATTAATTCTATTTTTCCTTAATTTATTTTAGTGCGTAGCTTAAGAAATTAGCTACCTCGTGCTTAACTACAGTAATGCCCATCTCTTGGCATAACCTTATATATGTTAACGTGATACTCCATTTTAAATTTTGTGGCAATCGGAGTTGTAGAACTCCGCTTTATAGCGATTTCCGCTTTTAAAATCACAAAAATTGTAATGGTCATAACTTGGTCGTTTTAACTTTCGAAATCAGCTCATTTTTGGACACGAGCTACTTAATACCATATATTTTCATTTCCCAAAAGCCTGGAATTTGTCTCATTAAATAAATGTCCGAAACAGTCCCCGGAAAATCTTGGGCAGCAACTTTTTGTCATTTGGCTGTTTTGGAGTCCTTTGCTAAAACTTATATAAAACGAAATCTGTAACTCCAATTAATGATCCGTCAGTTTTATTGGATTCATATCTTTTCGGCTTACAATTTTCATCTATCACAATCCATATTTGGACATGTTAAGCTCCCGGAATTTAGCCCGGAAGTGGCTGTTACAAACTGTCCTTCTAACAGTTTTTCTTAACTTTGTGTAGTTTGGTAAAAATTCCATAACTTGCTCCTCCGATGTCGGATTTAGTCCGTTTTGGAGTCTATGGAAAGATTATTGAGTGTACTATAACATATCACAAGTCCAGAATTTTTAGAGCACCTTAACAAATCCGAAAATTTCTTTTTAGAGCAGCAGTTCATTAATTCATTTAAAACAAAAAAAACTGTTTTGGTTCATCTTCTTTGTTCAAGCTTATCAACCCTAAAAATGGCAAGATCTAACCATAAAATATCAAATATCATGTAGATCTTCCCTCATATGGATCATAAGTTCAACACTTGATCTAAAACAACCATCACAAAACACATAAACTAATTAGAGTTTTGAGTTTAGGAAATTTTATACCTTTGATTCCAACCAAAATCAACACCCAATATTGTTAGATCTAAACATGAAACACTTATATATACATAGATCTAAGGTTTTAAACCTCAAGATCACAACTTCAAATTGTCAAAAATCAAATCAAAATACCAAGGAAATTTAGCCTACACAAGTAGAAATTTTTATTATACCTTAGCTTGATTTCTTTCTCCTTCTAAGATATGGAATAGATCTTGGTTTCATGAGAGTCAAAATCTCCCCTCCCTCTTTTCTTGAAGTAGCCGAAGCCTCCCTTCTCACTCTCTCTCTCTTAAGTTCATTTGGCTAGAAAATAAAAGAGATAAAAGAGAAACAAAATAAGATATATTGGATATAGGTATATACAAATACCCCACACCTCCTCCTTTTCTCTTATGCTCAACCGCCATGTGCCTTCATTCTCCCACTAATTCTCTCTTTCTCCTTTCAATTTCCAAGTGGTTACCTTGTAAACTTTGCCAAATGTGTTGGTCAAATAAAATTTGGACACCTAAGGAGTTGTTAGAAGTTGGTAAATGTTTGATAGAGTAGGTAACCAAATGTTGCCTAATGATTTAACCATGTGTTTCCCTCTTTCTTTCCTCATTCAATAGCTTTACCACTTGGCCAAATTCTTACCAAGTTTGGCTCTTTGATTTAATGCTTATTTGATTTATCAAATGTCCAAAATTCCTCTCCCAACTTGGGCTAAAAATTGAGCCATTCCTTTAATGTATTGCTTGGGTTTCTAACTAATTCCTATTGGCCAACACTTAGGCTATAAAATATACATAGTCCAATACCTAAATTCTTATCCACCCCAATTCATTTAATTAGGGTTTTCATTTCCTCAACTATAACTCAAATCCTTGCTCATGCACACTTATTTCCTTAACCCAATTAGAGTTGCTATAATTAGGTTATAAAATTAATCATTTGAGATATATAAAATAAATCTCCTAGAATTAGTAAGTATTCTAAATACCACAATTCTCTTTTTCCATAACCCTTAAGTTATTAAATCCTTCATTCCTAATATATAATTAGGTTTACACTAATTTCTTTTGTTTGTTTATATAATAAATAAATATAAACCATCACATAATATTCATATTCCTTACACACAATTTATTTATTTTTTTTACCCTTAGGGTTTATAACCCACTAATTAGGGTTTCTATTAGAAAATAATTCTCTAAATTAGAAATTAAATTTTCGTAATTAGATTAGAGTTTTCTAATTACTTAACTTGAAATTAGAATTAATATATCCTAATTAACATTAAAATATCCAATTAACACCTTCGTTTTCCCCATTTACAAATTAGGGTTTTGTAATCAATTTGTTAAGATTAACCTTAATTAATCTTTTAAGTATTTACACTTATGTCATTGAGTTCCCGATTTAGGGTTTCATGCACCGAATTAGGGTTTCGGATGCCCAGAACTGAAACTAGGGTTTCCAGAACCAGTTTCTAGGGTTTCTTATTAGACGTTAGGGTTTTCTAACTGAACATTGTTGTTCTTAATATATTCTTAGGGTTTGCTACAGATATAATTTTTCTGGTCAACCCTTGATCATTAACCACATTCTGTACACAGAACATAACCATATTTACAGAACTTAATCACATAAACACTTAATCCTGAATAATTCACCTATATCATTCACCGAATTTTGAAATTCTCAAAATTCAATCCCAATAACATCAAACACATACACTTATTTTCTATCTAGGTCTAATATTTGACCTTAAATCAATCATTTAAGATTTTAATAAATTGTCCAAATTCTCGGGTTATCACATTCACCCCTCCTTATAAGAATTTCGTCCCCGAAATTCACCTTACACCTTACACCGTATACCAAATAGCTTACACCATTCACACATATCACACACTACCCAATTCACCACTCACAAGAGTAAAAGGTTTAAAATTTTCTTTGAGGGGTCATATAGACCATGAACACTTAGTTTTAATTCGGTAGTAATCATACCGTGAAACAATACATTACTTGGTATGTTTACAATCACAAAGAAGGTAAACTACCATTAATAGTACTTTAGGTGATCAAATTTATCGTATTTCTCTTACGCCATGCATAACGATTAATTATGTGTTGCGAATATTTACGCTTCTCGATTGGATTATTTTATCCAAACAACATAGTTCACCTCGGTCTTATTTGATTCTCAAAAAAAAACAATTTGGTTCGGGAATTTTCTTTCAATAAACACTTGGAGTTTTTGAAAACATTTTTGAGAATGACGTCGATGCCGCATCTGTTGTATTACAAATCGGGTTGAGGATTTCGTCATTTGGTGATTTTGTCATACTACATTATACCATAATGGAATAGTGACTTTAAGTCAAATTCACACTAAGTAATACTGCATTGATGACTCCATCATTTTTATCATCTCTGCACCAGGTCAAATGGTACATAAGTGATAAATAAAAACAATTTTTTTTTAAAAGGCACATAGTGCGTATTTATCTTGAAGTCAAAATATCGAAGTTTAGCAAAGCTAAGGATTTAGGAAAACCTAAGTCTCCACTAATGATCATTTGCTTAAACATTCTATCTATTCCTATTATCCTTAACACTCCATTCACACAACTATACCCAGCCTTCATAAAACCACACTTATGAGTTCATAACTTTGGCCACAATTATATGAGTTCTTTAACTTACCCTAGTCGAACCTTTGGCGCCCATTCATTTGAGGGGTTCACAAACATTTCATATAACTATAAGTCAAGAATGTCACATAAGTATGAGTTCTAAGAACTCGTGACTTAACCTATATTCTCTACCTATAACCTATCTATTTGTTATACACATGCGGCGTGAATCACCCTCTTAACTCCATATATAGCAAATAGTGCGACACAAACATTTCAATGATTATCAATGCCGAAACTAAGTGGTTGTCAAAACAAACTCGACCACTAATCAATATAGGAAGCTAAGCGACCAATTCCCCGCCCATACAAAGAATTGATCAACCTAACCACTACATCGACCAGGAAGCTAAGTGATTCTAAAACCAAGTACAAATTCCCCGCCCATACAAGGAATCATACAACTCAGCCGCCGACATGAGTCCTCATTGAAATCTCCACCTAATCTTAACCACCATTCACAATCTGAATTTCATTTAATCAGTATTCATAATCCTTTTCCAATCTGTACCATTCATCTACACAAAGAATCATGCTTTAAACTTTTCAATCATCGATTGATTCTTTACTGGTCATCATAATTTTAACAGATCACGGGGTGATCTCATCGTATATATTACGATTCAATTCCATGTCTTTGATCGTTTTGTTTTACGATCTCACTTATCCCTGCAATTTTAGTCCTTTAGAATTTATCTATTCACCACTTATGTTCAACCTTATTACCAGAGTTAGGGAACTCTGTATCTTTACAACTTACCGAGATTCGTCTTTGAATCTTACCGACCAACTAACTCTATGTGAGTTAGATCTTATCCTAATCACTGCGGTTATTGGTCTCGGTATTCCTACCTAAGCTTCATAACCAACACTTTGATACCAATCAGAAGGCGTCCCTCGAATCCGACCCCAAATCGCCATGATTCGGTACACTAAACATTCTATAACTGTTTGCGGAAGATATAAACATAAATTGTTTATACATTAAATTTACACACTTTTCCCCCAAAATCGAGTAACCTTAACTTATACATCAATCATAAATGATCTAACATTTATCAAACTATACTATTACAAAATAGCCGCACAATTTATCCCAAGTTGAACTTGGCATTATCTTTTCCTGTATCCGAACGCATTTGCCTTATCTGCAATGTTTTATCATGATATAGCAAGGGTGAGCATGAAAGTTGCCCAGCAAGTTTAAATACAACAATATAAAGATATATCATGATTGAAGAGTACGAATAATAAGCTGGCTATAATTCATCAATATAATTGAGAACTAAGCGAGAACAAACTTTTGGTGAACAAGTTTTAAACATGAACAAACATTTACGAATCAATCGGGTAATGAAGGTGATCAACCTTTCATACCGACTTATACATGCAAGATGTCACAGTACAATTTTCATGGCAATCGAAGAATGATTTAACCATAAGCTTGAATAAAACACTCTTAGTAGAGTTAAGTAAAAACAACTTGCACGAACCTGTTGATTACCGCAACGCAATTTATATCACTTTACCAAGACCTAATATTAATAATATAGATCTCCAATATTAGAATAATATCATCATAGTATAATTACATTATATTTATATACGAGAATAACCTAAACACATAACACATAACCTATCGATCACCATACACACACAAGACCTAATATTAAGTCAAACTATTTAAGTCCGAGTTGAAACCGACATAGTTCTATCATCCCGATGGTCTACTTTCTGGACAATACTCGAAGTTTAAGTTCGATTAAACTCTTCTAAACGCTTAACAATTATCACGAGATAATTTCTTATCGATCAAAACAATTTTTAAAGACTTATAATAATTTTTAGATAATTAATATCATTTATCAATATTTTCAATCCTTAAAACCATATTTAAATGAATTAAATACCACATAATTCCTTAATCAATAATATTCATGAAAAAAATCCTTACATAATATTATAATGTAATTATAATATTTCAAAATATTTTAATACCTTTAAAATCATAATTATTTGATTTTAAACACTTAAATCCATTATCCGATAATTAATATTAATATTAAAATATTAATATTTTCATGCCAAAATATCAAAAGTTATATTTTATAACTTAAAATAATTTTCTAATACTTAAAATCATTTTTATATGATTTTAAAAACATTAATTCTATTTTTCCTTAATTTATTTTAGTGCGTAGCTTAAGAAATTAGCTACCTCGTGCTTAACTCCATAATGCCCATCTCTTGGCATAACCTTATATATGTTAACGTGATACTCCATTTTAAATTTAAGTGGCAATCGGAGTTGTAGAACTCCGTTTATAGCGATTCAAAATCGGAAAATCACAAAAATTGTAATGGTCATAACTTGGTCGTTTTAACTCGGAATCAGCTCATTTTTGGACAAGAGCTACTTAATACCATATATTTTCATTTCCCAAAAGCCTGGAATTTGTCTCATTAAATAAATGTCCGAAACAGTCCCCGGAAAATCTTGGGCAGCAACTTTTTGTCATTTGGCTGTTTTGGAGTCCTTTGCTAAAACTTATATAAAACGAAATCTGTAACTCCGATTAATGATCCGTCAGTTTTATTGGATTTGTATCTTTCCGAATTACAATTTTCATCTATCACAATCCATATTTGGACATGTTAAGCTCCAGGAATTTAGCCCGGAAGTGGCTGTTACAAACTGTCCTTCTAACAGTTTTTCTTAACTTTGTGTAGTTTGGTAAAAATTCCATAACTTGCTCCTCCGATGTCGGATTTAGTCCGTTTCGGAGTCTATGGAAAGATTATTGAGTGTACTATAACATATCACAAGTCCAGAATTTTTAGAGCACCTTAACAAATCCGAAATTTTCTTTTTAGAGCAGCAGTTCATTAATTCATTTAAAACAAAAAAAACTGTTTTGGTTCATCTTCTTTGTTCAAGCTTATCAACCCTAAAAATGGCAAGATCTAACCATAAAATATCATATATCATGTAGATCTTCCCTCATATGGATCATAAGTTCAACACTTGATCTAAAACAACCATCACAAAACACATAAACTAATTAGAGTTTTGAGTTTAGGAAATTTTATACCTTTGATTCCAACCAAAATCAACACCCAATATTATTAGATCTAAACATGAAACACTTATATATACATAGATCTAAGGTTTTAAACCTCAAGATCACAACTTCAAGTTGTCAAAAATCAAATCAAAACACCAAGGAAATTTAGCCTACACAAGTAGAAATTTTTATTATACCTTAGCTTGATTTATTTCTCCTTCTAAGATATGGAATGTATCTTGGTTTCATGAGAGTCAAAATCTCCCCTCCCTCTTCTCTTGAAGTAGCCGAAGCCTCCCTTCTCACTCTCTCTCTCTTAAGTTCATTTGGCTAGAAAATAAAAGAGATAAAAGAGAAACAAAATAAGATATATTGGATATATGTATATACAAATACCCCACACCTCCTCCTTTTCTCTTATGCTCAACCGGCCATGTGCCTTCATTCTCCCACTAATTCTCTCTTTCTCCCTTTCAATTTCCAAGTTGTTACCTTGTAAACTTTGCCAAATGTGTTGGTCAAATAAAATTTGGACACCTAAGGAGTTGTTAGAAGTTGGTAAATGTTTGATAGGAGTAGGTAACCAAATGTTACCTAATGATTTAACCATGTGTTTCCCCTCTTTCTTTCCTCATTCAATAGCCGGCCACTTGGCCAAATTCTTACCAAGTTTGGCTCTTTGATTTAATGCTTATTTGATTTATCAAATGTCCAAAAATTCCTCTCCCAACTTGGGCTAAAAATTGAGCCATTCCTTTAATGTATTGCTTGGGTTTCTAACTAATTCCTATTGGCCAACACTTAGGCTATAAAATATACATAGTCCAATATCTAAATTCGTATCCACCCCAATTCATTTAATTAGGGTTTTCATTTCCTCAACTATAACTCAAATCCTTGCTCATGCACACTTATTTCCTTAACCCAATTAGAGTTGCTATAATTAGGTTATAAAATTAATCATTTGAGATATATAAAATAAATCTCCTAGAATTAGTAAGTATTCTAAATACCACAATTCTCTTTTTCCATAACCCTTAAGTTATTAAATCCTTCATTCCTAATATATAATTAGGTTTACACTAATTTCTTTTGTTTGTTTATATAATAAATAAATATAAACCATCACATAATATTCATATTCCTTACACACAATTTTTTTTAACCCTTAGGGTTTATAACCCACTAATTAGGGTTTCTATTAGAAAATAATTTTCTAAATTAGAAATTAAATTTTCGTAATTAGATTAGAGTTTTCTAATTACTTAACTTGAAATTAGAATTAATATATCCTAATTAACATTAAAATATCCAATTAACACCTTCGTTTTCCCCATTTACAAATTAGGGTTTTGTAATCAATTTGTTAAGATTAACCTTAATTAATCTTTTAAGTATTTACACTTATGTCATTGAGTTCCCGATTTAGGGTTTCATGCACCGAATTAGGGTTTCGGATGCCCGGAACTGAAACTAGGGTTTTCAGAACCAGTTTCTAGGGTTTCTTATTAGACGTTAGGGTTTTCTAACTGAACATTGTTGTTCTTAATATATTCTTAGGGTTTGCTACAGATATAATTTATCTGGTCAACCCTTGACCATTAACCACATTCTGTACACAGAACATAACCATATTCACAGAACTTAATCACATAAACACTTAATCCTGAATAATTCACCTATATCCTTCACCGAATTTTGAAATTCTCAAAATTCAATCCCAATAACATCAAACGCATACACTTATTTTCTATCTAGGTCTAATATTTGACCTTAAATCAATCATTTAAGATTTTAATAAATTGTCCAAATTCTCGGGTTATGACATGCATTATGCACAGAGTGCGAATAAATAATTAATAGACATGGAAATCAGTAATGATTAACCACATGTATATTTGAATGAAACAACTCGAGGTCGAGTTAAGAAAAACTTGTCTGTACCGTTGATTATCGCTAAGCAATTTAATAAGCTTCGTTTGAAGACCTAATATTAATAATATTTATTTCTAATTTAGAATAATATCATCACAGTATTTAAATAACCTACACACATTAACACAAAACCCTATCTGTCTATACAACACATAAAACCTAATCTCACGTTAAACTATTTCAGTCCGAGTCAAGTTTAGCACTATTCTGACATCCCGTCGGCTTTAGTTAGATAAATAACGAGTTTAAGTTCAATTAAACTCTGCTTGACACTTATCAATTATCTTAGATAATTTTTCTTATCAATCAAAATATTTTTCATAAGCTCGTAATAATTTTCACATAATTATTATCATTTAAAATTATTTTTTGATCATTAATATCGTATTTAAATGAATTAAATACCACATAATTCCTTTATCATTAATATTTATTTAATACCAAATATTAATGAAATACATGTCATAATATTATAATATATTTATAATATATCAAATTATTTTAATACCTTAAAATCACATTTATATGATTTTTAAACCTTTAAATCCATTATACGTTAATTAAAATATTAATATTTTTATAACAAAATATCAAAAGTTATATTTTATAACTTAAAATATTTTTATAACACTTAAATTATTTTTATATGATTTTTAAATCATTAATCCTATTTTTCTATAATTTATTTAATATAGTTATTAAATAAATTAATTCCCATTACTAATAAATTATTAATGAAATTTTA
The DNA here is from genome assembly GCA_020205605.1 of Panax ginseng. Lineage (NCBI taxonomy): Eukaryota > Viridiplantae > Streptophyta > Magnoliopsida > Apiales > Araliaceae > Panax > Panax ginseng. The sequence goes on along the minus strand of CM035131.1, from coordinate 76,082,415 downwards.
ACATAAAATATTAAAAGTTATCAAAATAACTTAAAATATTTTCTAACACCATAATATAATTTTTATGATTTTTCAAGTATAAAAAAATTCATTTTTAACTAATTTATTTAATATTATAATTAAATAAATTAAATACCATTAATATTCCAAAATATTAAATATTTATGAAATATACTCCAAATAAATAAAAACTAATTTTCGGACTCTAAAATAATTTATTGAAATTTATTTTGTATTTTTAACATTTAAAAACCATTTTTTCTATTTATTAAATAAAATAATTGATTTTTTGAAAAATAACTGTCGCTAAAGGGATCTATAGCGACGAAACTGTCGCTATAGGTGTTCTTGGCCAAACCCCAAATGCATAGGTAGTGGACAAGTGGGTAGGTTTGACCGGTTCTAGATCTTTGATCACAAGGTTCCAGGGCAGCCTGATAGGTTAGGATTGTAGTGTAAGTATAATATTACAACTATAAACTAAGATCATAACTGAGTTACAACAAATCAGAGAGTTATTGGCCATAACAAATCATGTCAGGACTGTTCTTCCATTTCTAGGTTTCCCAGAAATGAAGAACAGTCAAGGTACCTATATTGCAAGCCTTGAATCTTGAGTTATGGACTTTACCAATGTAATATGAGGGTTCAATAATGTAGTATTCATGACAGGGTAAAATAATATAACACTAGATTAATATTACAACATCATATGTGATGGATCAAGGCTGATCAAACCTTGTTAGAAAGTTTGGTTGATGAAGATCTGGGTTTTCCAGAAAAGGATTTCGTGACTGAGCAGTCAACTTTGACCGTTCATTAAATGAATCATGTTTGTTGTTTAAGTGACATAAAGGAACTAATCTGTAGTTCCTAGACCATATTACAACATAGATATATTAACACCATCAAATCATCAAACACAAGTCAGATCTGGGTTCATGAATATGTTGTCAGAGCGATCTGGGAAAAATCTGGGTTACCCAGATTTGGTCTTCAGGCAGATTGGTCAACGTAGGTTTAATCGTGATTAATTGTCATTCTGGTCATGATCTGAGTAATCTAAAAGCATAGAGTTGTAGTTCTCATGTCAAGCTACAACAACAAAACAATAACTTGACCAAACTCTTTAAATACAGCAAGATCTAGGGTCATGAATATCACTGTCAGACTTTTCTGGGTAATCTGGGTTACACAGAAACAGTCGGTCGTGGCCGATCAACTCTTGACTACTTATATCTATCAATCTACATATGATCTGACCATGTTTCCAGTTTCAGAACACAGAACCCATGGAACAGAACAAAACCAAAACATAAATCACACCTAACAACTAACAGGTAAAGATCTAGAGGCCCTGACATATGACTGTCAAGCCATAATTTCAACTTTTTCCAAACTTCTAAAAACCTCAAAATTGTGCATCTAAATGTTATAGATCCATGATCCAACAACCCAGATCATTAAAAGACACCCTATAACACATATCTAGCCAATCATTAACAACATTTAACATCAAATCAAAGATTATCAAGATTTAGGATTTTTACCACTTTCTAGCTTTGATCTAGATTCTGACTTCTTGATCCTGTTATTGAAAGGCAATGAACTGATCATGGCTTCGTTTTATGTCTTAGTTACGCTCAACTTTTGAAAATGAGAGAGAGAGAATGGCTTGGCAAGTTTGCTTAGGAAAAATAAGTAATTTTACTTACTTTAATCTTTGATTGCTTTGATTCAATGTATCTAGTTGGTATAGGTGGCAGAAATATCAAATTTGAGATAGATTTGAGCAAATGGTGATATCAAATGGGTGAATCACTAAAGATTTGCCGTATCGTTTACTTAATTATTAAGAAAAGGGTACTTTAGTCTTTTTTCCTTTTCATTTTAATGGCATACTTGTCATTTTCCCTAACCCTTAGGGTTTAGGGTCTAACCTTTAGGGTTTAGGGTTTAACCCAAAAAATTTTGAAATTTAATTTCTAAGATTTCTCAATTTCGATTTTCAAAGTAGATAATTTGTTACGCCCTCAAATTCGGGTATCTTCCAACCCGACATATGGTGCTACACGGTACTCATAACTATACAATCATTCCACTGAAAACATAACATAATGAATGTAAATACTATCTTCTTATTACAATCAACGTGAAATCCTTTCCCAGGTTCATAAAACCGATTACATCATTCGTTGTTTGTAAGTATAATACATATAATCATACTAATCTATTACAAGTTGGTTAACTATCCATCTTAGCCTTGCCCTTATTTCTCTTAGCATTCTCAGTATGCTCGGCTTTAACTGCAATCATATAAGTCACGCAAGAAGTGAGCATTGTCAGGAATATGCATGTGAATGATATTCCTATTTAAATATGATTTGATTATGATATGTATATATATGAATGAATATGCAAGTATGCTTGCATTAAGAAAATCTATAAAGTCCTTTGATAGATAATAGAAACATATGTACAAGGACTTAGAATGAATTGATCAAATGTGTTATGTTAATCCTACATAAGCAAAACAGCTTTGTAAAGTCCTTTAAAAGAAATGAAGTACAAGGACTATAAATATAGTAAGATCAAGCATGTTAGGTTGTTCTTATGATGTAATAGATAGGCTTGTCTGATTGTTGAGCACTGCACCAGAAATCGTAGTCTGCCAGGAGAGTCAAGGAAAACTCGAGAGCTATCGAGGCAGAATCGTAGTTTGCAAGATAGTAGATCTCGGAGTTCGTAGACTTCCAGGAGAGACGAAGAAGGATCATAGTGTGTCGAGGAGAACTTCCTCAGGGCCGTAATCTGCTAAGGAAGTCATGTTTAGAATCGTAGAGACAGCCTGCCTACGAGCTGACCGAGCATCTGCCAAAGCCAGTCAAGAATCGTAGACTACACTCGGAGTCGTAGAGTCTACTAAAGTCAAAGCCAATTCAAGAATCATAGATTGCACTCAGAATCGTAGAGTCTAATGATCGTATCAAAGGCAAAGATCGTAGTCGATTAAGATCAGATGAAGACAACAAGCACAATGACAGAAATCGTAGTATCAAGATCTGATTTCAAAGTTATAGTGTTTGCACAGCCGAAGCTGAATCGTAGAGTGCAGAGCTAAGACCTTAACAGATGTGCTCACAAGGCCACAATAGAATCGTAGAGCAAACACGATTCTTAACAATTGAGCACTCCCAGAATATCCAAAGGAATGAAGCCTCTAGTTGGTAATGCAAAGATACATCTCACATGAAGGAAGCCAGAGAGCACTCAACGAATGACATGCAAGCTAATAGAAGATCTAAGCATCAACTCAATCAGTATCTAGATTGAGTTGAGAAGCCATTCAAGGTAAAGTCTTCCACAAGATGATCATAAGAAGACTTCAGTAGCTAACTAAGGAAAGTCAGCATATGAAGTGGCTGTCTATAAGAAAGATGACAACGATCCTAAAAGTAACCAGAATGATAGTGTTTGCCAAACAAAGAAGAAACTGATGGATTATACACAAAGATACTGGTCAGCCTCTGAATAACAAGGCTAAAGTGATTAAGTATTGGGTCAGTCCATTGATGATAAGTGAATGGGAGATCACAAGGAAAAAGCGAGTTGGACACCCCACAAATCTGAAATGTCTTGTTATTCAGAAGGGGCCAAAGCAAGGAGTCAAGCCATCAGTATCTAAGAACAGTCAAGGCAAACAGAAGTGTTGAAACACTGCACAATAGTAGAAAGAGGTATTCTACGTCATAGTTCAAGTGAACACTCTTTCCGATCTTAGTGTTAACTTTACATGTCAATATGACACTACGATCAGATCCAAAGAAAAGTGTATAAAAAAATCGTAGAGTTCGAACAACTGAGGATTGAAGCATTGGCAATGGATCAATCTGAAGAATGGTATTCGGACAAAAGCTTATTGAGAGCATCGATGCAAGGACAACCTCTGATCGAGATATCAGAAGGGTGAAATAAAGTCGTCGACCTGCCCAAGATATCAAAGTGACATATCGGCGGGTAGTAAGTGAAATAGTAGATCGCGATTATCGGGAAGTCGAAAAAGATGTCATGTCACATCTGCAGTCTGCACCAAATAACTCGAGATCTGTGAGGTAATTTGAATAGCTTTCAACGGCCACTTTCCAACGGGAAGATTGGGAAGTAGTATAAATCAACAGAGCTTCAAAGATCAAGAGTTTTTGATGATTGTGAAGCTGCAGAATTGTTGAGTTGGTGAATGCTATTGTTGACTCTATGAGTTCCACCAAAGATCAATAGAATAACTCTCAGTGACAGTGAGACTACCAAGGTGGAAGTGAAGTAGCTTTGAAGAAGGACTCGTATAGATCAAGACTTCACTCAACAAAGATGAGAATGCCACTAAAGATGGCAGCCAAGTTGAGAGTCGAGAAAGCCAAAAAGATAGCATTCAGGAAAGTGGCTGAGTACAAAGAAGATCAAGAGAGCCACTCTACATATCACCATGAACCTAAAGCTGAAACTGAACAAGTGCATAACCATGTCTGCAAAACATTAAAGAAGGATTCAGGGATTACTAAGTCCTAGAAGAAGTCTACCAAAAGCTCAGGGACTTAGCAAATCCAGATAGTGACGGTGCACAGCTGACATCAAATGAAGATGAGCTGAAGAGAGTAAAGATCAGCTGCACCAAAGAACACGTGGTCCAGACTCGAAGTAGAATGCAAAGAGGACCACACCAAGCTGCTAAGTACAAAAGATGTTCAGAGCTTAATGACATCTTAGCAGCTTAACACCAACAACATCAACAACTACAATAACAAGAAGCTAGGGCCTGAGGGGTCCTTGTCTAGAGGGACTAAATGAATATTTCAAGCCTGCTGGGCTTGAAGAGTTCCTAGGGAACTAGAGAAGTTCCAAGGTTACTGGCCTTAAAGAGTTCTTAATGAACTGAAGTCCCAAGGCTGCTGGCCTTGAAAGAATCTTAGTGATTCAGGTTGCTGCCATTCCTTAGTGGAAATCCTGCTAGTTGAAAGTAGAAGAGTGGATTAGGAGCTTGAGTCTCTGAACCACTTAAAACCCTTTGTGTCTTTTACTTTATGTCATTTACATTATGTACATTAACTGCTATAACTGCTATGTATGTTTTAACTACTTACCACTAAACTAACTCTATGAACAATGTATGTATGATTATGAATATATCAATGAAGGGGATCTTTTACTTATTCCGTTGTGCTTGAAAAGATTCTTATGTCTGTCACATGCTAAATTATTAGTAATACAAAATAAACTAGAAAAGTATTTGAAATTAAAAGGATCTATTCAACCCCCCTTCTAGATCTATTGTGTCTACTGGGAACTAAAAATTGGTATCAAAGCAGGTTCTCATGCTATATTCAAAATCTAATCGCTTTGAGTCTGATCCTAGGCACAAACATTATTCTAAACTTAGTTTAGTAGTAAGTCACTTGTGATATGCAGATAAGCTCACACGTTAGAAATTTTGTGTACAGGTAAATGTGTATATACACTTGAAGCTGCTCAAACTGGTCCATGTTCTTGATTGCCATATCAACAAGACCAATCCTTGCTAGTTGTCAATCATGTTGTCTGAAGACCAGGCTAGAAAGCTCAAGAGACATCAACAGAAAAGATTCAAACATCCACCAGCCTAAAAAGATGAAAAGGCCATACATGCTAAGTAATGCTTATCTAGAGAAGAAAGAAGAACTTTTCAAACATGTGTCTGGCCAACCTGCAGCTGGATGTAAACCTTGTGAACTCAAGGATGTCAAAGAATTAGAAATATTGACACTCTCTTAGCTTGTATCTTCAAGACCACGACTGATTGACTGAAGATCAACTGGAGCAACTAGCTATCAGAAGCAAATGAGAAAACATGCACATTAATGCCTAAACTCAGAATATCTAAGATAAATGACTGTTAAGAAACTGACAGCAAAAAGGTACGGTTCCTCACTAATGTAGATATGAACATCACATTTGCATCTTACTTATGAACTATAACAGTTTTCCTTCAAGTATTCATAATCTATCTAAAAGGGTGAAGAGAGAAAGTACACTGATAATGGAAACTCAAATGTCTAAAAACTTTATCTCCATCCAAGTTTTAGGTTGAAGATGATAACTTGAAAGAGATCTGAAATGGATATAAGAGCCTCACAGGTCTATTGAATGTGAAGTAATCCTTGATGATGGGTAAATGTGCTTTGTACATCCTATGATCTAAGTGTTTAATGACACACAGTATGATCAGATCTACAAGAAAATCTTGAAGATTCATAGAAACTGATCACCTCCATGAATCAACCAGATGCTAATAAATCGTAGAATTGATTCTTACTCTATGAACATTTAAACTCTGTGAACATAAATTAACAAAAAATGAAACCATTAAGGAAAAGAGTGTTTTATTAAAATGATAGTTTTCTCTCACACTCACCACCATGCATCTCAAAATGTTTTTATCTAAATAAAGTATATACAAGAATACGACTGATGGTGGCCAATATGATGTTTATCCAAATATATGAGGAACAAGGGTTTAGTAAACTAATCTAGCAGGACCCATCTAACCATAGGTATCAAAAATTAGAAATGTATAACCTGCAGATACTTGGTCTATCTGACCACATTAAGGAATGCTAAAGCAAAAGACTTCAGTCAAGAAGAGTCAACCAGCAGAAGGCTTAGGATTGTTCAGAAATAACTCTGACAAAACTCCTACATGTCAAAGCCTATCCTTGAAGACCTACTGAACTAATCTAAATAAAGCTCAAATGGTTGTAAACCTTTATATGAAAGCAGGCCACTCAACCAGAGATGAAAGAGGTCTTAGATGCTCAAGCATGCAACTTGTTCTCAATGAAGCTCACATCAGAGGACAATTGAGCATCAACCATTAGGAACTTAGTACGGGAGCAGAACTCCACGAGCACAAGCTGATAAGAAAGACTACGTTCATAGTGCTATCAAAAGAGCGTAGAATGATAAACCCTGAAGATACTCATTTCTACGATACAAGAAGATTTGATGACTTTAGTCAGAAGGAGATATGCAGGGATGCTTCCTTATGTACATAGGGAAAAAGGAATCACACATCACTGAAAAGACAGCATCAACCATGGGGGAGCAGTGATCCGTTGAGGAACAACAGTACTGAAATGTTTTATAAAGCAATATACCAGCTACAGAGGCCTAAAACCTTGTGGCTGATGAACCAAATAAAGATCCATAGTCAGTAGGAACGTCTCAAAATGTACTATTGATAACCTATCAACAACCCAATTCAAAATCGTGAAGTGCCTACAATCAAACACATGATCGTAGTGTAAAAGCAAGATGACACCACGATCACCGCAAATGCGATTGTCTAAAGATGATAAAGGACCTCCTAACCAGAAAAGATCAAAAGAGATAATGGTGCAAATTACTCCTAAAGCAAATTCATCTGGAAAGCGCCTTAGGGACAAACCTGACCCTTAGCTAAATCTAAGAGGTTGGCCCTTCCTGAGCTACCTTATTCTAGAAGAATTGCTTAATCAAGTTAATCTCAAGAATCAAGACAGTCAACGATTGCAGAGTAGAGTTTGAGAGAACTTAATGATAGTGATGTAAGCTCACCGATTGTAGTGCAACCTCAGCAATCGTAGAAACAGACTCGACGTTCGTAGTCTTACAAAAGGCTACGTTTAACTCATGAGGAGCTGAGAGAACAGGACAATTTCTCAAGCATTCAGATAATGGGAGACAAGTTCGAAGAACAAGTGGAAAGATGTCTTGCTGAAGAAAAGTGCCCAAGACTTCAGGAAGCAAATCAATGGCTGAATCATGAAGATTCAAAATGAGAAGAATTTCCAAAACCATTCACTGCAACATCTTTCAGAAAGTTGATCGTTTAGTCAACAAAGAAAAACGTAAGAGTCAATAGCTGTCCTATCATGCTACTCTACGAACTCAAGAGGTCAAAGGTCAATCCACGTCAATCAAACGTCCACTCTTCTAAAAGAGATAGCTAACTGACAAGTTACTGGGGAGTTACAGCTTGTTACGGGGTATCGTGCAACCAATGACTGGGTGACACATCACCGCATTTGCAGGGATAGAAGAAACTACCTTAAAGACAAATTCAAAATCTACAAACAGTTGTTAGAAACTATCAACTTCTTCCCTCTCATTTTCAAACCCTAAAAGCATCTTTACTTCCTGAATCCATTAACCCTCCAAATTCTTACCTAAATCACAGTCAACTATCTCTCACAAGACTTCCTAAAGCCAACACCCATATTCCTCGAACTCTTCAAATGGCAGATTGGCGAGTAATCACTGGCATTAAGCTAGGAACCAAGACGTTTGAAAAATCTGAGAATAAGTTCAGGGATATTCTTGAACTTGTGAGGAAGGCCGGGTTCTCAGAATGTCTTGAGAAAAACACACGAATATATGGTGACCTGGTCAAGGAGTTTCATTCAAATGCAACCATAAATTTTGGAATCCTCTCCACCAAGGTTAAGGGTCGAATTCTGAAGCTAAACTCTTCTAACATCAATCAATGCTTAGGCATTCCAGACCGAAATCTGAAAAGCTTGGAAGAGATCGACACATAAAAAGCTAAGATGATTATGCAGTACAAAAGAAACCCTAGTCTGAAGGACATGAAGAAAAAGTAGTTTCCTGAAGAATTCGAGTTCTTTGCTAAAATCGTGGGGAAATATATCTTATGCAAAGACATTGCACATGATACTGTGATTGACCAACAGTTGAAGATCATGTCTGCCATAGTCCTGAAGGAACACATCAACTTTGGAGCTGTCCTGCTCGATCATATATCTAAGTGGCTGATAAGGAAGAAAAGAAAAGATTAACTGAAAAACCACTCACAAAGGTTTTTCATGCGAGATTCTTAAGTATCATCTTGAAGAAAAAGTTGAAGAATAAAATCAAGGATAATGATGGCGAAATTCTTAATGTTCACAAGATAATGTCTCCACAACTGTTCGTAAATTGGAAGAAAAACCCAAAGGAGAATAGAATGTTAACTACAGCAGGAAGTAGCAGAAAGATCTCTACAAAGAAGAGAAAGGCAAAGGAGGAAGAAAGCTCTGAGTCTGGAGACTCGACATCAGTTACTGCCACACCAGCAAGCAAGAAGCCTAAGAATATCAAGAATGCTAAGGCTTCGTCAAGCTATATCCCCACTGATAAGAAAATACAAGAAGCAGAAGAAAAACCAGCATCAACTGCTGAAAACCCAAAAAGAAGAAGAAGCAACAGACTACTTCAAGAACCACCCAAGAAGAAAGCAAAAGGGATGAGGAAATCAGTTCCAGTTCCCCAAGGAAGCACATCTAACGAAGAAGAAAACATAGAGTCAAAAGAAGAAAAGGAAACTGATGATCTCAAGACTGAATCCCCGGAGATCAGATCCAGCAATGAAGGTGGAGCTGGATCTATGAAAGAAGGTGTAAACTCTATTGATGAAGAAGAATATTCAAGTCCTATGGCCAATTCTCAAAGTACTCACTTTGAAGTTGAAGAAAAGCTGAAAAATGACCCATTTGGATCTCCAAATGCAAATGTTCAAATAAGCTCTCGTTATGGATTAAAAGATGATGAGATCGAGAAAGAAATACATGCCCCTGCAAATGATGAATATCAAGAAAGCTTGCTTGATAACTCAAAGGCCTCAAAGTCTGAAGAAGAAGAAGAGCCTGATTTTCCCATAGATGAACCTCCAAGGAGAAGGAAGAGTTACAGATTGATTGGTTAATTGGCCTCCAAAAAGAAAACTGACAATTCTACTGAATTCATTGAATTAAGTGATGAGGAATATAAGTCACGGGAGGAAGCTGAAGATGAGACCAACTTCAGAAAAGATGATTTCGAGAAAGACATTGCTGAAGAAGGCTTTGAAATAAAGATAAACATGAAGAATTCACTGATAAATCTGATGAACGGAATCAGCAAGATTCAGGCTCAATAAGGGAAGAGATAGAGAAAGATTCCGATTCTGCACATCAGGAAATAGAGGAACCAAAATACTATCCTGTTCTCTCTCCAGCCAGAATTAGCAGAAGAATTGTAGTGGAAGTCTTTGATGAGCCACTAGCAGAGCCAACAACAAGATGGATAAATAATGGAAATGAACAACTTCGAGTTGTAAGGATGACTACAGATGAAGTGCTTCATAACTGGAAAAATATGGAGTTAGATTGCACAACTATACTGTACAATTATGAAGACCTTCTGATGAGGTGGTTCTTCCCATGGATGCCATGGTTAAAGGCACATACTGAGAGAGATGAAAGTTACATCAGTTGGTGCTACTCTCAGTTTCCAAATTTGGAACTGGTGTCACAAAACTTCCTTAGGGTTAAGAAGTTTGCAACCATGATGATCAACGACAAGCCCCACTACAAGATCTACCGTCATGCTAAAAATCAATATATTCCTTATGATCGTAGAGTGGACTCTGATGGAAAAAGGAATATGGCAAAGACATTGATAGTAGAGTCTGTTCACTCTACCACTGATGATGATCAAGTCCAGATTCAGATGTCTCTATCTGCCCAAGCACAACTATCAGACATTCCTACATCCTCCCACGTTTGGTATTCAACGATTTCTCAGATTCTCAATACCTTCAAAAATTTGTCCAAGGATGAGAATCGCAGAGTCCAATCTATTGTTCCCCGAGAGGCTGCCCAACCAGATGATCAAATTTATATGGAGAAGAAATTATTAAAGAAATCTGATAACCTGATTGAGAAGATGGCTCAAATTAATGAAAAGTCAAAGATGCTGACCACAACAAAAGACAATTCAGCTCAAAATAGACTTCAGGCTACTATGACGAATATATCTCTCAAAATCAAAGAGAGAGATTACATCTATTTAAAGGCTATACATGATCAAAAGACTGAAGCTCTGCGAGCACAAAAAGTAAATGAAGAACAACTAAAAGTCCTCTCTGACAAGATTGACAACATGAATCAATCCTTCTCTATGCAACTTGAGTTGAGCC